>JAMPIV010004575.1:0-600000 GCA_024509875.1 Oreohelix idahoensis | reverse complement strand
AACATTGGCTGACCCAGATCTTCTTTGTTCTGCATGACTACCCCTGAAACACAACAGTTTTTCACTGGGCAAAAATACTGTGGCCCACTTCTACACTAACACTAATGCAGCAATGATCAATACAAATAAAGTAGACCTCTCTGGGAATCGGTAAATTC
Source organism: Oreohelix idahoensis (assembly GCA_024509875.1). Taxonomy (NCBI): domain Eukaryota; kingdom Metazoa; phylum Mollusca; class Gastropoda; order Stylommatophora; family Oreohelicidae; genus Oreohelix; species Oreohelix idahoensis. Next base: position 599,842 of record JAMPIV010004575.1, on the reverse strand, counting down.
CCGTTACAGTAAAATTAATCACATAAAAATGTAATACAATTATAATTCCCTTAATATTACATCTCACGTCTACTGACTATACGGAACACAATGCACAATCAATAACGTATAACCATATTACGCTAGCATCTGAATACTGCCCAGAAGTTATATACGAACCCAGGTTATCCTCCTCATCCATCTGACTATCGTCCCGCCTTATTCATTAAATTACAGCACCCACGTGCTTACAACGAAATACAATACACGCTCTCCCGAATAAATATATATATTTAACTACATAACTACAGAATAAACCCTCAATAAAATTACGAAGTACACACGCTCCCGGGTATTCTGTAATTAACATAAATCAAAGAGGCAGGTTTCTCTACAGACCTACTTTGAAATAATACAAAGCACGCCCGTAACATGTCAACTCTTAAACCATCCTAGATACCGCTGTTCCTTCAATAAGGAATTATATGAACCTCTTAAGTTTCTCAAGTCTATCACTAAGATAGTATTGATGGCTCTGGCGTTTAAGAGTTAAATTAAAAATTAACTTCCCCAAGAACTACTGATCGGGCTAGCACTCAATTAAAATCAATAAAGTACCACGCTAATAATCATGCTTACCAAACTCGAATTCTCCCACTTAAAGGCAAATCGACTTGACTATGGTACGCGGCTGGCAATTTTCATTAGAGAGACCGACTAAGAAAATCAGTGAGTATTTATGATTTCAAATGCAGTTTGATCTCGGCCAATCAAAATTGTAAACAACTCTTACTCATCCTGTTACTGCTCGCGCGTGCTAAAGGTCACTACCCCCATTGAACAAAGAAACGAGAATTAAGCTCAGCCCTCTACCGCTAAATGGAGCAAAAATGGCCGAAATTATTTAATTCCCGAAAATACGTCTATGTGCACGCAATAGCTTAAGGAGAATCCAACTGGTGCAAATCTGAACCTAGGCTCTACCGTCCTCCCTATAGAAAATACTTCAACAATTCTCCACACAACAACACTAGACACCACCTACTATTCATAGAGAAGAAACATAATGCAGATAAAATAAACTCCATCAAAATCTCACTCTGAAAAAACGTAAATAATAGAAGGAGAAGAAACATGGGGTGGATTACCTGTAATCCCTCCTAGAAAAAGTGCAAGTAATGCAAGGAGAAAACGACATGGGGCCTATTGAAAAACAGAATCTCAGTACTTCATCACACCCCGCATGTTTTAAAATATTACATTTTAAAATGCCAACGCATGACCTCTTTCTAATAAAGCTATAATACTTCCGCTTGCATCTTTATGCAAACTCACAAACAAATGTGTGCACTCATTCATGACTAAAACTTTCCGCCCAGATTGTCTCCCCAGACAGATTATCTGTAATATTGATACAGGAATGGTCCAGCGGAAACAATTATCTCATTATCACCTCTATTTTCGTGCCTCCACCAGACGAGTTCTCAGACAGACAATATGGCATCTTTCCATCGAGCGTGCGCGACCATATTGTGTCAATAGAGATCGACTCTATCAAAGATGGCTAGACGACTTATGTGATAAACGTATTATTCGCTGACCGGTCTAATTAACCTGGTATTATTACAATTCACCTGGCGGAACGTAAACAAGTCTGGGAGTGGTCGTAGCAAAATGATGAAGGTGCATGAAATATGCCAAAATAAAAAGCGGATGAAGGAGTTAGAGAGGGGCTCAAAAGTACATGTATAAACGTTTTGTCACAGTTAGCATCTTTTCCAGGTGACTTCTTTTTCTTTAGCGCCCTCATTGCCTAATCCATTTTTCCATTGTTAACTGTGCCATCATGTGCTCTTCTGGTGCAAGGTTTTTATTGTCATGAATCCTTTGTTCATCAATAGTGGCCTTTTTCCTGTCTATTGGTAAATAAATGTGGTTGGCACTAGCATAGCGTTCCATGAATGCATTTGCGGTTTTTTTTTCCTGAGAGCATATTTGTACCTTATTTGATTGTGATATGATTTTTGTAAGGTTCTTCGTTGTTCTAAGCTCTAACTAGTTTCCACTGTTTGCTCCCTTCTATATCTAGGTTGAGATTTTCTGTTGTTTGCTTCCAGCAGTCTCTTGTTGTTTAATTTCACGTTATTTTGTATTTTGCACTGGTGGCTTTAAGCAGGATGTTTATTTCAGTTCTTTGTTGTGTCTCAGCTTTGTTTCTGGCTTCTGTTACTGTACTTCATCTTCAAGCTTTTGCAGTTCTTCAGTCCAGTGTGGTTTGTAACTCTTTCTTGCCCCTCTGGGAATGGTCTCGATTGCTGCTTGTAGTATTGTTCTATTAAGGCTTCAACCATAGTTTTCGTACTGCTGTTTCGTATGTTGATTGTCTCGCAAAACCTGTCTGTCAGCACTGCAAAATTGTCCCAGTCAGCTCTTTTGTAATTCCATCGGGACAATGGTTTTACTTCCTGGGGAACATACTCTGTATTTACAACCAGCTTTGTTGGTATGTGGTCGCTATCTGCTAGCTGGTCAAGTACCTGTCGGTCAATTTTGTAAAGGATGTCCCTTGTGGAGGAAGCTAGGTCTGGAGTGGAAATTGTGTGCGATCTTCTGGAGTAAAAACTAGGTTTATCATCTGGCCTGTTAATACGGTGAAGATTTGTATCTATCTCCCAGTCCTCCACCTCCTCTCCTCTACTATCTGTACCTCGGTATCCCCATCTTTCCGAGTGGCTATTGAAGTCTCCGACCACTATGCAGTTCGAGATCTTAATTTCCATGCTTGCAAGTGAAACGTCTTTGCTCGGTGGACTATACAAATAGTATTCCACTGCAGAATGTTGAGTGTTCTTGGTGTTTGGTCAAAAGCTCTGGCGCTTCCCCTCTGTACCTTGACTTCACAATTCAGGGGACGGAGATAACCAGTAGCATTGGTTGGACCCCTTTTAGGTAGGGAGTCCGGCACTCTCGCCGCCTGGCGGTACTCAACGGGATTTGCATCAGTCTGCTTAATTTGTATTCGTGACATCTTCATTAAGCGAAGTATCTGCCGCGGAAGCTACTGTCTTGCTCTGACAGTAAGCTTCTAGCATGTGACATCTCCTGCACAAACGTGTCCATAGCAACATCTTTACGCGGTGATCCTGTTCATACAGAGTTTGCTTGGGGGGGAGGAAGGGGGGAGGGAGGGGAGAACCATGTGCCTGGCAGTATAACCGGGTCTGAAGTAGTTTGGGACTCATTAAGGTGCAGGCGCAATACCCACCGGCGAGTGGACCATGTTCAGGCCAGTACCAATCCAAACCCCAGGCGTGGGTTAAATTCCGGGTAGATGAAGCTCGTAAGCATTGTGTTACGCACAAATAATTACTTTTTTCCAAAGTCTTTGTATGATCGTTTTTCGTATGTATGATCATTATTTGACTGAAATGCATGTTATATATATTTTATGGTCAAAGGGACAGAATCCGAAATATCGATACTGCTATTTTTTATGAGCTTACCTCCTCTTGTATAGAGACACGTTCGGTCTATAATGTCTTGAACGAAGCGTGACCATATCTCCTTATTTGGTAGTATCAGTCAACTGTTGTAGATGTTTGAAACCTTTCTTAACGCTTCTGTTCATGTCCATAAAAGGCGCGACTGTGTAAGACTTTTATCTCGAATGTTCTTAGAATCGTCTTATTGTGAACAGCGACTCAGAGATTGTCACTCTGCGCATGTCTCGACTGGGTTGTCGTTTTGTTGTTCCGCCCAGGTCGGGGAGTTGAGAAATGGACTGATTAGCGAGCGGACGCGACTGCGTCTTGTGATTCTCTGAGGGAAATACATTGTCTTTGTGAGTTAGTTAGCTAACTAGACTATTTCCCCGTATTATTCAAGCCTGCCTGGAGGCATATGTTCATGGTTGATTTTCCGAAATAAGGTAATTCCTCTTGTATCGAACTTTAGGCTATCATCTAGAGGTTCGTCATTTTGTCGCCTTTTTGCTCGCCTGTGTGATTCAAAATGGAGAGGTACTTTGACTAGGATTAAGTCACCGGTATCTTTATACCTGAACTAGTTATATATCTATGGGTCGCTCTAGACCAACAAGACTATTGTCTGTGTTCCAGGATTCGTTATATCAGAGATCACGTCCAAGTCAGATGGTTAGACTTAGGAAGGTTATAAAGGTCGAGCTGACCTGTAATCCATGTATGCTACTCACGTGCAGACAGTAAACGGACGTATTGTATACATCTGATCTGCTAGCATCAGGAAGGAATAATTATTATTGTCTATGAACATTAAGGATCTGCAGCTGACCACGGTTGCAGAAGTTATATGTATTATTTATCAAGCTTCGCTATGATATTTGTTTTCCATACAACTATTGAGTATTGACTTCTACATGACTGTCAGTTAACATGAGTTTGAATGCTGCATTCGTTGTATTATGCCGATGATAACATAAGTATCATGACTGTTTTGTGGCGTGCAATAAATGGTATAAACCTAAAGCGAAGTTACCATTTCTATGACTCTACACGTCATGTTGCCTGTGGTGTACCCTGAACTGTTCTACTGCAACACACACACAGCAACAATCTAAACCAGATAAGACACCCACATCTTGCATTGTAATACCTGGTGTCGATAGAGGTGGTAATTTGACGGCATCCTAATTCTACCCTTATCAATTCATGGTGGCCAATAGTTGGTTTATTCTGGTACCAACTCTCAAGGGGGTCAACAAACCCAGACATCATCAGCAGACTACAAGACAACATTGCAGTTGCTATTCATCACCTTTGATGAAATTTTTTGAAAGACGCAGCAGTACTGACAGTTGTTGATATTTTGAAACTACCCGGCGCTGCTCGGCGGTATTGAAGTTTGTCTACAAATAGAAGGACAAGTACCGAGCGAATGGATTTCCTGATCTGTTGAGAAGAAGGACAAGTGCCGTAACAACTGTTCCGGTCTCAGAATTACTGTTGCAGATTCAGAAGGTCAAGTTCAGAAGCTGTTTCCTGTCAGAAGCTGTTTCCTGTTAGAAGCTCATTTCCTTCGTCATGGCAGTTTACGAGAGCAGATATGGATCAACGTTGGATCATTGTCCTAAGAATGCTGATCACATCCTGTTCTGAACTGTGCTGACGTTGTGGATACATAGAAGTTAAGTCTTTTCTATTATTCAGTTCTTCACGTAAATTTTTGTGTATACACTGTAGCGTCATTTGTTTGTCATATCTTCGCATTCTGTCATCATATTCTTTTTAGTTTCGCTGTTTATTTATTTGACTTATGCGAATGTTTTCGTATTGTTTGATCTTTGTTATTGTTTACATTGACTCTGATCTTTGTTATTGTTTACATTGACGTTGATCTTTGTTATTGTTTACATTGACTCTGATCTTTGTTATTGTTTACATTGACTTTGATCTTTGTTTTGTTTACATTGTTGGTACTTTGTTATTGTTTACATTGTCTTGTTATTGTTTGCATAGGTTTTGCATAGTTAGCTTTCACTATTGTTACATATATGCTCATGCACTATTGATCTATAGTGCACTTATCATAACTAACTGGTGGTTTGTTGCTTATGCACTATTGTAGTGCAGTTATGATAAATAACTGATGGTTATGCACTGATTTGGGTAGTGCACTGATAATTAAGAGGTGACTTGTGATATTATTATACATTTGATAATATAAGTTGGTGTCAAGTCTTGTTGCCCACAGAGATTGGGGTAAACATAGTAATTATACAAGCACTTTATTAAGTCTTGTTGCTATTAAGATTGAAATAAGATAATTAATTATTTCAGGTTCTGTACTCACATTTTAGACATCATGTCTACATTTGAGTACTTTATTGAGCAGGGTAAAGCCCTTGGGAAGACAGGTGATAAATTAGAAGAATTTGCGACTGTTCAATATGCCAAGGCATTGAAGTCGGAGGAAAAGAAAATGAAAGAACTAACTGAACAAAAGAGAATAGATGCTGAAAATTTAAAACTGCAGATGCAGGTAGATGAAAAGAGATTACAAATGGAAATGGAAAAACAAAAAAGAGAAGCAGAATCTCAGGAGAAGAGACTTCAGGCTGAGGTTGAAAATAAGAGACTTGAAAAAGAAGCTGAAAATAAGAGACTTGAAAAAGAAGCTGAAAATAAGAGACTTGAAATAGAGGCTGAAAATAAAAGATTAGAAAAAAAGTTACAGGCTGAGGCTGAGGAAAGAAAGTTACAGGCTGAGGCTGAGGAAAGAAGGTTACAAAGAGAGTCTGATGAGAGAAAAGCAAAAATGGAACATGAAGAAAAACTCTTAGCTTTGGAGTTAGAAAAGTTGAAGTTATCTAGTAATGCTAATGATGCTAATAAGGTATCATCTGCTAATAAGTCTAATGCTGTTGATTTCAAGCTTAATTTACCAGCATTCAATGCTTCAATTGATGATATAACATTTTATCTAGATAGATTTGAAAGTGCATGTAAGGTGCATAATATAGATAAAACATTATATGTTTATCATCTGTCCAAGATACTTAGAGGTGATGCTTTGACTTTGTTGAGTATGGTAGATGTGCCTGACAAGAACAACTATGAGGTTGTCAGGGCGGCATTGTTAAAGAAGTACCAACTTAACGAAGACGGATATCGTCTTAAATTTAAAAACATGTTACCAGAAACTGGAGTTGAATTCTCAGAATTCATCTCAGGCATACGTCTTACTTTTTTACGATGGGTTGAGCTTTCTAAGACAGAAAGTACATTTGAAGCCCTCATGGACTTACTTCTTAGAGACAAGGTTATGTCTTCTGTTAATGAAGCTTTTCTTTCTTTTCTTCATGAGCGTAAGCCTAAAAATATAAAAGAAATGGAAGAATACTGTAGCCAGTATGTTACTGCACATCCTCACATAACCGTTAGCAACTCTAAGGTAAAAGAAGGTCTGCCAGTTGCTTCGGCAGCACCTTATGGCCCGAATTTTATGCGTAAATTTCAGGGTAGCCAGCAAAATTTCAATAAAAAGAGTAACCGTAATTATGCCCAGAACCATGGTAATCAATTTCAGGGAGATTCTTCTTCCCAGAACTGGAGACAACCTAATATTACACGGTATTCTATTCCCGGTAACTTTAGAAATTTTCATAAAGGTAATCGGTATAGAGGAAAATATTATTTGCAGAGACCTCAATACCAAGATAATAGAGGTTCTCAACAGCATAGAGATGGTAATGACAGTTATGGAAACTGGAACGCAAACCAGGATAAAAATTACAGTAGGGACTTTAATGATAATTGCAGAAGCAATAATGGTCGCGGTAGATCGCAACAGAAGAGAAAAAGATATCAACAGACAAACTCTGTTCAACAAGAATCTCAGGGAGCAGATAAACAGGTTAATAATGATAAAGACCATAATGCTATCGGATGCTCATCTTTTGACTTTGGTAGGGCAAATAAATGTATCCAATGCAGTACTTTATTTGATCCGAAAACCATTAGTACTCTAAGCTGTGGTCATCCTTTGCCCGCTCTTCCTGCTAATGTTGCTCATGATGGGAGAGGTTCTCTTATATTACATAAGGGGCTTGTAAATAGTAATCCAGTCTCGGTGTTGTTTGATTCTGGATGTACTACTGTCGGGGTTAGGCAATCTCTCTTGTAGATCCATTCTGTGCTACAGGAAAGGTCATCAAATGTGTCACATTTGGTGGCACGTTGGAAAAATATCCTACTGCCATAATACATATTGCTACTCCTTTCTTCACGGGAGAGGTCCACGCGTGTCTACTTCCAAACCCTATTGCGGACCTTATTATTGGTCGTATTCACGGAGTTAGGGAATGTACCCCACAGCAGATTGCTGTTTGGGAAGAGCAAAACATTGAAGCTACCAATACGGTGGTCACAAGAGCACATGCTCTGGATCCACCTCAAACTTCATTAACTAATAATGATGAAGTAAATGAACAAAATAGTCACTTGACTATTACACGTGACTCATTTATCAAATTGCAAGAAGAAGATCCGTCGTTACAAAAATTCTTCATTCTAGCAAAAAAAGGTGATCCTAATCAAAATACTAATAGAAAATCTTGGATTTCTATGAAGAACGGCGTACTTGTACGTATGGTACAAGACTCGACTACATCCACTCATTCACAAATTCTTGTGCCTAAGAGCATGAGGGTGCAAATATTGCAACATGCTCATGACTCGCAATGTGCTGGACATATGGGTTTTTCCCGTACAAAGTCGAGGGTTCTTGCGGCTTTCTTTTGGCCATTTGTGAGCAAGGACATACGAATGTACTGTCGCTCTTGCAAAGTATGTCAGGAGGTCAAATCTAAAGGACCACGACATGCTGCGCCTATTCAGGCTGCTGACATTCCAATTCGCCCTTTTCAAAAAATGGCAATAGATATTATCGGTCCTTTTAGAATTAAGTCGGCTAGAGGGCATCAATTTATTCTTACATGTGTCGATATGTGCACACGTTGGCCAGAGGCAATACCTCTCAAGAGCATCTCAACTGCTGATATCGCAGACGCTCTTTGGCTGATATTTTCTCGCTTGGGTTTTCCCGGAGAAATATTGTCAGACCATGGCACTCAACTGATATCAGACACTATGTCACAGGTAATGTCTATGCTACATATAAAAAGGTCTCTCTCAGCAGTATCTATCACCCAATGTCTAATGGGTTGGTCGAACGTTTAAATAGGACTCTAAAAACTTTACTGGGTAAAATAACTGAGGATCATCCTCAGGATTGGGACAGGGTCTTACCCGCGGCTCTCTTTGCGTATAGAGAGGTCCCCAATGAACATACGGGGTTTTCCCCTTTTGAACTTGTCTTTGGCGCGCAACCGCGCGGCCCTATGTCTTTACTTCACGATCTAATCACTGCCGATAATATTAGCGATGAGACTCAGTCTTCTTATGAGTACGTCATTGCTCTTAGGAAAAAAAATCATTGAGGCATGCAGACTAGCAACTTCGTCTTCCGAATTTGCTAAAGAAAAGGCAAGGCAGTTTGCGAATAAGAATAGATGTCTACGACAACTTTGTCCAGGTGACAAAGCTCTCGTCCTACTTCCTTCAAGGGAGAACAGACTTCTAATTGCATGGAAAGGTCCATATGCAATAGTCTCCAAAATTTCTGATGTCGACTATGTTGTCGATATTGATGGAAAGCATAAAACTTTCCACATAAATATGCTCACGGAATTTCATGAAAGACCAGACTATTTGCAGCCTATTTTCCAGGCAACGGACAATTCTCAAGTACCTCATGGTCAATACTCATCGCTGTCAGTTATACAGGATGAGGAAACTACTTTTTCTGATGTCAATCTTCCTCTTTCTATGGTCCCACTTTATTCTACGGAATCTTGGAAAAACGTGACCGTTTCTCCAAATCTTTCCGCTGAGGAACATCGACAAGTTTCTTCGATGTTGCAAACATTTCAGGATGTTCTTACAGACATCCCGGGACACACACATGTCATTGAACATGACATTGTGCTAACTGATCATAATCCTATCAGAGTCAGACCCTATCCAATACCTATCCATTTCCAGTCTCAAGTCGAAAAAGAATTGGATGAAATGATACGTTTGGAAATCATTGAACCATCCACTTCAGCATACTCTTCGTCTATGGTTATTGTTCGAAAGAAGGATAATAACATTCGCATTTGCGTAGATTATCGCAAATTGAACCAAGTTACGAAGTTCGACGCTGAACCTATGCCTTCATTAGAAGAGCTACTCAATAAACTTTCTAATTCTAGATTCTTTACCAAACTAGATTTGTCTAAAGGTTATTGGCAAGTCCCGCTAACTGAACGTGCCAAACCTTTTACAGCTTTTTCTACACCTAGGGGTTTATTCCAATGGAATTTCATGCCTTTTGGTCTTATGAACGCCCCTGCTACATTCGTACGCATGATGCGGCGAATTCTCGCATATCGTACAGATGTCATAGCATATCTAGATGATATCTGTCTATTCAGTGATTCCTGGGAAGATCACTATTTGGGTTTATACGAATTACTGTCTACTCTTCGCGAGTATAACTTGACTGCAAAACCCTCTAAAGCCTTTATAGGATTTAGTGAGATTTCTTTCCTAGGTCATCGTGTTGGTCATGGTCTTTTAAAGACAGAAGACCACAATGTTTCAAAAATACTTAACATTTCGGTCCCTAAGACAAAGAAACAAGTAAGGAGTCTATTAGGTTTGATCCAATTCTACGGACGATTCATTCCGAATCTGTCCTCCATTATGGCACCGCTTTCTACTTTATTGAAGAAAGGGTCGCCTAATTTGATCCGCTGGTCAAAAGAATGTCAATCCTCATTGGACCAGGTTAAAGACCTATTTTCATCTCCACCTATTCTTAGGTTACCTACTATTGAGAAGACTTTTGTTCTTCGAAGTGACGCCTCGTCAACTGGGATTGGGGCAGCACTAATGCAGGAGTATTCTGATACTCTGCATCCGGTGATGTATATCTCTAGGAAATTAAATGCTGCAGAAAAGAATTACTCGGTTTTAGACCGTGAGTTATTGGCTATGGTATGGTCTATTCTGAAGTTACAAAGATTTCTTCTAGGCGCACATTTCATTGTGGAAACCGACCAGAAAGCGCTTACTGCTATTCAGAGTAAAAACTTGAAGAGCTCGAGGTCCACTCGTTATGCCATAGCTCTTCAACCATTTCATTTCTCGGTTCGAGCTATCCGTGGTTCGGATAATGTAATGGCGGACATTCTGTCCAGATGCCCACACGATTCCACATGATTCTTCTGTCATATATATATTTCCTGATATACAGTCCAATGTTATAATGACATGTTAGTAGATTTTTTTTTTGTTTCTCACTTTTTTGAGGGGGAATTTATAACATTGTACCATGTAATTATCTAAGAAGGCTTAGTTAGTGATATACGGGCCAAAAGATCACTCGGCCACATTTAAATAAATTATTTTCAGGATTGTATTGAGAGATTTACCAGTTGTCTTCAAGATTTGTGTTATTGATATTTTCGCAGCACATCATTGAAGATGCGAGATTGTGTCCATTGTGGAACTTTGAGTATATCAAGTCCTGTCCTAGATTGGGAGCGGATGATGTCCACATCTTCTTCTATTGAATGTTTTATGTCAACGAAGATCAACACATGTATTACTTATTAGTTACTGATGCATTACATAATGTAATAAAATAGTGCGGTATATTAATATATTACACCGCTATTTGCAACACATTGTATGATATCATAATAATATATTTGATTTCATATATTGGTATGAGAATAATTTGACTTTTATTATGATGTTGCCAGCATTGTGGTTTGTGTTGGTGGCACCTTCCTGGGATATATACGCGTATACTTAGATAAATTTTTCTCTAAGGACCTGGGATATGATCTCAGTTTCGCTCCAAGTGTTGAGCTATTTTGTTAGGTATATCCGCGCATCATACGTGCGTTAGGAGCCTAGATTTTTCCGGCTCCAGGATTTTAAAAAAAAAAATGTTTCATTTTTTTTTTCCCGGGAGGGTGCGGTAATGTTACGCACAAATAATTACTTTTTTCCAAAGTCTTTGTATGATCGTTTTTCGTATGTATGATCATTATTTGACTGAAATGCATGTTATATATATTTTATGGTCAAAGGGACAGAATCCGAAATATCGATACTGCTATTTTTTATGAGCTTACCTCCTCTTGTATAGAGACACGTTCGGTCTATAATGTCTTGAACGAAGCGTGACCATATCTCCTTATTTGGTAGTATCAGTCAACTGTTGTAGATGTTTGAAACCTTTCTTAACGCTTCTGTTCATGTCCATAAAAGGCGCGACTGTGTAAGACTTTTATCTCGAATGTTCTTAGAATCGTCTTATTGTGAACAGCGACTCAGAGATTGTCACTCTGCGCATGTCTCGACTGGGTTGTCGTTTTGTTGTTCCGCCCAGGTCGGGGAGTTGAGAAATGGACTGATTAGCGAGCGGACGCGACTGCGTCTTGTGATTCTCTGAGGGAAATACATTGTCTTTGTGAGTTAGTTAGCTAACTAGACTATTTCCCCGTATTATTCAAGCCTGCCTGGAGGCATATGTTCATGGTTGATTTTCCGAAATCTTCTACATGACTGTCAGTTAACATGAGTTTGAATGCTGCATTCGTTGTATTATGCCGATGATAACATAAGTATCATGACTGTTTTGTGGCGTGCAATAAATGGTATAAACCTAAAGCGAAGTTACCATTTCTATGACTCTACACGTCATGTTGCCTGTGGTGTACCCTGAACTGTTCTACTGCAACACACACACAGCAACAATCTAAACCAGATAAGACACCCACATCTTGCATTGTAATACCTGGTGTCGATAGAGGTGGTAATTTGACGGCATCCTAATTCCACCCTTATCACATTGGAAGGCAGTTCATCTAGGAAAAGGAAAAACACTTATTTCAAACCAGCTGCTGCCTTGCAGGTAGGCAAGGGCTAAGGAAGGCGATCCTACAGAAATGTCTGTTGAAATCGCATGCACTGGGCTACATGCTTAACGAAAAAGTGGAGTTGGGTTTGAATATGTTAAGAAAAAAGACAAAGATTATGAGAATAAATACAACTAAAGATAGTCAGATTCCATTGGGAGATACATCCTTGAAGGATGAGGAATCATTTATATATATATATATATATATATATATATATATCTTAGTAACAATATAAGCAAATTTGGTAAAACATATAATTATATCAGAATAGGAAGAAATACAACAGGCAAGAGAAACCATCATTGCATTGGAAAATCTAATTAAATCAAAGCCAACCGTAAAAATGAGAATTTTCTACAACCTAGGTGCTGTTAACTATTCGGGACTACTTGCATGAAACTTAATAATCGAGCTCATACCATTTAACCAAGTAGATCCGCTTTGTCTGACCGTCTTTTGTCAGCTATGTAGGGCTGGAAAATTCATTAATCACCGTAAGCACGTACTTAAGGCGCCAGGTTACCAGGGGCGCCAGCGAGAGAGAGTGTGTGTGTGTGTGTTACCATAATTCCAAATGAAATTACTGGAACATGCACCTCCGAGTGGTCATGTATAATTCAGTCAATTTTATTATCAGCAATTAAATTGAATTCTCTCTCTGTCTCTCTCTCTCTCTCTCTCTCTCTCTCTCTCTCTCTCTCTCTCTCTCTCTCTCTCTCTCTCTCTCTCGCTAATTGCTGATAATAAAATTGAACGAGTTATACATGGGACTGCTTGACAATGAAGAACATTCCAGCAACTCTGATACGTGCTATACAGAGCTTCTACAGGTCTTGCAGAAATTATGTGAGGACAGCAAACCATAAGTCAAAAGAGTTCAGGACCACCACTGGTGTAAGACAAGTTGATGTCCTGTCACCATTACTGTTCATACTCCTCACGGATGATGTCATCAAAACATGTAAGGAGAGGACAAGAAAACATTCAGTGGGGTACTGGAAGATGAGACAGGTTTGTATTTCAGAGCTGGCATTTGCCGATGAGAATGAGTAGTAGAGTTATGCGTGACCACTTTGATCTGCATGTTCGAGTATTTTGATTTGTAATGATGGTAACACTAATATTTCCCACTTTTTAAAAAAGCTGTTCAGCTGTTTATTGTCCAGTCCAAGGGTGTCCTTAATTGCAGGACAATGGAGCTGAGGACGGGAATGTAATGGGAATTTTACTGTAATAAAAATGTAAAATGTGTTACAATTTGCTCAATTCTTGGGCCTAATCATGAATTCATAATCAGAAAATGGGAAAAGAAGCTGTTTTGAAGCTAACATTGAATGTGGTTGTTATTTGAATTCAAATAACACAGACATAAGTTTATACCGTAATAGGGTTTTTTTTTATTTCATATTTTGTAGGAAGTGCATGGCACCATAATATTTTCAGTGCCTACAGTCCTGGAAGGTATTAATCTGGTACTGCAGCCAAAGTCTGTACATCGAAGGTTTCTATGCAACGATGCCATTTTTAAATATGAGTCGGGCCTGGTTTTGGCAGGGTGCTCGCCGTTCCACCGACACAAGGTCCGTCGGTTATATTAGGGCGCGGGTCCAAATACAAAAGAATCTGTGGTCTTGTAATAATAATATAGAACAATGATCTTTCTGAGATAATACATCGTGACGTAAGGAAGTCACGACGTCTTAAAAAATCAACATTATTGCCTGTCATACCTTCATCAATCTACCCTCCCGTCTTTCCCATCTGCTCAGTCTGCTCTTCATTGTGTGCTGGTCTCACAGAACTTGCGAGTCGTTATTTATGGTTGGCCGGTAACTTAAAACGCCCCAAGTAGTTTACGGAGATCTTTCAGGAGACTATACAAGTAAAGAAGTGCTGCTACCTCGGGCATCTCGGAAGAGGCGAATAAAGATGAGGTTGACCATGGGGCTGGCAACTTCATTGTGTAAAAGAGATTGCTACAAAACCCAGTGCAAAAGCATGTGAATGCTATGATTGTGACAGAGTTATGTAAATATATTACATAATATCAACACGTTTTTTGCTTCCACCTGTTTCCCACCTCTCTTGGCTTTTTAATATTCACGTTTTGTTAACGCAGAAGGCATGCGCTTCGATATCTGTCGAAATCATATTATAGCCACGCCTATTTTCTTTTTCTCTGTCTTACAGGCACTAGGAATGTTTATAAACAGACCTATTAGCTAGTCCCGAGCCGTTAACTGTATTATCACGCGAACGATTGGGCAATCCCTGAATAGTGACAGATCAGATAATGAGTCGTCTAATGGTAAAATCAAGGGCGATAAGTCTAAAAGACGTACTTGGTCAGGGGGAATTAATCTGAGGAAAGAAGAGATAATCACAGTTACCCCATGACATCCATTTGTTCGGAACGTAATTAGCTACAGTGAGAGACACCTGATCAAAAGCGAGTTTGTTCGCTAGCGAAGAGTCTGCAGTCGGAATAAGTGTGAAAAATAGCTATGATTCAGGATTCGACCGAAGAATTCCCCAAAATCTGGGCGAAGGCGTTATATGTAGCAAGTACTAGCGACTTTTATACCCATTTTATATATATATATACCCCAGCTTTTAAAATCATTTTATCTAGTAGCCGCAGAATTTCAGAACATCTAGCTTCGAATTCTTGACCGTTGTTAAAGTGGATTTCTTAGTGTTTCGATTGGAGATTGTTTCTTTTCTGTGTTGTGGTAACTATATTTAATAGCTTTTTTGAGTGATTTAATTGTTAAAGTTCGTCATTTTATATTTCACTAGGATTTACTGTGTTAAATTGGCTAGCAGATTAAATATATATATATATACCTAATATTATTCCAGCGGCAACGTAAATTTAATTAATTGCTATTAACCAGTAAGAGATATTTTAATTGATTAGTAAATGCACTAGGCAAGGTAAGACCGACGAAATATATATTTATCTTCTATCCATCATGTGTAAATTGTTGTAATTGACTAGAATTTATTTCACGGGTTAATAAGAACGATAAGATAAGCGTTACACTTGTGTTTTCTAATCAAATCTAATAACCGAGTGGAGAATAAATTTTACCGTTGCGCGGGTTTGGATAGAATATTATATTGTGGTTTAAATGTTTGTATTTTCTTCCTAAAATCTAGTACGGGTCACCAACCTAAACCTACCAGCGGCTTGAATCTGAGAATAACGGATCTAAGTCCAACAGTACCAAAAAACATTCTTATATAAATATCGGGTCTTCAAGGTTGACCTGTTTGGCCTCTTGTTTCCCCCAGAAAGAGAGAGGGTACCAACAAAAGACTATAAGAATAAATTGTAACTGGACCTATGGATATCCAGATTTCTTTTTCCATTTTCATATACATTCAGCCCGCAGTGGCGAAATTATCAAACATTAACATTTCCCGACTATCGACCATTGTGGTGTGACGAGGTGTTTTTTTTATCCCGAGAGAGTTACATACCTGACATTCTCTCTAAGTAATGGAATTACAAGCTACTGACACTGTGAACACTATTATTTTCCTACCTGGACTAATTGATGTGACATAAACAGAATCTTAGGAACAGTAACGAAGTAAACGTTCCCCAAATAAGAGGATTAATCAGTATTTGAGGAACTGGGGCTTATTTTGCCAAAATAACCCAACCCTGGATTTGCTGTTTACACCATGAAGATATGTTCCAGACGTTGTAGGTAAGAGTGAACGAACGTGGCCACAGGGTGTCTGAAGCGAGAGAAAGAAGGAATGAATAATTCTTTTACTGTATAATCATTGCACTCACTTTGTTTAGCCTTTTCTTTTTTTCTTTTTTTTGCTAATGCTGTTATTTCCAGGATAGATTAGTTAGAAACTATGTTCTTTACAGTATAGTCAAATTCTATACCATAGTGCTAATCTTTTGACCTTTTGGGGGTTAATATCTTCTTCTAACGGGATCTTGTCTCAACAGAGGGTATTGCACTTACGGGTCTATTTACTATTATTTCTGTAACATATGATTTTATATTTTTTGTTATGTGATACTGACTGTTGTGAAGTTTTCTTCCTTTATGATAAATAAACTTAACATAAAACTTAATTACCTGTGTTGGTCAGCTCGGCCCAATATCCCTACTCCATTAATATAGTTTCACGTTTGTGCGTCAAGTTGTCGACACCAATCTGTGTGTGTGTGTATGTGATTGGTTATAGTGTATATGTTAATATATACAGAAAGGTAATCTGTCTGATAAACAAATTTCAGTCGTAAGATAGGCTTGACTAGAGTATTTTCTAAATCCAGGGACAGACTCTACTTTTTCACCATTTCACTCGTGAAATCTATTTCTTTACCTTATCTCTCACTGAGTTACCACCTTTTCCAGTTCTATTCAGACGGGACCAGCATCTATCTTAATCACCTATCAAAAATCTACGACAATGATGCAGCATTTCTGTGATGGGACGAGCTGCAATGATCACTCGATTCCCATTGAGGAGCGTAATGAGAAACGATAACATAAAATATGGTAAACGATAATATAAAATATGGTAAACGATAAAAGAAAATATGGTAAACGATAAAAGAAAATATGGTAAACGATAAAAGAAAATATGGTAAACGATAATATAAAATATGGTAAACGATAAAAGAAAATATGGTAAACGATAAAAGAAAATATGGTAAACGATAAAAGAAAATATGGTAAACGATAAAAGAAAATATGGTAAACGATAATATAAAATATGGTAAACGATAAAAGAAAATATGGTAAACGATAAAAGAAAATATGGTAAACGATAAAAGAAAATATGGTAAACGATAAAAGAAAATATGGCAAACGATAAAAGAAAATATAGTAAACGATAAAAGAAAATATGGTAAACGATAAAAGAAAATTTGGTAAACGATAACAGAAAATATGGTAAACGATAACAGAAAATATGGTACACCATGAGGCAGAAAACGAGGGAGAAATTATTATATATTTGAATAACGCTGGAGCCTTCATTCACAAAATCTGTGTGTTTTTACTAGTCCTTTTACAAATTTGGCTATACAGATCTAGTATCAAAGTGTCTAAGTGCTTTTAAAACTCCTGCAGATTTCTGAGTTTGTAATCGACATGGGGATTGTAAGCAAACGAATATCATACACTACGTTACACCTACATCCCCACTCTCCGAAACCCATAAACAATGAATCAATTCTACATGACGGGAAATAAGTGCACGTTTCGTATTTTCCCAGCGAGGTATTGTTAACATGTATGTTTTATAATTCAATCATAACTCTGTCTGTCGATACAAATGTTCTCGGCGATCTGAGAGTTATTTCCCGTGTTGTTATATGAAATTTCTTCCATTGAAAATAACATAAGCGGACAAGATAACAACGGATACAGCGAGAAAATTCCATTATCTTATCACAACTGAATATACGGAAGCGCTATAGTTTTTTTTTTTAAATTGTTTTAATATAGAAAGCTGTTAGCTGTCATTGGAAGAGAAGTTGTTTAGAAACTACAAAATGTTCAAAGTATTGGAAAAGACCACAAATGGGAGCTTTATTACTGCAGAATGTTGTGAAATCGACAGCCGCATTGGCAAAGCTGCAGCTACCTTTGCCCGCCTCACATCGCGTGTTTGGGGAAACTCTAAACTCACAATGAAGACCAAAGCTGCGGTATATAATGCCTGCGTCACCAGCACACTCCTATATGGCAGCGAGACCTGGACGACCTATGCTAAGCAAGAAAGAAGGCTTAATACCTTCCATTTGCGGTGTCTACGCCGCATCCTCGGCATCTCGTGGAAAGATAAAGTGACAAATGTCGAGGTGTTGTCACGTGCTGGCCTTCAAAGTATGTATACGCTTCTTAGACAGCGCAGACTTCGCTGGCTTGGCCATGTTCGCCGCATGGATGATGGTCGCATCCCAAAAGATATCTTCTACGGACAATTAGCAGAGGGCAAGAGAACAGTTGGGCGACCACAGCTGAGGTTCAAAGATGTGTGCAAGAGAGATATGAGGGCACTGGACATGGATCCAGCAACATGGGAGGATAAAGCTGCCGATCGCACTAAGTGGCGATGCTATTTACGGCACCACCTCAGATTTGGCGAAGAGAGGCTCACACAAGAAGCAGAGGTGAGGAGAAAACGTCGAAAGGAGCACCAGGAAAATAAGCAGCTGAGGGCTGTCACCTCAGGGGCGCATTCCCATAGTCAGTTATGACTGAAGGGGCTATTATTATTGTTGTGAACATTTTATAACTCTGCTTCAATATATAACATTTATAAACTCGTAATAATTAGGTATGGAGTACAAACGGAGTTATTTAGTTAAGTTGATTGGTGTAGAAGAGAAATATGTGCATGATAAAGTGGAATTTGGCAGAAAGTTACTCTAAAGGGGAACAATATCCAGTTCTGCGTAAATTAATTAAAACCTAGGAAGTAAAATAGCATGGTTATTTCCCTTTTATTTTTATTTTTTTATTTTTTTAAATAACATTTTCACTCTTCACGGAGAATGTGGCCGCCACTGCATCTGGTCCCCTTTCATGACTCCTGCGTAAAATCATTTATATGCATTTTGCAGCGTTGGTTTCTGTAGTAACTCGTCTTACATGACGAGGTTGCAAGCCCCATGCACATTCTCATATTAGACGTTTTTACGACATGAGAGAGGTTGTCTTTCTCCATCTTTGTTTCAAGAGATCCCACGGGAACTACATGGCGCAAGAAGCAAAACATGAGGACGTGACATTTAGAGTCCCTCGTGACAGGTAAATGACAGAATCAATTTGGATACGAACTGGAGTGCAATAGTCATCCCTTTATCCTTGTTAAGAGCTAGTATGAGAGCTACGTATAAAAGCTAGTATGAGAGCTACGTATAAAAGCTAGTATGAGAGCTACGTATAAAAGCTAGTATGAGAGCTACGTATAAAAGCTAGTATGAGAGCTACGTATAAAAGCTAGTATGAGAGCTACGTATAAAAGCTAGTATGAGAGCTACGTATAAAAGCTAGTATAAGAGCTAAGTATCTGGTCTTCATTTCAGCAACTGTATGACTCGAAGTAATTATTGATAAAAAGCAACACAAGTATTACAATTTTCGATCAGATCAACTTAGAAGGGGGCCAACAATAACACTCAGCTCTTAACATCACATACGCGCTGTATTTTACCGCTCCGATCATCTTATTATTTAGACATCTTTACAATGTGTCCAATATCCATTGGTACGATACAATCCACAGGTTTCACATGCAATCCAACTACACAGTATTCTTCACGAAATGGCGTATTTCATTCTGTGCCTCATTCGACTTACCAATAGTTATACAACGATGTTCTTGCATATATCTTACTCATTATTACGCAAGTCCCAGAATTTAAAATAATGGTAGACTTCTACCCAGTTGACACAGTCTAGCTATACCCTTATTACCAACTTTCTAAAACTTAGAATGCTGCTTTCTCAACCACACACAAGACGATAATGATCTCACATCTCCAATGTATACATAGTACGTCACCACATAAAAACACAAAACTCACCCATGCCGGTACATTTCTGCGCGACAAACACTTTCAAAGGAGATTCCCAATTTAACGTGCAAAATGTGTCTCAACAATCACCATTTTTCTTCTTATTGAACAGATCTTGTAATATGAAAATAATATAATCTACAACGCTTCAATGATAGGAAACTCTTTACAGGGCGATACAACAGGAAGCAATCTGATCATCAGAAGAGTCCCCCTATCCGATTCTAAGCTTCCCAACTCAAAAGAACGAACAGAGTGGTGTCTACGACCTATTTCCCTCATTATTTACCCATCAACTTTAGCAGAAACATAGGCCTAACCAAATTTACTCCAAGTCCTCCAGTCTTATGCCATAAACTCAAGATCCCTCCATCTTTGTTTTATCCATTACATTCCTATCTCCAATTCTCTTCGTGTGTTTTTCGATCTTTCTCTATTTCTTTAACCATGGAGATTCAAGAACAAGGACTGCCTTGTAATGCTATGAAAAAAGCTTTCTCAATGTATGTCCTATCCATCTCCAGGGTCTTCTCATCTCTTGCTCAACTTGTTTGGGTTTTCTCATTAGTTTTCCGTTGGTCACCATTGTCGTGCCATTTCAATCCTTATGACCTACGCAAGCACCCATGTATGCAAGTATGTAACTTCTTGTTTGTTGTTTGTCTTGTTCTCCATGTTTCACAGCCATACAATAGAGCTGACATGATATTTGAGTTGAAGATTATGATGTTTGTGTCGAACTTTATTTCTATTAATCTCTATATATCTCCCAATGCAATGACAGATACTCTTGACTTTTACATTCTAATATTGATATCACTGTCTGTTCCTCCAACCTTATTTGTATTGCTGCGAAGATATATGTATTATCATCATGTTCCTCTGCGTTCCTTACATAGCATTGGGAACCATTGCAGCTAGTATTATTGCAGGAAGCGTGTGTCGTAATTTTTATCTGAGAGGGTGCTGATGGATATTGGTCCCTTTAGAGTGTAGAGGAATATTGAAGGCTCTGTCAGAATAAGGATTTAGGAGAATGAGGTAGTAGATTCACAAGCGCTGGGAAGAGCAAGGACAGTCTCTTATTACGACAATATCTGTTTCTCACAGACTATTCCTATCTCTCTTCTGAACAAACAATTGTTTGTCAGTTCCAGTCGCTCAGGCGCACTCACCGATTTGGTGATTCTGTCGCACAACGTACATGAATACAGCCAACACAGATGGAAATGTTTGGAGTCTTGGGCCAGCCGACAACCAACACCAATAAAGATTAATACCTTTATTATCATAAAGCAGTCACAAATAATTATACATTTACAGTCAAAATCAAAGGTTACAGAATACAAATATGATAAGGGAAGAGGGGGGGTTTGAGGAGAAATATCCCATCCACCGTTTCCCGTTTGTATTTACTAACAGACAAGACCCGGTCCAAAAGACAAGAAAGGGGGGGGGGGGGGGAATCACAGATAGGCAATTTAACCCATTGGTAAATTTATTACTCTGAGGCAAGGGGTTACAGTAAAAGGGGGAGGGGGGTGTAGAGGAAAAGCTAGGGTTCTCAAATGTCTCCCTTTAATCATACAAATTTTACGGGAGGGGGGAATGAACACAGTTACACAACCCCGCTAGGAGAAATCCCGTACAAGGAATATAATGCACCTTAATACTAGGTCGAACTAATTAAAAGGGTAAAGAAAAGATTAAATCTCCTTTCATTAAAAAAAACACACTAGGGCTGGCCATCCCACAAACACACACGCAGACTTACCAAAATGGTGAATTCTGTCACTCTAGGAATTATTTACCACAGCAGATAATACCGTGGAATAATGGACTGGTCCTCTTATTTCTTCCGTGTCAGGCCCCAGATTTAACGAGGTAACAAATAGTTTCAAAAAATCGCCAGACGGTGAAGCGTAAAGGCTACTGTTGGTTTAGATAAAGTTACTAATGAATGGCACAGGCACTTGGCTAAGCATGAGGTATGGTGTGGTTCCTAAAATTGGCACAGCTGGTGGAGATAACTTTCTTTTTCCGTAATGTCACAAGTTAAAAAAAAAACACTGAGGTAAGTTCTTCTTCGGGGGGTGTGTAAAATCCACTGAATATACTTGACAGACAGTGTTCAGGTAGACCTATGGTTTTTCTTCACAAATAGGGCAGTGAATAAAATATGTTCTGCTTCCAGTTTTACTTTTAAGGACTATATGAACTAGTATTTTAAAAGTGTTTCTTGGGTGGCTTTATTCTCAGTTAAATTCAGAGGAGCGGGGCCCATTACAGGTCGCCACAAGTTTAGCTTTAAAAAGGTTCATATGTTACTGGAGTTATCGAATTGAGTTGGCAGAACTCTGTATATAATTAATAATTGCTGGGATGCAGGTTGAATGATCGTTCTGAATGAAAGATAATCAAAACAAGAAATGCATTACAAATCATATTATAATCTGACACGCGATAAATTACAGTTAGCCTATTTACTTTATTAGCGTCGTCAATTAACAAATCAGGAAAACTCCCCGTGAGTTAAAAATAATTAAAAGCACATCTATCTATACAGAACTAAACTGTATTTACTGGTTATAATTCCTTTTAACGTCTGCAAAATTAATTTACGCGTCAAGTGTATTAGGAAATACTTTTAGCTGTAACATTAGTTTGCACTAGAACTTTGAAAATGGGTTTATTTAATAAGGTTAAATTTACACCACAATCCAATGAAATAAATTGAAATAACTAGACCACTGATCACTCGAAGCTAATGTATAAATTACCGTCTGCGCAGAAAGAATACACTCCAATAGTCAACGAAGGTAGATGAAATCTAGCAGGAATCCGACTATGCTAGTGAAACTAGGATTCTGTCAGAACGAACGATAAAATGCAGTTTTCGGAGTTCTTTATTTATACTTCTCAAATGTAACTTAAATAGGACGTGTTAGATTTTCACACCCTTCTTGAAGTCGAGCAGAATCCGAGGTACCTCGCCGTTGTGTTAACCGCTGCGATTCCTCCGTTTCCCCCGGTCTACCGATTTTCTTCGTCTCAGGCTGCTCGCATGAGAGTGCGAAAAATTTCTCGAGAAGCTAACTACGTTAGCTGGGAGTTCCCTGATTTCTTTAGATCGTATACCGCCCCGCGTTGAATTCTGAAGATCAGGCTGGCTTTGATGGTGCCGCTGTTCTGAGAGCTTTGGCAACTCCCACCAGGCGGGGTGACAGCCAGGTAAGAAATTGAACTGCTGTTAATTGCTCTAGAAACAGGAGTGAGTCTCTGGCCACGTCCTCTTTTGGGCCGGCGTTAAGGAAAAGATTGCTATAAATCGTTCTCAGAGATGGTTGAGGGCGTGATTTAACCTCCCATCAAAGGCCATGCGATCTCAAAAGTTCACAGAAGATAGCAGGCTACATATTAATGATCCAGCATGTAAAGTTCTCGTGGAAATGCTGCATGCAGGTTAAAGTTACAACAGATGATCAGGGGTTCTAAAGTTATGAGAGGCCAATATTCTGTTGTCATCCATCGAGTCAGGGAAATTCATTTGTCATACTTAGACGTACGTCACAGTCGTCCCCACTTTTGAGGCATGGAAACTCGTTTTCGTGTTTCATTTATGTCAATGAAGCTGCCCTGATCGGTAGCTTTTGGATGATTGGCTTCGTCGATTTTCTCCTCTTCCTCCGTGGTCCAGTTTCTACTCAAGAAGTCAGCTCCGACATTCTGTTTTCCTGGAATATATTCCACTTTGAAGGAATAAACACTCAATAGCAAGGCCCAACGCATTATCCTTGCGTTGAATTCCTTATTGGCACCCAGGAAAGCTAATGGAGCATGGTCTGTTTGCACCGTGAAAGAAGTACCATACAGAAACTCATGATGGCGTCTGATGCCATGAATCAGAGCGAGACATTCTCTTTCAACGACACTGTAGTTGCGTTCCGCTTTGTTCAGTTTCCGACTGCCGTAAGCTACTGGGAATAGCATGTTCGGGTCACTGTCATCGGCTTGAAGCAGTGTTGACCCGATGCCCTGACCTGATGCGTCAACTCTCAGTACGAAAGGTTTCTTAAGGTCAGGTAACCTTAGGATGGGGTATGCCGCCAACTGTCCTTTCAAAGTGCTGTATGCATGTTCGCACTTTTGATTCCACATGACCTTATCAGGACAACCTTTCTTGGTGAGGTCAGTCAGAGGTGCTGTCAGTCCGTTGAAGTTCTGGATGTATTTCTGATAGTAAGCACATAGTGATAAGAATGACCTGATGTCTTTCTTTGTTCGGGGTCTTTTTGCTGCCACTATTTTCTCCACGTTCTTCTTAATAGGCCAACTACAGCCGTGAGAAATAGTGTGCCCCAGGAAGTCCAGCTTTTCAAATGCGATGAGACATTTGCTAGGTCTGGCTGTGAGACCAGTTTCCTGTAGTCTCCTAAGGAGCATAGCGACTGTAGCAATATGTTCTTCGTAGGATTCCGATGCAATTAAGATGTCGTCCATGAAATTATGGATGTGGGGACTTTGCAAGGGTTCTAAAAGCTTTCTCATCATCCTGGTAAACACTCCTGGTGCGTTATGCAGTCCGAACGGCATCACATTAAATGTGTAATGTCCTTCACTAGTGCTGAAAGCTAGCAAAGGTTTAACTTCCTCCTTGACTGGTATTTGACAATAACCTTTACTGAGGTCAATCTTGGAGAAAATTGTTGCTTTGCTGAGCTTGGTGAACAACTCAGAAGCAGTTTGGAGCGGTTCAGGCTGGAATTCCGTTACAGCGTTTAGCAACCGGTAATCAATACACAGCCGAACTTCCTTATTGGGCTTCTGCAACAGCACTACACTCGAACTGTTAGGAGATTGTGGTGGTTGAGTAAAGTGTAGAGTATTTGTCGAGTTGGACAATAGTAGTGAAATCGACAAGGGATAGTGGACTGACAGAGTTATAGATTACACACAGAGAACGGTGTAAATAGGAGATGGACTTGAGACAACCTGGAAGAAGATTTACCAAAATGATCTCTCTCTCCAAGCCTCAACTCACTTTTCACTGTCTAAGCCTCTCCTGCTCTCACTCTTTTCTCTTATCAAACATAGAGATTATAGTAAAGAGCTAAACAAGTTAATTATGGATGAAAAGGGTCGGGAACCGCGCATTAATAAATGTGTAAACTTTATTAAAGAAGAAAAGCATGGAATTAATGCATATCATCATACACAGCATAAATTACATCAATAATTAAATAATCATCAATAGTCATCAATAATCATATTGTCGTGAAATATTCTAATCCACATATATAAATTATCAGGTAAATATAAAGCCTAACAAATAAATTCTAATAAAGAAAAGAGCAATGGTAAAATAACAGTACTGTCACAATAACTGTACTCTAAATCCCCCTTGTTTTATGCTTCGTCTGCAAATTGTAACGCTTTCACGTTGATAGTAAAAGCCTACTATATTATTACCCGCTTTCTTCAATGAAACGTGTGCTGTATTTCGTGGAAAAACATTTGAGATACGCAAGCTGAACAATGACCTAATTTTAATATTTCATTCATTCCATTTTATACACAGCGTAACTAAAAGACAGATAAAGCAGGATAGAGAGAAGGGAGAGGCAGAAAGCCGAACTCATGCAAAATTAAACACGCGTCTCGCTATTAATGCCACCCCAACAAGCGTAACGCGATACACAATTACTACTATCACGCGTGTAAGGCCACATGCACTAACTTTTTCGGACGGACAGTGATAAAAACAATAACCTTCCCAGAGTTAGGTTTTTAAATCACGAAAAACGCTTATTAGAAAAGATAACATTAGATGGGTTTACGTTTGAAAACATTACAGTACCCAGACAGCACATCTTCGAAACAAGAGGTAGAAGGAATTGCATATTTTGAACGCAGCCACTTAGCTCTTTTAAATTTGTATATTTGGGTTCCTTAGGGCTTGCTGACAAAGAATATGTAAAACGTTACGCAAATAGTCTAGGAATTAACAAGTTATAACCAAAATAAAATAGTGGGGATGCCTGACAGCATGAAATCATTTCTGCTCATAAAATTTTTTTATAACGTGTTTGAAAAAACCTTGCGTACGGAAATAGCCTACCATGTAAACTCCAAATTGATTGGAGCGCAACAGATAAAAGACTAAACACGATTGGTCGGACTATAAATACTATCTTTGGTTGTTAGGGGAGACGTAGGAAGGTAACATTTTTTCAAACACTTGTCGAAACGTGGCTCCATTGGCCAGACTCGCTGATATAATCACTTAGGAGCGTTAGTTCGAGACCACTAGTTCAAATAAGCTTGATAAAGCAACAGTGCGTTGAAGCCAGCTCATATTTTTGCTAAATAAAAGCCTGGAACATAAGCAGATGGGAAATTGTGCCAGTATTTGTGCCAGAATTCATTGCTAGTCAACGTATCTGTGTTTATTCTATGAATTGTGGGGTCGTGGTCTTGATGGTATTGAGCAGCACCTGGTCAGAGCTTTGCTGAATCCAGAGTCGGACAGCATACTCCTTGGTCCATTTAGCTATCAGTGAGGTGTCTCCAGAGCCCAGGGGAGAAATCGAGCAGAGGAGTCTTTTCCTGCCGCCATCACGCAAGATAAGCTGATGTGGCCAGCTGAGCTCAAAATTATGTACCCCCATCTTAAAATAACATTGTAACATAAACTTAAGAGGGGAAGTAAATTGTTTTAATATCAGGAACTGAGAACATCTCCAATACTAGTTCCAATAAAGACAAACTATTGAAGTCATGATGACAAATACCAACAGAGCTTGAACAAAACAAAACCAGTATTACCTCATATTACTACTACACAACTGACACACATAGGATACTTTTAATAATATATGTCACTGCAATATTCATATTGATAAATTCTGTACATATAACTTGTAATTAAAATTGATTGTGATTCCTGGTTCCCTTTGTATTTGAATCAGGACACATATTCATTCATGACAGCAATGAATACATATTGTTATTTGAAAAGTTATCAGTGACTCCTTTAAGATATCCTTGTAGAGTGTTTTATGTATGTGAGTGTCACAGTGTTGTCAAGTGTGGTGGAATAAATTAAATTGTTTATCTGTCTGTTGTTGTTATGACTTACACTTCATCATACACATACCCTAGACATACAACGTAGTCATCACACTATTCCAGAATAATTCTGACTGAGATATATATATATATGTGGCAGCAAGTAAGGTTATCTATAATACACTACTCTTATTAGATATAGATACCTTCACAGCTGATCTCAGTCAGTACACTAAGTCCCCTATAAATATTTATAACATCCCACTTCACCACATATATTGGGGTCTCGCTCTTGGGATTTTGAATCTTTACCTATTACAAATATTGGGGGTAATTCACTTCAGGGAATATAAGAATTAAAAGGTATCCTTGGGTGGAATTAAATAAGGTTGAGCTCACGGTGCCTGTGTTGTCCATTAGATATATATTTAGAGATTGAATTGTTGGTTAGACATTGTATAAATTTACCTGATAGACAATGGCGGACCTGGCCAAATTTCGATCTGCTGCTGTTCAGACTGCAAAAGAGTTAGGATTAGATGGGCAAGTTATGGTTGCCTATGTCACTACGGAATGTGACAAATTTATTGAACGCGAAGAAAGAAGGTTTGAAGCCGAAAGAAAGTTAGAGGCTGAAAGGGAAATTAAGAAGTTACAATTTGAGGCTGAGGCTGAGACTAAGAGGTTGCAGATTGAGGCTGAGGCTAAGAAATTGGAAGCAGAAGAAAGAAGATAAACTTAAGAGAGGGAAGCAGAAAAGGAGGAGAAGAGATTACAAAGGGAACATGAGTTACGACTAAGGGAGTTTGAGTTTCAAGGCCATGCTCCTGAAAATGGTGCCAGTCCCTTTGCCTCTGATGCCACTGCTAGCCAGGGAGCCTCAACCTCAGCTATGAATTTTCATTTAGATCATTTTGTTGAGAAAAACGATGATATAGAGAGCTACCTAAATAGGTATGAACTATTAGCTACCACATATGGGTTAGAGAGAGAAAGGTGGAGCTTAAAGTTATCTCAAGGACTTCGTGGGGCAGCTTATGAAGTTTTTGCAAAAATGAGCAGAGGTGATCAGGAAAATTATGACATGCTAAAGCAGGCTCTTTTGTTAAGATATGAAAAGAATGCAGAATTCTATAGGAAAAAATTTAGGAATGCTAAACTACTGTCAGGTGAAACCTATCACCAGTTCTCTGCACGAATAGAGACATACTTGGAGAAATGGACTTCTCTGGGGAAAACCCAAGATCTTAAGGAAATGGTCCTTATAGAGCAATTAAGAGAGTCCATGGCTCCAGACCTGAGAAAGTTTCTCATGGAACAAGGTGCAGAGAGGCTGGGTGAGTTGTTAAATGTTGCTGAAAGGTATCAAGCAGCTCAAGCAGAGGTAACAGGTAATAAAAAGAAACAAGTGGATAACTTTAGGGCACCACAGAACTTTAATAAATTTGATCCTAGGGATCAAAACAAAGGTAAGCACCAGTTTGATAGGCCACGGTATGAAAATAAAAATAAATTCCCACAATTCGATGAAAGGAAATATGATGAAAGAAAATCTTTCAACCAAGGAAAAAGGTGGTGTAAGAATTGTCAGATGGACAATCATGACACTGACCGTTGCAGAAGGAAACATGTGTATATGGCAACCCTTCAGGTCAGGTCGACCTCAAGACAGGAGGAGGATATTATGTTGGATACCACTCCAGAAGAGATGAGGAAGGCACAGGCTGGGGATAAAACACTCAAGCCTTGTTTCAGGAAATTGTCAACTTGTCATACAACTCCAGGCAAGGGAGATTTTTACATGAAAAACAAGTTGATGTATAGGAAGACTGGAGCTAGATCCAAAGGTCAAGGACAGCTGGTACTTCCTAAAAGATATAGGGCAGACTTAATAAGGAGCCTACATGTGAAACCAGATGGGGACCATGAGAAGATAGGTACCATCATTCAAAAGGTGGCTCACAATTATTATTGGCCCAAAGCAAGATGGGACATTGAGAATTTTGTAGAAAGGTGTAGCATAGCACATGAGGGAACACCCACAAGTGGGAACATTGATCAGGACCTGGACACGCCACGGGGCAAAATTAGGCCTGATAATAAAAAGAAAAATAGATTTGATAAAGTGGACCAAATGGAATGGGAAGCCCCTTTTCACGGACAAGCTTCACTTAACTGTTTTACAATGGCCACTATGCGGAGAGTGCAAAAAGATGTCTTACCCCAGGATAAGCCGACAATCCCTCAATCGGACTTAAACAAACTGGAGGAAGAGGATGTAGAGAGGAAATCTCTCATCAAGAATTTTAAGTGGGGAGAAAGCCCCAGGAAAAGAATTGGTAGCGGTCGTTTTGTGAATGATAATTCTGGGAGGAAAAATCATCACTATAAAGCTTCGAGTGGAAGAGACCATACCGGTGCATGGACAAATAGGTCCACACAATTAAAGGTCCACATGTAGCTTTGTTAAGAACGTGGACTGATGAAAAGGCAGAGGAAAACATTACATCTTCATACCAATATGTGAATGAGCTGACCACTCGTTTAAAAACTGGCTGGAAACTTGCCAATGAAAATTTGAAACAAGCCAGGAAGAAACATGCTGCCTATTATAACAGGAAGGCGAAAGACAGAAATTTGGCTGTGGGAGAGAAAGTACTGCTTCTTTTGCCCGGGAGTCAGAATAAGTTACAAATTGGATGGCAGGGTCCATATACAGTTTTAGAGAAGGTGTCTAGAACAAATTATAAGATAGATAAGAAAGGGAAAGAAAAAATCTATCATGTGAATCTCCTGAAGAAATATTTGGAAAGAGAACATCAGGAAGAGACACACTTGTTGACCTTGTCCATCGCCATGGAGATGAAAAAGGAACCACTTTCATCATTTGAATATCCATTACACCCCTGTGAGACAGCAGCACAGGTGAAAATCAGTACACATTTAACGAAAACTCAGAAAGAGAGAGTGCAACAGGTTCTAAATAATCATGCAGAGGTGTTAACAGACCGACCAGGGCATACAAACCCATTGGAATATGATATGAAACTGATAGACCCCACACCTGTCTGTATGAAACCATATTCGATTCCGTTTGCTAAGGAGAAAGCTTTGAAGGAAGAGATAGACTATCTATTGAAGGAAGGAATTATTTCACACAGTGAATCTTCGTATAGTTCCGGTGTTGTACTCTTAAGGAAGCCCTCTGGAGAACATAGACTCTGTATAGATTACAGGAGACTGAATGCTATTACAGAAGGACAGGTGGATCCATTGCCGGATACAAATCAGCTGTTTGCCAGACTAAATAAAGCTAAATATTTCTCAAAAGTGGATCTGAGTAAAGGATACTATCAGATTCCAGTAAAGCCTGAGGTTAGACCATACCTAGCTTTTAGTACCTCAGAAGGACACTATGAGTTTAATAGATTGCCATTTGGATTGAAGAATGCGCCTAGTGTCTTCTCTAGAATGATGAGAAAATTGTTGGATGTAAACATTTCGGAGGAACGTAATGAATCCCTGAGTTGCCTCTTTGATTGAGGATATTCCGAATGTTTCATACAGGATAATAAGGAGATTATGGGATCCACTACGAAAACTCTGCTATCACCAGGTATATGTTATCTCCTCATAACGTACATTTTGAGGGAAATATAATGTTCTCTGGACATGTCATTGCGCAGACTCAGAGAAGAGAAATGGTGAATACGGGTTGCGAAGCAGCATTAAGACAAGCACTCACACTGGCGGCTGTTCAGTAACATAACCGAAATATATTATTGGTTGTAGAAGTCTGAGGCAGATTTCATGAGTAGTGCCTACTCTGAATGGACCCAACTACATAAAACCATGATAGCACCACAGCAGAGTAAAGTCAAGTTGACTTACATTTATCTATGTGTATATAGAATAAAGGACTGACATATAATGTCTGTTTTAAGAGGGGAGGTGTCGTGAAATATTCTAATCCACATATATAAATTATCAGGTAAATATAAAGCCTAACAAATAAATTCTAATAAAGAAAAGAGCAATGGTAAAATAACAGTGCTGTCACAATAACTGTACTCGAAATCCCCTTTGTTTTATGCTTCGTCTGCAAATTGTAACGCTTTCACGTTGATAGTAAAAGCCTACTATATTATTACCCGCTTTCTTCAATGAAACGTGTGCTGTATTTCTTGGAAAAAACATTTGAGATACGCAAGCTGAACAATGACCTAATTTTAATATTTCATTCATTCCATTTTATACACAGCGTAACTAAAAGACAGATAAAGCAGGATAGAGAGAAGGGAGAGGCAGAAAGCCGAACTCATGCAAAATTAAACACGCGTCTCGCTATTAATGCCACCCCAACAAGCGTAACGCGATACACAATTACTACTATCACGCGTGTAAGGCCACATGCACTAACTTTTTCGGACGGACAGTGATAAAAACAATAACCTTCCCAGAGTTAGGTTTTTAAATCACGAAAAACGCTTATTAGAAAAGATAACATTAGATGGGTTTACGTTTGAAAACATTACAGTACCCAGACAGCACATCTTCGAAACAGGAGGTAGAAGGAATTGCATATTTTGAACGCAGCCACGTAGCTCTTTTAAATTTGTATATTTGGGTTCCTTAGGGCTTGCTGACAAAGAATATGTAAAACGTTACGCAAATAGTCTAGGAATTAACAAGTTATAACCAAAATAAAATAGTGGGGATGCCTGACAGCATGAAATCATTTCTGCTCATAAAATTTTTTTATAACGTGTTTGAAAAAACCTTGCGTACGGAAATAGCCTACCATGTAAACTCCAAATTGATTGGAGCGCAACAGATAAAAGACTAAACACGATTGGTCGGACTATAAATACTATCTTTGGTTGTTAGGGGAGACGTAGGAAGGTAACATTTTTTCAAACACTTGTCGAAACGTGGCTCCATTGGCCAGACTCGCTGATATAATCACTTAGGAGCGTTAGTTCGAGACCACTAGTTCAAATAAGCTTGATAAAGCAACAGTGCGTTGAAGCCAGCTCATATTTTTGCTAAATAAAAGCCTGGAACATAAGCAGATGGGAAATTGTGCCAGTATTTGTGCCAGAATTCATTGCTAGTCAACGTATCTGTGTTTATTCTATGAATTGTGGGGTCGTGGTCTTGATGGTATTGAGCAGCACCTGGTCAGAGCTTTGCTGAATCCAGAGTCGGACAGCATACTCCTTGGTCCATTTAGCTATCAGTGAGGTGTCTCCAGAGCCCAGGGGAGAAATCGAGCAGAGGAGTCTTTTCCTGCCGCCATCACGCAAGATAAGCTGATGTGGCCAGCTGAGCTCAAAATTATGTACCCCCATCTTAAAATAACATTGTAACATAAACTTAAGAGGGGAAGTAAATTGTTTTAATATCAGGAACTGAGAACATCTCCAATACTAGTTCCAATAAAGACAAACTATTGAAGTCATGATGACAAATACCAACAGAGCTTGAACAAAACAAAACCAGTATTACCTCATATTACTACTACACAACTGACACACATAGGATACTTTTAATAATATATGTCACTGCAATATTCATATTGATAAATTCTGTACATATAACTTGTAATTAAAATTGATTGTGATTCCTGGTTCCCTTTGTATTTGAATCAGGACACATATTCATTCATGACAGCAATGAATACATATTGTTATTTGAAAAGTTATCAGTGACTCCTTTAAGATATCCTTGTAGAGTGTTTTATGTATGTGAGTGTCACAGTGTTGTCAAGTGTGGTGGAATAAATTAAATTGTTTATCTGTCTGTTGTTGTTATGACTTACACTTCATCATACACATACCCTAGACATACAACGTAGTCATCACACTATTCCAGAATAATTCTGACTGAGATATATATATATGTGGCAGCAAGTAAGGTTATCTATAATACACTACTCTTATTAGATATAGATACCTTCACAGCTGATCTCAGTCAGTACACTAAGTCCCCTATAAATATTTATAACATCCCACTTCACCACACATATACACCAACAATAATGCAAATACACACCCACAAACACACACACCACCAACACTCATAAAACCTGTAGAACACGGAGAAAATAACTAATCTGTCCGACAGAGGGTCCGCTTTCGGGGACCAAAGGCGCTAGCTCCAGAAAGTGTCTTACCGATAAATATCCTTCAAGATGACTGAAGTGAAATACCGAACTTTCCTTGTCGGGCTAAACGTTGGTGACCCCTAATTGCGCGAGGGAACACTGGAAGACGTTGTTTATCTCCTGCTGACCAAATACGAACTGAGCGACAGCCTGTCTGTTGTTTTTCGTGGGACCAAATGTGCTAGCTCCAGAAAGTGTATTACTAGTAGATCCTTCGTGAGGGACTAGCCTACAAAACTTTCTTTGTTGGTGCTAAACGTTGGTGACCGCTACTCGCGAGAGGGGGGCTGGAACTCTGTCCATAGATGGCTGCTCATACGTGCGAGGTTTTAAGTATCCAGAAAATACACCAGAAGAAGTCACTTGAGGACAAAGAGTCCCAGGCGCGCTTATCCGGCGCTAGGCTCTTGCGTGCTGGGTAGTAAATCCTGTTTAAACTGGTTTGGCTGTGGTTTGCTGAGTGCCCCGTTTAGGCACACAAAGTCGGGTGATATGGAATTCTGCTATCGGCATGCTGGGCGGTTTTGATATTCTGGAAGCCGCAATGCTCTGGCTGGTAATCCAATAGGCGAGTAGAGAACTACTACTACATTTGGTGATTCCAGATTTAGCGTTGGCTCCGTTGCACTGCGTGAGCTTAACTTGGCGTTGACAAAAAAGGGGTTTTGATTCAGGAACGGGGTTGACGATTCGTGACGCTAGCGGTATTCAGAAACCCTCTAGATCGAAGAGAATATTTCGTTCTTCGCCTGACTGGAGTCTGCTCTAGCGATTCGGTCTCCCTGAAACTGAGACCCAAAAAGAGACACCCTTTTACTTCAAGCAAATAATAAATCACACTAACTTTATACAGAAAGTTTCGCTCCACTATGGGATTAAATTTATTGTAGTTATTGCTATGATAGTTTAGGGCTGTCTTTAACCATGTCTCCTGTTCCTTAAAAATATCAATTATCAACACGCGCCCGCATAGTCTTAATATCTTTTGTACACCCATGTAACTGTCATTAGATGTTCTGACAGCAAAATCTCCTCCTCTTCTCCCAATCTCAACATACAGGAAACCTAACCTGTAGTTACAGTTAAAAGAATATGCTTATTCATCTTACAACATTAAATGAATTTACATAAACAGATTACAGCATTTGACATTACACAAATAAATCGTATGTCCCCTTTGGAAAATATATTAGCATTCCACAAAATGAGTACAAAGAAAATGCAATGTTCTTGCTATAATAATACAGTTGTGGCTAGATCATAAGATATAATTATATCTATGCCTGGTGACTGCTTTCAGTGAAAGTTATAGACTAGTGCCTAGCCACACAAGTAAGCATAAAATGATCCTTCCTTGCCACTAGAAATATCTATCAAAAAGGAATAAGTGACTATCTCCTATAATCCAGAGTTATTACCTGCATCTCACTATTCAGTTTTAAAGTGAACAATCCACACCTGACATTATCTTACAGAAATGACAGTTAATTTAGCCTATTCTTAACCCCTGATAAGCATCTGTGGACTGATTCTACGCCTAATCTGTTATTGTAAGTTTAACATTTAACCCATGATAAACCGTAACAGTTTAAGCACCCTTACTAGGCCGTAGACAGCGCTACCTTATCACTGAATAAAATTACTAGGAGAAGTCCTCAGAAATGAATTCACTTCCTATCAGATATATATAAAAGCTAACATGAATATATCATATTATAATTATAAGATATGTCAACTCACCCCGAAAATGACTAGAATATAGGCAAACACATTCTAGTACTGTGTTAAAGTTTGCCTTATCTCATGATGGTCATCTACGGGCCAGGAATATTTACGAATGTCTTTGTCTATTAAACCCATCACTCTTATAGATTACAAAGGACGCTCCCCCAGGACACCTGGCCTGCATATTTCTTCAGAGGTATCGGCGTAATCGTAATACCGGGTAAGACAAAGGTTTCAGAAGCAACGACATTGCGAAAATTTTCCCCAGAGAGACAATCATAATATTATGTGCTCTTTGCTCATCTAAGGGCAAACAACCCACAACTGACCGCGATCGTTATCTCCCCCTGAAACCGATCACACTCGTTACCCAGGCCTCAAAGAGTACTAGCCGCTCGTGATCAAACGTTTTAAAGCGACCAGAGAAATTCCCCTGTTCGGACCACAGGGGCGTTTAGGTAACATTACGTTATCGCTACGCTGACTGTTGAAGAATTTTGTACTGAAAGCCAGCCAAACGCGGGTGGGGTTTGAGAGGGTGAGAAAGTTTGGCCACGAAGGTAGAAAATGAAAGAAAAAGAAAATACAAAATGTCCAGAAAAACAAAACATTTAAAGGAGTAATCAAATTATGGACAAGATGGTAAAATAAATTATCGGTCACGTGACAGAGATGTAGACTCGCTGATAATTCCTGCCTGACGCAGCTTGTCTATTTCTCCGCGAAGTGCATCAGCTTTGGCGTACGGAATGGGGTATACTCTGGTTCGAACAGGGGTCTCGTTTGTTAATTTCATGTCAAATTCGATGAGATTTGTTCGACCAGGTACATCCGTTAAGACTGCACTGTACTGCTGTAGTAGCGCCCTGGTTTCTGTTTGTTGTTCTGGTGAGAGATTGTCACCGAACTTGACATCTTTAAAGGATTCTGTGGGTTGCAATGGGTACTCCATGCAACCATCATCATCTTCCTCGTCTTCCGTTGCTATGGCGACAGCCAGGAGATGCTCGGAGGATGGCACTGGTCTTTCCAGATATTTCTTGAGCAGATTTATGTGGAAGACCTTCTCCTTTCCTTTGATGGAGATCTTGTAATTGGTACGTGAGATCTTTTTAAGGACGGTAAACGGCCCTTGCCATCCGATGCGAAGTTTATTGCTTCCGGTTGGAAGTAGCAACAAAACTTTCTCCCCTGGTTGGAGCTCTCTCTCTTTTGCAGCTTTGTTGTATCTTTTAGCATGTTTAGCGCGGGCTTTCGTAAGGTTTGTTGTAGCTAGATCCCATCCTAGCTTTAGCCTTTCCTTGAGCTCAGATACATACTTGCTTGCAGAGACGACTGTCTCGTCAGCCTTTTGGTCTGTCAGGGACCGAAGTAAGGCTTCTAGTGGCCCCTTAATAGGTCTGCCAAATAAAAGTGTAGCTGGCGCGAATCCCGTAGACGCTTGAGGAACCTCTCGGTAGGCGAATAAGGCAGCCGATATATATAGGTCCCAGTCTTCCGGTTTCTCCTGACCCAGCTTACGTAACATGGTGGTGAGGGTGCCGTTAAAACGTTCCACGAGCCCATTTCCGGCCGGATGATAGGGACTTGTGTGGATATGTTTGGCCCTCAAGATCTTAAAGATCTCCTCCATTAACAGGCTACGGAATTGGGATCCATTGTCCGTCAAAACTTGTTGAGGGAATCCCAACCGCGTAAAGATTTGCACGAGGGCTTCTGCGACATGCTTGGAATCTATGCATGTTAGCGGTACAGCTTCGGCCCACATTGTGCAAGTGTCGACTAAAGTCAGGAAGAACCTGTGCTTTCTTTTGGTCCTTTCCAGGGGTCCAATGATGTCGACAGCAACCCGTTCAAATGGAGTCCCTACTATTGGCATTTGCCCCATGGGTACTGGGGGTGTCAAGTGCTTGGGTGCTACCCGTTGGCACTGGGCGCAGGATTTCACATACCTGATAACGTCAGAGTTCATTCCTGGCCACCAGTAGTGGGTTTTTATTCGCTGAATAGTGGCGTTTTGTCCCATATGTCCGCTAAAGGGAAGAGAGTGCCCCATCTCTAAGATCTGGCTTCGGTACTGCGTCGGTACTAGGAGCTGGTTATTCCCCGTGTCCGGGTTGCCCGTTCTACGATACAATACGCCATCCTTAGAAAAGATGTCTCCGTTGTGTCTGGGGTCCTTGGCCATGGGCAGTCTTTTAAAGCAGGGCTCCAGAGTAGGGTCCTTTTGTTGCGCCTCCTTCAGTTCATTCGGCAACAAATTTGGCGCAGGCTCCCTCTCTTGCTTGGCTTGCCCTCTTGTGGTTACCGCTGCCACAATCGGCTCCTTTGGTCTCCCAATAAACACATATCTACATCCCAGGATAACTGGGTAGATAGGATCATCCATAATGGCCACTTTAATAACCCCTCTGACAAAGTCAGAGTGTATTTCTACCAGTGCGATAGGCAGCGTCCTGGGCGCATCACTCTTAAAAACTCCACTAAGTTTGACGGTTTCCTCTGTCTCCTGACCTGGTTTGACTAGGTGTCTAGCAACAATAAAACTAAAACTTAATCCAGTGTCAAAGAGACAAGTGGTTGAGGTACCATTCAAAATTACAGTTCCTCGAGTTGAGGGTCGGTCCCCCTCAGGTTGAGAATCACTGACATTGACTCTACCTTTCGAGGCTGTATGCAAACATCCAACGCGGTTAGGCCCGGTCTGCTTGCCCTGATCAGACGTTCCTGGTGTAGGGGTCTTTCCTTTTCCTTGACCTTGGTGGCCGCGCTGCCACGTAGGCTTGGTGGGTTGATCAAAATTGTTGTTGGGGGGGGGGGGGGTATCGGGTTTTGTAGAATTTCGATTTTTCCTGGGGAGGTCTCTGGGTATTATTTTCTCGTTGGTTATAATTCTGAGAGGAATTAGAAGAATAGGATGACTGCTCTAGATTTTGTTTTCGAGATGGCTCATCTGTGGGTTTACGTTTAGTGCTGGGAAGTTCGGCCATTGCATTGGTATAGCGTTCGGCCTTATTGAGGATGTCCTCAAGCCTGACTGCGCCCTGTTCAGCCAAAAATCTACGGGTTTCGTTTGACAAAGTTGCCTTTATCTGTTCCACAAGAACAAGTTCAAGTAGTCCCTCATATGTAAGAGGCAGGTCAGATAATTCAATGCACTTTGTCAAATAGCCCGTGAGACATGAAGAGAATTGTGGGAATGTTTCCGTGCTCTCTTTTCGGCTGTTCCTGAACATTTGCAGGAATTTTCGGGCGGTCATCTCAAACCGTTCTAGCAAGGCCTTTTTCAGCATGTCGTAATCATGTTGGTTGGTTCCCAGCTTCGTGTACACGTCATAAGCATTAGCTTTTAGTGACGTTGAGAGCTTAAGTGCCCAGCGGGTACTCTCTAACCCATACAGATTCGTGAGCCGTTCGAATTTTTCTAGGTAGCTGTCAGTTTTTTCATTAGGGCTAGGAAAAGATTCTAAAGCAAAAGACATCGCCGCTAATTGGGCAGAATGAGTGCTGGAGAGGTCCATTGACTGAGACTGGGGCGAAGACGGCTCTCCGTTATTCGGAGTACAGGCGCCCCGACTCTCTAAAGCCTTAAGCGCCAGTTCATGTTGTCTTTCTCGCTCTCTCTCTCTCTTTCCCTGCGAGTGTCCATCTCTGCCTCAATTTTCTTCTGCTCCAATTGACGATCGTCCGCTTCTTTCTTCCTAGCTTCTGCCCTCTCTTCTCTCTCTTTTTCTTCCTTCCTCTCAGCTTCTGCTCTTTGTTTCTCTTCCTTCCTCTCTGCTTCTGCTCTTTGTTGCTGCGCGTCATATATTTCCAATTCCTGGTTGATAAACAGATTCGCCGCTTCTGCGTCTAAGCCTGCCTCTTTCGCTTCCAGCCTCAGGATGGATCTCATCTGTATCCTCTCTGCCATTGTTAAAGAATAAGATGTAGTATGACTACAGAATAGTACGAAAGAACAAGAAGGGAAAAAAAATTCAAAGCCGCTACGAGAAAAAACGAAAGTAAAAACAATTTACTTAATGACCTCGTGCGTTAACTTATCGCCGCTATTATTGTCACTTAAGACTTTTAACGCAAGCAACTATGCCAATTAAATTAGTAAGTTACACTAGAAAAAAAAATCTACTATTACTAACAGTAGAGAAATATTTATATTAAAACAATTTAAAAGGAAAAAAAAAATTTTCCCGGAAAATGTTAATTCTCTAACAACAAACTCCGTCCCTGAAGACAATTTTGAGATGAGACGTAGTTAACTTAATTTTTTTTTAAATCAGAACAATCCGTCTTTAGCTAGCTCAACTCAAACGCTTCAAAACCTTTAGTGATTGTAAAACAATCACGCAGTCCCAGCAATTATATAACCATAAAATTTCAATTCCCTCTGCCAGAGAATACAAAGGTGACAAATCTTTTATAATCACTAACTGCCTGCTCCTGTGGAAAAAACAAACCTGTCACAATTATTGTGTGGTCGGCCCAAATACTGAACGGCTTGGTCTAGGGGAAGTAATTACTTTTAAAGATTATACCCTACTTCACAAAGACAATCAACCACACTCTATTTTAACTAGGTTCAGAATCTCGAACGAGCTAGCCATATATTGTCGTAATTTTTATCTGAGAGGGTGCTGATGGATATTGGTCCCTTTAGAGTGTAGAGGAATATTGAAGGCTCTGTGAGAATAAGGATTTAGGAGAATGAGGTAGTAGATTCACAAGCGCTGGGAAGAGCAAGGACAGTCTCTTATTACGACAATATCTGTTTCTCACAGACTATTCCTATCTCTCTTCTGAACAAACAATTGTTTGTCAGTTCCAGTCGCTCAGGCGCACTCACCGATTTGGTGATTCTGTCGCACAACGTACATGAATACAGCCTACACAGATGGAAATGTTTGGAGTTTTGGGCCAGCCGACAACCAACACCAATAAAGATTAATACCTTTATTATCATAAAGCAGTCACAAATAATTATACATTTACAGTCAAAATCAAAGGTTACAGAATACAAATATGATAAGGGAAGAGGGGGGTTTGAGAAGAAATATCCCATCCACCGTTTCCCGTTTGTATTTACTAACAGACAAGACCCGGTCCAAAAGACAAGAAAGGGGGGGGGGGAGGGATCACAGATAGGCAATTTAACCCACTGGTAAATTTATTACTCTGAGGCAAGGGGTTACAGTAAAAGGGGGGGGGGGGGGGTAGAGGAAAAGCTAGGGTTCTCAAATGTCTCCCTTTAATCATACAAATTTTACGGGAGGGGGGAATGAACACAGTTACACAATCCCGCTAGGAGAAATCCCGTACAAGGAATATAATGCACCTTAATACTAGGTCGAACTAATTAAAAGGGTAAAGAAAAGATTAAATCTCCTTTCATTAAAAAAAACACACTAGGGCTGGCCATCCCACAAACACACACGCAGACTTACCAAAATGGTGAATTCTGTCACTCTAGGAATTATTTACCACAGCAGATAATACCGTGGAATAATGGACTGGTCCTCTTATTTCTTCCGTGTCAGGCCCCAGATTTAACGAGGTAACAAATAGTCTCAAAAAATCGCCAGACGGTGAAGCGTAAAGGCTACTGTTGGTTTAGATAAAGTTCCTAATGAATGGCACAGGCACTTGGCTAAGCGTGAGGTATGGTGTGGTTCCTAAAATTGGCACAGCTGGTGGAGATAACTTTCTTTTTCCGTAATGTCACAAGTTAAAAAAAAACACTGAGGTAAGTTCTTCTTCGGGGGGTGTGTAAAATCCACTGAATATACTTGACAGACAGTGTTCAGGTAGACCTATGGTTTTTCTTCACAAATAGGGCAGTGAATAAAATATGTTCTGCTTCCAGTTTTACTTTTAAGGACAATATGAACTAGCATTTTAAAAGTGTTTCTTGGGTGGCTTTATTCTCAGTTAAATTCAGAGGAGCGGGGCCCATTACAGGTCGCCACAAGTTTAGCTTTAAAAAGGTTCATATGTTACTGGAGTTATCGAATTGAGTTGGCAGAACTCTGTATATAATTAATAATTGCTGGGATGCAGGTTGAATGATCGTTCTGAATGAAAGATAATCAAAACAAGAAATGCATTACAAATCATATTATAATCTGACACGCGATAAATTACAGTTAGCCTATTTACTTTATTAGCGTCGTCAATTAACAAATCAGGAAAACTCCCCGTGAGTTAAAAATAATTAAAAGCACATCTATCTATACAGAACTAAACTGTATTTACTGGTTATAATTCCTTTTAACGTCTGCAAAATTAATTTACGCGTCAAGTGTATTAGGAAATACTTTTAGCTGTAACATTAGTTTGCACTAAAACTTTGAAAATGGGTTTATTTAATAAGGTTAAATTTACACCACAATCCAATGAAATAAATTGAAATAACTAGACCACTGATCACTCGAAGCTAATGTATAAATTACCGTCTGCGCAGAAAGAATACACTCCAATAGTCAACGAAGGTAGATGAAATCTAGCAGGAATCCGACTATGCTAGTGAAACTAGGATTCTGTCAGAACGAACGATAAAATGCAGTTTTCGGAGTTCTTTATTTTTACTTCTCAAATGTAACTTAAATAGGACGTGTTAGATTTTCACACCCTTCTTGAAGTCGAGCAGAATCCGAGGTACCTCGCCGTTGTGTTAACCGCTGCGATTCCTCCGTTTCCCCCGGTCTACCGATTTTCTTCGTCTCAGGCTGCTCGCATGAGAGTGTGAAAAATTTCTCTAGAAGCTAACTACGTTAGCTGGGAATTCCCTGATTTCTTTAGATCGTATACCGCCCCGCGTTGAATTCTGAAGATCAGGCTGGCTTTGATGGTGCCGCTGTTCTGAGAGCTTTGGCAACTCCCACCAGGCGGGGTGACAGCCAGGTAAGAAATTGAACTGCTGTTAATTGCTCTAGAAACAGGAGTGAGTCTCTGGCCACGTCCTCTTTTGGGCCGGCGTTAAGGAAAAGATTGCTATAAATCGTTCTCAGAGATGGTTGAGGGCGTGATTTAACCTCCCATCAAAGGCCATGCGATCTCAAAAGTTCACAGAAGATAGCAGGCTACATATTAATGATCCAGCGTGTAAAGTTCTCGTGGAAATGCTGCATGCAGGTTAAAGTTACAACAGATGATCAGGGGTTCTAAAGTTATGAGAGGCCAATATTCTGTTGTCATCCATCGAGTCAGGGAAATTCATTTGTCATACTTAGACGTACGTCACAGCGTGCAACAAGCATTTACATGCTCTTTTCTGTTTCTGTGGCAATTTGTTTTACATAATCAAGTTGCCAGCACCATGCACAACCATCATATTAGTCGCCTTGTACGACATGCCTGGATGTGCACTACTCTTATATATATATATATATATGAGCGTCCGATTGACAGAGTGGCTAGAGCGCCGGTCTCTTGCGGCAAAGGTGCCGGGTTGGAATCACGGTACCGACACGCTCCAGTCTACCCAGCTGTAAATTGGTACCAGACTTTCAGTTAGGGAAGGAAAAAGCAGCGAGGAAGGGAACTGGTCACCCTCCTCCTCCTCTCGATGCTGGACCTAGTATGCTGAAGTCTCTAACACTTCACTCCCCTGCAGCAGTATATGTATTGGGACTACCTTTATCTTTATATATATATATATCTGTAATATTTTCTTATGCGTCCGAAACTTGTATCCCACCTTTTCCAACCAAAGTTGCAATATTTTTCCTCTTGGCACGTTTTTCGCGGAGGAACTAATTGCACACCTGTTGAAACAACGCGAAATGTGTGTCCTTCCTTAATAATGACGGATGTTTGATTCTGGTTTGATTTGGGCACAATTTCTTGAATTCTCCACATTTGTAATTCGCGTGAGTAAAAATAAGGAATGGAGTTCATTGCCTTTGCAGTGTGGCGAGATGAATGTTGGATGGATAGTTCAGAAAGTATAATTCTCAGAAAATGGAGAAGAGAACTGGTAAACTACTGGTAAGGATAGCACAGAACAAGTCATGTAGTTAACTGCACAGTTCTAGATGGTAGCTGTAGAAGAGAGATGTGAAGTCAGCCACCTTCTCGCTAGACCTATCCTATGCTCCAATGGTGTCTCAATAAATATATGAGTGCCACTCGTATTTACTCTACCAATTTAAAATTATTAATATTTCTTGACCACACCACAAAATCATAACTGGAAATTTAAATAATTCAATAACTGCAGTTATA
This sequence comes from Oreohelix idahoensis, assembly GCA_024509875.1. Taxonomy (NCBI): domain Eukaryota; kingdom Metazoa; phylum Mollusca; class Gastropoda; order Stylommatophora; family Oreohelicidae; genus Oreohelix; species Oreohelix idahoensis. The sequence continues at coordinate 556,600 of JAMPIV010004575.1, read as the reverse complement.
AACAAACCAATGCACTTTATTGATTACTGATGTATAGTAAAAAATTAGCACCTGGGTATATCAAAATCTTATAAAATTGTATGAAACGTACACAAATTATATTGTCAGTGTCTTGTCAGTTTCATCATGTTATTAGAGTGGGTGTCTTGGGTTTGATTTTTGTTTTTTCACGTTAAGTTTTACTTAACTTGCTTGACACGTTGTAGTAGCTGACTTCTCTCGGTCGTTAAATCATCTGGACAATCAAGACGCTATGCTTATGCCAGGATAAGTGTTCCCCTACTGTTAAAGAGTTCACAATTTCCAAAACTGGGTCACATTTTTCATCACTAGTTGAACCCCCAGAAAACAGTGGTGCTTCGAAGTCTGCGGTTGTTTGAAGCTTCGATTTACAAATCGCTCACAATAGCGGTCAGTTGTGGCTTCTTCTCAGTTATCTTGTTGTGTTGTTGATTAATACTTCTAACTATAAGAGTCAGCCCTCTGGATATTTTCTCAGCTCTGTCAGATCTTTAAATGATTTCAGGAAGTAAGGAACTGTGACTGGGGTTTATATACCTAATCTCAAATCTAACCATTGCTTTCTCAGAGGTCCGCTCCTGCGTTCACTTTTCCTCTCTTAATTTTTGTGAGATTTCAATGTGCGAATTTACCGACAAAATCATAATTTCTTCGCCAAATACCAAAGATAATGATTTTCCACTTCCATAATTACATGTATTTGTAGTTGCTGTTCCAATCCTAAAAACAAAAGTATCCTGTTCGGGTCATTAACCAGAAAGTTATAGCAGAATTTATGTTGTACAATTCATAATGTATCGTTAAGACACTATAGTCCGTTCACCAATTGATGTTCAACTTTGAAATTTGTTTTTTTTAAACTACCTGAGGTAATGAATTTATATTTTGCATGTAGTCTTATATTATCCATGACGTTATGAAAACATTTTTTGCCTCCAGAAAATGTATCTAGTTTGAGATATCTCTTCTTCAGGTTATATTAAAATCACACTCCCCTACCGGTATTAAAATGTAGCATGTCAGCAGTACATTTGTGTTGCACGGGCAATAAATGGTTTTTTAATAGAAAAAAATATATTTTAAGACAAAATTATGACATTTCGTGCACCGCAGTTGTCTGCTGTTGAAAGCTGAAATAGTGCGACATCATTAGTTGTAAAGTCAGTGGCGTATTGTGAAATTATTATAAAGTTATAGCTGCATTGTATTATATTGAAATAATTTTTTTTTCTGCACATATAGAATAATATTACATTCATTATGAGTTTGAAGTGCAAATTTATAACTATGAAGAAGGTTACTGTAATGCTGTACAGACACTTCTGCAGGGAGGCTAAAAAGGGGAGTTTATATCACGACATCAATAGACCTGATAGAAGAACACAGGTTGCGCTTGGTATTAACAGAGTTTCTTTTCGTCGATGGAAACAACATGATGTTAAGTCTAAAAATGGCAGGCAAGGAAGGAAAAAAAAAGTTGACAACTTCGATGAAGAAGTTATTCGACGTGAGATTTTCAAAATGCTTTCGTTAAATGAACTTGTCACTCTCCGCAAACTGAAAGAGAAGCTGCTAAAGGATTGTGATATTGATATCTCAAAAACAACTCTTTGGAAAGTTGTATGGTCCGTCGGTTTTACGTTTCGCAAATCTATTGGAGGCAGGAATGTATTATGTGAAAAACCACACTTAATTGCTGCCCGAAGCAAATTCCTTAGACAGATACGAGCACGAAGGATGGGCGGATATGATATAGTATATTTAGACGAAACATGGGTTAATTCGCACCATACAAATGAGAAAGAATGGCAATCTTCTGACAGTGTTCATAAAAGGACAATTCCCAGTAGCAAAGGGTAACGAATTATAATTGCGCATGCTGGCAGCAGTGAAAATGGAATTGTCCATGATGCAGAACTAATATTCCAGGCAATTTCAACAGATGGTAGTGACTACCACACTGAAATGAATGGACATATTTTTCGTTCTTGGATAGAAACAACTCTTCTCCCCATTCTTGACAGACTATCATGTATTGTAATGGACAATGCATCCTATCACAATGTTGTAGCTCAGGAAGACAAAGTACCAACTTCCTCAAGCACAAAAGATGAAATAAGAACTTGGCTACGAAATGAAAATGTCGATGTCGACAATACCTATTTGAAACCTGAATTGTTACAGCTTGTGAAACAGACTAAGAAGACTAAGGTGTATTGCGTTGACAAAATAATTGAATCATATGGTAACATCTCTCTTCGACTACCACCTTATCATTCGCATCTTAACCCAATAGAGTTACTTCGGGCTAAAATCAAAGGACAGGTTGCAGCACAGAACACCACATTTAAAATGAGCGACGTGAAAGTTCTTACACATGATACCCTAAAAAAGACAGATTTTCAATTCTGGAAGAAATGTGTAGATCATGTGCTCCGTGAAGAAGAAGAATACTGGCAACGTGATGGATTACAGTTTATCCAACCATTAACAGTTGTTAATCTAATGGAATCGTCAGATACGGACTGAGATAAATGTAACTTAATTGAGATATCAAAAACATAAAACAATGTAACTATGCTCCTTCAAAACAAGAAGAAGTATTGCAGGTATTCATGTAAAGTTTACCGTGTCGTATACAATATAGTTTTGAATACATTTTTTTCCCCCACGTTTCAGATTTAAATGTATCACTACTTATAGCTGTTTCCTATGCGGTGAGCAGATATGGATACGCCTCTGATCCTACTTTTGACATTTATGACGTAGTATACTGTAAAATTTAATTTTTAAGCCGTGCTTCTTGTAAGATTCGGAAAAGATCAAAGGAATTTACGGTTTTGAAGAATGCAGAATTGATATTGACTTAACAACAACATATTTGTAACGTCATGGATAATACAAAACTACATGCAAAATATAAATTCATTACATCTGGTAGTTTTTTTTTAAAACTAATTTCAAAGTTGAACATCAATTGGTGAACGGACTATAGTTTACGTGGCAATTCCAGAGTGTCTTGCCCGTGTTATGACATGCAGTGACCCGGCCGTTTTGTCGCTTGACTTAAATAATGATACGGACACCGAGTGATAGCACGTTTATTTTGATTTGTTTTGTTTTTTGTTTTTTTGTTTTTGTTTTTGTTTTTTTTTTTTGTAATACGTGATAAGGGATGATTTTTACAAAAAAGATCCGTACATTTACATTTACAAAATTATCAACAAATCCAAGTAAAAAAAACAGACTGAATAAGTATAGCCAACAGGTGGGTCTGGACGTCAATCTAATGAAGACAGAGTTCATGACACTCAATGTGGTCAAAACTGAGCCCATAACAATAAGGAACCAAAAGCTAGAATAGACAGACACATTCACTTACCTAGGATGCAATGTAACACCAGACGGCAGAACAAGCTAAGTGTCACGGAGTGTTTTGAGGGTATATTGCATGTGTGAATGTTCCCATGCTCCAGCGGAAGTTTATTGGTCATTTGGGTTGTTGTGAGTAGGAAATGCTTGCCTTGTAATATTTTAGTTACAAGCAATGTTGTGAGCAGAGATCAAGACAAGCTGCTAGCTATAGTTAGGCGTGAATGAAGATCAGTGGAGCCTGGAAGGTTTTCACGTGTTTGGTGAATACGAATGAAAGGGGTCAGTCAGAGAGAGAGATGTGTGTTGGGTCAGTAGTCTGTTGAGTCAGTAGTGTGTTGAGTCAATAGAGAGTTGAGTCAGTAGAGAGTAGACAGGAGACAGGAGATAGCGAAGAGCGTAGAGAAGAGAAGGGTGGATGTCTATAGTAGTGCGCGAGTAGAGGGCCAGAGTTGTACAGTAGATTTATGTAGTAGCCTATTTTGTGGCTGTAGTTATTCCGAGGATCAGAGTGATCGTAGAATACTCGGCATTTGTTATGTCTCCAATATTTGTAATGGCCCTGCGCCCATTGTGACTTATTTGTGATATTATATAATTACGGAGATTGATATGGTTGTTGGAGTTGGTGTATTTACTCCTTAGACAGTGAGCTAGACGAGCGGTGTATAAGTGTTGTCTGACTTTCTACATCCACCCACATACACCCTACTCGTCACACTAAGATATCAAGAACATAATGAATTAAGCAAGAACAGCATTTGGAAGTCTTCGCAGAACAGCACAATCACAAATTTAAGATTATATGAAAGCTGTGTACTTTCTGTGCTTCTATATAGTGCGGAATGCTGGAGAGTAACCAAGAAAGAAATGTCGAAATTGTCCTCTTTCCACACAATCTGCCTAAGGTAATTTCTCCGAATCTGTTGGCCGAATACCATCGCCTACTAAGAACTGCTTACTCGCAGCAACCAAGAGGACATGCCCATCATTCATAAGGGCATGTAGCAAAAAGCGCACAACATAATTATTTCCCGCCATATTTTGGCGTTTTGTTGCTCGTGTGTCTTTATAAATATATATATATATATACTGAAGCACATTAAAAACGCACCACCTGTATAATCCAGGAACAGAGTGTGAAATGTAAATATAAGTGTTTACAGGTTTACATATTTGGAATCTTTATTCATTTTCCTATGAATCCATGCTGGTCATTAATTTGTACATTTGATTGTTATGAAATTCATTGCATTCTGTGCAGGCAAGGGAGAAAACCAAAAATGCAACCAATAAAAAAATTCATTCACACTATCCTCAGTATCTGGTATGTCCACCGTGTGCTTGCAAACAAGCTTGGCAGCGGCTCTGCATGGAACGCACAAGTCTCTGAAGGAAATTCCGGGGAATCAAGTCCCATTCACGTGTAAGAGCATCTTCGAGCTGTTGCAGATTAGCTGGAGAACCTTGCCTGTAGACTCTGCGTCCAAGCTCGTCCCACAGATGTTCTATAGGGGACATGTCTGGTGATAGGGCAGGGCAATCAATCGTCACAATGTTCTGCTGCTGTAGATATTGCTGCGTAATGCATGCGGTGTGCGCACGTGCGTTATCCTGCTGGAGAAGCTGCAAGTCTGGATAATTTGGGAACGCAGGAGCAACCAATGCATCCAGAACCTCATATCGATATGTCACAGCATTAACATTTCCACGGAAGACGTGAAGAGGCAAGCGATGTTGAAAACTGAATCCTCCCCAAATGTGAATACTGCCACCTCCAAATCGGTTGTGCTGACGAACACAGCAATCTGCAAAGCGCTCTCCACACCGTCGCCAAATCCGCATACGTCCATCAGCAAAAGATATGTTGAATCTGCTCTCGTCTGTCAATAGGACAGCTTTCCACTGCAGTCTAGTCCATCTGACATGTTGCTCTGCCCATTGCAGGCGCTGCTGACGATGTCTGTGAGTCATGTTTGGCCCAACATAAGGTCGTCTTGCAGTAAGGTCTGTATCTCTGAGTCGTCGTATGACTGTCATTCGAGAGACTTGCCCACGTCTACCCACTGTTGCTCTTGCTGTTTGACTTGCCGGGAGAGAACGATTCCTTAGGTGACTCAGCACAATATGACGATCTTGCGCAGGGGTAGTAACTCGTGGTTGGCCACTCCGAAGTCTATCCCGGGCATTGCCAGTGGTTCCGTAACGTTCATTGAGACGTACAATAGTGCTGTGGTGGCAATTCATCCTTCTGGCAATGGTCCGCGAGCTCATTCCGGTCTCAACATACCAATGGCTCGTTGGCGGTCGTTTTCAGATAGTCGTGTCATTTCAAGCACATGTACTGGGTGTTTTGTCTCAACGGCCTTTTTATACCGAGTATACTGCCACAACGCGTACACATTTTCAGGGTCATAGCTGTTGGGAATCGTGTTGCACGTGTACCTTTCATTGTTTTCATGTAGTCTGTACACAAACCCGTGGGTTGAATCATGCACTTTCTATTCCAGCAGCCATTCGCTCTCTACCTCATGGCAAAGACGGCGAAAATCTATTCCCACACTTTTTTTTCCAGCTTCTTGGCATCAGTATATATAATAGTGGTGCGTTTTTAATGTGCTTCAGTATATATATATATATATATATATATATATATATATATATATATATATATATATATATATATATATATATATATAATATATATATATATATATATATATATATATATATATATATAATATATATATATATATATATATATATAGAGAGAGAGAGCATCGAGGAGTTCGGATAATTGGATTACATGAGTAGAGTAGAGAGAGAGAGAATGTTTTCTAACGTGTGCACTTTCCCTTTGCTATCTCTTTATAGTAATTACAGGAAGGGGGATAATACAAAATATACTCTGATGTTGATTTTATTTGGATTATTTACCCTATCAAATGCAACACTGCGGTCTTTCTGATACGCATATCCTAACCCTAAAGTTCATGTTATAAAAAAATCAGACCACATGGTCTTTTATATTTGGACATGCGCCCTAATATAACCGACGGACCATGTGTCTAGGTTGAACGAAGCGTGCCTCGCCAAAACGAGGCAAAATTGTATAGTTAAAAAAACAAAATAATGTTCATGTGTATAATGTATTACAACGGGCTGATCACCCGTTTGCCAGTCACTTCGATTACGGAAACAACAGCAAATGGGTTGATTTGCCGTTGCCCTAAAGACGCCACTAGGCGTGATGGGAAACAATGGCAAAGAAAACCTATCTGCTGTTGCCCTAAGACGCCACTAGGCGTAATGGCCACTGACTGCTTTGACGGTCGGTGGCTAAGGACGGAAGAAGAAGAAGAAGTAAAATGTATTATGTCGCTATAGTCGATTAACGTGAGGTTGTACGTGGTGCTGAAAACATCATTATCCAAAACAAATTGCAACAGAAACCACAGCTACAAATGCACAGGTGATTTCAGTAGGCTTCCTGCAAGGTGGTAGCTGTGGTATGGTTTCACGCTTCGTAAACAGGGGGGAGTGAGAGAGAGAGAGAGAGAGAGTGAGTGAGAGAGAGAGAGAGAGAGAGAGAGAGAGAGAGAGAGAGAGAGAGAGAGAGAGAGAGAGAGAGAGAGAGAGAGAGAGAGAGAGAGAGAGAGAGAGAGAGAGAGAGAGAGAGAGAGAGAGAGAGAGAGAGAGAGAAAAGGAAGAATGAATGAACAGTGTTATATATATCAAAAAGTCACCAAGATAAGCTTCTATGTTAGATATCTAACATTCTGTCCCTCAGCGACTACCAGTGTAATATGTGCGTCATAGATAGAAGCTTATCTTGGTGATAAGTACTTAAAAACTTATCTAATCTATATTTTAGGACCTCTGTGTGCCTGTCTATCTGTCTGTGTGTCTGTAGAGAAGTTATTAGTAAGTTATTTGGGAGCCGCGCTGGTGTAATGGTTACCACACTGCGCTGGCGATCGGGTAATCCAGGTTCAAGCCCGGGCGAGAAATTTGAAGGAGTGTCGTCGACCAGGGACTGGAATAACCTGAACGGCTCCTGAGCCGACCCAGCTCTAGTGTACCCTCCGATGACGGCGAGTATCTGCCTAAATGGCGATGGGACACCTGTCAGCGTACAGGGAAAATAGGATACTCACGTAAAATCAGCCTCAGGTTTAGACATACTAACCTGAGATTTCGCCTCTAGCAATAGCGGGCGTACGATTAAAAAAAAAAACAAGACAATTATTGATTCAGAGGATGCAACAAGCTATTTTGGTAATGCAAATTGAATTTTAGTTGATTGGTTCCCTTATATCAGTTGATTTTCTATTGAAAAACAAAAAAGAAACATAAATACTTAAAAACATATTATTAAAAAAGTAAAACAAAAAACAAAAAACGTTCAAGAATGCAAGAATCACGTCTAGATTCGTTTTAAAACAGTTTTTGTTTTTGTCGTTCCGTTTCAGTATTGGAACGAACACACGTCTTATTTCGTTTTTGAACATCTTTTGTGTTTGTCGTTTTGTTTCAGTTTTTTTATGTTGTTGTTCCATGTCCTGATTTCAAAATATAAATACAAACAAGCAATATTTTTGGCGACTTTAAGGTACATCGGGTGACTTTGGGCTACTTCAAGCGATTTAGGGCTGCTTTGGGCGATATTTTGGGCTACTTCGGGTGATACTTTGAGCTACTTTGGGCTACTTTAGGCGATATCTTGTGATTTTTTGGGGCGACTTTGAACTCTTCGGGCGAGATTTACTTCGGGCGACTTTGGGATACTATTATGTTCAACAAAGAACAAACAAAAAAATAAAATATACAATACATGAATGGCAAAATTAAATTGAAAGCTTTCTCAGGAAACTGAGTGCTTGATGTTTCTGGCGTTTCATGTGAAAGATTAAACGGTTGTCACAAGATGTCAAGCCGCCTTTTGTTATCAAAGGCTCATAATCTGATCACAATGACTGGATAAGAAGATTAACCTGGTGATCCAGATAATTAAAATTTGAGGCTACCTGTGTTGAAGGTGTCATCCAAAAGATATTATAAATATATTAGCAAAAACTGCCACCTGGTCGTTTACAATTTTCCCCATGGTAATTATTGCTGCAACATTCACACGCACTATATAAAGTTGCGCGACTCACAGGTACAGATTCCTCGGGTGTCCAACATACCAATTAAAGAAAATAGCATTCTTGGCATCAATACTCACAAATACCCTTTCAAAATATCTATGAAAAAAATTAAAGAGTAAAAGCCAAGGAAAATTACACCACCCAGATAACTTCTGGAATAAGATTAGTCACAAGGTGTACGCTAATCATGTGACGTATTCTCTCCAGAACGTTGTCTCCATTACAGCTGTTCTGAACACATCACGAATTTGGGCAAGTCGACCTGCATCATCCAAAGACATGTTCAGACTATCTGTGATGTCCTGGATCCACCGTCGTCTAGGTCGTCCCCTTCCCCTTTTTCCAGGGACCATGCCTTCCATTACTAATTTTTCCAGACTATTATGTCTTTTTATGTGACTGAAAAATGTCAGCTTCCTTATTGCGATTGTATTTACGAGCCAATTTTCCTCTACAATTAGTGAGTGCAGTACTTCTCTGTTGGTCTTTTTTTCTGTCCAGGGTATTCTCAGCATCCTTCTGTAGCATGTCATTTTGAATGATTTAATCCTTTTTGCAACTGTTTTATTGAGTGTCCATGCCTCGCAGCCGTATGTTGCTACTGGGAATATACATGCTCTGATCAGTTGTACAAGGGGCATTCAGAAAGTAATGCACCACATCGTTTTTCTCAGGAGCTGTTTATTCAAAAAGTATGAAATTTATACACAATATACATGGATATGTCATGTAAACATCGGTATTATTCAACATAATCCCCATCAACTTGTACGGCTTTATGCCAGCGCGAAATACGTGCGTGTATTCCTAGCACGTACCAGATTTTGTCTTGATCATGTAGCCATTTCTTCGCTGCATGAATCACTCCTTCATCATCTTACAACCTTGTCCCACGGAGTGCATCTTTAAGTGGACTAAATAGATGAAAATCAGAGGGTGCCAAATAGGGACTATAGGGTGGATGGGGTAGTGCAGTCCAACCCAATTTGGTGATTGCTTTCCGTGTTGCCAGACTTGTGTGAGGGCGCGCATTGTCGTGAAGGAGAAGCAGGTCTGCTGGATTCTTGTGCGGCCGATCTCTGCGAAAACGTTGATTGAGTTTTTTCAATGTCTTAATGTAAGCTTGCGAATTGGTTGTCTCTCCTCTTGGCATAACGTCCACAAGAATCATACCTTCAATGTCCCAAAAGACAGTGATCATGACCGTTCCAGCTGAAGGAATTGTCTTGAATTTCTTTCTTCGTGGTGATTGCGAATGATGCCACTCCATTGACTGTCTTTTTTGTCTCAGATTCAAAATGATGTGCCCAGGTTTCGTCACCTGTAACGATCTTAACCAAAATGTTCTCTCCATCAGCATTGAAACGCTCCAACAATTCAGAAGAAATTCCTTTCTTTTGCAATCGGTGGTCATTTGTGAGACTTCGAGGAACCCATCTTGCGCAAACCTTAGAAAATCCGAGAGTTTTTATAACTGCATTTGCACTACCAATGCTGACTGACAGCTGTAAGGCCAACTGTTGAGTAGTGATTCGCCTATCAGTAAGAATAATGCCCTCAGCGCATTTCAACATTTCTGCGTTGGTGGCTGTGGCAGGACGTCCACAGCACGGCCGATCAAGCGGCTCCGTATCTCCACTTCCTGATTCTTTGATTCTCTGAACCCAGCGACTGACTGTACTCCTGTCGACTGCAAAACTTCCATACACATCACACAGACGCTTGTGAATGTTCACAACAGTTTCCTTCTCTGCAACGAGAAATTTTATCACAATTCGTTGCTTATAACGCAAGTTGCTAACACGCTCCATTTCAACGGTTTAGGGCAGCCGTATTATTTGGCCGGTTGCGGTGCAATTTGGTGCACACAATTGGCACATGCCATATGTGAAGTGTGCAAAATTTCATGCTTCTATCTTCATTATTAGCTGAGAAAAACGATGTGGTGCATTACTTTCTGAATGCCCCTCGTAACTTTGTTTCTTTGCTTGTGCCTTGCCATAGGTTTTTCATCTGTATTAGTTTATGTGAAGCAATTGCAAGTCTTCTTTTAATTTCAACTGCACAGTCGCCAGAGCTGTTGATGATTGATCCTAAGTATTCGAATTCATTAACACCTTCCAGTTCTTCGTTATCAATTTCAATTTCTGGTTTGATCTTTACTTTGTTTGTTGTCAATACTTTGGTCTTCTAGGCGTACGCTAGAAGACGTAAATGTCGATAAGGCTTACTTTAACAAAGAAAGAGACCGTTCCACAAAACAAACAAAATGATATACAATCATGCGTCGCATAACGTCCGTTCGGACAACGTCCGACCGCATATACGTCAGTGGTCCCATAATGCTATAATAGAGTTCAGAAATCCCGATCGGAGAACAGGACGAAGCGGACGTAACCGAACGTAGCAAAAGCAACAGCTTCCCGCACGCAATACGTGTATCTCATGTCTCTTGTATACAGTACAAAGCGATTGCGATGCCAGGTGTATAATGGTACATTACATATATAACCTATAATACAATACATATGTCTTGATAGTCATAATAAACGCCTATGTTACTGGCCTATGTATGTACTGTACTGTACTTACTATCGTTATTTTAATGTGAAATTTCGAAAATACATTACCGTGAAGTGCATCATGGCTCCCAAATGCAGCAAAACCAGTTCTAGTGATAACAGCAGCAAGAGACAAAGGAAAAGTATCGATTTGGAAGTGAAACAAAAGGTAATTAAACATCACGAAGGTGGAAAACCAGTGAATACTATAGCTCGTGATTTGGGCATGTCGCACTCGACAGTCACGACGATCCTTAAGAACAAAGAAAACATTCTCCAAGCTGTTAAAAGATCGGCTCCACTAAAAGCTACACAGCTTTCGAAAATGCGAGAGGGACCTATATCAGATATGGAAAAATGGCTAATAACCTGGATTGAGGACCAAACACAGAAGCGAATGCCTCTCAGCACGTTGACGATCACTGCTAAGGCACGAAGCTTGTTCGAAATGCATAAAGAAAAAGCAGGACCAGACTACAACATCGAGTTTAGTGCTAGTTCTGGGTGGTTCAAGCGCTTCAAACAACGTTTTTCGCTGCATAATTTGAAAGTGAGTGGTGAGTCTGCGTCTGCTGATGCTAAGGCAGCAGAAGATTTTGTCGAAACCCTAGATAATCTAATTGTAGAGGGAGGTTATTTGCCCCAGCAAATTTTTAATATGAACAGTATTACCTTGCCACAGTCACAGTTGACATATTAGCTGAAATGCAGTACTCTATGTGTACAGTATCTTGGCTATTTAGTCAATACAGGTACACTACAGTATCGCATTTAACTTTGCTAAGTATAAAGTATGGTGTTCGCACAACGTCCAAATCGCATAACGTCCTATTTCACAGAACGTATCGTGGACGTTAAGCGGCGCATGACTGTATATAAAATGTAAAGCTTTTCTGTCAGAAGCCTTCGTAACGCTAAGGGATCTTCTTCTTTGATCCTTAGCCGCCGACCGTCAAAGCTGTATGTGGCCATCACGCATAGTGGCGTCTTGTAGGGCAACAACAAATTTATTCCACTTTGCTCAGTCGGCGGCCATCCTTCGTACAGTGCCCCAACTCTGGTTCATTCTTTGCATCCCAGCTTCCACAGTCCTCCGCCAGGTTGTTCTTGGTCTGCCTCTCTTTCGTTTTCCTTCAGGGGTCCAAAGCATAGCTGTTCTTGTGATGGCATCGGGGTCTCTTCTGAGGACATGGCCAACCCAGCTCCAGCGTCTGCCAGCTATGATGGTGTGCATGTCCTCTTGCTTGCTCCGAGTAAGCAGATCTTGGTTGGTGATGGTATTCGGCCAAAAGATTCGGTGAATTTTTCTTAGGCAGGTTGTGTGAAAAGAGGACAATTTCGACATTTCCTTCTCTGTACCTCTCCAGCATTCCGCACCATAGAGAAGCACAGAAAGCACACAGATCTGATATAATCTTAATTTTGTGCTTGTGCTGTATTGAGAGGACTTCCAGATGTTGTTTAGGCTTAAAAAGGCTGTTCTTGCCTTATTCATTCTGATGTTGATTTCTTTGCCTGCCCCGCCGTCTCGTGTTACTATGTATCCTAGGTATGTGAAGGTGTCTGTCTGTACCAGTTGCTGATTCCTTACTGATATGGGCTCAGGGTTGCTCACATTGAGCGTCATGACCTCTGACTTCTTTAAATTGATGTTCAAGCCCACCTGCTGGCTAAACTTATTAAGTCTATCCGTTTTTTCCTGGATGTGTTGATGTGAATGTGCTAGTAGTGCAATGTCATCTGCATATTCCAGATCTTCCAATGTAGAAAATGTAGTCCACTTTATTCCTCTTGGACTGCCCTCTGTTGTCTGGCGCATCACCCAATCTATAACTGTTAAAAATAGAGTGGTTGATAAGGGGCATCCCTGTCGTACTCCTGTCTTCACCTCAAAGGTTAGGTTGCTCTGCCCAAAACTACACGTAAAGTTGGCATAGAGGCTTTTTATGATTGACACTATGCAGCTTGGAATTCCATAAGCCCTCAGTATTTTCCATAAACTGTCCCTATGTATGCTGTCAAAAGCCTTTTCAAAATCAACGAAATTAATGTACAGCTGTCTTTGCCATTCTGAGCACTGCTCTATAATGTTCCTGAGAGTGAATATATGATCTATACATCTTCTGTTCTTTCTAAATCCTGCTTGTTCTTTCCTCAGTTTGTGGTCTACTGCTTTTGAAATTTTCTGTGTAATTATCCTGCCTAGTATTTTGCTGAGAACTGAGAGAAGAGTGATTCCTCTCCAATTATTGCAGTCTGCAAGATCTCCCTTCTTGGGCAATTTGACAATTATTAACGCTAAGGGATGCAACAAGTTATTTTGGTTAAAAGTTAGACATTAATTGTATTGTTTCCCTTATATTTTGGTTTTTTTTTAATACTCTCCCTAAAATAGTAACACTTACCAAAGAAGAATGCGAAAGGACGGTTTGCATGCGCCACTAACATCTCTCTGTGAACGGCATGCACGTTCATACTTTGTACAAAAAAGTACTTAAAAATATATTAATACTAGCAATAACCCGTCAACATTGACAGGTTATTAATTATAGTGTGTTGTATCTGTTACATGTATTACAGACGGTACTATCACTACTGTGGTCATTTCATTGCAGGCGACCGTCATTAGATATTTGTAGTGAAAATTATATGGATGTATTAAATATGAAGACATGGAGTAACCTTACCTAAATGACATGTGGAGCAGTGATAATGATCTAAATAACTAACATTTCTTTTATGACAACATGTCTCGTAATTGTTCGTGCATCTTTTAAAATCTTGCCCTGGTCGACTTACTGCCTCTGAGAAGCCATGGTCGATTTACTGCCTCTGAGAACAACGTTTGAAGTGTGACGAAACTCCAGTTCATGTACTGTTTATCAATCGTGTTGTTGGCTTCTTTCCACAATCAAACTGTTCATGCACACCTTCATTTGCGCACTTTTTCTATTTTTGGGAGAGTACATATAAGGGGAAACAATGCAATTATTGTCTAACTTTCAACCACAGTTAGCTGTGTTTGAAAGTTAATGCACTCTCTCGAAAATAGAAGACGTGTGCAAATGACGGTGTGCAAAATGTGACTGACCGACAGACCGACAGACCGACCGACCGACAGAAGTACTTACGGCGGGAATTATGGTATTGAAAACTAGCAACAATCCGCCAAAATTGGCAGGTTTTTAATTACTGTATAGTGTGTTGTTTCTGTTACGCGTATTACATTGCTGCTTCTTCTATAGTCTCGCTTCTCGCTGTGAATAACGCGATCGTCTCTTCCTTTTAGCCATCTTATCATTTTGATCCATAATAATAAGTCTGCAATACTTTAAATTAAAATTTTGTCTTGAAGAAACAATCAAAAAACTTACATTTTTAAGAAAAATGATGAGTTAAACCCGTTTCCCGAATGAAACTGGACAGAAGAGTATCTTGATTGTCTGTTGATTTAATGCACACCGTCACACTTTTCGATTTTTGCGAGAGTACATATAAAGGAAACAATACAATTATTGTCTAACTTTCAACCACAGTTGCACCCCCTTAGCTGTGGTTGAAAGTTAATAGAAAAAGTACGCAAATGACGGTGTGCAAAATGTGACTGACCGCGACCGACCGAAGTACTTACGGCGGGAATTATGGTATTTGATGATTAAAGAGTGTAAAACTACATTATTAGTAAAATTTTATTATTATTCAAGAATGTTACAAAAATATTTATAGAATGTGTCATCCCGTATACATACATTGGGATCCTCGCTGGTGCTACGAAATTCGTATTCTGTGGTGATGCACAGGTAGCTTACTTACTAACAGGGGGAAGCAATTCACTTTCTTCTGGCGTGTTGCGAGCAGAAGAATGCTGTTATATATTGTGAGAGCAGGAACGGGGGAAGAAAAGGAGACTAGGCACGAAAGATAGAAGGCACTGAACAGTTTGATTATACTGTATAGAAAGAAGTCAACAACACAACTGATCAACAGTACATGAACTGGAGACAGGAAGATGGGGAGATCCAAGTCAACAACACAACTGATCAACAGTACATGAACTGGAGACAGGACGATGAGGAGATCCAAGAACAGTACATGAACTGGAGACAGGAAGAAGCGGAGTTCCAAGTCAACAACACAACTGATAAACAGTACATGAACTGGAGACAGGAAGATGTGGAGATCCAAGTCAACAACACAACTGATCAACAGTACATGAACTGGAGACAGGAAGAAGCGGAGATCCAAGTCAACAACACAACTGATAAACAGTACATGAACTGGAGACAGGAAGATGGGGAGATCCAAGTCAACAACACAACTGATCAACAGTACATGAACTGGAGACAGGAAGATGAGGAGATCCAAGTCAACAACACAACTGATCAACAGTACATGAACTGGAGACAGGAACATGCGGAGATCCAAGTCAACAACACAACTGATAAACAGTACATGAACTGGAGACAGGAATATGCGGAGATCCAAGTCAACAACACAACTGATAAACAGTACATGAACTGGAGACAGGAAGATGTGGAGATCCAAGTCAACAACACAACTGATCAACAGTACATGAACTGGAGACAGGAAGATGCGGAGTTCCAAGTCAACAACACAACTGATAAACAGTACATGAACTGGAGACAGGAAGATGCGGAGATCCAAGTCAACAACACAACTGATAAACAGTACATGAACTGGAGACAGGAAGATGCGGAGATCCAAGTCAACAACACAACTGATAAACAGTACATGAACTGGAGATAGGAAGATTCGGAGATCCATGATTTAAGTTGTATGTCGCATTGTCTCGATCAAGAAATCACAACAATGTAAAAGTCCAGATTAAAACAACTGAAAATCAAGATGCTCTTCTGTCATGTTCAGACTTTTAACATCAGATGTAAAAAAAATATTTCGTTTTTTTTAGAATAGTTTTGAATAAGTAAAACTGCCGTTAGGTATTGGTGCTTTTGAATTTAATTCCCGTCTTATGACGGGCTTTTACACTAGTAATAATAATAATAAGATAGCAAACTCATGGCAAACCCTGAAAGTACTGACAGTTCCGCTGCGTCTTTGGAAGACAAGAATGCATTCAAAGGCGTAAAGGAAGTTATCCGGCTCAAAGATGTCGCTAAAATAGCAAGACAAAAGACGATATAGTACCTTTTTTTTTAAATGTATGACAAATACTGGCTATTGGAAAAAAATCAAAGGAAGCGATATCGACAAACCGTTAAAGGATTAATTAAAATAATGGGTCGACAAAACTAGCAAATGAAATTAGCAAAGTCCTAAATGATTTATCATCACTATCGGGACAAATTAGGTTATTTCAAAAAGTGATAACTCAAATTAAAGAGTCAATCCAAAGAGTTACGTCGGAGGCAAAATATTCAGACAATGCATATTAAGGACAGATAAAATAGCTTAGATAATCAAAGTTCAAGAAATAAAATCAATTAGCTTAATCGGCAGTGTTGAATATGGACCAGGTAGAATTGAAAATAGTACCGTAGAACTACAGCGGTATCAAAAAGAACGTGCCGTTTTGAATAGGAAAAAATGGACATAATAAAATAAAATATGGTTGCACAACAGGAAAAACACCTGAGTAGGAATAACAGGTACAGTTGTACAGATTTTATTCAGAAACAATCGGAAGCAGAGTAAAAGAGAGGAAGTAAAATTTCTAGTACATGTAAAATTTAAATAAATAGACTTGGAAACAAAGTGCAACGCTAGCCAGCCAACCAGAAAATGTAAAGATCGTAAATATATACTGTTGGAATGACATTATCAAAGAAGACATCGCAGCCATAGACACCAGGCTTGGATCCCTACCCTTGTAATAGGAGATTTTAATGTTCACCGCTTTGTCGCGGAAGGACATTACGTAGACAACTCAGGTAAATGCCTCATTGACTTCATAGAAAATAATGACTTAAATATACTAAATGATAGAAAAACAAGATGTATCGATCCAAATACTAAATGATAGAAAGACAAGTTGTATCGATCCAAATACTAAATGATTACATTTTGCAGTCGATATAAGCCCGGTGTCTAATAGTCTTCTTCTTCTTCAAGTACAATGTCTGGTGTTGTATGAGATCATGTCTCTCCACAACTGTCTGTCCACAGTGCTGTTAATTATTTTTTTTTAACTTCTTTCCATGCCATATTTATATAAATTACTTGGTAAAGTCTGGGAAAAGGAAGAGATACCAGCAGAATGGAAGGAAGGATATCTGGTTAAGTTTGTGGCCGGGAGAGTGGACGGGAACGGCACGAAATCAAGTTAGATGTGACCGGGCTAGGTCACGGCGACAAATCAAGTCTAGTGTGACAGGGTGAGAAATGGGTGGAATCTTTTATCAATGTTCATCTGTTGTTTTACTGGCGACTGCCAGAGGTGGTGCTTACAGATATGAATTGGAACATAACCCAGGTGATTCTTTTGGAGACTCGTAACTGTGTTTATGTTTTAGACTGTAAGATCGTCGAAAATATGGTAATATTCTTTTCTCTATTACCGGATGTAAACAAACGACACTTCCTACTGACGTTCGGGAAATAAGTTCATGCTGGACTAATTAGGAATGAATACCTTTATTTAGTGTCTGCACACTCTGACAACTTCATAATAGTTCATAAATACATGTGCTTCTGTGGTATACAAACCAGTCATCCCATGAAATATTACACAGCCCTCGAACTTACAAGATGTTCCAAACCCAAAAATCACTGCCTCGCTCGTCTCGTGCCCAAAACAACTCACTTAACCCCCTTCTTTCAAACCATCACTTCCGTCCTAACTACTGGGCAATTCTACCCCAAGTTCGATGACGTCATTTCTGAACACTTTAATTAAATCACTCATAGGATTTGTGACTAGTGTTATTACGCTAACTAGACACGCTCAAATACTTAGTGTTAAAATCTTGTTTAAGTATTTTTATTCTAACTCTAATAAGTGGCAGCACCTTAGTGTTAATCCGACGTAACAGTCCGTACTGTCACATACGCCCGGGGCCACTAAAGTGTATCCCTTAGGGAGACACTTTATTCCCTAGAAAAAAAAATTTACTAACTCTAAAACAGAATTATTGGGATTCATGTATCCCACCATAAATCATGTCTGAAGGACTACAATAAACAATAGATGGGAATGATGGATGAAATAACACCATTAACATTTCACACACAAAAATCGATCATGAAGGGGTAGGGACTGATGGACATAACATAAACAGGAGACACATGGAAAAAAAAACAAAAAAACTATGGAGGTTATGGTAGCTACAAATAGTACTAATAAGTGGCAAAAAATATATGGGCAAAATAGAACATTAACTGAACAATCATCAACGAACTAACAAAACGCTTTATGGGTTGATAGTCGTCAATATCTCTCACACTTGTGCGAATCATAAAACATAAAATAACATGACAAGCGAGTTAACGTCGCAAGGAAAAAAAACTGGCAAAAAAAACCAAAAAAAAAAATATATATATATATGGCGGGTGCACAAAAAGGCTGTTACCCTACACTTCACTGAAGTGGGTGATGAAAAAAAATATGAATGTAAATGTTTCACCCCTGTTTCTACTGTAAACCATTCTGTATTCCCTTTATTTGTTCTAACACAACATCTTGCATTGTCATATAGCGCTTTGATTATATTCACATATTTTGTTGGAAAACCATCTAACACAACATCTTGCATTGTCATATAGCGCTTTGATTATATTCACATATTTTGTTGGAAAACCATAGATTGGTTTTCCAACAAAATATGTGAATATAATCAAAGCGCTATATGACAATGCAAGATGTTGTGTTAGAACAAATAAAGGGAATACAGAATGGTTTACAGGTAGTTTTAGGGCGGTATAAATGTTAAATGGTGTTTTCGTGGCTGAGTAAATGTTAATGCTGAATCTTGGGAGTACTATTGAAGGCCAGTATTAGTGTACGAGCCGTCTCTTAATTGTGTAAGGCTCGACAATGTCAATAGTCTTGAACGTCACCGTATGCGTTGAAGCGTGGCGGGTGCCCGTGACATAAATAGCATAGATACAGCTTGGCCAATGTAAATATTAAATGTAGAATGTACACGAATGACCAGTAGCAGTATAAGTATGAATCAGCTCAATACAGGCTGACATGAGCGGTACAGTCCTTGGTTGGACGCAACAATGCTGGCATTCGTGTAGCTTGTCTTAATGTGTTGTCTTGAGTGAATCTCAATGTTTTGGTTTGCGAATGCGTGTTGAAAGTTCGTGGAAGTAGAAAGTAGGCAGGAACATAACATCACACTCTCTATAATTACACAGGTATGAATTCATAGAGTTCTGGACCAGCTCTGACGTTTACAGGACTTTATTACACCACAAGCGGCAGGTATGCCGACATTAATATCAACAGTCATTGAACAGGTCATGATATATTAATACAGTCATCATCCAGCTATGCATGAATTTAGTAAAGCTGATCTCGTACAATGTTCTCAATCATCAGCTTCAGGGAAGATATATCCCCTATGTGAGTTTAACAAAACTCTACTCTGACATCAGTAAGTCAGATATCAGATGTCTCCAACAGGCCGTCCAAAATGGTGGACTCACAGTTCAAATGGCCTCCGGGTGATTCTTCATCAAATAAGGGGAATCCCACCTTGTATAATCAGTATCGCCGCCATGCGGGATACAGAACAATATGCATAAGTACTTCGGGCATGCACCAGCCTAGTGCATAATCAGAATACATAATGAGCTTCCTTTCAAGGATACTTGGTGGTACGTTTTCCCGCTCAGGGAAAGAATCCTAAACTATCGATAATACGAGTCATGAAGATTCTATCAATAAGGGAAACAGTTCAAAGAGTCAATTACCTTCTGTCCCTTCAGAATAAATATAACCACACTCACATCGCCTCCAAGGCGCTGAGAATACACAGTAAATAATATACGACATCTTGTCGAACGACAGAGGACTTATCAAGAGACATCTTGACTCTCTTAAACACTGCCCGATACTCCAGTCGGTAATGGCTTCTTCAAATCGCGCTACAAGTCACGCATGCGCACTAGACGCAAGACCGTTTGCGCATCGCTCAAAGTAAACGGTTTGAAACCATATCAGGCACAACTGACATCGGTTTTCAAAACAGACCACAGACATAACAGACAAGTGAGATCACTACCCTGTGAACAATCATCCCAACAAAAACCTGGATTAATGCCCTTAGACTAGGAAATACAAAATAATATCCCCAGCTTTTAACCAGGCACTTTTACATGGAGAGGCTCAGCAAACTGACCGCTACAGGAACAAATGGAAATAGAACCACAGAACTTGGTGGCAAAGTATGGGCAAAATGGGTAAGTCTCATTTTAAAAAAGGACTTTGCCGGTGTAACAATAACCGGAAACAATGAATGGAATGGAAACATGGTAATCAACGGACAATGGTATAGAATATATAAATGGGCAAATAGTTAAATCACATGTATGAGTGTCGGTGTAACAATAACTGAAAATTCAAACCATCATAATGCAATATGGTGTCATCATCATAATAAATCGTAAATGATGCCAGCATTAAAGGCGGGTAAAGATGTACATTAGTTAATCACTTTTATTTGGTACAACAGAATAATTTAAACACCCAAAAAATCTGGGCAAAATCTTACATCAAAAAACATGGCCAAAAAAAAAAACTCATAGGGGCACAAAAGATGATTAAAAAAATGAGATCAGACAAAAATAATGTGACTTAATGACGCTAACGCATGTGAAAGGGAAATACATCAACTACAATATATCAGGACTGCAGAGATCGTCTGAGTTGGCGGATCTTCATCAGCAGTGGTCAAAAGGATGTCGTGAGGGAACTATTCATGTTCTGGTAGATTCGGCAATGTCTTTCTTGCGGACGAAAATGTAACAGCTCTCCATAAATAACGGATGTTGGACTTTCCTATCTGAACTGGAAATGTGCGTAAAGTGTGTAACCGAGATGTCCAGGGATGCGTAACGGTTGGTCTTTACTGTAGCATCAGGATGAATCAATTCAGCAGTGAGAGCCTAATGTAAGAGACTTGCTTCGTAATACACGAGAAACAGGGTTTGACATCATGCTTGAAAATGGCATCTGGGCAGGAAATGTCAACATAACAGGAGTCGGCATCTGAAGTTAAGTACAGTTCAAGTCGTAAATAACTTCACTAAAATGTTCATTGCTTCCAATCTTTCAATGGTTTGGGATGACAGGCGAGGATCGTACTGTATAGGTTGGGAGGAAGGAACAATGGCATGGACTACGGGAGTAGACGGGAAACAACGGGAGGGTCGGGGTGGAGGCTGCGGACTGGTATGAGGATAACGGAGGGGAACACGCAATCTACGGGTCGGAGGTGTGACAGGGGGAGGGGGAGGGGGAGGAGAGGGACTACGGTGAGGAGAATGAACAGAACCACGGGAGTGACGAAAACGGGTACGTACATGGGCGGCCCGCTGGTGAAGGTGCTTAGGAATTGGAGCAGAATCGCTAGATGAGGTCGAACGACGACGTTTAGAGGAAAAACGAGCTGGGGGAGGAGGTTCAATATCAGAAGAAGCAGAATCGGGGGAAGAGTCAAGATCGGAGGGAGGGGGAGGAAAACAATCAGAGGTAGGAAGAGCAGGTTCAACATCTGAAGAGTCGGACTCAGGGGCTGTATCAAGGAGGGAGGCGGAGGAAAATAACCAAAGGGAGGAAAAGTCGGATCAGAAAAGAGGTGAACAGGGGGAGGAAGGGAGGTATGGACAGGAGCTGTGGCAGTAATAGGAAGTGCAATAATATCATGCTGAGGCGAAGCATGAGAGGGGCCTGGAGTAACGGAGGTTAACTCATACAATCGAGCGTCACGGGAGTGGATACGTGAGTACAGCTCAGGAAGAGGGATAGGACCCTCGGAGGTGGAACAGGAACGATAACGTCTGGTACGATCAACCATTTGGGAGGGGGAAGAAGGAGAGGGCACAGAGGAGGCGGAAGGAACTGCAGCTCGACAGATTACTCTAGACCGGAGCCTGTGTAAAACATCATCACTGGGAGGACTATCAGATTCTGATGAGGAAGCATCGTAAGCATAGGGCTGAACAGATGTAAGTGGAGCAGGAGGAGGGATAAAGGAGACAGCGGCAGAACTAATGTTGTCTGAAGGAGGACAAGATGCAAGTTCAGACATGGAGGGAGAGGAAGAGGAGGAAGGATTATACTGGAGGGTAGTCTGTCGCACGGGGCGGCCAGACGGAAGAGCATGAGGAGGGACCGTGTAGGGGCGTTGCACATCTAGTCGCAACTGCGTAGCATGAGCTTTAGTTTTGTGGTGTCGCTCTTCATTCCATATCACGAAGGTAACCGGTGTTGTCTGTTCCACTATCTTGTACCCTGAAAGCCAGCGATGATCAAATTTATCGCTACGGACATTCTTTTTAAACCAGACTAAGTCACCAACATGGAATGATGGCAGGCGAGTGCCCTTATCAAGCAAACGCGGTCGTTTCTTAAACGCCTTGAGAACATTATGGTGAACTTGCTGGTGGGCGGTACGTTTTTGTCGCAGGATAATCTCAATGGGATTATCGCCCAAATATTTCCTTTGAGGGGTAAGGAGATTATCCAAAGGTAGACGTGGTTCTCTGCCATACAAGAGGTAGAATGGCGAGAAACCAGTTGTATCATTCATATTGATACGCAGAGCCTCAAGAGCCTGGGGTATATAAACATCCCAATACTGCGGATTATCAGCCATGAATTTGGAGAGAATGTCATGAAGAGTCTTATGCATTCTTTCATTGCGACCATTTGACTGAGGCCTATAGAAACTGGTCATCTTATGTCTGATATTAAGGGCTGCAAGAGTAGAATGGAAAGGGCGACCTGTAAATTGCTTCCCATTATCCGAAATAATAGTCTTAGGATAACCGTGGCGAGGCACAAAATCATTAAGGAAGATTTCAGTAACATCTTCAGAGGAAGAGCCACAGAGTGGAAAACATTCAGGCCAGACAGAATACTGGTCTACAAAATGCAAGACATGGGTATTACCGGACTGAGAAAGGGAGTAGGGACCAGAGAGATTAACGCTGACGCATTCCATAGGAAAATGCGTCAGAGACATCAGTTGGGTAGGGATACGCAGAGGACGCATGTTGCGCTGCTTGCAAGTTCTACAAGAGTCAACATACTCGGCAACGTTCTTATAGAGAGAAGACCAGTAATATCGTTTAGAAATAATGTCTCGTGTTTTATCTCGCCCCATGTGGCCATTAGAATCGTGAAAATCATGGAGAACACGAGGGATAAGATGCTTAAGAAGACAGATGAGGAGTTTATCTGGACATTTAGGGTTATTCCAGTAAAGAACGTTATCATAGGACTGAATAGTGTAATTAGAAACAGATTTTGGGTCACGCTGAAACTGAGATCGAATTTGCAGGAGTGCAGGTTCTCGAAGTTGTTCCTTCGCAGTGAAAGAAGGAAAGAGGAGCTCATCAGGAGAGCTAGAGAGATTTTCATGATCAGAAATGACAGGAGGAGGACAGTCAGCATCTATAACAAGTATTTCTTTGGCGTTATCATCAAGGTATGATGACGCCTTAGGATCCGGTTTAGAAGAATAGGAGGGGTCTGTACAAGCATCATATGGAATCCGAGACAGAAGGTCAGCTACAGTGTTATGTTCTCCTGGGATATGCTCAATGGTAGCATCATAACTCTGTAAATTCAGAGCCCAAGTTTGTAGCTTACGGGGTTGCTCAGACGTCTTGGTTAACCAAGTAAGCAAAGGCGTGTGGTCAGTACGGATTAAAACCTTTGTACCACGTAGATAAAAGTCTAACTTTTGCAATGCATACTGTATGGCAAAAGCTTCCTTCTAAGTAACGGTCCATCGTTGTTGAGACCGACTGAGTGCGTGAGAGAGGAACGCAATAGGCATCTCGTTTGAGACTTCGGCACCAATTGGAGGAGAGTCCGAGATGTTGGCCTGGACAAGGCAAGCACCAACGGCCCGAAGAGAAGCGTCCGTATACAAGATCATAGGACGTCTAATGTCTGGATATGCCAAACGAGGAATCTTAGTAAGTGAAGACTTAAGATAATTAAAAGCATCTTGGCAGACGTCAGACCATCGGAATCGAGCATACTTTTTTGTTAGAGCAATAAGAGGCTCAGCAGCTAGAGAGAAATTGACTTTGTGCTTTCTATAGCAGGAACAACTGCCCAAGAAACCGCGAACGTGGCGAACAGAAGTAGGAGGGGGCATATCACGGATGGCCTGCACTTTAGCATCATCCGGACGGACACCATCTTGGTTGATTATGAAGCCAAGATATCTGGCTTCGGTTTGTAAGAAGGCACATTTGTTTAACTTGAGCATAACATTATGTGCCCTCAATCGGCTAAAAACTTTCTCCACATGGAGTAAATGATCCTCAAGGGTTCCTGGAGTGTGAATCAAGATGTCATCAACATAAGCCAAGGCGTAAGATTGCATGCCCTTCAGTACTTCGTCCATGAGGGACATATACGTAGTTGGGCTGCTCTTTAGGCCGAAAGGCATGACATTCCACTGGTAACTCCCAATATGTTTACAAAAAGAGGACTTCACTTTTGCTTCTGGTAACATGGGAATGCACCAGAATCCAGAACGGGCATCTAGGGTAGTAAACCACTTAGATTTTCCAACGGTCGCCAAGATATCATCAACCCGAGGAAGGGGGTATGAAATTACGTTGGTGATGGCATTCAAGGCCCGATAATCACAACAGAAACGATTAGTACCATCCTTCTTAGTGACTATTACAATGGGGGAAGACCAGGAGGATCTGGGTTTTTCAATGACACCTGCTGCCAACATATCCGTAATCGATTTTTCCACGATCTCCCTATCCTTAAGTAGAGTGTGGTACGGCTTAAGTGAGACAGGCACTTCAGTGGTGGTATGGATTTCCATTGTTACAGTATTGGTCCTCTTCAGTTCCATGTCTGAGAGAGCAAAGATATCATGATTATCCTTGACGAACTGACGGATGCGACTAGCATGTGGGGAGTCAGTTGTCACTTGCTCCATCAACTGTGCAAGCCGTGTAGGTGGGACATTCGAGGAAGAGGAGGGAGAAGGGGAAAGTTGCGGGAAAAGATGTTGAGGAGAAGAAGTACGATTACCAGAAGTACAAGGGAAGGTTGGGAAGTTATGAGAGGAAAATGAACGGCGCTGAGGAGGGTAGTTACTAAACGATACACGCGCATTAGTAACTGCACCAATGGTAGAGGGGTGTAAGGAGGGAGGGTGAGTAACCAAATGGGAAGGAATAGTGGGGGGGGGTGGTTATCATACACTGTGGAGGGAGGAACAGAGGTACGATGAGGCAGAGAAGGTGATGCTAAGTGAGCAATCACTGTACCACGTTTGACAGTTACAGGCTTCCCAGAAGTATTTAACAACATGACGGGAAAATCACGCTTAATGGAAACCTGAACAATGCCATCAACAACATTGATGCAGGGGTCATCAATGATGTCAATACCCGGTAATGGTTCCACTATGACAGAATGGCCGGAAGAGACATAGTCGGATCGTTTGACCCGACCAATAGCGATAGTCAAAGAGTGAGGCTTTAAGGTAATAGAAGCAGTGAGGCGGACAAAGGATGCAATGTGAATATCATCCTGAAGAGGGATGTATTCACCATTGACGCGAATCTGTCGCAAGTCAAAATAGATTCGGGCGTGATGACGAAGAAGAAAGTCACGGCCGAGAATAAAGTTACGGGACATGCCTCTTGTAATAATGAATGGATGGACAACAGATTGAGAACCAATCTTGAGGCTTATCATAGCAGTTCCAATGGAACGTAAAGGTCGGCCAGTAACGGAGGCCAAAGGAGTAGAGGAAGGAAAAAATGTTACGTGCCGACGAATCTGACGAAACAACTGTTCACGGATGAGACTAACAGTTGCGCCAGTATCAACAAGAGCACGGTAGCTTTTCATGTTGATGGAGATAAGACATGATGAAGGATCCGGAGTGACAGAAGGAGGAGAGACATAAGAAAGAGAGGAGGAAGACACCGAAGGTGGGGAGGAAAGTAAACATTTAGTATGGAAAGACCGATGTGAGGATATTTTCAAGTTACCCGGTATGGTCTTAACTACTGGGCAACCCAAGGGTTTCCCTGATTCATTAGGGGTGCAGGACGGGACTGTCCACGTGAAAAGGAACGCGGAGGACCTTGGAAGGAGGGCACAGGATTGGTAGGAAGCTAATAAGGTTGGCGTGGTCGTTGCTGTCTGTTCTGATAATGTAGTGGTTGTGGCACGGGATTATTGTGAGGCTGTGGACTGCTTTGTAGCCGCTGAAAACAGCTGCGCGAGACGTGTCCCCTTTGCCCACAAGTGTAACACATTATTGAATCTATTTGATGGACCTGTGGCGCTGGTGGATGGTGAAGGCGTCGAGGCTGGTACTGATGGTTGGAAGCATTATTGCAAGGCATTGGTGGCCTTGAAGGTTGCTGCCAAGAGTGGCGGCAATGGCTAACGTCCATAGGTTCTTCATCATATTGGTGTTCAAGACGAGGCTCGCGACCAAGACGGTTGGTAAATCGTTTCTTCAAGTTGTCCTCTGTGATGGCCTGTTGTATTGCATCTGTGACTGTCTGAGGATCCTTGCGGATCAGATGTAACTTAAGTGCGTCGGATGACAAACCATCAATGAAAATACCAACAAGCTGCCGATCAATATCTGCAGATGTGGAAGACGAATCAATGAAGGCATCTTCAGCCAAGTTTAACAGTCTGTCTGCATAAAATTGTACAGGTTCCTGTCTGTCCTGGTGTACCCTACGAAGAAGAGTCCACGCGTGCTGACAGTCAGTTATGGATGAATAGCGGCTGACCAGTGCCTTCTTCAGTGAAGCGTAAGTTTCTGTAGGGAAAAGTTTTGCACGACGGCGCAAGAAATCAGTTACCAATGACTGGGAGGAGAAGAATGCAACACGCTTTCGGTCCTCATTGGTTGCCGAGGGGATCAAAGACACCAACTTGTCAATATCAACAAGCCATTGTCTAAAGTGAAAAGCATCACCGTGAAACGGCTTGACAATGTTATTAATGTTTTGGTAATTGGCACTCTGTGTTACGGAGCTGAGCGTATTTTCAATGGACTGTAATGTGTTGGATGAAGTATCCGGAGAATCAGGTAAAGTTTTACTCGCTGCCTGTTGTTGTGACAATTGCTGTTGAAGCAGTTGATTTTGCTGTTGTAACAATTATACCTGATGCTCTAGCTGTTGAATGGGGGAATCCATCATAAAAAAACAGTTACGAGCTGGTCACGGGCACCAAATCAAGTTATGTGGCCGAGAGAGTGGACGGGAACAGCACCAAATCAAGTTAGATGTGACCGGGCTAGGTCACGGCGACAAATCAAGTCTAGTGTGACAGGGTGAGAAATGGGTGGAATCTTTTATCAATGTTCATCTGTTGTTTTACTGGCGACTGCCAGAGGTGGTGCTTACAGATATGAATTGGAACATAACCCAGGTGATTCTTTTGGAGACTCGTAACTGTGTTTATGTTTTAGACTGTAAGATCGTCGAAAATATGGTAATATTCTTTTCTCTATTACCGGATGTAAACAAACGACACTTCCTACTGATGTTCAGGAAATAAGTTCAAGCTGGACTAATTAGGAATGAATACCTTTATTTAGTGTCTGCACACTCTGACAACTTCATAATAGTTCATAAATACATGTGCTTCTGTGGTATACAAACCAGTCATCCCATGAAATATTACACAGCCCTCGAACTTACAAGATGGTCCAAACCCAAAAATCACTGCCTCGCTCGTCTCGTGCCCAAAACAACTCACTTAACCCCATTCTTTCAAACCATCACTTCCGTCCTAACTACTGGGCAATTCTATCCCAAGTTCGATGACGTCATTTCTGAACACTTTAATTAAATCACTCATAGGATTTGTGACTAGTGTTATTACGCTAACTAGACACGCTCAAATACTTAGTGTTAAAATCTTGTTTAAGTATTTTTACTCTAACTCTAATAAGTGGCAGAACTTAGTGTTAATCCGACGTAACAGTCCGTACTGTCACAAGTTGCCTAAGAAGGGAAATCTACAAGAGTGCACAAATTATAGAGGAATAATGTTACTATCAGTGCCAGGAAAAGTATTAAACATGATTA
Organism: Oreohelix idahoensis; assembly: GCA_024509875.1. NCBI lineage: Eukaryota > Metazoa > Mollusca > Gastropoda > Stylommatophora > Oreohelicidae > Oreohelix > Oreohelix idahoensis. The sequence goes on along the minus strand of JAMPIV010004575.1, from coordinate 528,231 downwards.
TTCTTGAGAGTTTAAAAGAGTCCATAGACAAGAAACTAAGAGATGAACCAGCAGGTTTTCGACAAAACAGATCCTGTACAGACCAGATAGCCACTTTGAGAATAATAGTTGAACAAAGTCTGGAATGGAATTCATCACTATACGTCGGATTTGTGGACTACGAAAAGGCATCTGACAGCGTAGACAGAGAATCACTTTGGAAATTGATGAGGTATTATGGAGTTCCCCTGAAGATCATTAATTTAATAAAGAAAACATATGAAGACATGACATGCAGAGTTCTTCATGAAGGACAGCGTACAGAACCGTTTGGGATAAGAACAGGAGTGCGACAGGGATTACTCTTATCTCCATTTCTTTTCTTACTAACAATAGACTGGGTTATGAGATTACCGACAACACATAACAGAAATGGAATCCAGTGGACTCTGACTAAGCAGTTGGATGATCTGGATTTTGCTGATGACTTGGCTCTTCCGTCTGTAGTGGTATCCTCAATACAATCGATAAATTAGAAAAAACATTATAGAGTATCAAGTCAAAATAAGGTAGAAATAAAATATTGGGTTGCGATTAGCTTCTTCGCCCCGCCTGCAAACATATCGCTTTCAATAGGCCTTACTGTAGGGGGAAAATAAATATTACATGTTTGAGACAAATCGAGGCGTATTTTTTGTTCTAGACGGAGTGAGAGACACGAAGGAGGGGAAAGGAGCGACAGAATGCTACCATCAGCACGCGTTGTTTGGAATCAAAAATTGTAACGAACGCGCGATATTGCTAGTGGCAGATTTGAAAATACGACTCAAGGCCAATACTTGTATCGTCCTATAGTCACGCAGTGGAAATATATAAACACTCACACAGCCCTCATTTCCTGTATTGTAGCGTATTTTCTGACGGAACACAGACATTGTCGTTTTAGTTTGAATAAAACGACAGAGAGAGGGGAAAAAGATGGTGGATTTCTAGATTTGAATAATATTTACGACTAACATAGAAAAAATATGGAATTACAAACTAAAAAGACTAGGACCATAAAATTTATATATACTGATAGATGACAGCCTTCTGATCACTAATATGTTTCCCTATATAAAATCGTCCACTTATTAACCAAGATATTGCAATAATACTAGATATTCTAGTCCAGACTGACGAACACTCATGCCTGCTTATTTTAGCCATAACATTTTTTGAACGCATTTTTGAAATGAGGAAGAAGAGGGTACATGTAATTTGATTGGGTGTAGTTAGAAAGAGGGAGAGAGGTTATTGGTTGGCCCGAAACTAAATATAGTTTTGCAAAGTAAAGCCTAAGGCAGACTAACCAACGTACCGAAAAACACACAGTATTTTTGCAGTGGGGTTTTTTTAACTTTGAATTCAAAATTCGATAGACGCCGGTTTCTATTGGCCAGCGTAGGGGATATTGAGAGAAAAATTGGAAGGCTGGACGCCATTTGAAGAAAAACGTTCCCTTAAAAAGGTCGATTGATAGATCAGAAGTTTGACTTTCTTCACCATATAATGAAGACATAACTAAAGAAAAGCAGTCATAGTCTAACAGCGGCACAGCTAAATTTGTGCCAAATCATCGTACCTGTGTGTATTTCATTGAATTTGTGGTAAGAACGAAATTATTAATATTTTATTTAAAAATTTGAGTGTGAGATACTGCCAAATGAAAAATATTTTACGACTGTAAGTACATAGGTCCCTAGCAGACTTATGCAGGGCCTAGATGTTGATCCATCATATAACAAACCACCAGAGAGGTAGATCCAAAAGATTACATAGGTTGTCAGCAAGGATCATATCACCCATCATATTTTATGGAAAAAGATCAAGGATAATGGCAGAGGTGTTGCAGCCATTAGGGGAGAGGAAAAAGAAAACTGGTACAAGTTGTTCCATCAATCTAGATTGGATGAGCTGGGTTGGTCAGAGAGATCTGACACTGTTCTTTTATTTTGAATGCATTATTAATTGTGAAGTTGGTGGATTAGATATTATGTTAAGACAAACCATAATCTTCATGTTGCAGGGTTTTTTACTGGCACTATGCTAGTGCCAGCTTCCTGAATATAATAAATATTGGGAAAGTGGAGTTTGCTGTAGTGGTACAAGCTCTCTACCACTGGAACGGTAGTCTTGGTACAAGCTCTCTACCAAGATTGCCCCAGGAAGATTGAGACAGTGGCCGTTGGCCAGAAAGACAACTAACATCTAGCTTCACGTGCCAGATAAGTGCATAAGATCTGGCACGGAACGATTCATCAACTATCTACCATATAATAATATAACTATATAAAATAAAATCCATTTCCACCCAATAAAGTGAACAGAATATTTGTGAATAAAGACAGGGGATGATGTACAAACCCCAACCCGCCATCTAGTATCAGTTAAACACTAGTAGAGATATATTAACACCATTATTAGAATTTAAATTATGTGTTTGGACAGATTGTCCCTTTTGTTTAATTGAACTTGCATATATATATATATATATATATATATATATATATATATATATATATATATATATATATATATATATATATATATATATATATATATATATATATATATATATATATATATATATATATATATATATATATATATATATTGATTTCATTTGATTTTGATAGTCCTGACCAAAATAATATTAGGTTCAGGACTAAATAAATTCTAAAAAGATTTGTTAAATACCAAATTTAAAACACTGTGTTAGTTGAGTTGATCATAGAATTTACTATCTGTGTCTGTGTGTTTGTGTATTGGGTTACCATCACACCACACTTACATTACCCTAGACATTTAGACGTAGTCACCATTTATTCTAAGTGTAAAATATAACTCTGAGTGAGATCTTAGGGTGGTAGCAGAAAGATTCCCTGAGAACACACCCCATCAATTGTTAGACTCAGGAGCCTTCACAGCTTGACCTCACTCAGTTACAAATTAAATACAACACCAACATTCACATTATCTACACCCACCACACTGTCCCATAACCGTAATCAGATGCAGGACAAATTGAAAACCCTCGATGAGAGGTCACAGCAATTGGGTCTGAAAATACACAGGGAAAAGACAAAAATAATGAGAATAAATGCAGGTAATGATAACAGGGTTGAACTTGAAGAAGCACCAATACAAGATGTAGAATCGTACACATATCTTGGCAGCAATATAGACAAAGTTGGAGGGACAAACAGTGATATCAAAATAAGAATACAAAAAGCAAGAGGAGATTTCATTGCATTGTTAAATATATGGAGATCAAGAGAAATCGGATCCAACACGAAAATAAGAATCTTCAATTCAAATGTGAAGTAGGAGCCGCGCTAGCGTAGTGGTTACAACACCGCTCTGGCGACCGGGTGATACAGGATCAAACCCGGGCGACGGCATTTGAGGATTTTTCGTCGACCGGGATTTGGACTGGATTAACTCGAGACCTGGCGAGGACATTTGAAGGAGTGTCGTCGACCAGGGACTGGCGGCTCCTGAGCCGACCCAGCTGCAATGGGTACCTCCGAAATCGGCGAGTATTTGCCTGAATGGCGAGGGACACCTGTCTCTGTACAAGAAATAAAGGGATACTCACGTAAAATCAATGTCAGGTTAGACATAAAATAATAACCTGAGATTTCGCCTCGAGTATTAGCGGGCGAACGAAAAAAAAAAAAAAAAAAAAAAAAAAAAAAAATGTGAAGTCAGTCCTATTGTATGGCTCTGAGACATGGAGAACAACAAAGACAACAACCAAAAAGCTACAGACTTTCATAAATGGGTGCTTGGGTAGAATAGAGGGATTAAAATGTTATGACAAGGTTACCAACGTCGAACTGAAGACAAGAACTAGACAATTGCCAGTGGAACAAGAGATGAGAAGAAGACGGTGGCGATGGATAGGACACACACTGAGGAAACCTGTTGATGGCATTACAAGACAGTCCTTGTTCTGGAACCCCCAGGGCAAGAGAGGCAGAGGTAGACCAAGAAGCACATGGAGAAGAGAGCTGGAAACAGAGGTGAAAATGATAAGGAGAACGTGGAAAGAAGTTGAGATGATGGCATGTGACAGGAGGACTTGGCATGTGTTTGTTGAAGGCCTATGCTCGTTTTGGAGTCGAGGGTTATGAATGAATGAATGTCATGATGTCAAACGGTCCGGTATCTTCCCTCTTTATCGTTAGAAATAAAATATCTACTTTCAATTATTTTTTTTTAATTAACACACAAAAAACAAATACACACACACAAACTGCGACGTCTTCTGTTGGGACCTGGAAAGATGTTTATAATTTCAACACCGTGTGCTTTGTTAGCTGGTCACGTGTTGTGTGTAGTCGTGTTACTAGTCTAAAGGAAGGTGTAACGTGTGACATGTTATGCCCATCGTGTTTCTTTGGTTTTTCAAAACTGGTGGCCATAATATTTCGCTTTTCGCTGACTGGTACACGGAGCCACCACCGTTGCTGGCCCACTTGCAGGAAGCCTTCACAAAGCATTTACGTGCTCTTTTAGCAGGGGTTCAAGTAGCAATTTATTGAACATGATGAAGTCGCCAACCCCATGCACAACCACATATTGTACGACGTGCCTGAGGGAGTGTCACGAAATATGTTCGTTCTTTTTTCTGGTCTTCTTTCCTCTCCGGCATTATTACTTTGCCATTCTTTTTACGTGCTAATTCTTCCAGTATTCGTTGTTTACACTTTCCTCGACCAAGGTTATCCTATCACAACTTGTCACACCTCTCACCTATCCTTCTCTCCTGGTTATTTTCTCATGTGTTATATGCAACGCGTAGCGGAGGAACGAACTTGCCACGAACTTATCGCTTATCGCCAGCTCTAGGCGGAGAAAAAGTATACACTGAGCGACATCGCAATTGTTAACCCAGACTTTTTGTCTGGGAAGATACACTAAACAATATTGTCGCACTATAAACAACTTTATTGATTTTACATTGTTAAACTGTCAGTGCTTATTAAACCTGCTTATCTGTAACACTGAAGCTATAGTTGGAATAATCACTTTTGAGTGAATTGTATGACTGCACCCGAATGAATTTTAAATACATAAATATAGATAACTATAAAATTAATAATTGTCGAATCACCTTCAGCTGGGAGCTCAGAAATACGAACTAAATGTATTATCTCCCAGAAAGGACGGGAGAATAATTAGGTCCTAACAGCTTAGATGATCTCAGTTGTTATGCTTGCTTTTCTTTAAAACCCTATAAGTCACCCTTAAATAGAAGCATCATTCTTCTAATTTTTTTTATCTCTGCCAAGAATAAACGTGAGCGAAGGTTGATACTTATTAAGATCCTCATCATTATACTCTGTTTTGCCATTTTTGGACCACTACTGCGGAGCATGGAAGACAAATATCATCATAGGAAGCACTAGTCCTATCACTTCTTTATCCCATAAGAGACAACTACACCGGGCACACATCATCTTCCCATTTTACCGTTGTCGCTGGCTGTTGTAAATCTGATTTTTACTATTATTGTGCATCTTGCTTATATGTATTTTGTCATACGCGTCTCTTTTATTTCTCTCCTGTTTATTTTTTGTAACGTAGGTTACAAGCTGTGTTTCTACTTTTTTTTATTATTATTATCCATTTCTCTCTTCACAAAATAAGAAGAAGAAGATTGAAGTCAATACGTATGAGCTGTTTAAAAAAACAAAACGTCATAAAGTACAACAGACAAAAAATCATATGAAATTCATTGTCTTCAAATATTTTGTACATTTCTTAGTGATAAAATTAAGTAAAATAAGATCAAGACATCGTATGAAACATCATATTTATGTGTATTCTTTACCATCCGTGTCCTTAATGTTAACCAGAACGAGGTAGTCAGGAATAACATAGAATTATATCACCTGAAAGTATCAGTATGAAAACGTAAAGAAATCATTAAAGAGAGAGACTTTAACGCCAAGACTAAGAAAAATAACCTGAACTATTTAACCTGAAACATTTAACCTGAAACATTTAACCTGAACCATTTAACCTGAAACAAATACATTCAAATAGTTCCTCGGGGGTCTCTAGTGAGACAATGAAAGAATAAGACTACTGTACCCTCACGCACGACATCCGAGGCCACTAATTTAAGGTTGTGCATGGGGTTAGCTACCTCATCATGAAAAAAAAAACATATCGCCACTGCAAGAGCACGTGACTGTTTGGCGCAGACTTCCAGCAAGAAGACCAGCTGCAGTGATGTTTCTATGCTCCATAGGGAGCGCAAAGGAAAATGATGATGATGATGTTGATATTAACATAAAGTATCAGTACGAAAACGTAAATGAAGCTTTAATGAGAGAGGCTTGCAAAATTGTAACCACTATTAAACACGAAACACATACAAAATGAGAAACATTATAAAACAAACAAAGGTGCACCACGAACTGGACACGGTTGGGGCAAAGCTACAAACACTTTGATCTTGTCCATTAGGATAAGCAGCGTAAAAATCCTTTATGTTAAGACCATTATTACAAGAACCATATACCTCATCAACAATACCAGATGAGAACCACTGAACTAAAGAGGTATCTCGTGGACACATGCATGTTAATTGGGGAATATTTACCATACTAAGTTTCTTCAAATCAGACAACGACGCAAGAGCAAGGGGCACGCTGGTCAGTTTTGTATTATCAAGGTTAAGATCTCTTAATTTTTGTAGCGGTTTGAAAGCTGAAGGATCAATCTTGGTAATAGGATTGAATTGTAAATTGAGCATTGTTAAAGACGAACCAGTCGGAAAACTCGCTGAAGTAATTTCTGATATTTTGTTGTCATCCAGATGAAGTTGCTGCAGCTCTGCCGGAATCGTCGTAGCCGTGATTTCACTTATCAGATTGGACGATAAATATAACGCTTGAAGATCAGACAAATTGGCAACTGCTTGGGGCACTGAAGCCAGCCGGTTTCCTGACAGGATGACGGAACTAAGGGACTGGGGAAGTAAACCGGCGGCTGGATTTGATATTTGGTTGAGGCTTAGCACAAGATGCTCCATATTTATCATCTTTGAAAGATCAGGAATGGCCGTTAGATTGTTCGAATCCATGTACAAAGTGTGAAGCGTCTCAGCGCTAGGAAGTAAAGCAACGGAAAGACTTTGACCATCAGCTATAGCATTAAAACTTAGGTCAATAAATTTCGACTTAGGAATGCCTTGCACGTCTGTTAAGCTATTGTTCGATAGCGACAAAGTTGATAAATTCAATCCGGATATTGCTTTTGGTATCGTCAGCAATTTAACACTGAGAAGATCTAGCGTTTTCAGTGTATTTTGAACCTCATTGAAAGCATAGTCGGGAACTGGCGTTATGGCACTGTTGGCAATAATAATCCCTTCTAATAAAGGCAAGTTGGACAGCCAATCAGGCCAGCCACTAAGGCCAACGTTTTGCAGGTTAATTGATCGAAGACTGCTATTAATATGTTGTAGCACAGGTGTATTCCAGTCCTGAATATGTATGTCAGTTAAAACCAAGTGTGTTAGGTTCTTCACTTCCAACAGAGCGTCAGGCAGGGTGGTAAGAGCCGCGCTTCTGAACGCGAGAGAGTCCAAAGTGGCCGAGGAGGATTGGAAGGCGTGAGGCGATATATGACTGATTGGATTGTTGATAAAATGGACTACTACCAGATGTGGAGGAAGACTGTAATCCTCTACATCGGATATATTGCCAGCCTGAAATGTTGATACGTAAATGTCATATATGTTAAACTCGTGAACAGCTAGTACTTAATATCAGCACATTCGTGTATGAATACAATATTTTTAAAAAATCTTGCTATAATAAATCCTGGTCAAGGTACGACAAATATTTGCATATTTACAAGAAAGTTTTGACTTCTAGCAATACGCTCCTAAGCTGCTGGCTAAGATGGCATTCCAGCAGAGGGCAGCAAAGCAGATGTTGACACCTGTACAGAGATATTATACAAATTACTTTGTAAAGTCTTGGAGAGAGGTGAAATACGAGCATAGTAGATGGAAGGATGTCTGGCCAAGTTGCCTAAGAATGTTAGCATCAGTGCCAGGGAAAATATTAAGGAGAATCATCCTTGAGAGATTAAAACAGTCCACACTGATGGATACTGAGAAGTGAACACGTAGGTTTTCGGCAACGCAAATGTCCTACAAACCAAACAGCTACATTGCGAATAATAGTTGAAGAAAGTTTGGTATTTTACTCACCGCTAAACATTGTATCTGTGCACTATGAAAAGTAATTTGGCAGTGTAGACAAAGAATTACTTTGAAAACTGATGAGGCATTATGGAGTACCCCTGAATGTTATTAATTTAATAAAGATAACATATGAAGACACGACATGCAGAGTTCTTCATGAAGGACAACTTACAAAACAGTTTGAAAGAAAATAACGGAGTGCGACAGAGATGTGTCATATTACTATTCGCTTCTTATTATTTTTTATTTTTATTTTAGAAAGTGATGGGTGAAAAGAGGGCACTTAACGATTAAATGTTATTGCCTCTGCTCGTCCACCATCTTGGTCTACCCTGTTCAACTTAATAGTCGGTTATAATTAGGGTATTTAGTGTCATTTTATTTTCAGTTTTGTATTATATTTAGATAACTATTGCTTTTTTGCAACTGACGGTTTTAATATATATTAGTATTTGTTCTTTTGAAGTCGTGTTTTTTTTTTTTTTACTTCATTGTCTTTCCTTGTCTTTCCTTGTACTATGAGTAGTCAATAATTTTGACTTTTTAAAAAAATGGTTTTTTAGTTTTTGTTGATTAATTTCTATTTGGTTGAATTGTTTTTGTGAAGTATTATTATTGTTGTTATTATTACTATTATTATCACTGTAATTAACCTTATATCTTTTCCTTTATTTTGTGTATATATATTGTCTTCGTATTGTTTGGGATTCCCCTGGGGCAACTATACTTAACACCTTATCGCCAGTCATGTCTATATTTCGATTTCTAAAGTATATTTTTAATTCAAGCCTCTGTTGCTCGTACGTTTAACAGTGAATCAAGTAGTGATCTACATCATTTTCTTGGCAGTGTGGTTTCTCTATCATAAAGTATGCTGCACGGAGACTGAGACGCCACAGCTTTTTGTTCGAGGGTACCTTTAGTTCTTCTCTGACCTGGCACGTCCTTGTTGGTTCTTCAGGAGTTTAAATGCGTGTCTGCCTTTACTACTGTCCTTCCATGTTGTCTTCCATTCCTCACTCAAGGAGGATCTCAGCACAGAGCACCAATTCCGTAGCACTAGCGAGAGTTCCAATGTGTTCATATAGGAATCACACATTCTATAAATATTTTTGTGGTTGGTAGGTTTCCTCATTTTTAAATTTTTGCCAGGGCAGCGGCCGTGTGGCCTACTCATTCTAATTTCCAACTGCCGAGGGATTTTTAACATGTGCAACTTGCATACATGACCTCCTATTTGTTTTCTTTTGCGCTAATCCGAGAAGGCTAGGCATCCGCAGGAGATCAGGGAGGAGTGCGATATCATTAGGACCACTGGTTCTGGAAAACAATTCCATAAATTATATTCCCTCTAACGGGAATCGAACCTGATACCTTTAGAATTCGAAGCTGATACCATACCTCTTAGCCGCTCTGCCCCTTGTGTGCATGTTTGCCTACATATAACATATTTGTGTCTATAGACAAGACGTTTTGGCATAGACGCAATATATTCTTGTACAGATTCAAGAATTTTTCAGGTTAGACGCAATCATTTTAGTCTGAAAACGGTTATTCCTTTTTTTTCGTTTTTATTTTATTATTACTTTTTTTATTTATTATTATTTTTATTTTTTTTAGAAACAGTACGTTTTACTTGCATAAGATTCGTTCTTGCACAAATACGGTGCTGCTTGTATAGATCCAATAATTCTCCTTTTAAGATTTCGTCTAGATAATACAAGGATTTGACTAGACACAGTAAGTTCTAGCAAAAAGATATATATGAAAAAATAGCGTTATAATTTAAACATTTATTTTAAAGCAGAATGTATCCTTCATTTCTTGCTTTCTGTCTCGGGATTGCCTCCCCTTGCTTTGCAGTTGTGGTCCACTAATTGTCACAAAAAAGCGTATCTAAAAGTAGGTCGTCCAAGGTATCTTTCTTCGCGCAAGATTGCTCTTGGCAAAGATGTAAATAGATGAATGGCGCTTCTACCTTAGGGAAGCCTTCACAAGATATTCCCATAAGTCAAGAACAAACGCTGTTTAAGGGCTGAGCAAAATTGTTAACCTATTATCTGGTCCGTCGCATTTTGTGAAGGGGTTATGCAATGGTTCTGGCCCGTCAAGCCCCCAGTTGGAGTAATCCAACGAATGCCCTTTTATAAGTAATGGCTCTCTCTCTCTCTCTCTCTCTCTTTCTCTCTCTCTCTCTATATATATATGTGTGTGTGTGTGTGTGTGTGTGTGTGATGGGGATATAAAAACACCCCAGAGGCCCCCTCAAGTTCATGCCATATTTATGTGTTAAACGCCCATATATTTTCGATGTGCGCACTCCAGCGAGTACGCTAGCCCACGTGACTGTGCGAGGGCCACAATAAAGCCCCAACCCACGTGACTGCGCTAGCCCTCATCGCTGGCGTGTGAAAAGTCTGACGCAGGAGAAGCGGTCAGTTTGGTGAGATTCGCAGTAGAGGCAAGATGTGAGACACCCAGAGTAAGAAACCAGAGTCGATCTGAAGATGCCTTCAACATATTAGCAATTGAGCACTGGCTGGGTGTTTGGTTTATTTGGTTATTTGTTTAATGTTTGTTCATTAGTTTGCTCTGTTGGTTTGGGTCACTGACAGGATTGTATGAATAAATACAGCCCCTGCCTTAGAATCAAGAGTTTTATTGTTGTTCGGGTCAGTGCGAGTGTGCAAGAAAGTGATCACATATCACAACAGCATCCTCCTCTCTCGCCCACCCTATCACAATTGGCGTCGTCGACAGGGTAGGCAGACAGTGACACCGAGCCAACAGCAAACGAGCAAATATTGTAAACACCCAGCAGTGCATTCTTGCAGCAAGATGGCTTCGAGGAGTACACGTGTTCCGAGCAGAAGGGAGCGCGAGGATGCAGATCCAATACCAGTGATGGGTGCATCAGTAGTGCAAAGTGAGGGCCAGAGCAATGCGCTTGTGAAGGTAATATACGTGACGGTGCCGGAGGTAAGGCGATTTGGTGGAAAGGCAAGTCCCACTTGGTAGGAGTTTGTGAAAGACGTAGAGGGCGTGTGGAAGGTAGCGCCCTTTACTGCAGAAGATAAGATAGACGTTATCTGGAATAATGTTACACCAGTGGTATCTAGAGAACTACGGATACGTGTCGGAGCCAAGGCCACCCCCAAGAAGTTGCTTGAAATAATAGAAGAAGCCTACAGTGAGCGACAACTGGTCAATGAGATGACGAGGCATTTCCATGCCATGTCAGGGGCCTTGGGAATATGCTGTTTTCTAGGAAGGCAAAAAGCCTGATACATAGTGCAGGTAGCCAGTGTAGAAGCTCACACTGAAAAGGACGCACTCGAAGCAGAAGTATCTCTCCTAAAGTCCAAAGATCTTCAGAAAGGGATTCCGGAGTCTGGCAAGGAACGAGCAAGTAGAGTTTGATAGCAAACCATCTGTCCAGGACATGGAAGCAGTCTATGTATGCGGCACTGGCGGCCAGGAATGTAAGGGAAGTAGGAGGCAACCCATGGCACAGAGAAAGCCTACAAAGTTGAGGTGCTACAATTGTGGAGAGTTTTCAGACAACATGGCAGCCACATGCCCTCAAGGCCCGCTTCCGAAACGATGCTTTAAGTGCAAGTCCACAGAACATTTGATGTCCGCCTGTCCCTCAAGGATCTTTTTTCCTAAACGTACTGCCACAACTAAACTAGGTTGCCTTTAGGGTGCAAGCTAAGAAATGGCCGTGACAACTGTCACCCTAATGGCGCGGAGAAAACTGGTCGTCGTTTAAGGAAGGAAACACGTCCTAAGCAGATAGGAGGGAACGCACATCGATGTTCAGAAGAGGAAACTCATCTAAAGCAGATTGTGAGGAATGTAAGCCACCGTCCACACAAAACGAGTGTAAAAAACATTAGAAGCAATCCCCTTCCAAAGTCGACAGCTGCATGCACTGACAAGCAGAAGTCACAAGCAAGCAGCGACGCTGCACAAGTAAACGAATCTTCCAAACCACAGCAACTGCCAGGCCAACAACGTATGACTAGGAACGTGGCGACCAAAGGGGTCCCCAGCAGGGCTGTACCTCTTACAGAATCCGAGTCCAAAGCCTCGCCGCTCAGAAATAATCAGGCGCAGCGCCAAAGGCAGAGAGTAGGTTGTGGGGACCACAACATCTTCAGGGGGATATATGTGATGGGGCCATAATAAACGCCCCAAAATCTCCCTGAAGTTCATATTTGTGTTTTAGCATCTCTAAGAGGGCCACAATAAAGCCTAGAAATAGTTGTGTTTTCGCTCCTTCTAGAGCATCCATCGTGTGTGTTATTTGCATGGCCCAATTACTACTCGCGCGCACTACACCGTTAGTGATTAGGCCTAGCGGACTATATAAAGAAGTGCGCTGGCCAGCAGAGGCCTTTTTCTTCGTCAGTCGCCCCAAAGAAACCAGAGTAAGAAACCAGAGTCGATCTAAAGATGCCTTGAACACGGTAGCAATTGAGCACTGGCTTGGTGTTTTGTTTCCTTTGGTTTACTTTATAACGATTGCTTTATGTGCTTGTTGTCGCTGATAGGGTTGTCTGGAGTGGTGACCGACATCAAATACTTTCAGCTATCCTAGCGATTTTACCTGTAGAATGCCTGTGTTCCAAGATCAAAATAAACTAGGGATTTGTAGACTTTCCTTGGACAAACTTCAAAGGGTCAGTTCCGCCTTTCTCACGTGTCGAGTATTAAATGATTGACAGATGAGCTCGCGTGAGTGGAAAGGAGTAAAACGAAAGCGTGATTTGTTTCTTGTTATGACTGACAGGTCACGTTCTTTGGTCCTCCTCGAGTCCAGAGTTCCAATATCTAGCTCGATGGTTCTCAATTTCTTTTTCAGTCGAGTTCACCTTTGGGAAAGACATATTTTGATTAAAGGCTCCAGATGTTTCAGTAATGAAAAACAACAGACTGTGATGGTGACTGATTTAGAGATTTATTAACTAGGGCTAATGACAGCTTCAAATGCATATCGTAATTGGTCATGGCTATTTCTTATAGTGAAGTAACAGGCGCCACTTTGAATTGCAAAGCTCGGTTCCTATAAGTACTGCAGTCAGTCATGGCAAGAATTGTGCTCTCTCTTGTTACGTATGTTATATTGTGCATGTATGGACTGATGATGATATATTTGTGTAAGCTAATGTTTGCCGTCTCATTGGCTCTAGTTATTATTTTAAGAAGTGTTTGTTAGCTTTCTTCAGTGATGATAAGGAACTCTATATAGAGCATTACCACAGAAGACAATCTGATCATCAGAAATAACTCCTCAGTCAGATAAGTTTTTCGGCTTTTTTGTATCATTGACTCCTCTCATTTGGGTTATGACTCCTAAATGTCACCATTTTTTTTTTTTTTGTGGTTCCCTTGGAGATTAGTCTCATTCTTCCTTTATTGTTAAAAATGGCTAGGGGGTCGGAGTGGTTAAGGGGTATGGCGTCTTCCTCTAATTCTAAAGGTACCGGGTTCGATTCTCAACACGGGAAATATTTTTAATGGAAATTTCTATTAGAACCAATGGTTCCTAATGATGCCTGATCTCATTGGTAGTAAGATCGGATGCCTAACATTCTCAGAGAAGGGCAAAATATAGGAGGTCCCGTGTGCAAGTTGCACACGTTAAAAATCCCTGGCCAGTTGTAAATCGCAAAGAGTATGCCAAACGGCAGCTGCCCTGGTAAAATTTAAAAATTAGGAAACCTACACAACACATATAATGTATGATGTCTGTTTACACACATTGGGATCCTTGCCGGTGCCATAGAGTTCGTGCACTGTGCTGAAATCCGTCTTGTGTGATCCACGGGAAGAGATTGGAGCACTGATGGCGTTGTCCGTGTGCAATAAAGATGGTTCTTGAAATCCAAACCAAAACAAACCAAACCAAACCAAAATGGCTATTTCCTCCTGCTTGTATCCATTTTGCCGACATGAGGTGTTTGTTGAAGTACTAGTTATGTACACAAACTTATTGTTCTTAACTGTATAGCTCATTGGGGTCAGATACGGTTAGTCCACAGCCAGCACAATGCCTTATCAGCAGTTTCCCTAAACTATATTTCGTGAAATACAAAATAAAATTCAAAGTTTGTTTTCATAGGTACTACAGGGTGATTTCAAAGCCACATCATATTTTTACGTTGTATCTCCTTTCTATCTAATGATTGTACATGAAACGAAAGTTTAAAAATGCGCACTAAATGCCATTTAACACTTAACTAAAAAGTTATTTTTTCTTTAATTTCCAGAAATAAAGTACAAAAAATAAAGTCTACAACACAATTAAACAGAGGGTACAAAAAAGACCAAAATCTGCTACCTGCTATCAGATCTTCGTTTAAACAGGCCAGTCTAACGGTCAGATGTAATGTTACCGTGTCAAAGCAAAGTGTAATAAACATCAGTTAGTTTTCTTTATTGTGACATTGTTTCATTTAAAATTACTTAAATAGGAATGGTGAACTCAAAATATTAAAATAAGAAGTGACTTTTTAATCACCCGTACTAATTGTGAAATATTTTCATTCATTAAAGTTGCTTATAATACAACATCACACCTTAACTTGCGTGAGAACGCTAGATTAGACCTACATTGAAGATTGCGTGAGTTACATTCAGGACCTCACTTCCATTGACCACAGGAGGAATACTCTGAAGGTTTTCACACGTTACTTTGTTGTATCCACACGAACAAGCCTGAAATTAAATTTAAGATATATTGATAGACACTTATCCACAAGTTTGAAAGTCATATATACAGATATGTCATATATACCAAGTAGTGAAGAAATAAAGAAAGCTATAAAGCTTCTGAAAGATGGAAAAGCAACTGGTCCAGATGGCATTCCAGCATAGGCCATCAAAACAGATATTAATACTTCTACAGAGATATTATACAAACTATTTGGCAAAGTCTGGGAGAGAGAGGAAATACCAGCAGAATGAAAGGAAGGTTATCTGGTCAAGTTGCCTAAGAAGGGAAATTTGCAAGAGTGCACAAATATAGAGGAATAATGTTACTATCAGTGCCAGGAAAAGTATTAAACAGAATCATCCTTGAGAGATTAAATGAGTCCAAAGACAAGCAACTGGGAGATGAACAAGCAGGTTTTCGACAAAACTGATAGCCACATTGAGAATAATAGTTCAACAAAGTCTGGAATGGAATTCACCGCTTTACATCGGATTCGTGGACTACGACAAGGCATTTGACAGTGTAGACAGAGAATCACTTTGGAAACTGATTATGGAGTTCCCATGAAGATTATTAACTTAATAAGGAAGACCTATGAAGACATGACATGCAGAGTTCTTCATGAAGAACAACTTACAGAACCGTTTAGGATAAGAATGGGAGTGAGACAGGGATGCCTCTTGTCTCCATTTCTTTTCTTACTAGCAATATATTGGGTTATGAAATCATCGACATCACACAACAGAAATAAAATCCAGTGGAATCTGACTAAACAGCTTAATGATCTGGATTTTGCAGATGACTTGGCACTTCTATCCCATAACCATAATCAGATGCAAGAAAAAATGAAACTTCTCGATGAGAGGTCACAACAAGTGGGCCTGAAAATGCACAGTGAAAAGATAAAGATTATGAGAATAAATGTAAGAAATGATAACAAGATTGAACTTGAAGAAACACCACTAAAGGATGTAGAATCGTACACATATCTTGGTAGTAACATAGACAAAGTTGCAGGGACAGACAATGATATCAAAATAAGAATACAAAAAGCAAGAGGAGCTTTCAATGCATTGGGAAACATATGGAGAACAAGAGAAATCAAGTCCAAAACAAAAATAAGAATCTTCAACTCAAATGTGAAGTCAGTCCTATTGTATGGCTCTGAGACATGGAGAGCAACAAAAACAACCACTAAAAAGCTACAGACTTTTATAAACGGGTGGTTGCGTAGAATAGAAGGACTGAAATGGTATGACAAAGTCACAAATGTGGAATTGGTGACAAGAACCAGACAATTGCCAGTGGAACAAGAGTTGAGAACAAGACGCTAGCGATGGATAGGACACACATTGAGGAAACTTGTTGATTGCATTACAAGGCAGTCCTTGTTCTGGAATCCACAGGGAAAGAGAGGCAGAGGTAGACCAAAAAACACATGAAGAAGAGAACTGGATACAGAGGTGAAAATGATGAGAAAAACATGGAAAGAACTTGAGCGGATGGCACGGGACAGGAAGACTTGGCATGTGTTTGTTGAAGGCCTGTGCTCCCCGGGGAGCTAAAGGGTATTGATTGATTGATTGATGTGTAGTAAACGTTATGTTCACATTTGTTGTAGGTGTCACAGGATTGCCTCCCCTTGCTTTGCAGTAGTGGTCCACTAATGGTCACAACGCAAGCGTATCTAAACGTAGGTCGTCCAAGGTATCTATCTTCGCGCAAGATTACTCTTGGCAAAGATGTAGATAGAAGATGAATGGCGCTTCTACCTTAGGGGAGCCTTCACAAGATATTCCCAGAAGTCAAGAACAAATGCTGCTTAGGAACTGAGCAAATTTGTTAACTTATTATCTGGTCAGTCGCCTTTTGTGAAGGGTTTATGCAATGATTCTGGCCCGTTCAAGCCCCCAGTTGGAGTAATCCAACGAATGCCCTCTTATATTATATACATTTATATATTTATATATTTATTCATTTATCACGACAGACTGGCTCATACGTTTGCTTTCGTACATATACTGAATCAAATATTATTATTTACTTTAAAATAACATACAACAAATTTAATAGTCAATTAGTATTTAACATGGGAAAATAAATATGGAAAACTGGGTGAAAATTGAAATTAAAGTTTCCTCACTGAGGTTTAGAATGGGCTTTAGAATGTCATTGACTTTTGCTGTAGCCTGTTACACAAAACTTAGCACCAGATGAGTCCTGCAGCGGTGGTTTCCGTCACTTCTTTTTGGTGATGGGTACACTTCTCCACGTAAGTCGTCCACTGTAGGCGGTTAGGGTTGATACTGTTCTCTCACACTACGGCGTAGGAACTTCAGTACTTAAGTCTGATGTCTTGTAACCACGAACTGTGACTAATAGAAAGAAACAAATGCCTTCTGTTGAGTACATTTGTTCCCCTCACTCTAACAGGCCCATTTTCATGCGCTCCACCCACCAATGTTAACCTCTCAGAAGAATTAAATTCCCGAGCACACAATGTAACTCAGGGAATATGATGAAAATTCACCAATATCCTTCTGGGTGTCAACTAGGAAATTGCGTCTGGAGTGCGTGAATGGTGATCTGCCTGAATTACAATTAAAAAAGGTTTATAAATCTCACAACATGATTCTATACACTTTAGGCACTTGTGATGTAATCATCACTCATTACTCATCCTTACACTCGTCTGAGTTCTGGGGTCATCTCTGCTGTCGGGTTTCCCGCACGACTAGTCAGAAACAATCATCAGATCTTGCAGTAGTGGTTCATGCATATACTATTTTCATATGTTGAGGTTGCCAGCCTCGTATATGACCACTTAGCAAGAAACCTGTAAAATTTACATTAGTAAATAATTTGTTCACACTTACCCCAAAATTTTGGGAATGCGCACTTCTCCTGGCACAGATTTAGAATGGACACAGCTCTGTATTAGAGCTTCGAGATCACTGGAAATATAAGTTAATTCCTCTGACGGCAGGTGTTCTGCAAATTCCTGGCCTGGGAAAACTGTTTGTATAATTCCTCTTATGACTTGGTCTGGGAAATATGAGTTAATTCCTCTGTTCTGATTTCTACAGTATATCTTCACAACAGCCAAAATGTATCCGAGACAAAAGTAGCTATTTTTAACTAATTTGGACATGCTGATCACGAATATGAACTTAAAAATCGCGAATTAGCTCTAGTTTTCAAGATCGGGGGGGAAGGGGGGGGGGGGGCCCAGATGTCTACCCCGACAGATTACACTGGACAACAGCCAAAATGTATCCGAGACAAAAGTAGCTATTTTTTAACAGTAGGCTGGTGGCTTCACCTTCCCGACGCGAATGACCCAGTCCTTCTCTTTTCTATAGCCCTGGCGCGTGATTCCCCACGAGACGGATAGCCTTGAGCGCCAATTGGATGACGCAATCTGTAGCAGTCATTGCAACCACATTTCCTCCTTGTCATCATTTGTGTTGTGGATTCTGTGAGTGCAGACGTGTCGTTCAAGATGCCTCGTGAATGTGTGAACAGTGCGGATTATTTTTGCTATATTTGCGGACAAATAACTTTGCTATCACAAAGGCGACCCATTACACCGATGATAAAGAAAGCTTACAGCCTTTATTTTGGTTGTGAGATCGGTGACCAGGACCGGTATTGGGCCCCACACACATGTTGTCAATCCTGTGCAACGAATCTGCGCTGCTGGTTGAACCGAAAAGGACGATCGATGCGTTTTGCAGTTCCAATGGTGTGGAGGGAACCGACAAACCATCTTAATGATTGTTACTTTTGCATGACTCCTCCAATTGGACATGGTATTTCTAAGAAGAAAAAGCGGCCTGTGACCTATCCGAATATTCCCTCTGCTATGCGGCCAGTGCCTCACGGGGAAGGACTTCCTGTTCCGGACCCACCAGAATCTTATACTCTGGATGATGAAGAAGATAATAAGGCCAGTGGACATCCGTCACCTGTGAAAGCATCTACATCAAGAGATCCTGATTTCGTGCCTATTGAAGAGTCTGCACAGCCACATAAAATTACCCAGAGTGAATTGAATGATCTAGTGAGAGATCTGGAATTGCCAAAAAAATAAAGCAGAGCTGTTGGGGTCCAGACTGCAGCAATGGAATCTTCTAGAAGAGAATGTGCATGTGTCTGTGTTTCGTGCTCGGCAAAAAGATCTGCTTCCATATTTCAAAATGACAGATAACCTCATTGCTTGCGTTGATATAGTGGGTCTGATGGCAGCACTACACATCAACTACAAAGACGACGATTGGAGGCTGTTCATTGATTCGTCCAAGTTGAGCTTAAAAGCTGTGCTGCTCCATAATGGTAACGTTTTACCATCTGTTCCACTCGGGTATGCAGTCCACATGAAAGAAACGTACAACAACATGAAACAACTGTTACACACCATCAACTATGACAAGTATAAGTGGCAGATTTGTGGTGACCTGAAGGTCATTGCCATCTTGATGGGGCTACAGCAGGGTTACACAAAGTTTTGCTGTTTCCTCTGTCTGTGGGACAGCCGTGCCAGGACTTCCCACTACAAGAAAAAGGATTGGCCCCAACGACAATCACTTGAACCGGGGAAAAAGAATGTACTTAACGAACCACTTGTAGAATCCCACAAGATCTTGCTCCCTCCTCTCCACATCAAACTTGGACTAATGAAGAATTTTGTAAAGGCCATGGATCGAAATGGGGCAGGATTTTTATACCTTCGTGATAAATTTCCAAGACTTAGTGAGGCCAAAATCAAGGAAGGTGTATTTGTCGGTCCACAGATACGTCAGCTCTTCCGAGATCAGCGTTTTGATGATATCCTCACAGGTGATGAAAAGTTAGCTTGGAATGCTTTCCAGCAAGTGGCCACAAACTTTCTAGGAAACAATAAGGCTGACAATTACCAGGAGCTTGTAGAAACCCTCTTGCAGCGCTACGAGAGACTAGGGTGCAACATGTCTTTGAAATTACACTTTTTACACTCTCATCTGGATTTCTTCCCTGCTAACTGCGGTGCTGTCAGTGACGAGCATGGGGAACGATTTCATCAGGACATTACTACCCTCGAAAAAAGGTACCAAGGGAAATGGAATGCAGCAATGCTAGCAGACTATTGTTGGACCCTTGTGAGAGATGCTCCAGAAACTCATTACAAGCGACAGGCAAAAAGGCGTCGCTGTGAATCATTTCCGCTATGAGCATTATTATCATATGGTATGTATATGCAAATGTGTAAAACTTGTTTTATAGATATTTAAAAAACTAGAGCTAATCTGGTGTTTTAACGGCCATTTTCATATTCAGCAGCCCAAACAACATAAAGGTAACTTGGTTTAATCTCAGATACACACAAAAAGTCAAAATTTATATACTACCTTACATGGAATGCTAGTGCTTGGTCAATCAAGGACTATATTGTGACATACGTTTCACTTCAATTCTAATTCTTTATTATTACGGGGAATTTATTATTAATTTGACAACACCTCTACAGAGCAGCGAACTATAATTGGAACATTGTTACGTGTGTATTTAAGCCACCATTTCATTCGGTAGCTTACTGTCTAAATACCAAAGTACGTTCTGTTTACTTATTACTGTCATGATCATCAAACTAGAGAACTATTTACAGCTCTATCGCATAACAACTGGCGACTACTCATATACACATAAAGCTATCATTGGTAACCAGTAAGGTTTTGTGACAGCCCACATCACCATCGGATGCTAATATATGTTGATTTCATTCAAACCTAGCCTACAAACATATTATACTGTCATCTATAACAAGCTCAATAAGTCATTAGGTATCTAACTCAGTGAAATATCTGCATATTCATGTCAGCCGCTCTTGCATTCATTTACTAACAAAAGGTAATTGTGCCAATAATGTTTTGACTATTATTATTACAGTGAGCCACCGGTCTTACGCTGTTCGATTAGAGCTTGTTCGATATAACGATGTTTTTATTTTATGCCATATGGCATTTATACGCTTAAAGGATTCGATCTCACGCTAATCGTTAAACTCTGTGAGAGACAGGAATACAACTTTCACATGCTCGTCAAGTTCATTCAGGGTGGTGGGATGGCCAATCAGCATTGTCATTGCTAGCGTAATGAAGCATGACCCCAAAATGGAATGCGATTATATGATAATGCGTAACATGGAACACGATCTTAATTGCTACAATGTGCTTCTTTAAGAAGAAAATAAGGTGGCAAAGCAAAGCAAGCTTGATTCGTTTTTCTTAAGTCTCCCCGAATATCTTCTGCCCCCACTGATCAACAAGCCGTGCCTTCTACTTCTGGAGCCCGAAAAAATTTTTCAGCGCCTATAAAACCTTCTGCTAACTAGTCGTCTGTTTTTCAAGAACGAATTAACAGCTCTAAGCGGGGGATCCTCACGTTATTACTTTATTATTTATAATATATCATAATAAATCATTTTCATAAACACATTGTTTGAGGAAGCGGAAAAAATGCAACACCCTCCATTGCGAAACATTTCAATGCAGATACCAAATTTTACAGTAGACCAATACTCACCTTGTAAACGCAGATCTCATCCTCGGCCAATAAGACACAAACCAGGCTGAGTACAAGCATTGCGATATAACATCCCCTTAACTCCATCTTAAAGCTGTGTTAAAACAAACCAAATTATTAAACAAAATGTTTATAACTGTAAAATGTAGAAACTCGTATTTTAACAATGAAAACAGCGAAATTTACTGATGAAATAAATCACGGCTGCCGCAGTCTCGTCTGCTAGTATGTGCGAAATTTAGGTTTGAGTTTAGATGCCCTTGTTATTTTCTAAAATTACGGCCATCCCTTGTTATTAATTTATTTTCTAATGATGTTACCGCAAATAATTGCTCGGAAGAAAATTTTACTTGCCCACAACCTATTTATATTACAAGAATCTGTAGTTATCCTTATGCAGTTGCATATATTTGAACCAATTGATAGTTGTCAGTAGGATCATTACATCTGATAGTTTCACTTATCGTGTTATCGCAGTCAGGTTTTAGATTATGGATATTAGGACGATAACTGGTATGTGGCGTAAAAAAAAAAAAAAAGTCTTAATGTTCCAATGACGAAGGATATAGTCCTTTTTACACTAAGGACAGTGAACAGTACTTCTGTATTTCAAATAATACCGATCTGGTTTGGCCTGTGGAAAGCAAAGCAACAAAATTAGCATATAAGAATGAGAAGGTCAGTTTGAGTGTGACATAAATTAAAAACACAATTGGATATTTTAACAAATATGCCATCGATAGCGAACAAACATATAGCAACTATTATGATAAAGGATAAAGGTGGTCCCATAGAGGATTCTGCCGTAGGGGAGTGACTTCATTATACTAGGTTCAACAGTATGAGGTGGGGTGACAAGTTCCCTTCCTCGCAGCCTTTTCCTTCCCTAACTCAAAAGCAGAGTCAAGTACCCATTTACAGCTGGGTAGACTGGAGCGAAATGGCACCGTGTTTCGAATCTGGCGCCTTTGCCGCGCCAGGCTTATTACACACATTAAAATTAAGATTAATATCGTTCCTTATAATTTTTTTGGTATTGTGACCGTGCAACTATTTGTGCGCAGGTCGCGGCATCAATGAAAAGAATGTGTGTGTGTGTCCGTCAGCTGACCGGGTCAGTTCCGTTAATGGTTGACCGCAGGTAAATATTTTGAAGAGCGCTAACTCTTGTACGTTTCTTGGTTCAAGTCGTTACAGGTCTGACCGCCTGAGATGGAAATACTTGACCTTATTTTATTCTTCCTTAACCCAGAGTTCTTTCGTACCCTTTTTATGGTTAGTGAAATGCAATGTCTTGTATAGTGCTTTAGTCAAATAATCCAACTGTAATGTTTCAAGGAAAACGCAGCAATGTAGAAAAATAGAATATATTTTATTAACGTGATTTGGAACAGCAAATGTCATTGGCACAATGATAAAACACGTATTTCTTTCTTACCCAAAATAGTGAGTATCCAAAACAAATGAAAATTATATCCAACATGAAATTGTATCACCAGAAGAAAATATAAACTGGTCTTGATAATCTCGAAGACGCAGTTCTGTAAAAATTATCTCGCCTAACGAATCCTAAAATCTGTACAAGCCCTGGATCATCTCAATCACCCAAGTCTCCTCTTTATATACTGCCCACTCTCTTTTGGCACCAAACGTCTACATTTGCACTCCGCTCCTCAGCTTTTCGACTTTTATGCACACGACTCTCACTCTAGCAACGGAAAAAACCATGATTTGCAACTTCTCTCAAAATTTTCCACTCAATAAACAGGCACTTATTACTTTGTTGTTCTGGGACAACTTTTCCCGAAGCCGTGAACTTTGCATGACACTGTATTTTGTGTGCACAAATGTCTTAACTGCTTTTAACGTTGTTATTTCTCATTTTACGTGGTTTTTAACACGTATTAATTGCAGTGTATGCCAAGCGGTCACAGTATGTCCCTACATAACGATCGTAACGACACAACCAGCGCTGATTGAAGGAGATAATCATTTCAATGGTTTTACAAAGCACGTCTCCTTTAAAGTCAATGGGTGAGAACGTTTGCTTTTCCAACAAGCATTCTGCGTTTGATTCCTGTAGAGGTATTTATTATTTTTTTTAAATAAGTATTATTATTATTTTCGTATGTTTTGATGCAGTCCTCTGCCTTCGCTTTTGAAGTGTCGTTTTGTTAATTATTGTTTCCAAGTCTTTGGCGTGTTGATGGGCTTACTTACTCGGTGAAAGATGGAAGAATATGGAAAGGAAGAAATTGAGACAGGAGAAAGTGTACATTTCTCAAGAAATGATACAGAAACCGCACACTTTTGTCACGGGATTGTCTCCCCTGCTCTGCAGTGATGGTCCAACAATCGCCAAAATCTGGAGTATACAATGAAGGTCTTTAAAGGTATCAACCTTCACTCAAGATTACTCTTGTCCAAATTGTAAATAGAAGGATGGTGCTTCTATTTTAGGGAGTCTTCATAGGACTTTTCAGACATCAAGCACACAGAAGTCAAGCACAACGCTGAATTTATCAAAGCAGTCGTGAAATTTGTAAGAACCTGCCCCTTCTATGAAGGTAAAGATATATTAGTTCGTTTCTGAGCCCCCCAACTGAATTATTCAGTAAAATATTACTCAGTAGCTCTGTTGTGTAATGTGTTTAAGATACCTGATTCATACGTATACACTTCATTCTGTAATTACTAAATCAGCTATCAACGTATATATATATATATGTGTATATATATATATGTGTATATATATGTGTGTATATATGTATATATATATATATATATATATATATATATATATATATATATATATATATATATATATATATATATATATATATATACATATATATATGTGTGTGTGTGTGTGTGTGTGTGTGTGTGTGTGTGTGTGTGTGTGTGTGTGTGTGTGTGTGTGTGTGTGTATATATATATATATATATATATATATATATATATATATATATATATATATATATATATATATATATATATATATATATATATATATATATATATATATATATATATATAATTAAATAATAAATTATCGTTTAACAAGAGCAAATACATAAGTGATGTGAGTGAATTTTAAATAGTTTTCTCTTCGAAAACTGGTGACGGTGTTGTGAAAAGGTGGTGAGTATTATTTTTGATATGGCATGGTTAAAATAACGTAACTGACCAGATGCTGAAACTGGTTTACTGACTGCTCAATTTCTGTAGTTTGGGCACGTTCCAGCGTAGTTGCAGGGGTACCCGCTCCGAACGCCAACGGAAGGATCTTCACAACCGGTTAAAGGCAGGCATCTAGCGTAAACCACAAGCTCTTGATCCACATACTCATATCAAGCTGGTACGACACACTAGTATCTACAACTTGTACCAAAATCTTTGACAAGAAACAAATGTCTCTTCTAATTATGGTTTCCTGACAATAGTTAGGCACCTTCCCGTTGTCACTTCCGCCGTCCTTGTGTTTCTTAGTGATGTTACCCTCCTTTAACATAAATCATCAACCCAGGAGATTGGATGAAATCTCAGATAATTATTTGATGAAAAAAATGTGACTTGACAGCGGAAAATGGCTTTTGCCTGATTTAAACATGTTTTAAATATACATGTAAACTTATTAAAATGATAATATAGCAAATATGTACACCATGATGTCGTCATTACCCACTCCCTGCTCCACTTGGAGCCTGGAGCTACCTCTGCTTTTGGTTCCCTTACAGGGAACCTGCAAGAAGCAGTCGCCAGCGCTTGCTCTGGTGGTTCATATATATATATATATATATATATATATATATATATATATATATATATATATATATATATATATATATATATATATATATATGAACCACCAGAGCAAGCCTCTATATATATAATTTCCATATGCTGAGGTTGCAAGCCTCGGATGAACTTGTACAACCACTAGCGAGTTAAACATATCAAATGCAAAATATAAAATGATGAAATGTATATCTTATAACTTAGCCCGTGTCGGTTAATATTGTGTAAAGACGTCTGGGGCAGAAAGACTTCCTAATAATGTCGGACCACAGGGTATGAGGCCGTCTTACAGGTAGTCGAGTATTACTAATTACACAGCCCTACACACACACACAAATTTTTTGGTGCCAAACATTTTACTCTTGATTGTACATAAATGAGGCCTGCTCAATCCAAATATCACATTTACTTGTCTGTAGCAAAGAAAAAAAATTACTGACTGCTGAAACAAAGGTTACATTTTATCGCAGCAGAGAGCAAGGTTTTATTCCATTCTTTTGTAAAGAAAACAACCTTGTGTGTTGTACTAATGTAGGAGGTCTTGTTAACAAAATGGGTGTAAGTTATACACCAGATGAGTGGCGACTTTTCATTGACAGCTCTAAAAGAAGTTTGAAGGGTGTTCTCTTACACAATGGTAACAAATATGGCTCAATTCCAATTGCTCATTCTACTACAATGAAGGAGGAGTATGCTACAATAAGCACAGTTCTGGAAAAATTGAAGTATTTAGAACATAACTGGATGGTTTGTGTAGATCTTAAAATGATGAACTTCTTGCTTGACCAGCAAATGGGATTCACCAAATATCCATGCTTTATATGTTTGTGGGATAGCAGGGCAAAAGATATGCACTGGACAAAGAAACAGTGGCCGTTGAGGGATGAATTTAAAGTTGGAGAAAAAAATATTGTCAATAAGCCTCTCATTGATCGAAAAGGAGTTCTACTGCCACCATTACATATAAAGCTTGGCTTGATGAAGCAATTTGTTAAGGCACTGAACAAAGATGGTACCTGTTTTAATTACTTATGCAGAAAGTTTCCAGAATTGAGCATAGACAAACTTAAAGCTGGAATTTTTGATGGACCTCAAATTAGAAAGTTAATAAACGATCCAAATTTTATTGATTCCATGAACAAAACAGAGTCCACAGCCTGGTCATCATTTGTTTTAGTTGTGCAAAACTTTCTGGGTAACTTTAAAGCAGACAATTATTCTGAATTAGTTGGAAACTTGCTGTGGAGTTTTTGTGAACTTGGATGCAACATGAGCATAAAATTGCACTACCTCCATAACCATTTACATTTATTTCCGGAGAATCTTGGCGACTTTAGTGAGGAGCAAGGTGAAAGATTTCACCAAGATATAAAAACAATGGAAGAGAGATACCAGGGACTTTGGGATGCCCACATGATGGCATATTACTGTTGGACCCTTAAGCGTTACTGTCCGGGCATATCACATTCCAGGAAGTCCTCGAAAAGATCCTTTTTGCGTGTTGACTAAACAAGTGCTAGTGATAAAGTTTTATTACATTTTTGGTAATATATTTTGGTAAAGTGGGATATTATAAATATTTATAGGGGACTTAGTGTACTGACTGAGATCAGCTGTGAAGGTATCTGTATCTATTAAGTGTGGTGTATTACAGATGACCTTACTGTGCTACCACATTTAGACCTCAGTCAGACTTATTCTGGAATATTGTGATGACTACGTTGAATGTCTAGGGTTATGATAGTGATGAAGTGTATGTTCACAACAACCAACAGACAGATAAACAATTTAATTTAATCCACAATACTTTACAACACGGTGACACTCATATACATAGAACACTCTATAAGACTATCTTAATAAGTCAAGTGTTAACTTTTAAAATATGTATTAATTCCTTTCAATAATAGATATCCTGATTTAACTACAAAGTGAACCAGGAACCACAATCAAATGTAATTACAAGTTGTATGTACACAATTTATAGATAGGGTCTTTGTACTGACATATATTATTATTACAATATGTGTGTAAGTAGTGATGTAGTACTATGAGGTAATACTGGCTTTTTAAGCTAGGTTGTTGTTTGTCATCATGACTTCATGTGTTTGTTACTGGTGGAAATAATATTGGAAAGGTTCACAGTTTCTTTTATTTGAAAACAAATAACTGTCCCTCTTGATTTAATGTAAAGTCAATTTTAGAGGGGGTATACACAAGATTGAGCTGCTCTGGCCAACGAAATCTTATCTTCTGAGTGGGCGGCAGGAAAACTGTCTCCTCTGCTCGCTTGCTTCACAGTTATCTTGAGAAACAACACTGGTCGATATCTTGACCAAGGAGTATGCTACCAGCCTCTGGATTCAGCAAAACTCAGACCAGGTGCTGCTTTAATACTTTAGTACCACGGTCCCTGAAATAAGAAGGTTGTACCTCCTACTTCAGAACTAATTTATAATCTATTTCCACACTGAAGCACAATACATAACAAACACAGAGTTCAGCGCGGTAGGCCAACTGCTAGCTTCTCATGTAACAATATACACCAGTATTCCTCTCCCTAATGGTTACAACGCCTCTGCAATTCCAGCATTATTTCCTTCTATACAATAAGATAGGTGTCATAGACTATTTGGCAATCCCATATAGGCCTATGCAGTTATACTCCTCTCCGACAAGTTTTGTTCATGGTGGAGCAATATCTAGGCTTTGCCTCATGGTTGTTACTGAACCACACACATACAGACATAATTTAACAATTCACATTCAATTTTCATCTAAAAGATATCAAATATGTCTAGCTTACCACAATTCAAGGAAATATTAAACAAGTACGTTGACTGGCGATGAGTTATGGCACAATTTCGATCTGCCTCTGTCCCAGGCTTTTATTAGAAAAATATGAGCTGGTTCTCAACGCACTTGCTTCTACAAAGTTTATTTTCAAAAAGTGGCACTGAACAGACGCTTCTAATTGACTATATCAAATGGTCTAGCCAATGAAACCATGTTTACAAAAGCCTTTGAAAAAATGTACCCTTCCTCCCGTTTCCCTTAACAACCAAAAATAGTATTTGCAGTCGACTAATCATGTTTCGCCTTACATATTATTCTAGCCAATCAAATCGGATCTAACGTGGTGGCCTCATTTCCCCTAAAGCAGTGTCCAAACACGCCATTATGAGCAAATATGATCCCGTGTTGTCAGACAACACCACTATAGTACTTTGGCTATAATTTGTTAATTATTAGACTATTTGCTTAACACCAAACATATTCTTTGTCAGCAAGTCCTAAGGCACCCAAATATATAAGTTTAATGGAGCCAAGTGGCTTCGTTACAAATATGTATTAATCTAGGATAGTCGTGTATTTGTTTTTTTATTTACTGTCTTAGAACCGCCACCTGTTCTGCCTTTTCGACTGTTCTGTCAGTATAAAGTCAGGATTTCAGACATAAAACAGTATTGGGTCATGTTTCCTAATAAGCATTAACCATGTTTTTTAAAACCTTACCTCGTATTGGTAGTGTTTTTTTGTCACTGTTTATTTGAAAAAAAGCAAGTTTGCATGCCTTTCGCGTGGGGTGGCATTAATTTTATATCGCGAGACGACGTGGTAGCATTGCATGCGTTCCTCCGTACATCTCTCTCTCTCTCTCTCTGCTAAGCCCGTCTGTCTTTTAGTTTACGTAGTGCATAAAATGACATTAATGTAATATTAATCTAGGTCATTACGCAGTGTGTCTATCAAGGTCGTATAAGAAATATAGTACCCTTTTTATTTTTAGAAACGCGTGTATTTGATGCAGTAGGCTTTACTAGCAAACGTGAAAGCGTTACAATTATGCAGACGGAGCATAAAAAAGGGTTTTCTTGTTTAACTAGAATGACGTTCTATAATACAGGCGTACGCTATTGTGACCGCACTGTTCTTTTACCATTCTTCTTTCCTTTTATTGAATTAATTCGTTAGGCTTTACATTTAATTTCTAATTTAGATATGTGGATTAGAATTTCTCACGACAAATTCTCCCCACTTAAAACAGACATCACATGTCAGTCTATAATTCTATATACACATAGAGACATTTAATATTATTCCTGGGGCTTACGGTGATTCTCATCACACGGATGGCGGCTTAGAAAATCCGCACCCAGGTTAGTTTTTCCAGAAATATACTCTATGCTGAACTGGAATGGCTGCAAAAGTAAGGACCATCTGAGTAACCTCGAATTTTCATGCCTAGCCTGCGCTAGAAACGACAAGGGTTTGTGGTGAATTAGTTGTTCTTATTCGTTACAATATTATATTAATGGTATCTGGTGTGAGGTCAGCTATGCAAGTCCCTGAGGTTTATTAAATACAAATAAGTTTACAGGGTACTTGTCTGCTTCCACCACGACCTCACCCGATTATATATCTTCCCCTACTGAAGTGTATTGGTGTGTGTAGGTTGTCTAGCAAGTGTCTAGGGTATATGCAATGTGATGAAGTGTATGAACAGGACAACAACTACACCTATTACTAATAAACAATGATTAAACAAGTCACTGGGTAAAGTTTGGAATGTAACTTATTTTTTTATAATTTATTTTCCTGTATCTAGTTATTCTTCTGACACAGGACTAATCAACTCAACATGATAATGAAATTATTTACAACCAATTATTTTACAACTGTCCTTGAGTCGATGTTATCCCACAATTACTTATATGTTTCAAGCTGGGAAAAATGTCAAGTATTTCTTGCTCCTAGAAAAGGGTACAAGTTTATTGAACGTTTTTGTTCCTCACTGTCCGATACACTAGCTTTTGTAAAAACTGAGAGAGTGGATTGTTTGTGATATCAATTTCCCAGACAAGTCTTATCTGAGGTCTCTGGAACCAGGCTGGTTGAAGTATGTATAAAAACGCCAGTCTTCACTGCCAAGACACGATTCTGCTTCTATAGGTAAATCACTGGGTAGGACACTCAGTAGTTAAGCCTCACTGCAGAACTTAAGGACAGGTGTTAGGTCACCTGGGCTCACTTTCACTCGTAGATGAAACTCTGGAACAATACAAATGTGTCCCACTCAGCATCTAATAATCTCTCTCTTTCATTATTCTAACATGGCAATATCATCAGACATCAGTATGGTAACTAAACAATTAGTTAACGTTCTCAATTTGGTTGGTACCCCCTTCTGGATAAATAACTTTCAAACCCCGTTTGACATTTTCCTTGATAAAGGAAACATTTTACATTAATACTATCAAGTCATGTACAATCACGGTGACTTGCTGAAGAAGGCGGCCAGTGATCTTCCTGGTCTTATGTCATAACACAACATTTTTCTTTTCATCATAAATATTTAATTTTCTTTTCTCCCCATATGGCCGAAAGCCTGTCTGGCTTTTCTATACCAGGTTAATACAGTTCCTAACAACGCTGTGAAACAACACAGAGTGATGTTGCCTTCCCTCCAGATAAATGTTTCCCCTTTAAGGTTCATACAAATTCAATAATGCATACATAATAATGATAAAAATGACAATATAAATGTTAATATAAAAGGTTTCAATATTTACCGCATCAAAGAAATCTACACACTAAACAGTTGAATATTGCGGTATATGGCATAATCCAAATCGCTGCTTGTGCAGAATTATCAACCAAGACAGTACTCTTGCCTTGTCTTAAAACAACTTCTTTAGTGTATAAATTTTAGTTAACAAGTGGCCCCAATACCAACTACTAATTGGTTTTATACAACCGTTTAGTCTAGTACACTACAGCCAATCAGAGACTGTTTAATGAATAGCGTTCCTTTTCAAATAAAACTGACCTCAAATATTCAAATTAAGGACTCCTTCCCCGTTTACCCCACCTACCTACGTTTACCCCACCTACCTACGGGCGAAACTGAGAAAGATTTTCAAGTCTATCTGTCTTCTGTCCAACTTCTTTATTTCTTAATAGTTTTAAATACTCCTTATCGGACATTAACCTTAATTTTTCCTTTTATTTTAAACTACCTTATCGGACGTTAACCTTACGGCGCCACGTCACATTGCGTGTGTGTATATATATCGTCTGCTAAAACCAGCGTGTGAATATATGTCCAGAACGCGGGTCGAGAAAAAGGGGGGTCTTTCGAACGCCCGTCATGGTATTAATGTTAAACCGCGGCAAATCGTTTAGGCCCTTACTTCGGTATGCAAATTGAACGTGCTGTGGAATTTAGCGTTTGTTCACACAGATTTCACTACACACCTCCTTTCCTAAAACATGCATTCACTGCAAGTTATTATCTGTGAGACAATTAGCGTAAATAAAGTACTATTCCCTAGGCTTTTCCTGCTTTGCCTCACAAGGATGTCTACTCAGGAAATCCGCTCCCACGTTTTCCGAACCGGGTATATATTCGATGGAAAATGTATAAGGTTGGATCAATAAAGACCACCTTAATAAACGTGCATTTTCATGCTTGGCCTGAGATAAGAACACTAAAGGCTGGTGATCTGTTTGCACCACAAATGACCTACCATAAAGATAAATTTGGAACTTTTTTTATGGCCCAGATCAATGCTAAACACTCTTTTTCACTTGTTGAGTAATTTTTTTTCCGCTTTGTTTAACTTGCGGCTAGCGTAAGCAACTGGGTTCAGTTCTCCATCCTGTGAGGTGGACCTCTGTAACAAAGTGGCCCCTAATCCTATGTTACTCGCATCCGTTCTCACCACAAATTCCTGACTTAGATCAGGCAATTTCAATATCGGCTTGCTAGTGAGTTTATCTTTTAACTCTTGGTATGCCAATTCACACTGCGCTGACCAAATGATTTTTTCAGGTTGACCTTTTCTAGTTAAGTCTGTCAGCGGTGCACAAATAGAGTTAAAGTTCTTTATGTATTTTTGATAAAAATCCACATAAAGATACAAAAGACCTCACATCTTTTTTGGTTTGTGGCCTCGGTGCGTTTTGTAATTTCTCCAGGTTCTTGGGGTCAGGGGTCATGTTTCCCTGATACACTGTGTGTCCCAAGAATTCGAGTTCTTTACACCCCACACTACATTTGGTTGGTCTAGCCGTCAAATTTGCTTCCCTGAGCCTATCAAATAGCATATTCAGAGAGTTTATGTGTTCTTCGAATGTCTCAGTAGCAATAAGAATGTCGTCCATGAAATTGGTTATACATGGGTTATTCAGGGGATCCAATAACTTGCGCATCATTCTGGAAAACACACTCGGGGCGTTTTTCAAGCCAAATGGTAACATGTTGAATTCATAATGGCCTTCCGATGTGCTAAATGCCAGATAAGGTCGAACCTCAGGCTTCACTGGAATCTGATAGTATCCTTTACTCAGATCCACTTTTGAGAAATATTTTGCCTTATTCAGCCTGGCAAACAGCTGATTGGTATCCGGCAATGGATCCACCTGATTTTCTGTGATAGCATTCAGTTTTCTGTAATCTATACACAGACGGTGTTCTCCAGAAGGTTTCCTTAGTAAAACCACACTGGAACTGTAAGGAGATTCACTGTGAGAAATGATTCCTTCCTTTAACAGATACTCAATTTCCTCCTTCAAAGCTTTCTCCTTAGCGAAAGGAATGGAATAGGCCCTCATACAGATGGGTGTTGGGTCTATTACTTTCATGTCATACTCTAATAGATTGGTATGCCCCGGCTTATCTGTTAGCACGTCTGTATGTTCAACCAGAACCTTTTGAACCTGCTCCCTCTGGGCTTTAGTCAGGTGCTTACTGATCTTCACCTGTGCCTGTGTTTCCTCTGTTTTTAAGGGATACTCGTGAGAGGCGAGTGGTTCCTTTTTCATTCCTGTGGCTATCGACAAGGTCATGAGATGTGTCTCATCCTGGATCTCTCTTTCCAGGTATTTCTTTAGGAGATTCACATGATAAATTTTCTCCTTACCTTTTTTGTCGATTTTATAATTAGTTCTAGATATCCTTTCTAGAACCGTGTATGGCCCTTGCCATCCAATTTGTAACTTGTTACTGCTGCCGGGTAGAAGAAGGAGCACCTTCTCTCCCACATGAAGCTCTCTATCCTTAGCTTTCTTGTTAAAGTAAGCAGCATGTTTCTTCCTGGCTTGTCTGAGATTGTCATTTGCCAGTTTCCATCCAGTTTTAAGACGAGTGGTCAGTTCGTTCACATAGTTATAAGATGAGGTAACAGTTTCCTCTGCCTTCTCATCAGTCCATGTCCTTAACAAGGCTTCCAATGGACCTTTTATTGGCCTCCCGAATAACAGGGTTGCGGGTGCCATCCCGGTTGAATTATGTGGAACTTCCCGATACGCAAACAACGCAGCGGGCAAAAATTGGTCCCATGTATCAGGTTTCTCATGTGCCAGCTTTCTCAGGATAGAAATGAGAGTCCCATTGAACCTCTCCACCTGGCCGTTCCCTTGGGGATGGTACGGGCTACAATGAAAGTGCTTGGCCTGGAAGAGCCTGAAAACTTCTTCCGTTAGTTTCCCCTTGAACTGAGATCCGTTATCAGTCAAGATTTGGTGCGGGAAACCTAACCTTGTGAATATGGTGAGTAATGCCTCTGCCACATGCTTTGAATCTATAGATGACAGGGCTACAGCCTCTCCCCACATCGAACAAGTGTCCACCAGAGTGAGAATATAACTGTTCCTCCTCTTGGTTCGAGTGAGAGGTCCCACAATATCCACTGCAACCCTCTCAAAAGGGGTTCCCACTATGGGCATCTCCCCTAGAGTTGCAGGAGCAGTCCAATGCTTTGGAGCTACCCTTTGACACTCTGGACAGGATTTCACATATCTTTTTATATCTTCAGTTATCCCTGGCCAGAAGTAATGACAAGCTATACGCTGTCCTGTTGCACTGATCCCCATATGACCACTGAAAGGAATCGCGTGCCCTAGTTCCAACACTTTATTCCTATATGAAGTAGGAAGAACCAGCTGGCCATGACCATTGGATCCAGTTCCGGCCTTCCTATACAACAGTTTATTCTTCATATAGTAGTCTCCTTTCGTAGGAGGTGTATGGCACTTAGGTAATTTCTTAAAACACGGGTTGAGTGACCTATCTTCCGCCTGTGCCTTCCTCATCTCCTCTGGATGAGTATTTATGGGTTCATCCTCCTCCTTTCGTGACTGTGACCTGGTCTGCACTGTTGCCATGATCACAGGTTTCCTGGGATTCCCCAAGAATACATAACGACACCCCAATATCAGAGGATAGATGGGTTCGTTTATCACGGCTGCCTTGATTACTCCTTCCACATAGCGAGTTTTTACACAGATTCTAGCAATGGGAAGTGTCATGGTTGCTACGTCCTTGGTTGCGGCTTGGATCTCCACTGTTTCTGTGGTGTATTGATCTGCTCGCACCAGGTGAGAGCTCACGACTGAGTCATAATCTAAACCTGTATCGTAAAGGCACCTAATGATGACACCATTACATACAACATCCTCACACACTGGGGGGTGGTAAGGTTCCTGCTGTCCAACAGGTTTAACCTTTTGTCCCTTTCTCCCCATTTTCATTGCAGCAAAGTTAGGAGGTTTTCGAGTACACATTGTGGTGTCATGATTATTTTTCTTGCACCACTTACACCATTTATTTCCCTGAGGAAAATGTTTCTTATCATTCAATTGCGAGTTTCTATCTCGTTGGTCAAACTTGGCTTTATCATAATAGGCTTTACCCTTGTTAAATTTATCTCTGTGCTCAAATTTAGGTTGATTTTGGTTTTGTGGAGCTTTATTATGGTCTATAGGCTTCTTCTTTAAACTTGCTATCTCAGACTGGGCTGCCTGATATCTCTCAGCCACATTTACGATCTCCCCTAGCCTCTCAGCACCCTGTTCCGTGAGAAATTTTCTCAGGTCTGGAGCCATGGACTCTCTAACTGCTCAGTCATAATTATTTCCTTTAAATCTTGGGTTTTCCCCAGAGCAGTCCATTTCTCCAGGTATGTCTCCAGGCGAGCAGAGAACTGGTGGTAAGTCTCTCCAGTCAACAGTTTTGCATCCTAAATTTCTTTCTGTAAAATTCACTGTTTTTCTCATATCTAACTAGAAGAGCTTGCTTAAGAATGTCGTAGTCATCTTGATCATCCTTGCTCAGTTTGGCGAAGACCTCATAAGAGGTTCCCCTAAGCCCCTGAGATACCTTCATACTCCATCTCTCTTTCTCTAGCCCATACATAGTAGCTAATGCCTCAAATCTAGAGAGGAATGATTCAATATCATCCTCTTTTTCTACAAAGGGGTCCAAATGAAACCCCATGGCTGATGTTGAGGCGACCTGGCTTGCAGCAGAGTCGGAGGTGGATGAGCTACTTCCATTATCAGGAGCATGGCCTTGTAACTCCATCTCCCTTAGTCGCAACTCATGTTCCCTTTGTAACCGTTTCTCTTCTTTCTCAGCCTCCATCTGTAATCTCTTCTCCTCTTTGGCAGCCTCCAACCTCTTTTCTTCTTTCCTGGCCTCAGCCTCAAGCTTCTTCTCCTCCAACTGCAGCCTCTTGATCTCAGCCTCCCTATCAGCCTCTAATTTCTTAAGCTCCCTAGCATCCTCTAACATAATTCTCTTCTCCTCAGCTAATCTCTTATCTTCCCTTTCCATATACTTATCGCACTCTGATGTCACATACTGAATCAGAGCCTGCCCATCTAAATTCATTTCCTTTGCAGTCTGCACAGCAGCAGATCTGTATTTGGCCATATCCGCCATGTTTATAGTTAACAATATGAAATACTATCCACTACCTTAACTAATTAATCAACTCTAAACACAAGACAAAGGGCAATGATATCTCAAACCACTCTCAGATTATTTTTACTATTACATTTTACAAATACTGGGACTAGTGACTCACTTAATGTAGGGTACTAAGAACCTTTAAATCCCGGAAGAGCGTCCCAATTAATGTGGTGAATTAGTTGTTCTTATAGGTTACAATATTATATTAATGGTATCTGGTGTGAGGTCAGCTATGCAAGTCCCTGAGGTTTATTAAATACAAATAAGTTTACAGGGTACTTGTCTGCTTCCACCACGACCTCACCCGATTATATATCTTCCCCTACTGAAGTGTATTGGTGTGTGTAGGTTGTCTAGCAAGTGTCTAGGGTATATGCAATGTGATGAAGTGTATGAACAGGACAACAACTACACCTATTACTAATAAACAATGATTAAACAAGTCACTGGGTAAAGTTTGGAATGTAACTTATTTTTTTATAATTTATTTTCCTGTATCTAGTTATTCTTCTGACACAGGACTAATCAACTCAACATGATAATGAAATTATTTACAACCAATTATTTTACAACTGTCCTTGAGTCGATGTTATCCCACAATTACTTATATGTTTCAAGCTGGGAAAATGTCAAGTATTTCTTGCTCCTAGAAAAGGGTACAAGTTTATTGAACGTTTTTGTTCCTCACTGTCCGATACACTAGCTTTTGTAAAAACTGAGAGAGTGGATTGTTTGTGATATCAATTTCCCAGACAAGTCTTATCTGAGGTCTCTGGAACCAGGCTGGTTGAAGTATGTATAAAACGCCAGTCTTCACTGCCAAGACACGATTCTGCTTCTATAGGTAAATCACTGGGTAGACACTCAGTAGTTAAGCCTCACTGCAGAACTTAAGGACAGGTGTTAGGTCACCTGGGCTCACTTTCACTCGTAGATGAAACTCTGGAACAATACAAAATGTGTCCCACTCAGCATCTAATAATCTCTCTCTTTCATTATTCTAACATGGCAATATCATCAGACATCAGTATGGTAACTAAACAATTAGTTAACGTTCTCAATTTGGTTGGTACCCCCTTCTGGATAAATAACTTTCAAACCCCGTTTGACATTTTCCTTGATAAAGGAAACATTTTACATTAATACTATCAAGTCATGTACAATCACGGTGACTTGCTGAAGAAGGCGGCCAGTGATCTTCCTGGTCTTATGTCATAACACAACTTTTTCTTTTCATCATAAATATTTAATTTTCTTTCTCCCCATATGGCCGAAAGCCTGTCTGGCTTTTCTATACCAGGTTAATACAGTTCCTAACAACGCTGTGAAACAACACAGAGTGATGTTGCCTTCCCTCCAGATAAATGTTTCCCCTTTAAGGTTCATACAAATTCAATAATGCATACATAATAATGATAAAAATGACAATATAAATGTTAATATAAAGGTTTCAATATTTACCGCATCAAAGAAATCTACACACTAAACAGTTAACAAGTGGCCCCAAATACCAACTACTAATTGGTTTTATACAACCGTTTAGTCTAGTACACTACAGCCAATCAGAGACTGTTTAATGAATAGCGTTCCTTTTAAAATAAAACTGACCTCAAATATTCAAATTAAGGACTCCTTCCCCGTTTACCCCACCTACCTACGTTTACCCCACCTACCTACGGGCGAAACTGAGAAAGATTTTCAAGTCTATCTGTCTTCTGTCCAACTTCTTTATTTCTTAATAGTTTTAAATACTCCTTATCGGACATTAACCTTAATTTTTCCTTTTATTTTAAACTACCTTATCGGACGTTAACCTTACGGCGCCACGTCACATTGCGTGTGTGTATATATATCGTCTGCTAAAACCAGCGTGTGAATATATGTCCAGAACGCGGGTCGAGAAAAAGGGGGTCTTTCGAACGCCCGTCATGGTATTAATGTTAAACCGCGGCAAATCGTTTAGGCCCTTACTTCGGTATGCAAATTGAACGTGCTGTGGAATTTAGCGTTTGTTCACACAGATTTCACTACAGGGTTTGTAATCCGTTTGCAACTTGAATGCCTTCCCATACAGATAAATATTGAATTTCTTTATCGCCCATATTACTGCAAGACATTCTTTTTCGCTAGTTGAATAATTTTGTTCATCTTTATTCAACTTTCTGCTAGCATATGCCACTGGGGTTAATTCCCCATCCAGTGCATCTGATTTCTGTAACAGGGTCGCGCCCAACCCGATATTACTTGCATCCGTTCTCACAATGAATTCTTGACTTAAGTCAGGTAATTTCAAAATAGGTTTGCTTGTGAGCTTTTCCTTCAATTCCTGGTATGCCAATTCACACTGTGCTGTCCATGTAATTCGATCTGGATTTCCTTTGCGTGTCAAATCAGTTAACGGTGCACATATGGAATTAAAGTTTTTGATATACTTTTGGTAGAAACCACATAATGAGACAAAGGATCTCACGTCTTTCTTGGTTTGTGGCCTCGGGGCTTTCTTTAGTTTCTCTAAATTCTTGGGGTCAGGGGTCATGTTTCCCAGATGGACTGTGTGTCCCAGGAATTCTAATTCTTTACATCCAACACAACATTTGGTTGGTCGGGCTGTTAAATCCGCTTCTCTAAGTCGATTAAACAGCATGTTCAGAGAGTCAATGTGTTCTTCAAATGTTTCTGTTGCTATAAGGATATCATCCATGAAGTTGGTGATGCATGGATTATTCAGAGGATCCAACAATTTTCTCATCATTCTAGAGAAGACACTAGGCGCATTCTTCAATCCAAATGGCAATCTGTTAAACTCATAGTGTCCCTCTGAGGTACTAAAAGCTAGGTATGGTCTAACCTCAGGCTTCACTGGAATCTGATAGTATCCTTTGCTCAGATCCACTTTTGAGAAATATTTAGCTTTATTTAGCCTGGCAAACAACTGATTTGTATCCGGCAATGGATCCACCTGACTTTCTGTGATAGCATTCAGTTTCCTGTAATCTATACAGAGTCTATGTTCTCCAGAGGGTTTCCTTAAGAGCACCACACTGGAACTATACGAAGATTCACTGTGTGAAATTATTCCCTCCTTCAACAAATAGTCTATCTCTTCCTTCAAGGCTTTCTCCTTAGCAAACGGAATCGAATAGGCTTTCATACAGACAGGTGTGGGGTCTATCAGTTTCATATCATATTCCAATAAGTTTGTATGCCCCGGTCGGTCCGTTAACACCTCTGTATGATCATCTAGAACTTGTTGCACTCTCTCCTTCTGATTTTTCGTTAAATGTGTACTGATTTTCACCTGTGCCGCTGTCTCACAGGGGTGTAATGGATATTCAAATGATGAAAGTATTTCCTTTTTCATCTCCATTGCAATGGACAAGGTCAACAAGTGTGTCTCTTCCTGATTTTCTCTTTCCAAATATTTCTTCAGGAGATTCACATGATAGATTTTTTCTTTCCCCTTCTTATCTATCTTATAATTTGTTCTAGACACCTTCTCTAGAACTGTATATGGACCTTACCATCCAATTTGTAACTTATTCTGACTACCGGGTAGAAGAAGCAGTACCTTCTCTCCCACAGCCAAATCTCTGTCTTTAGCTTTCCTGTTGTAATAGGCAGCATGTTTTTTCCTGGCTTGTCTCAAATTTTCATTGGCAAGTTTCCAGCCAGTTTTTAAACGAGTGGTCAGCTCATTCACATATTGGTATGAGGATGTAATATTTTCCTCTGCCTTTTCATCAGTCCACGTTCTTAACAGAGCTTCGAGTGGACCTTTTATGGGCCTTCCAAATAATAATGTTGCCGGGGCCATACCGGTTGAACTATGGTATACCTCCCGATAAGCAAAGAGGGCGGCGTGAAGGTACTGGTCCCATGTATCTGGTTTTTCATGTGCCAACTTTCTCAGGATCGACATCAACGTACCATTAAATCTTTCCACTTGGCCGTTCCCTTGGGGATGGTACTGACTACAATGGAAGTGTTTGGCCTGGAAGATCCTGAAAACTTCTTCTGTTAGTTTCCCCTTGAACTGAGAGCCATTATCAGTCAAGATTTGGTTGGGAAAGCCTAACCTTGTGAAAATTGTGAGTAATGCCTCTGCCACATGTTTAGAGTCAATGGATGACAGGGCTACCGCCTCTCCCCACATAGAACATGTGTCCACCAGAGTCAGAATGTAGCTGTTCCTCCTCTTGGTTCGAGTGAGAGGTCCCACAATGTCCACGGCAACTCTCTCAAAGGGTGTTCCCACTATGGACATTTCCCCTAGAGTTGCGGGTGCAGTCCAATGCTTAGGTGCTACTCGTTGGCACTCTGGACAGGATTTTACATATCGTTTGATATCTTCAGTTATCCCTGGCCAGAAATAGTGACAAGCTATACGCTGTCCTGTTGCGCTGATCCCCATATGACCACTGAAGGGAATCGCATGCCCTAGTTCCAACACTTTAGTCCTATATGAAATTGGAAGGACCAGCTGTCCGTGACCATTGGATCCATTTCCAGCCTTCCTATATATCAATTTGTTCTTCATATAGAAATCTCCCTTGCCTGGAGGTGTATGGCATTTGGGCAATTTCTTAAAACAAGGCTTGAGGGTCTTATCCTCCGCCTGTGCCTTCCTCATCTCATCTGGATGGGTATTTATCGGATTATCCTCCTCCTTTTTAGACTGTGATCTGGTCTGCACTGTTGCCAGGGTCACATGTCTCTTGGGATTCCCCAAGAAGACATATCTACACCCCAATATCAGAGGGTAGATTGGTTCATTTATCACTGCTGCTTTGATTATTCCCTCCACATATCGCGTTTTTACATGTATCTTAGCGATAGGGAGTGTCTTGGTCGCTACTTCCTTGGTTGCAGCTACCTTTGTGCTGATCTCTAGGATCAAATTTATTAAAGTTCTGTGGTGCCTTAAAATTATCTACCTGTTTCTTCTTATTACCTGTTACCTCTGCTTGTGCTGCCTGATGCCTTTCAGCGACATTTAGTAACTCACCCAGCCTCTCTGCACCTTGTTCCATGAGAAACTTTCTCAGGTCTGGAGCCATGGACTCTCTTAATTGTTCTATAAGGATCATTTCCTTAAGATCTTGGGTTTTCCCCAGAGAAGTCCATTTCTCCAAGTATGTCTCTAACCGTGCAGAGAACTGGTGATAGGTTTCACCTGACAGTAGTTTAGCATTCCTAAATTTTTTTCTATAAAATTCGCCATTCTTTTCATATCTTAACAAAATAGCCTGCTTTAGCATGTCATAATTTTCTTGATCATGTCTGCTCATTTTGGCAAAAACATCATAAGCTGTACCACGAAGCCCTTGAGATAACTTTAAGCTCCACCTTTCTCTCTCTAACCCATACGTGGTAGCTAATAGTTCATATCTATTCAGATAGCTCTCGATATCATCTTCTTTCTCAACAAAATGATCTAAATGAAAGTTCATAGCTGAGGTTGAGGCTCCCTGACTAGCAGAGGCATCAGAGGTGAAGGGACTAGCACCATTTTCAGGAGCATGGCCTTGAAATTCCAACTCCCTTAGTCGTAACTCGTGCTTCCTTTGTAATCTCTTATCTTCTGCTTCCCTCTGTAATCTCTTATCTTCTCTTTCTGCCTCCAATTGGACCTTCTTAGCCTCAGCCTCTAATGCCCTAGCCTCTTTGTCAGCCTCAATCTGCAACCTCTTAATTTCTTTTTCAGCCTCTAACTTTCTTTCAGCTCCTTTTTCTAATCTTTTTTCTTCGCGTTCAATATATTTGTCACATTCAGTAGTGACATAAGCAATCATAACTTGCCCGTCCATTCCTAACTCTTTAGCAGCCTGCATAGCAGCAGATCGAAATTTTGCCAGGTCTGCCATTTTCTAATTTTTTTATTATTCCCTGAAGTGAATTACCCCCAATATATATAATAGGAGAAGATTCAAAATCCCGGACAGGACCCCAATATATGTGGTAAAGTGGGATATTATAAATATTTATAGGGGACTTAGTGTACTGACTGAGATCAGCTGTGAAGGTATCTGTATATATTAAGTGTGGTGTATTACAGATGACCTTACTGTGCTACCACATTTAGACCTCAGTCAGACTTATTCTGGAATATTGTGATGACTACGTTGAATGTCTAGGGTTATGATAGTGATGAAGTGTATGTTCACAACAACCAACAGACAGATAAACAATTTAATTTAATCCACAATACTTTACAACACGGTGACACTCATATACATAGAACACTGTATAAGACTATCTTAATAAGTCAAGTGTTAACTTTTAAAATATGTATTAATTCCTTTCAATAATAGATATCCTGATTCAACTACAAAGTGAACCAGGAACCACAATCAAATGTAATTACAAGTTGTATGTACACAATTTATAGATAGGATCTTTGTACTGACATATATTATTATTACAATATGTGTGTAAGTAGTGATGTAGTACTATGAGGTAATACTGGCTTTTTAAGCTAGGTTGTTGTTTGTCATCATGACTTCATGCGTTTGTTACTGGTGGGAATAATATTGGAAAGGTTCACAGTTTCTTTTATTTGAAAACAAATAACTGTCCCTCTTGATTTAATGTAAAGTCAATTTTAGAGGGGGTATACACAAGATTGAGCTGATCTGGCCAACGAAATCTTATCTTCTGAGTGGGCGGCAGGAAAACTGTCTCCTCTGCTCGCTTGCTTCACAGTTATCTTGAGAAACAACACTGGTCGATATCTTGACCAAAGAGTATGCTACCAGCCTCTGGATTCATCAAAACTCAGACCAGGTGCTGCTTTAATACTTTAGTACCACGGTCCCTGAAATAAGAAGGTTGTACCTCCTACTTCAGAACTAATTTATAATCTATTTCCACACTGAAGCACAATACATAACAAACACAGAGTTCAGCGCGGTAGGCCAACTGCTAGCTTCTCATGTAACAATATACACCAGTATTCCTCTCCCTAATGGTTACAATGCCTCTGCAATTCCAGCATTATTTCCTTCTATGCATTAAGATAGGTGTCATAGACTATTTGGCAATCCCATATAGGCCTATGCAGTTATACTCCTCTCCGACAAGTTTTGTTCATGGTGGAGCAATATCTAGGCTTTGCCTCATGTTTGTTACTGAACCACACACATACAGACATAATTTAACAATTCACATTCAATTTTCATCTAAAAGATATCAAATATGTCTAGCTTACCACAATTCAAAGAAATATTAAACAAGTACGTTGACTGGCGATGAGTTATGGCACAATTCCGATCTGCCTCTGTCCCAGGCTTTTATTAGAAAAATATGAGAAGGTTCTCAACGCACTTGCTTCTACAAAGTTTATTTTCACAAAGTGGCACTGAACAGACGCTTCTAATTGACTATATCAAATAGTCTAGCCAATGAGACCATGTTTACAAAAGCCTTTGAAAAAATGTACCCTTCCTCCCGTTTCCGTTAAGAACCAAAAATAGTATTTGCAGTCGACTAATCATGTTTCGCCTTACATATTATTCTAGCCAATCAAATCGGATCTAACGTGGTGGCCTCATTTCCCCTAAAGCAGTGTCCAAACACGCCATTATGAGCAAATATGATCCCGTGTTGTCAGACAACAACACTATAGTACTTTGGCTATAATTTGTTAATTATTAGACTATTTGCTTAACACCTAACATATTCTTTGTCAGCAAGTCCTAAGGCACCCAAATATATAAGTTTAATGGAGCCCAGTGGCTTCGTTACAAATATGTATTAATCTAGGATAGTCTTGTATTTGTTTTTTTATTTACTGTCTTAGAACCGCCACCTGTTCTGCCTTTTCGACTGTTCTATCAGTATAAAGTCAGGATTTCAGACATAAAACAGTATTGGGTCATGTTTCCTAATAAGCATTAACCATGTTTTTTTAAAACCTTACCTCGTATTGGTAGTGTTTTTTGTCGCTGTTTATTTTTAAAAAAAGCAAGTCTGCATGCC
Source organism: Oreohelix idahoensis (assembly GCA_024509875.1). Taxonomy (NCBI): domain Eukaryota; kingdom Metazoa; phylum Mollusca; class Gastropoda; order Stylommatophora; family Oreohelicidae; genus Oreohelix; species Oreohelix idahoensis. Next base: position 484,167 of record JAMPIV010004575.1, on the reverse strand, counting down.
TTTCGCGTGGGGTGGCATTAATTTTATATCGCGAGACGACGTGGTAGCATTGCATGCGTTCCTCCGTACATCTCTCTCTCTCTCTCTCTGCTAAGCCCGTCTGTCTTTTAGTTTTCTTCTTCTTCTTCTTCTTCCGTCCTTAGCCAAAGACCGACCAAGCAGTCAGAGGCCATCACGCCTTGTGGCGTCTTAAGGGCAACAGCAGATTGATTTTCTCTGTTGTAGTTTCCCATCACGCCTAGCGGCGTCTTTAGGGCAACAACAAATAGATCCATCTGCCGCTGTTTCCGTAATCGGTGTGACAAGCCAACGGGTGATCAGCCCATTGGGCTTTTAGTTTACGTAGTGCATAAAATGACATTAATGTAATATTAATCTAGGTCATTACGCAGTGTGTCTATCAAGGTCGTATAAGAAATATAGTACCCTTTTTATTTTTAGAAACGCGTATATTTGATGCAGTAGGCTTTACTAGCAAACGTGAAAGCGTTACAATTATGCAGACGGAGCATAAAAAGGGGTTTTCTTGTTTAACTAGCATGACGTTCTATAATACAGGCGTACGCTATTGTGACCGCACTGTTCTTTTACCATTCTTCTTTCCTTTTATTGAATTAATTCGTTAGGCTTTACATTTAATTTCTAATTTAGATATGTGGATTAGAATTTCTCACGACATATATGCACAGTAATTACATATAATATGAATGCAGACTAAAGTCAAAATGCCACTGATAGCACCTAACTCTAGGATTGTACATAACAATTGCCCTACTAATATGGTCATTCTTAGTTATCTCAAAAACTAGAGCTGATAGAAAAAATTTGATTACATTTTTGGAATCATCAACCCAAAATTAATCCCATTATTATCCTGTTTATAGGTTCCGATGACTTTGTGGTTTCCAGTATTATAAATTCTAGTTTTTTTTTGCTGGTTGATTTCAGACGATTCTCAATACTTGATCTACTTCTCTTTATTGGAATCCTGTTTTTCTTCAGTCACGGCTTGTCTGAAACTGTCGTCTTGACTCTATGGAACACAGTGTCGGAGAATAAACTTATGCTACAATATAAGAGACTTTTTGCGCCCACGCACTCAACTTCCTAATCTGGAGCAAAGTCGTCAATCAAACGTAGTCTAGTGTAGTCTATGTTGTCTAGACCTAGCAGATTCGAATGTTTGACTTTAGTACATATTCTCTCCTTCCCCCCCCCCCCCCCCCCCCCCATTATTTTCATGAAATTCCGCATGACACAGATAATTTCAAAATCATCCAAGGTATTAGTTATCGGTTTTTTTTTCTTTAGATGACTCATGTTCGTAACTCATAATAACACCTCAGTTTAATTTGTTATCAACGATGCTAACAAACATTTAGTCCTTCTCTGGCAGGTTTGCCTAATATCCTGCCACACACAAGCTTCAAGACGTGTGTTTGTTTTTTCAACACAGGTAAGGGCTTTATTATCTGCCGGGTCTCATCTGGGTTGTTAATATTATCTCTACCCATAGTAGGTCAAGCAAAATAACAACACGAAACCTGAGTAATGTGTTCAAATTTATAAGATAAGATAAGATACGGGTAGAAAAATTAATTGAAGGGAGTAAGAGAGGAGAAACTGGTACACACACATAAAATGAAGAGCACGGTCATTTTGTGATAACTATAACTATTTGCCATCAAATAATGTAATTATGAAATTAGTACCTGTCGATGGCACACTGTAAAATAGCTGTTGATCCGTCACATAAGAATGAACCAAACACAAGACAAACAACCAGTCTAATATTCTATAAACAATATATACCCTTTTTATAACCCACACGGAGTTGAACCTGATATCCCATGCACAGGATAAACACTATTTTTCATGTGCATGGTTCAATAACCAGTCTAAAAGACAGTTTAAGAAGCAATGTAATGGACAACATTTATTATTTGTGAAATATGACTCGAGAAGTTGTACAGTTGGACCTTGACGCCATCACCAGAACTGCTATGCTATGGGCCCCAGAAGGACGGCGAAAGAGAGGCAGACCAAAGACAACCTGGAGGAGAACAGAAGATGAGATGCAAAGCATAAACCCGAGTTAGGGCACAGCACGAAGGATGGCCACCGACCGAGCAAAACTGAGACATTGTGTTGCTGCCCTACAAGACGCCACTTGGCGTGATGGCCACTGATTGCTTGGTCAGGCTGGAGCCAAGGATCCAAGAGGAAGAAAAAGTTGTACAGTTACCCAATGTAGTAGTTCCCGTGGTTCTCTGAGGAGACAAAGAATATAACTATTACTCCATCAGGCATGTCGTAAAATGCGACTAGTATTAGGTTCAGCGTTGGGCTGTTAACTTAAACTAACTAATCATTTAATTGTTAAAGACTTCATCATACTAGTGCACCTTTTTTATGAGGTGGGGTGACCACTATCCTTCCTCGCTGCCTTTGCCTTTCATAACTCAAGAGCATAAGCAGGTACTCTTTAGAGATGTGTAGACTGGAGGATGACGCTACCATATTTCGATCTCGGAACCTCGTAACAGAGTGATGGTGGTAAACATAATATAAATACTAAGGGCGAGTTGTAACGGTTGTAGTAGGATTTCAAAGGACAGTCAAGAACAAGGACACGTAGAGGCTCAATGAAACTGCAGAAAGGGCATCGTGTTGGCTGTGGAATGGGCTATGGAATTCAGGACATTAATTTATTTACCACATAATATTTACTTTCACTGTAGCTTTTTGGTTGTTTTTGTTGCTCTCTATGTCTCAGAGCCATACAATAGGACTGACTTCATATTTGAGTTGAAAATTCTTATTTTCATGTTGGACATGATTTCTCTTGTTCTCCATGTTTCCCAATACAATGAAAGCTACATACTGTTATAAACGGGTACTTGCGTACAATAGAAAGACTGAAATGGTATGACAAAGTCACAAATGTGGAACTGATTACAAGACCCAGACAAATGCCAGTGGAACAAGAGTTGAGAAGACGCTGGCGATGGATAGGACACACATTGAGGAAACCTGTTGATAGCATTACAAGGCAGTCCTTGTTCTGGAATCCACAAGGAAAAAGAGCCAGAGGTAAACCAAAAAACACATGGAGAAAAGAACTGGATAGAGAGGTGAAAATGATGAGGAGAACGTGGAAAGAACTTGAGCGGATGGCACAGGACAGGAAGACTTGGCATGTGTTTGTTGAAGGCCTATGCTCCTTGGGGAGCTAATGGGTATTGATTGATTGACCTTCATATGCTGGCATAGAGGGAAATGAAAGGGCAGATAATGAAGCCAAGAAAGGTAGAAATCTGATAAAAATCTAATAAATGTAGGGAGGAGTAAATCAGAGATTAAAAACTTAATTAAAGATTTATTAACATATGAATGGAAAGAAGAGAAAGATAAAAAATCTGAAAGGAAGACATGCATATAAGATGTTCAAGGCTCCAACAAGAAAATTTCAGATATCTTCTTCTTCTTTGATCCTTAGCCGCCGACCGTCAAAGCAGTCAGTGGCCATCACGCCTAGTGTCGACTTGTAGGGCAACAACAAATTGATTCCACTTTGCTCGGTCGGCGGCCATCCTTCGTACAGTGCCCCAACTCTGGTTCATTCTTTGCATCTCAGCCTCCACAGTCCTCCGCCAGGTTGTTTTTGGCCGGCCTCTCTTTCGTTTTCCTTCAGGGGTCCAAAGCATAGCTGTGTAACCGGGCTGTGTTTACGGCATCAATGAAAGAATGTATGTGTGTCCGTCAGCTGGTCGGGTCAGTTCAGTTAATGGTGTTGAGCGCAGGTAAATATACTACTCGTCAAAAGTCAAGGGCCACTTAGAAAAACCTTGGTTGAAACCATAAAACAAATCTGATATAAACGTAATTGGTATCAGTCAAAACGGCATTTATTGATTACCAAATTGACATGTCACGTAAAGAAATTGAAACACACATTCAAACGCAATGAAGCTGTGAAGTGTGTCACCCCCCCTTTTCAAAAGTCACACAATAGATATTGGACAAATAGACATTTCAAAATCGGGTATGACCACCGTTTTCAGCAAGGCATTCAAGACAGCGTAGACGCATCGAGTCCACAAGGGTCCGAAGAGTATCCGGAGGAACAGCTTGCCATTCCTGAAGCAGAAATGCAGTCAGCTGTGCAACATCCATTGGCAGGGGGTGATTTGTTGACAATCTTCGACCAAGGACATCCCAGAGGTGCTCAATCGGAGAAAGGTCAGGTGAATTAGCTGACCACGCCATCCTAATGATCCCATGTTGCTGAATAAACTCATTCACCACATGAGCTCGATCAGGTCGAGCGTTATCATCTTGGAGGATGGCATTACTACCTATGGCCTCCAGAGCAGGCTGAACAATTGGTCTCAAGATTTCGTTCTGGTATGTTGGGCCGGTCAAGTTGCCTTGGATGATGTAGAGTGGGGTCCTGCCATGTCTGTAGAAGCCTCCCCAGCCCATGACAGAACCCTTACCATAACGATCCACCTCTCGAATTGTGTCATCAGTAAATCGCTCTCCTGGTCGTCTCCAAATTCGAATCCTGCCATCATTGAATGACACAGTGAAGCGAGATTCATCAATGAAGAGAATTTGACTCCATTGTTGCCTTGTCCATCGGATAAGCTCGCGACACCAAGCAACACAGGCTCTGCGATGAGCAGGAGTAAGAGGGATTCTGACTGCAGGACGTCGAGCAGCCAGTCCAAATTCATGTAAACGTCTGCGAATGGTGCTTTGACTGGCATTAACGTTTACAGTTTGTCTCAGCTGACATCTTAGAGTGGAACAAGTCACTGTTCGATGGCGCAGGGCTGACAACAAGAGGTACCGGTCATCATGTCTATTGGTGCATCTAGGGCGACCTGGCCGTTGGCGATCCTCCACACTTCCTGTGGCCTGAAATCTCTCCAAAATTCTTTGGATAGTAGAGTGTGACACTGCAAGCCGTCTAGCAACCTCACAGACAGATAAACCATTTTCAACCCACGCTATAGCCCTCATTCTTTGTAAGGTGTCAAGACTTCTTCTCGGTGGCATGGTTTTTGCAAGTGATGAAACTACCCTAAGTCTGCTGATTGTAAAACAAATTAAGAGTGAACTCTGTTCACTAAAAGTCGCCATTGCACGTGGAATGTCAATCAGCACGATTACTTCACCTGTTTTGTTCTACGGAAGTTTGAAAAAAAAAACACATTAAAAATGTGAATTTATGGTCAGCAAACCAAATTGCACGTGATCACCATGGTTGTCGGTGAGTTGTTTTTATGCTTAACGTGCATAGAGGACTGTCAGAGGAAGATATTGCACCCATTTTTACTAAAAACTTCCTTCATTTAATCATTCTATGCGCTTATATAAAAGTGTATTGAAAATAATAGGGTGGCCCTTGACTTTTGACGAGTAGTATATTTTGAAGTGCGCTAACTTTTGTACGTTTCTTGGTTCAAGTCGTTACAGGCTTGTCCGCCTGAGGTGGAAATTCTTGACCTTATTTTATTCTTCCTTCCCAGAGTTCGTTCGTACCCTTTTTATGGTTAGTCTTTTATAGTGGTTTAGTCAAACAATCCAACTGTAATGTTTCAAGGAAAACGCAGTAATGTAGAAAAATAGAATATATTTTATTAACGTGATTGGAACAGCAATGTTATTGACACAAGGATGAAGCACTTATTTCTTTCTTACCCAAAGTAGTGAGTATCCAAAAATGAAAATGGAAATCCACAGGAATAATCTATCTAATAGAGTAAAATACAAACTTGTCTACTTAAAAATACTAGTCTAACTTGAAAAAAACTTGTCAAGTTAAAAACAACTTGTCTTGATAATCTCAAAGACGAAGTTCTGTAAAAATCCTTTCGCCTAACGAATCCTAAAATCTGTACAAGCCCTGGATCATGTCAATCGCCCACGTCTCTTCTTTATATACAGCCCACTCTTTTTTCCCGCTATTTTCACACGATGCTTTATTTTTCACACGGCACCAAACATCTACATTTGCACTCCTCTCCTAACCTTTCGACTTTTTTTGCACACGAATCTCACTCTAGCAACGGAAAAACCCCAGACTTGCAACTTCTCCCAAATTTTTCCATTCAATAAACATGCACTTACAATTTTGTTGTTCTGGGACAGCTTTTCTCGAAGCCGTGAACTTGTCATGATACTGTATTTTGTGCACAAATGTCTTAACTGCTTTTAACGTTGTTGTTCTCATTATATGTATTTTTTAACACGTATTAATTGTAGTGTATGCCAAGCGGTCACAGCTGTTCTTGTGATGCATCGGGGTCTCTTCTGAGGACATGGCCAACCCAGCTCCAGCGTCTGCCAGCTATGATGGCGTGCATGTCCTCTTGCTTGCTCTGAGTAAGCAGATCTTGGTTGGTGATGGTATTCGGCCAAAAGATTCGGCGAATTTTTCTTAGGCATGTTGTGTGAAAAGAGAACAATTTCGACATTTCCTTCTCTTCAGATATCTAGGGAATAGAAAATTCCCAGTAATAAGAAACTTCTCAGGCTACAGCTGGGAAAAGGCTATTTCAGAATAGAAGAACCTTGTGCATGATGTCTATAAGACTAATATAAAGCCTTTTTGTTAAAATGTAAGAGGTATGAACAAATGAGAATACCAATATTAGATTATTTGCGGGCATCAAATTTACCTATAAATATAGAAGAGGTGTTAAGAATAGACAGACCTAGAGAACTGCATAATTTAGTCAAACAATATTTAACAAGAACAAAGGTTAATATATAGTAATTGGGGAGGTGAAAGTCTGATGCTGTTCTTACAATACATGTGACTTTTGACATGTGGAAGTCAATTTAAAAAGTCAGTTACATAACTGGAAACACCAGGCCTTTACACTGCTCCCCTTAATATTATTTTTGTTTGATGTTTTTGTTTGGTTTTGTTAGGTTTTATGCAGGATATGGCACCAAGTATTATGTATAATAGCGGGTATACCCTTTTTAGCATTAATCGAAGTGCTAGAAGCAGCTTTAGGATCGATGCCTTTGAAATGGCATTTTTAAAAAACATCATTGATTACATGGACTAAAATAATTGCCAGACAATGATGAGTTACCCGGCTTTTGCAGCTTTAGTCAGAAATCAGCCAACATACAAGGATCATGCTAACAAACACCAGTAGATATCATACAGGATGGAAATGTTTGGAGAAACTAGTATACCAGGAAGCTCTAAGCAAATCAGTTAATAACAGTAATAAGTACAAGCCAGCTGTTCCACCTTGAGAAGTAATTAATACTGATATTGACTACCACCTGGCACAGCAATTTCATTAACAATCTGACACAGGAGATAATAACAACAATAGCCAGGAAATATATACACTTACAAGCCAGAGCCGGCCTTAGTGCAGCGTGACCAGGGCAGCCACCCTGAGCACTAAGGGCAAGGGAGTCCCGGAGCAGAAAGACTTGGCATTTCTTCCGCCAGGATATAATTCACCCAGGTCACAGCACACAATATACATTTTTTATAAGAAAACCCTAAAACCGAAATGTGATACATTTTTTATTTAGCTGTTATCACATATTTTGTTCTGGTAACTGTTGAAAACAGATTTGTAATTTTATTCTCAAATCTTAATTTTCCAGTGCAATTTAACTTTCGTGGCTAGAGGTATGGAGGAGAGGGGTGCATGTGAAACTCTCGCCCCCAGGCACTGAATGCTTTAAGGCTGGCTCTGCTTACAATAAATGGTAAAATGCAGATTTACAGTGTGCATATATATATTTGTAAGCCGTAAAAAGACGAAAAGCTATTAGAACAGAGCATCCTCTGGAGCATAGGTAAGTATTTGCCAGTAATATCTCTTCTGCTGTATCAGGTCTACTGCTGTCTCATAAGTTTCTTTTAGCCTGAACAGCCGACAGTGAGTCTGTCAATATTGTTATAAATTTCGAATTTCAATCAGTTCTCACTTTCTCTCCTTTCTGCGTTTGTTCATTTGTCCCCGATGAAGCCTTGTGGGCGCAATGTAGGTTTTTTCTGGTCTGTTGTGATAGTAAGACATATTAGCTTTTATTTGTTTTTTTCCCTCCACCCCCCAGAAACTGACGATTTTTAACAGATTCACCTTTAGCCATCAAAGCTCTTAAGAACATAACAGTGCAGTAAGTAGACCCTGTATAGCCAAGAATATAGGTTTAGCAGATACAAATTTCCATACCAGTAGATGTTCAGTTCTAAAAGAATGGTATCTTCGCATGCTGGATTAGAAGGAAATTTGAAGGCATATATAGAAGCCAAGAAAGGTAAAGACACTAAATCAAAAATAATTTTGGTCGGTCAGAACAAAGATAAAAATTATAATTAAAAGAAAAATAATGGACAATTGGATAGCTGTTTGGGATCAAAGTTTAACAAGGTAGACATGCATATGAGCTGTTACAATGCTCCAACAAGAACATTTCACTTCACCAGAGAATTAAAAATTCCCAGCAATCAGAAACTGTTCAGATTACGACTAGGCATGAGATATTTTGTGACAGTAGAACCTTACTTCTTCTTCTTCAAGTTCCTTGCCTGGTGGCGTAAGCAATCATGTCTCTCCACAACGTCCTGTATCCAGTACTATTTATCAGCTCTGCCGTTGTCTTCTATTCAAGTCACAATGTCAAACTGTCTAGTATCTTTTACTCTATGTCATCCTTTCTCTTTTTTTCCTTCGATTTTTCCTGTTGTCACGACATAGTCCAGCTTTTTTTCTGCTCAGAACATGCCCAAAGAAGGGGACTGCTTCCGTCTAACATGAGGAATTAGCTTCTTTTGCACAATGGCATCTTTCATAACATCCTCGTTACTCTTTTTAATTGCCCATGGTATTTTTAACATTCTTCTGTAAAACCACATAACCCGTGTCCTCTAATGCTTTTTCCTGCTTGTTTACTAACTGCCGATGATTCACTTCCATAAGCCGGGAAAGAGCTCTCTTTCTTAATTCCAGTGACAAAGAATTGTTGCATTAAAAAAAAAAGTTTCATTTTACAGAATGCTGCTTTCACCTGGGCTATTCTACTTTTCACTTCTGAGATGCATCTTCCACCCAATGCTGTTACAGAGCACCTCCTTTTGAAGTGTAAAAAGTATGAACAACAAAGAATCCCATTACAATCATGCAACACTCCTTTTACTGCAGAATAGGTGTTAAATACACACCTACCTAGTGGAATGTATAATAAGTAAAACAGTATAAGACAAGAACAAAATTAATTTATGAAAGGTTATAAAATTATTTTAGCAATATGAATATATAATACGTAAAACAGTATTTGCACGTACAAAATTAATTTATGAAAGTTCTAAAATTATTTAAGCAATATAAATATAATAAGTAACACAGTATATGGCAAGAACAAAATTAATATATGAATGGTTATAAAATTATTTTAGCAATATGAATATATAATACGTAAAACAGTATTTGCACGTACAAAATTAATTTATGAAAGTTCTAAAATTATTTTAGCAATATAAATATAAGAAGTAACACAGTATATGGCAAGAACAAAATTAATATATGAATGGTTATAACATTATTTTAGCAATATAAATATATAATAATAGATACTAAAATCTGAATCTATTTATAGAGTAACGCATTATGAGAACTTTAAGCAGAGTACTGCAAATTGCATGGCTCTGAGACATGGAGACCAACAAAGACAACAACCAAAAAGCTACAGACTTTCATAAATGGGTGCTTGCGTAGAATAGAAGGATTAAAATGGTATGACAAGGTTACCAACGTGGAACTAATGACAAGAACCAGACAAATGCCAGTGGAACAAGAGATGAGAAGAAGACGATGGCGATGGATAGCACACACACTTAGGAAACCTGTGGATAGCATTACAAGGCAGTCCTTGTTCTGGAACCCCCCAGGGCAAGAGAGGCAGAGGTAGACATGAGAAGAGAGCTGGAAACAGAGGTGAAAATGATGAGGAGAATGTGGAAAGAACTTGAGATGATGGCACGTGACGGGAGGACTTGGCATGTGTTTGTTGAAGGCCTATGCTCCTTTGGAAGTGGAGGGTTATGAATATGAGTCAGTGGTCATCACGCCTAGAGGTATCTGTAGGGCAGCAACAAAATGTCCCCATTTTGCTCGGTCGGTGGCCATCATTCGTGCCGTGTCCCAACTCTGGTTCATGCTTTGCATCTCAGCCTCCACCGTTCTCCGCCAAGTTGTCTTTGGTCTGCCTCTCTTTTGCTGTCCTTCTGGTGTCCATAGCATAGCAGTACTAGTGATGGTGTCAGGGTCTCATCTGAGGACATGGCCAACCCAGCTCCAGTGTCTAGCAGCAATGATGGTGTGCAATTCCATTTGACTGCACCGTGTAAGCAGTTCCTGGTTGGAGATGGCATTCGGCCAAAGAATTTGAATAATTTTCCTCAGGCAGGTTGCGTGGAATGAGGATAATTTGGACATTTCCTTTTCTGTAACTCTCCAGCACTCTGCGGCATACAAAAGTACAGAAAGTACTCAACTCTCGTATAATCTTAATTTGGTGTTTGTGCTGTACTGAGAAGATTTCCAAATGTTGTTTAGATTTGCAAGGGCTTTATTCATTCTGTTACTGATGTCTTTCTTGTTTTTCATTTGTTGCCATTTCGGTAACTCGATTTCTTTTTTACATAGACAGGGGTGTTGGCCCTGTTAAAACCCACAACCTGTAGGACCAGCGTGTCTGCTTTAGTCTGACCTCTACACGTGCAGACCTGTACAGCTTGGTAGAACCTGCCAGAAGTAAAACTCCCGGTGGCATAGCTCTGGGGGTTGTCAGGGTATGCAAGCCGCCATCCCGCTACAAGGTGTAGATGCCACCGATGGCAGTATTTATAGAATATGCATGTTCAATTAAGAATTTTAAAAATCAGATACTGCTGTAGGGGAGTAAAGATTTAGAAACTTCACCATACTAGGTCCAGTGAGAAAACAAATAATGGAAGTTACAGAAAATAAAAATTTGAATTTCCTTCTTTTATTATCAGTCTTCCTCTCTAATAAGAACTGCTAAAACATTGTTTGTCTTATCAGAGACCCGAAATACGTATGTCTCTTTTGTTTAAGTGGATTAAAAAAATTCTTTCTATGTTTTTTTTTGGCAAGATAGAAACTACAGAAATAAATAAATATAAAAATTTCCAACAAAAGCACACTAATTAATTGGAAATCTTAAGGGTATAGTAAAACTTGGAACCCTGCCAATACCAGTAACAATCAAAGTCGTATCCCACAGTTGGGCAGTAGCATAAGCATCATCTCCTGGAGCAGTCTCAAGAATAGCTTGAAAGATGATGTGCTGTATACCAGTTTCATCCACTGTATCCCAACCCAGATGGTCATGGCCAGCAAAGACGGCAATCACGCAACGATATTTGTTTATTGTGGCCATAATTTCTTCGTAGTTCCAAGCCAAACAAACATCTCTGAAACTACAACGTAGCGGAACATGACCTGAATAAGAGTAAGTGTGGAACAAACAAACAAAACATTAATCAAAGGGTGTAACTCAACATGAAGTCAGGAATGCTTTAACAAAACAACTGTCAAAAATATAAATTCTAAACCTGGAACTAAATTCCCTATCTTGTAGTTTAAAACAAACACACACACACACACACACACACAAAACTCATGCACACACAAAGTTGTGAAAGTTAACACACGTTATATATCTCAGTAAAGTCAGAAATACTCAAATACCCAACATAACTGGGTAAAGTGGCTAAATTGTTTGTTGGGGGAGGGGGTGTGTAGGCTTTATCTTCACCATTTAAAGTCATCATTGTATATTTACTTTCACAATGGTAGAAAATTTTTATTTCTATTATCAAAAGAAACAGTTACATTGCAATTACATTTTAAGAAACCTATCATCTGCCATAAACTGGAAGGGAGGCACCAATGAAGAGTTGACCACCCGAAGAGCAGCAGCTGGGAGACTTTTTAAGGCCATAAACTGAGGATTCCTCAGCAAAAGAGAAATTGGCAAGAACACAAAGATGACTGCATACCACTCCATCTATGGTCCAGTCTTGACTTACAAATGCGGGTAATAGGCATTGACTCCAACCCAAAAAAGCCAGATCCAAACCTCAGGTATCTGAGGAAGGTGGTTGAAGTAACAAAAAGAGACATGGTCCGCAATCAGACGATACATCGTGGCCTCAAAACCTAGCCCCTGCAGATCTGAATAGAACAGCCCCTATTAAAATGGTTTGGCGATATCTGCAGAATAGAAGATCAACTACCACGACAAATATGGGAAACTAAAAGCCAGGGATCCAGACCTTCAGGATGACGCAGAGTTCGCTGGGAGGACCTTAACAGCCTCACTAATCATTGTATATTGATTGATTCTTGTTCTCATTAAATACTGTTTGACTATATTGAGCAGTTCACTATGTATGTATTCTTAACACCAGTTCTCTAGTTATGGGTGAATAGCATGCTTGTAAATAATCTAAAACTGGCATTCTCTGTTGTTCATATCTCTTACATTTTAATTTATTGCCATGAAGGCATTCTGCACAGTATTTTTTCTGAAATAAAGTCATTCTCAGTTGTAATCTGAGAAGTTTCTTATTGCTGGGAATACTGGTAAATTTTGATATAAATGGAGCAACTAATTCACTGCTAAACCTGGTATAAAGTTAAGCCACAATTCTACTTGGCCCCTTCACGGGAAGTCTGCACAGCCTCATGCACAGCCTGATAGTATGACAAGCCTGAGGAAGTTGTTGTCCTATTCTTCCATCATCTGATCAGAGACCCCTTGGAACTAAACGAGGTAGTAAAGAAAGTGATTAAACAAAATACCTTGCAGTTGGCACAGGCCTGTGCTTCGCAGGGACCTGAATATTAATAAATGAATGACAATAATAAGAACTACAAATGAAAACTACTTGCTTATGATAGTTTTTACTATTCAATTCTGTGTTTTGAGTAAAAAATATGTTGTGTTGCAGTCTGTGGCAGAGATATTATGATTAATAGATTTCAGATATCTATTCTTTATTCTTCACTTGTCTTTTACCTTTCTTTCGCTCCTTTACCTTTCTTTCGCATATGCTAGATTGTTTGCAATTCAAACCTTTGTCATTTTCTCTCACCTAATTTAGCAAGCATTTAATTGCTGTTCGCTATTTTTCCCTTTGATGTAGGTTTATAGCAGACCTGATTAGCCTAAGTGAGGCGGTTTCATTTAATTCTGAACGCCAGAGATCGAAATCATGTAATATGTTGCAACAGAGAAAGGTGGCGTTAAATTTGATAATGTATTTTTCGATAGAGAGCGATCAAGGGGAGATAAAATTTGGGAAACAAGATGAGCAATTTTATTACCTCCCTTGTTAACCAGCTCGCTAGAAAGTAATTAAAACATGGTGAGCATAGCCACATCAAAGACTTTGCTAGCCTGATTTTAAGCAGTCTGTACGCTGCCAGATGGCGAGACAGAGCGGCAAATTGGTGCGAAGAATTCGTTTGATTCGCAGAACGAGCAAGGAAATATGTAAATCTGGGCGTAGGTGCTAAATGTATTAAGTCTGGGCTATTTCTTTGATTTCTAATATTTAAACCCCAGCAGTTTAGACATCATTCATTCAGTACCCCTCAGTGTCAGAAGACAGATCGCTTCATTCTAGAATACCTTGTAGAGTGAAGTTCTTAGTTTCTCGACATCTAGCAGGGTTCTAGAATACCTGTATAAGTGAAGTTCTCAGTTTCGTGGAGATAGCCTGTAGTTCTGTTTTGGAGGTAATAATATTGACTAGTATTGTCGAGTGATTTTATTGTTAGTCCAAATTTATATTTCACAAAATTTTCTGTGCCGAAGTGTTTTTCTAGAATAGGTCCGTCATTTGAAAATTCTCTAAGTTACTGTGTTACAGTGGATAGCAGAATAAATTATCATTTCTAGCTAAAAACTCATTCAGCTATAAATAAATTTAATTAAATTGCTAGTAATCAGTCAGAGAATATATTTAACTAAGTAAATGCACTGATTCATCATTTGAGTAATGACGGAATATGTACGTATTTCTAATTCATGATGATTGATTGTTTTAAATGACTAGAGTTTATTTCACGGGAGTTTTAAACGATGAGACAAGCTCTAAGCTTACAGTTTCTGATTTAAGTTAAATAACTGAAGTGAATATTATATTTTACACGAGGGTAGGATAGGACATGTGTATAATATTATGATTAAGCTTCTGTATGTTTCTTTTTCTTTTATACAGTATATGGGTCAAGCCCAAAATCTACCAGCGGTTTCAGTATATATGAGAATAATCTAGAAAAAACATTTTTGTACTTAAATACGTGGGTTTACAAGTTAAAACCTGTCTGGCATTGTGTTTGCATCCAGAAAGAGACATAGTACCCATCTCACGAACTTTAAGACTAAATGCAGTAACTGGGCCTATCGAGCCAGATTCTATTTCTTCCCTAAATCTCATGTACATTCAGCCCCTGTGGCGAGAAAAATTACAAACAGTAACATTTCCGACGTTTGAACAATTGTGGTGTGACCAATAATTTTATATTGAGAGAAGTTACCAACCGGTCATTTCCTAAGTACTGGAAACCTCAAGATTCTGACATTGTGAGCCCATTTAAAATTTCTTACCTGAACTGATTCAAGTGACATAAACAGTAATCATAAAATATAGTTGTAAAGTGAACACTCCCCGGAATATTGGATGAAACCTGTATCTGCAGAGCTGGGGTTCTCTTTATCAAAAAGAACACGGATTTACGGTGTGCGTGTGTCCTAAAGTTAGTGCCTGAAGGTGCAAGACATCAAGTTTGTAGGTAAGAAAGCATGTCAGTGGCCACTAGTGAATGAACAGAGAGAAAGCAGGACTGAGTGATTCTCTTATGGTATAATTTATGCACACACTTTGTGTTTTCTTTATGCAAGTTTGTTGCAAATGATGTTTTCCTCTTAGAATAGATTAATATATCAACTCTGTTCTTAACCGTAGAGGGAAATCCTAGACCATAGCGTATAAATCTGTGACTCTTTGGGGGCTATAACTTTTCTGCTAACGGACGTGGGCTCAACAGAGGGGGAAAGGATTACACCTATGGGTCTATTCTTTTAGTAATTCTTTAACCTATGTGTTTTTATATGTGATTGACATTCAAATTTATGGTTATGGTGAAATTCTTATGATAAATAAAATTTACATAAACTTATTCAAGTGGGTCGGTCAGCTCGTCCAAAAATATCTATATTCCATTGTTATAGTTTTTCATGTCTGTGCGTCTAACTGTCGTCACTTATGTGTGTGTGAGTGGTATATATATTACTATATATATATTCTAGTAGACTGTCTGACTAATCTAGATCTGTTGTAGAGACAGGCTGACCGAGAGAAGCTTCTCGAGTGTCAGGGACAGACTCTATTATTTTCCACCATCTCACTCATGAAAAATCTATTTCTTATATTATCTCCCACTGAGCTATCACCTGTTCTATTTCTATTCAGAAGGGACCAACCCAAGTCTTAATTCCCCTATCACAAATCTACGACACAGTCTACAGCTCGGCTGTGTGCCTTTTGACCTGGCACATCCGATTTCAGCAAGCATTTTATTCAGGTTTGCTTTCCTTAGCCTCCAAAACTGTCAACCCCATGAGAGGAGCACTGTGGCAGTGTGACCTTCTCCAACCCAGTTGAGGGAGAAACTGTATGGTGACAAGAGAAGCCTGAGACGAACCTGCCAGCGTTATAAGAGAGACAGACATGGTTATTTGACAGCGAACGAAGAAGAATATTCATGTCTAAGCTGATAAAAAGTTAGTTGCTTATCCTTTACAGGACGTGGCAATCAACCCCAGCTTTTATTGGCTGTTTGTGATTTTTCTAGGCAATTTTTTTCATTCAGTAGTTTGCCATTGCTTTCTGAACGGTACGGCGCTTATACCATTGTTAAAACTCCACACAAAGCGATCTGCTACCAAACCGCCTGCAGCAGGTTTCGAACCTGGTATATCTGGATTATGAAACTGCGTTCATATCCATTAGGCCACAGACGCCGACAAGCTGATAACATCTACTAAATTAAAATTATGTAGTAATAACATTTGTCTAAATTTCTTACCTCAGATAATAAGCACTATTAAACAAAACTGGACTGAAATGGTTTGAGAAGGTTACCAATGTGTAACTGATGTCAAAAGCATGATAAGTGCCAGTGGAACAGAAGATGAGAACACACTGGCATTGGGCAGGACACGCATTTTGAAACCTGTTGATAGCATTACAAGGCAGTTCTTATTCTGGAACCCAAGGTAAGAGAGACAGAGGGATACCAAACAATAAATATAGAAGAGAACTGCAGACAGACATGAAAGGGGTGAAGAAAACAAAGAAAGACCTTGAACAGACGGCAAAGGGCAGAATAGATTGGCTTTCATTTATTGAAGGCCTATTCCTTCAAGTTAGCTGGAGGGTAAATAAATGACACAAAACTGACTATATGTTAACAACTTTCTACATTCACTTCTTAAAATGATAACTTTTACTAAAACACTCAGACTTACTTATCACAATAACATTTTCTGCATTTAACTGAGATTTCTCAAGCACCTGCGACAGCCACTGCATCTGTTGTTCACTAATTCCACCATTAAAAGATGCCCAACGTTGCTCATAGCCTTCTAGTCCAGTTACATCCTGCGTGTTTTCATTTTTGTTTTTTGCCTTCAATATCTGCCAAGCTAAAATAAAATTTTCATCATCTGGCTTATCATCATATCCTAGTACACCTAACTCGTATGTATCCAAAGCCACAATCCGAAGCTTGCGATGGGCACAAAACGTATAATAAAACACATCTGCTCTTCTGTCATCATTGCATAACGCAGCACTTTTCAGTTGGGTGGTGAAGAGGAAAGAACGATTCATGTTGTAGAGTTCATGGTTACCAATCAGATGGTACACTGGGACTGACAGAGGATCAAACTGCTGAAGGACCAGGTTCAAAGCCTCAATGACTACTGTATCTCCACCTCTCTTATTCATACCATCAATGAGGTCACCCAACTGAAGAATAAATGCAACAGAATGCTTTGAAACTTGCCAGGCATGCACAGCATTTTTAAGGAGATCAAGAGAATGTCTGTAGTAACGTGTTCTTGTTTTGGAGAAGTTGGTACCATCATCAATATCTGCATACTGTACATCTGTGAGTATCCCAAAAGTAAGATGTGGTTTTGCTGTTCTAATAATTGTGGTGAAGTGGGATGTTATAAATACTTATAGGGAACTTAGTGTACTGACTGAGATCAGCTGTGAAGGTATCTATATCTATTAAGAGTAGTGTATTATAGATAACCTTACTTGCTACCACATATCTATATATCTCAGTCAGAATTATTCTGGAATAGTGTGATGCTACGTTATGTGTCTAGGGTATGAGTATGGTGAAGTGTAAGTCACAACAACAGACAGATAAACAATTTAATTTAATCCACTACTCTTGACAACACTGTGACACTCACATACATATAACACTCTACAAAGATATCTTAAAAGAGTCACTGATAAACTTTCAAATAACAATATGTATTCATTACTGGCATGAATGAATATGTGTCCTGATTCAACTACAAGGGAACCAGGAAGCACAATCAATTTAAATTACAAGTTATGTACAGAATGTATTTAATATGAATATTGTAGTGACATATATTATTACAAATGTTCTATGTGTGTCAGTTGTGTAGTAGTAAAATGAGGTAATACTGGTTTTGTTTTGTTCAAGCTCTGTTGGTATTTGTCATCATGACTTCAATAGTTTGTCTTTAGGGACCAGTATTGGAGATGTTCACAGTTCCTGATTTTAAGACAAGTAAATTCCCCTCTTAATGTTAATTTTAAAAAGTCAGTTCAAGATGAGGGGACATAATGTTGAGCTCAGCTGGCCAAGTTAGCTTATCTGGCGTGATGGCGGCAGGAAAGGACTCCTCTGCTCGAATTCTCCTCTGGACTCAGGAGACACCTCACTGATAGCTAAAAAGACCAAGGAGTATGCTGTCCGACTCTGGATTCAGCAAAGCTCTGACTAGGTGCTGCTCAGTACCATCAAGACCACTGTCCCTGAAATCAAGAAGGATGTACCTTCTACTTCATAACTAATTTATATTTTCTTTTTACACTGATCACAATACATCACAAACATTGCGTTCAGAGCGTTAGGCCAACAGTCAGCTTCATCTGAAATACTTTATACCAGCATTACCATCCTTAATGGTCACTACGCCTCTGCACTTCCAGCATTATTTCTGTCTAATCAATCATCCAGGTGTCAGTGTACTATTTGGCCATTCCATGCCGTTTTACTTCTCTCCGACACCCTCTGTTCAGGCTGGAGCATTACAGGCTTTACCTCACGTTGGCCACTGAACTACACATATATATACAGGCATAAATCAACAATTCACATTCAATTTTCATTAAAAGATATTGAATGGTTCAAGCTTACCACAATTCATACGAATAACACAGATACGTTGATTAGCAATGAATTCTGGCACAAACTGGCACAAATTTCCATCTGCCTATGTTCCAGGCTTTTATTGAGCAAAATATATGCTGGCCTCAACGCACTGATGCTTTATCAAGCTATTTTAAACAAGTGGTTTCGAACTAACGCTCCCAAGTGTGTATATCAGCGAGTCTGACCAATGAGCCCCGTTTCGACAAGTGTTTGAAAAAATGTTACCTTTCCCCGTTTCCCCTAACAACCAAGATAGTATTTATAGCCCGACCAATCGTGGTTAGGCTTTCATTTGTTGCGCTCCAATCAATTTGGAGTTTACATGGTAGGCTATTTCTGTAACGTAAATTTTTTTCAAACACGTTAAAAAAAAAATCTTATGAGCAGAAATGATTTTATGCTGTCAGGCACCCCCAATATTTTATTTTGGGTATAATTTATTAATTCCTGGACTATTTGCGTAACGTTTTACATATTATTTGTCAGCAAGCCCTAAGGAACCCAAAATACAAATTTAAAGGAGCTACGTGGCTGCGTTCAAAATATGCAATTTCTTCTACCTCCTGGTTCGAAGATGTGCTGTCTGGGTACTGTTATGTTTTCAACCGTAAACCCATCTAATGTTATCTTTTCTAATAAGAGTTTTTTATGATTTATAAACCTAACTCTGGGAAAGGGTAGTGTATTTTATCACTGTCCGTCTGAAAAAGTTAGTGCTTGTAGACTTACACGCGTGATAGTAGTAATTGTGTATCGCGCGACGCGTGTTTAATGTTCGGCTTTCTGCCTCTCCCTTCTCGCTATCCTTTTGTCCATCTGTTCGTTCGTTTTGGTAACGTAATGTAGAAAAAGACATGAATGGAATTTAAAATTTAGGTCATTACGCAGTCTGCCTCTTAATGTTTTTCCAAGAAATACAGCACACGTTTCATTGAAGAAAGCGGGTATAATACAGTAAGCTTTTACTATCAACGTGAAAGCGTTACAATTTGCAGACGAAGCAGAAAACAAGGGGGATTTCGAGTACATTCCTTGTGACAGCACTGTCATTTTACCATTGCTCTTCTCTTTATTAATTTTATTTGTTAGGCTTCATATTTACCTAATAATTTATATATGTGGATTAGAATATTTCATGACACCTCCCCTCTTAAAACAGACATTATATGTCAGTCCTTTATTCTATATACACATATAGAAATTTATTATTATTTCTGGGGTTTACGGTGATTCTCATCACACGGATGGCGGCTTAAAAAATCCGCTCCCAGATTGGTTTTTCCAGATATATATTCAATGCTAAAATTGTATGGAGCCAGAAGCAAAGACCATCGGAGTAACCTAGAGTTCTCATGCTTAGCCTGTGCTAAAAAACGATAAAGGTTTGTGGTCAGTTTGCAACTTAAATGCCTTCCCATATAGATAAATATTGAATTTCTTTATTGCCCATATTACTGCAAGACATTCTTTTTCGCTAGTTGAGTAGTTGATTTCAGCTTTATTCAACTTTCTGCTAGCATATGCCACTGGGCTTAATTCCCCATCCAATGCATCTGATTTCTGTAGTAGAGTTGCACCTAACCCAATATTACTTGCATCCGTCCTTACTATGAATTCTTGACTTAAGTCAGGTAATTTCAAAATGGGTTTACTTGTGAGCTTTTCCTTCAATTCTTGGTAAGTCATTTCACATTGTGGTGTCCATGTAATGCGATCTGGAAGTCCTTTACGTGTCAATTCCGTTAAAGGTGCACATATGGAATTAAAGTTTTTGATATACTTCTGGTAGAAACCACATAATGAGACAAAGGATCTCACGTCCTTCTTGGTTTGTGGTCTCGGGGCTTTCTGTAGTTTCTCTAAGTTCTTTGGGTCAGGGGTCATGTTTCCCTGATAAACTGTGTGTCCCAAAAATTCCAATTCTTTACATCCAACGCAACATTTGGTTGGTCGGGCTGTTAAATTTGCCTCCCTAAGTCGATCAAACAGCATGTTCAGAGAGTCAATGTGTTCCTCAAATGTTTCTGTTGCTATAAGGATATCATCCATAAAATTTGTTATACAGGGATTATTCAGAGGATCCAATAATTTTCTCATCATTCTAGAGAAGACACTAGGCGCATTCTTCAATCCAAATGGCAATCTATTAAACTCATAGTGTCCTTCTGAGGTACTAAAAGCTAGGTATGGTCTAACCTCAGGCTTTACTGGAATCTGATAGTATCCTTTACTCAGATCCACTTTTGAGAAATATTTAGCTTTATTTAATCTGGCAAACAGCTGATTTGTATCCGGCAATGGATCCACCTGTCCTTCTGTAATAGCATTCAGTCTCCTGTAATCTATACAGAGTCTATGTTCTCCAGAGGGCTTCCTTAAGAGTACAACACCGGAACTATACGAAGACTCACTGTGCGAAATAATTCCTTCCTTCAACAGATAGTCTATCTCTTCCTTCAAAGCTTTTTCCTTAGCAAACGGAATCGAATATGGTTTCATACAGACAGGTGTGGAGTCTATGAGTTTCATATCATATTCCAATAGGTTTGTATGCCCTGGTCGGTCTGTTAACACCTCTGCATGATTATTTAGAACCTGTTGCACTCTCTCTTTCTGAGTTTTCGTTAAATGTGTACTGATTTTCACCTGTGCTGCTGTCTCACAGGGGTGTAATGGATATTCAAATGATGAAAGTGGTTCCTTTTTTCATCTCCATGGCGATGGACAAGGTCAACAAGTGTGTCTCTTCCTGATGTTCTCTTTCCAAATATTTCTTCAGGAGATTCACATGATAGATTTTTTCTTTCCCCTTCTTATCTATCTTATAATTTGTTCTAGACACCTTCTCTAGAACTGTATATGGACCCTGCCATCCAATTTGTAACTTATTCTGACTCCCAGGCAAAAGAAGCAGTACCTTCTCTCCCACAGCCAAATTTCTGTCTTTCGCCTTCCTGTTATAATAGGCAGCATGTTTCTTCCTGGCTTGTTTCAAATTTTCATTGGCAAGTTTCCAGCCAGTTTTTAACCGAGTGGTCAGCTCATTCACATATTGGTATGAAGATGTAATGTTTTCCTCTGCCTTTTCATCAGTCCACGTTCTTAACAAAGCTACATATGGACCTTTAATTGTGTGGACCTATTGGTCCATGCACCGGTATGGTCTCTTCCACTCGAAGCTTTATAGTGATGATTTTTCCTCCCAGAATTTTCATTCACAAAACGACCGCTACCAATTCTTTTGGGGCTTTCTCCCCACTTAAAATTCTTGATGAGAGATTTCCTCTCTACATCCTCTTCCTCCAGTTTGTTTAAGTCCGATTGAGGGATTGTCGGCTTATCCTGGGGTAAGACATCCTTTTGCACTCTCCGCATAGTGGCCATTGTAAAACAGTTAAGTGAAGCTTGTCCGTGAAAAGGGGCTTCCCATTCCATTTGGTCCACTTTATCAAATCTATTTTTCTTTTTATTATCAGGCCTAATTTTGCTCCGGGGCGTGTCCAGGTCCTGATCCATGTTCCCACTTGTGGGTGTTCCCTCATGTGCTATGCTACACCTTTCTACAAAATTCTCAATGTCCCATCTTGCTTTGGGCCAATAATAATTGTGAGCCACCTTTTGAATGATGGTACCTATCTTCTCATGGTCCCCATCTGGTTTCACATGTAGGCTCCTTATTAAGTCTGCCCTATATCTTTTTGGAAGAACCAGCTGTCCGTGACCTTTGGATCTAGCTCCAGTCTTCCTATACATCAACTTGTTTTTTTCATGTAAAAATCTCCCTTGCCTGGAGTTGTATGACAAGTTGACAATTTTCTGAAACAAGGCTTGAGTGTTTTATCCCCAGCCTGTGCCTTCCTCATCTCTTCTGGAGTGGTATCCAACATAATATCCTCCTCCTGTCTTGAGGTCGACCTGACCTGAAGGGTTGCCATATACACAGGTTTCCTTCTGCAACGGTCAGTGTCATGATTGTCCATCTGACAATTCTTACACCACCTTTTTCCTTGGTTGAAAGATTTTCTTTCATTATATTTCCTTTCATCGAATTGTGGGAATTTATTTTTATTGTCATACCGTGGCCTATCAAATTGGTGCTTACCTTTATTTTGATCCCTAGGATCAAATTTATTAAAGTTCTGTGGTGCCCTAAAGTTATCCACCTGTTTCTTTTTATTACCTGTTACCTCTGCTTGAGCTGCTTGATACCTTTCAGCAACATTTAGCAACTCACCCAGCCTCTCTGCACCTTGTTCCATGAGAAACTTTCTCAGGTCTGGAGCCATGGACTCTCTTAGTTGCTCTATAAGGACCATTTCCTTAAGATCTTGGGTTTTCCCCAGAGAAGTCCATTTCTCCAAGTATGTCTCGATTCGTGCAGAGAACTGGTGATAGGTTTCACCTGACAGTAGTTTAGCATTCCTAAATTTTTTCCTGTAAAACTCTGCATTCTTTTCATACCTTAACAAAAGAGCCTGCTTTAGCATGTCATAATTTTCCTGATCACCTCTGCTCATTTTTGCAAAAACTTCATAAGCTGCCCCACGAAGTCCCTGAGATAACTTTAAGCTCCACCTTTCTCTCTCTAACCCATACGTGGTGGCTAATAGTTCATACCTATTTATATAGCTCTCAATATCATCGTCTTTCTCAACAAAATGATCTAAATGAAAGTTCATAGCTGAGGTTGAGGCTCCCTGAGTAACCGTAGCATCAGAGGCAAAGGGACTGGCACCATTTTCAGGAGCATGGCCTTGAAACTCAAACTCCCTTAGTCGTAACTCATGTTCCATTTGTAATCTCTTCTCCTCCTTTTCTGCTTCCCTTTCTGCAGCTAATCTCTTCTCTTCTCTTTCTGCAGCTAATCGTTTGTCTTCTCTTTCTGCCTCCAATTTTTTAGCCTCAGCCTCAATCTGCAACCTCTTAGTCTCAGCCTCAGCTTCAAACTGTAACTTCTTAATTTCCCTGTCAGCCTCTAACTTTCTTTCGGCTTCAAACCTTCTTTCTTCACGTTCAATAAATTTGTCACATTCCGTCGTGACATAGGCAACCATAACTTGCCCATCTAATCCTAACTCTTTTGCAGTCTGAACCGCAGCAGATCGAAATTTGGCCAGGTCCGCCATTGTCTATTATGTAAATTTATACAATGTCTAACCAACAATTCAATCTCTAATGGACAACACAGGCACCGTGAGCTCAACCTTATTTAATTCCACCCAAGGATACCTTTTAATTCTTATATTCCCTGAAGTGAATTACCCCCAATATTTTTAATAGTTAAAGATTCAAAATCCCAAGAGCGAGACCCCAATATATGTGGTGAAGTGGGATGTTATAAATACTTATAGGGAACTTAGTGTACTGACTGAGATCAGCTGTGAAGGTATCTATATCTATTAAGAGTAGTGTATTATAGATAACCATACTTGCTACCACATATCTATATATCTCAGTCAGAATTATTCTGGAATAGTGTGATGCTACGTTATGTGTCTAGGGTATGAGTATGGTGAAGTGTAAGTCACAACAACAGACAGATAAACAATTTAATTTAATCCACTACTCTTGACAACACTGTGACACTCACATACATATAACACTCTACAAAGATATCTTAAAAGAGTCACTGATAAACTTTCAAATAACAATATGTATTCATTACTGGCATGAATGAATATGTGTCCTGATTCAACTACAAGGGAACCAGGAAGCACAATCAATTTAAATTACAAGTTATGTACAGAATGTATTTAATATGAATATTGTAGTGACATATATTATTACAAATGTTCTATGTGTGTCAGTTGTGTAGTAGTAAAATGAGGTAATACTGGTTTTGTTTTGTTCAAGCTCTGTTGGTATTTGTCATCATGACTTCAATAGTTTGTCTTTAGGGACCAGTATTGGAGATGTTCACAGTTCCTGATTTTAAGACAAGTAAATTCCCCTCTTAATGTTAATTTTAAAAAGTCAGTTCAAGATGAGGGGACATAATGTTGAGCTCAGCTGGCCAAGTTAGCTTATCTGGCGTGATGGCGGCAGGAAAGGACTCCTCTGCTCGAATTCTCCTCTGGACTCAGGAGACACCTCACTGATAGCTAAAAAGACCAAGGAGTATGCTGTCCGACTCTGGATTCAGCAAAGCTCTGACTAGGTGCTGCTCAGTACCATCAAGACCACTGTCCCTGAAATCAAGAAGGATGTACCTTCTACTTCATAACTAATTTATATTTTCTTTTTACACTGATCACAATACATCACAAACATTGCGTTCAGAGCGTTAGGCCAACAGTCAGCTTCATCTGAAATACTTTATACCAGCATTACCATCCTTAATGGTCACTACGCCTCTGCACTTCCAGCATTATTTCTGTCTAATCAATCATCCAGGTGTCAGTGTACTATTTGGCCATTCCATGCCGTTTTACTTCTCTCCGACACCCTCTGTTCAGGCTGGAGCATTACAGGCTTTACCTCACGTTGGCCACTGAACTACACATATATATACAGGCATAAATCAACAATTCACATTCAATTTTCATTAAAAGATATTGAATGGTTCAAGCTTACCACAATTCATACGAATAACACAGATACGTTGATTAGCAATGAATTCTGGCACAAACTGGCACAAATTTCCATCTGCCTATGTTCCAGGCTTTTATTGAGCAAAATATATGCTGGCCTCAACGCACTGATGCTTTATCAAGCTATTTTAAACAAGTGGTTTCGAACTAACGCTCCCAAGTGTGTATATCAGCGAGTCTGACCAATGAGCCCCGTTTCGACAAGTGTTTGAAAAAATGTTACCTTTCCCCGTTTCCCCTAACAACCAAGATAGTATTTATAGCCCGACCAATCGTGGTTAGGCTTTCATTTGTTGCGCTCCAATCAATTTGGAGTTTACATGGTAGGCTATTTCTGTAACGTAAATTTTTTCAAACACGTTAAAAAAAAAAATCTTATGAGCAGAAATGATTTTATGCTGTCAGGCACCCCCAATATTTTATTTTGGGTATAATTTATTAATTCCTGGACTATTTGCGTAACGTTTTACATATTATTTGTCAGCAAGCCATAAGGAACCCAAAAATACTAATTTAAAGGAGCTACGTGGCTGCGTTCAAAATATGCAATTTCTTCTACCTCCTGTTTCGAAGATGTGCTGTCTGGGTACTGTTATGTTTTCAACCGTAAACCCATCTAATGTTATCTTTTCTAATAAGAGTTTTTTTATGATTTATAAACCTAACTCTGGGAAAGGGTAGTGTATTTTATCACTGTCCGTCTGAAAAAGTTAGTGCTTGTAGACTTACACGCGTGATAGTAGTAATTGTGTATCGCGCGACGCGTGTTTAATGTTCGGCTTTCTGCCTCTCCCTTCTCGCTATCCTTTTGTCCATCTGTTCGTTCGTTTTGGTAACGTAATGTAGAAAAAGACATGAATGGAATTTAAAATTTAGGTCATTACGCAGTCTGCCTCTTAATGTTTTTCCAAGAAATACAGCACACGTTTCATTGAAGAAAGCGGGTATAATACAGTAAGCTTTTACTATCAACGTGAAAGCGTTACAATTTGCAGACGAAGCAGAAAACAAGGGGGATTTCGAGTACATTCCTTGTGACAGCACTGTCATTTTACCATTGCTCTTCTCTTTATTAATTTTATTTGTTAGGCTTCATATTTACCTAATAATTTATATATGTGGATTAGAATATTTCATGACAATAATGTCTGTTGGTTCTCCCATTTTTCTGAAAAGGAGTTTTGAACAGGCAGTTTATATAAATGTAAAATATGTGAAACTCAGTAGCAACCTTTCATTACTTTTATATTTTTTAAAAAAATATACATTTGCTAACTCTTTTCTTCTTCTTCTTGAAGTACCATGCCTGGTAGATTACGTGATCATGTCTCTCCATAACTTTCTGTCTCCAGAAATGTTTATCAATTCTGTTGCCTTCTTTCCACGTCACAATGTAAAACTGTCCAGTACTTTCTCTCTTTTTCCTTCAATCTTCCCTGCTGTCACAATGTATTCTAGCCTTCTTCTTCTCATCACATGCTCAAAGTAAACTGCTTTCTCCTAATGTAAGTAATAAACCTCCTTTTTGCACTGGCTTCATTCAGAACATCCTCGTTACTCATTGTAGCTGTCCATGGTATTCTTAACATACTTAATTACTTACTTTTTCAGTTCACTGTTCCTATCAAGCATAGTGGGGAACTGAAATTTGTGTTCTTGGGCCAAGTATGTTGCATTGGCCGCTGTGAGCCCTGTTGTTCTAGAATTTCTGTGATGTTGTCTACCCAACTGTTCCTTGGTCTTCCCTGCGCCCTGAAACCAGATCTTCTAGTGTTGTAGGCAAGTAGTGGTCATTTATCAAGCTTTATTCTCATGAGATGCTCTGTGTTAGTCCCTGAGGGACACAGAAAAAATAGTACTACTGCGCCCTCAGGCATGTCGTACAAGGTGACTGATATGAGGGTGTGCTTGGGGCTGGCAGCCTCATCATGTCAAACAAATTGCCACAAAAAACACTGCTGCAAGATCATGCAAATGCTCGGTGCAGGCTTCCTGCAAGGGGAGACCAGCTGCAGTGGTGCCTCCATACTCTGTAAGCAGCATAAAGGAAAATGATGATTCTCATAAGATGGCCACGCCCATTAATTCTCTGTCTCTATTAATTGTTATGATTTCATTATTTCTCATTCTGTCTCTCCTGGTCACATTAATGGCATTTCTTAAGCATTTCATCTCACAGGATGTGATTTTCTTCTCCTGTGCTTTGTTCAGGGACCATGTTTGACACTTACAGCAAAGAGTTGGTAAGAATATACTATTAATCAGCTGTCATTTAGTTTCCATAGTGATAATTTGATGTTTGAGTAGTGATGACAGTTGCGAAGTCACTGTACTGTACTGGATTTTTGAAACCATGTTTCAAGTTCTCTGTCAAGCCTTCCATTTTCTGTAAAAAATGCTTCCTAGGTATTTGACCTCTGGAATCTGTTTAAGCATGATATTGTTGACATATATATTAAGTAGGCCTGGTGGTGTGATGATCTACTACGTGGACATTGGGGTGGACTTTAGAAGTCATCCTTAACATTCTTCTTTCAAACCACACCTCTGTGGCCACGCTTAGTAATTAATTATAAATTAATCATAAACTAATAATAATTATATAGGCCTACTGGACATATGCTTTTGATAAGCACTGATATAAAACTCCATTAATTCTATATGACAGCAATCCAATAATGAGGTGATTTGAGCATTAAAAGTGAAACATTAATTTATTTTTTTAAACTGTTTTGACCCTACATAACTTACTGAAAAGTGTCTGGTCCTCTTGACATTGTGACTGTCACCTGCTCTTTCTTCTTTAAAAGAGGTAGGCCTAACTTTGAACTCACACCTGTTCGTTATGTTCATAAATAACACATAAGGAAGGGAAACCCGAGGCCTGTAAACAGTAAATTAATATTAGACAAACATAAAGGTATGTTCTCAGGCACTCGCAAGAAATAAAGAAGTAGAACACTTGGACAACAGAAAAACAACAGACGCGAGTGGCTTACCCAGGGTTCGAACCCCGTACCTTCCGTGTCGGGTTTCCCTTCCTTATGTGTTATTTATGTTTATACAATACCAGAAACCTACCCTCTGTTCTATACTACTGTCCTTAAGTCTTCTACTATTTACTGGACCCAGTATCAAGGTCTTTGTCTTGTTTGGACTGACACATACTGTTAATAGGAGAACAACAGAAGTGATTGCGTCATTAAAGGGCTGAGTTGCCCACTGTATACTTCCGGTGTTATCTTGTGTGTTTCGTACTGATATATAGTCAGCAAAGCATCCTTTTTTTGGGGATGCCTAGCTGGCCGTGGGGTCAGTGTGATTCGCTTGATAGCTAGGCGGCGTTGTCGTACGGAAGGTACGGGGTTCGAACCCTGGGTAAGCCACTCACGTCTGTTGTTTTTCTGTTGTCCAAGTGTTCTACTTCTTTATTTCTTGCGAGTGCCTGAGAACATACCTTTATGTTTGTCTAATATTAATTTATCGTTATGTTCAGCTTTAGTGCCACCGGTCGTTTACTTTGTACTTTATTTGCCGCATGATAAACGATAAATTGTAAGAGAAAGTATTTAGGCTAATCAAGGTTGCCACTCAGTCAGTGATCGACTATGCCATTGTTCGGAGAAGCTCATTCAAATATGTCCGAGATGCTAGAGTCTGGAGGGGGCCAGAGATTGGAAGTGATCACTCATCATCATCATCAGTTGCCATCTCCACAACGAAGGTTGGCTGTAATGGATCTCCAACGTCTTCTGTCTCTTGTCTTGGTGGTACACTCTGATAGACTCTTTCCCGTCCATCTCTTGATGTTATCTTCCCACTTATAGCGCTGTCTTCCCCTTGCACGTTTGCCTTCAACTCTCCCTTCTGTTATGGTCTTCTGCAAGGTGTTATGCCTTTTTATGTGGCCAAAGTATTTTAGCTGCCGAACTTTGACCTCTCTCATTAGTTCTCTTTTCATACCTAGATTTTCTAGGACCTCCTTATTTGTTTTCATCTCTTTCCATGAGATACGCCCCATTCTTCTATATATCCACATTTCAAGAGCCTCAATTCTTTCTTCCAAATGCTTATTCATCGTCCATGTTTCTGCACCATACAGAAATGCAGAATATATATAACACTTTATGATTCTCAGTTTTAATTTATGAGATAACTGTTTGGATGTCAGTATATGTTTCATGTTGTTGAATGTAGCTTTGGCCATTCCTATTCTCTTCTTGATTTCTGTTTCACATCAGCCATCTTCTGTTATTATATGACCAAGATATACGTAGCTCTTGACTTGTTCCAGGATTTTCCCATTTACGCTTATCTTTAATGTGGGTTTATCGTCTGTTTTGCTAATTATCATAGTTTTAGTTTTCTCAATATTAATGTCGAGTCCATATTCATGACTTATACTGTTCACTTGCTTCACTAGTTCTTGTAACTCCTGTTCGCTTTCAGCTAACAACACGGTATCATCTGCATATCTAAGGTTGTTTATTGATCTTCCACTGATGTTCAGTCCTGGTATTTCCTGTATCTGTTTGAAAATTTTTTCGGTGTATAAATTAAATAGGCAGGGGGACAGCACACAACCTTGTCTGACACCTCTTTTTATGTCTATGTATGGTGAATAATTCCTTCCCGATCTTACTGTGGCAGTTTGCTCCCAATAAAGGTTACTGAGTATTCTTATATCTTTTCCATCAATACCTATGTCTTTGAGGCATTCAATTATTTTCTCATGATGGATTCTGTCAAAAGCCTTCTTATAGTCAATGAAGCACATATACATACTTTTTTGGACCTCTGTATATTTTTCTGCTAATCTTCTTAGGCAAAATATTGCCTCTCTTGTTCCACTGTTCCGTCTAAAACCAAACTGTTCTTCTTGGATTTCGTTGTCTACTTTACTTTTTATTCTTTCCTGTATGATTTTGAGCAGTATCTTAATTGCATGACTCATCAGGCTGATTGTTCTGAAGTCTGAACATTCTGTTGCATTTGGTTTTTTGGGCAATGTTATAAAAACTGATGTCTTCATGTCGTGTGGTAAATATCCTGTATTGTATATATCATTGCATATTTCTGTGATTGTATCTATACCAAAGCTCTCCAGAGCTTCTATCATTTCAATGTTTATGTTATCCATGCCTGCTGATCTTCCTTTTTGTATCATATGAATGGCATTCTCTACTTCTGATCTGAGAATGTTTGGGCCTTCATTAGAATCTGGTGATGGTTTTTTTACCTCTGTTGTCCTCGAA
Organism: Oreohelix idahoensis; assembly: GCA_024509875.1. NCBI lineage: Eukaryota > Metazoa > Mollusca > Gastropoda > Stylommatophora > Oreohelicidae > Oreohelix > Oreohelix idahoensis. Next base: position 453,747 of record JAMPIV010004575.1, on the reverse strand, counting down.
TAGTTCTTTTACGTATTCTGCCCATCTGTTTGATATGTCTTTCTCATCAAGTAATATTACACCATTTTTGTTCTTGATACAGCTTCCTCCTTGTGCAAACCGCGACCGATTTGATAATTTCTTTATTTCTTCATGCATATCTCTTGTCATGTGCTTCGCTTCCAAGTCTTCTATTTCCTTACATTTTGTTTTTATCCACCGTTCTTTTGCTTCTCTACACATAGTACGTATGTCATTGTCTATTGTTTTATATTCTGGAGTGTTTTTTTGCTTTCTTTCTTTCTGCCATTTTATTCAAGATGTCATCTGTCATCCAAATTTGATTTTTCTTAGACTCCTTTTTAGGTAAATTTGCATTTGCTGATTGTATGCTTGTTTTTAAGCATTCCCATTTTGCGGTTGCTTTTTCTTCTGGGTTTTCTCTTCTATACTGCTCCATGCTTTCTGTCAATAACTGTTGGTATTTATTTTTGACGTCGATTAAATATTTCTGTTTTATATCTGGTTGTTTCAGCGCTGATATTTCTATCTGGGGTTCCTCCTGTCTTCTGTTTCCTGCTCTTTTCAGCTTTATATTTACTTTGATGACAACTGGATTGTGATCTGAATTTATGTCGGCGCCAGGATGTGTCTTTGCACTTGTGACACTGTTCTTAAATCTATGTTTTATCATGATATAGTCGATTTGATTACGTGTTACATCTCCTAGGCTTTTCCATGTGTATAATTTCCTTGGGTGATGTTCAAAAAAGGTGTTACATATGACCAGCTGGTTTTCTTCACAGAACTGGATAAGTCTGTCTCCTCTATCATTTCTTGTCCCTAATCCATACTGTCCTACTATTTTCTTGTATTTTCCTTTTCCTGCTTTTGCATTCATATCACCCATTACTATCAACACATCTGTAGATTTGACTGGTTTAAGTGTGTGTTGTAGTTCTTCATAGTATTCTTCTATTTCTTCCTCGCTGTAATCTTTAGTTGGTGCATAAGTTTGTAAGATTGATATGTCGAATGGCTTTGCTCTCATCTTTAGTAACATCATTCTGTCATTGTGTGTCCAGTATCCACATACGTATTTTTCTAACTCCTTCTTTATCAACATTCCTACCCCTCTTTCGTGTTTTTCTCCTCCTGAGTGTATAAGCGTGTACTGGTCTCTTGTTATGTAGCCTGTATCCAAAAGTCTTGCCTCTGCAACTCCCAGTATATCGAGTTTCATGTCGGTTGCCTCTAATATAAGATTGTCCAGCTTTCCTTCTCCGTTTAGAGTTCTAACATTCCATGTTCCTATTTTTAGGCTTCTCCTACTAGTTTTTAGGTGGTCTTTCTCAGAATGCTCCCTTTCAACAGAATTTAAGGAACACTCGTCATTATGTACTTCCTTACTCATTAGAGGAGTTGCCTCTTCCCTGTTAATTTGTACTACTTGCTAACAATCAAAAGAACAACTGAAAGAGTTGCTCAGCCTAGGAACTGTCCAACATCACGCAAGAAACCAAGTAAACGAGCAGGAGAAATGAGCATTAGGACCTACAAGCTGAGAGAGCCAGAAATTAAGACCAGATATCAGGGGCTTATTGCTGCAGCGGTGAGCAACACAGAAGAACGACCTGATGACTTGGAAACCCTCTGGATTAAATTCAAGGATATCATAAAGACAGCTGCTGCAGAAGCATGCGGTGAAGTCCGACTTGGGAACAAGAGAAAGAGGACACCTTGGTGGACAGAGGAAGTCAAAGAGAAAATAAGAGAGAAGAAAATGGCATGGAAACAATACTTAGGAGCTAAAAACACAACAGGACCAATGGAAAAATATAGAGAATATGTGACACTCAAAACAGAAGCAAAGAACAAAGTGCTAGCAGCAAAACAGAAGTCCTGGGAAGAATTTGGAGAAAAGCTAGAAAAAGATGCACAAGAAAACCAGAAATTGTTCTATAAGACCCTAAAGAACATGAGGAAGGAAAAACAATGACCTCTCAAATTTATAAAGGACAAGCAAGGCAAATTGCTTACTGCCCCGAAGGAAGTAATGGGAAGATGGAAAGAATATTTCTCAGAACTCCTGGATGGTGAGCATGGTGAAGCATCAGAAATGATAAACACTAGCACAGAAGAGAAAACCAATGATGGTGAAGATGACATAAATTTGGAAGAACTGAAGGCAGCACTGGAGAAAAATCAAGATGGGCAAAGCAGCAGGGCATGATGGTATAACACCGGAAATGGCTAAGTTCATGGGAGCATCAGGCGACCTATTACTCTTAAGGGTTTTACAGGCAGCGTGGTACAACAAGACCATACCAAAGGATTGGGAGATTGCCATCATAACACCAATTTTCAAAAAGGGTGACAATCGACAGTGTGGAAACCATAGAGGCATATCCCTTCTCAGTGTCCCTGGTAAAATCTACTCGAGAATCCTAGAGCAGAGACTCCGACGCCTAGCTGAGCCACAATTGGATGAGGTCCAGTGCGGATTCCGAGCAAACCGAAGTACTCAAGACCTAATCTTCACACTCAGACAGCTGAGTGAAAAGGCCCTTGAGTATAAGAGTGAGATGCATCTTTGTTTCATAGATCTGGAAAAGGCGTTTGACAGGGTCCCCCGGAGCAAACTTTGGGACTGTTTGGCAAGGAAGAATATTCCAGCACCTCTGATTCATGCTATACAGAGCTTCTACAAGTCTTGCAGAAATTATGTGAGGACAGCAAACCATAAGTCAGAAGAGTTCAGGACCACCGCTGGTGTAAGACAAGGTGATATCCTATCACCTTACCTCTTCATACTCCTTATGGACGATGTCATCAAGGCATGTAAGGAGAGAACAAGAAAGTATTCAGTGGGGTACTGGAAGATGAGACAGGTCTATATTTCGGAGCTGGCATTTGCTGATGATGTTGCCCTGATTGCTAAATCAGAGGCACATCTCCAATCCAACCTGCAAGTCTGGAAGGAAGAGCTGGAGAAGAGAGGGATGGTTATAAGCAGCTCTAAAACAAAATCCATGGTGATATCACGAGAAGAAAGAAAACATCAGATTAAGTTGGGAGAACAGGTCCTGGAGCAGGTCGACCACTTTTAATACCTCGGAGCTATTATAGACCGAAAGGGAGGCATCAAAGAAGAGTTGGCCACTCGAAAAGCAGCAGCTGGGAGACTTTTTCAGGCCATAAATCGAGGATTCCTCAGCAAGAGAGTGGTTGGTAAGAAAACGAAGATGGCTGTATACCGCTCCACCTATGTCCCAGTCTTGACATACGGATGCGAGTCATGGGCAATGACTACAATCCATAAAAGCCAGATCCAAACCTCAGAAATGAGGTATCTGAGGAAGGTGGTTGAAGTAACAAGAAGAGACATGGTACGCAACCAGACGATACGTCAAGGCCTTAAATCCTACCCCCTGCAGACCCAAGTAGAACAGTCCCAATTAAGATGGTTTGGCCATGTCTGCAGAATGGGAGAAGAGCGGATACCACGACAAGCATGGGAAACAAAGAGCCAAGGATCCAGACCCCGAGGACGACCCAGAGTCCGCTGGGAGGACAACATTAGACAATCTTTGAAGGATCGAGGACTAGAATGGAACCAGGCCAGGAGGAAGACAGCCGATAGGATAATCTGGCGCTCTCTCTTCCAAACCTCTACACCTCACGGTAGAAGGGGAACGACTAAGTAAGTAAGTAAGTAAGGTTGCCACTCAAGTTCTATAGACAAACCAAGATTTTATTCGTTAAAAAACCCAGATTATTTTATGCCCCAAATACAAGGGATGGACGATGCTTACACAATCTTTTAGTGCAACTTAAGCACAAATAAGCTGTGTGCTACCAATGTTTATTTATTTCTTCATTTTTATTTTATTTATTTTTTTAACCGAAAATTCACAATTATATAAAAATGATTTTATTAACACCCCAATATATCAACTCTTGAAAATGAGATATTTTAATAGTAACATCACAGTAGTTACATTAACCAAATGTTCCTGAAATGAAATATAAAATGTTAGTTGTAACTTGTTACTGTTTAAAATTGTCACTTGTCAGCGACTTGGCATCCATGTCGACAACTTCTTCTTCGTCAAGATCATATGCATGAATTGACAACGTGGAATCTTGATTGTGGAGTTCCAAAATCGTTGCACTTCTCTGCCGACAACATCCTTCACGCACATCTTCAACCACGTTTTTACAAGGATTAAACTTATGACAAACACCATCTTTGGCAACTGCTTGCTTGACTAGTACTCGATTGGAAACTGTTTCACACAAAAGCTTGTTGGTTTGTTTAGTTTTAACTAAGTTAACCTTCGAAAACACTCTTTCGACGCATGCTGATGAGTGAGGTAGTGCCCTAAGCGTGCACATGAGGTCAGCCAAAACATCAAATTTCTTCTGGCTATTAGCATCTGTTACTTGTTGCAGTCCCAACCAGAATGTGGGCGGATCCTCATCCACCAGATGTCCAAGATCTTTTCGGTACGATGCCAGTTCTCGCCATTGATCGGACAGACGATCAAGGCTCTCTTCTGAAGCAACTGTTGGGAACTGCGCTGCTAATGGAATGACACAAGGTTCGTTGATCTCGAGAGCTTGCTACGGATCCAACAGCTGCGTTTGCGCTTGTAGTAAAGTACTCTGTGTGACACCCCACTCAAATTTCCCCGATTCAAAAATCTAGTTAACGTAAATTTACAACCTATAACCCACTACTACTATGTTTGAAATTTGTCAAGGGCAAGGTCAAACCTACCGCAACAAAATTGGACAAAATAATTTGAATTTTCTACTACCCCGTTAAAAATCTATAAATAATTTCCATGTTTGACCATGGTCTGAAGGCCACGGCAAATCAACCGCTTGAAAATTAACTAACGTAGTCCAAAAATCTATTAATAACTACAGTATTTGAAATTTGTCTGGGGCAAAGTCAAATTTACCGCTTGTAAATTAACTAACGTACGCCTAAAATCTATTAATAACTACAGCATTTGAAATTTGTCTGAAGGCCATCGTAAAATCAACCGCCATCAATTTGACTAAAGATTTGAATTTTCTAACACCAAGCGTAAAAGTCCCACCCCCAATCACACACACGCTCCACCCTTCCCAAATATTTGTGAACGAACGCCGTAAAGTTTGGCCACTAACCAAATTGTTACCTCGTTTTATAGGGGAGAGGGGAGGTTGTTTAAAATGGAAAGCAAGCCTAATCGGTGTGTTTGGAAAAACTTAGATAATGTATTTCTTTATAAATAAAGAGAGTTTACATAAAAAAGGATGTCTTGAACTGTAGCGTTAATATTGTTAAATATAATACCATAAGAATTTCCCTTATAATAAATTATCTGGCCTTAGAAACATTTATTTTACTAATATTTTAGTTCAGTGAAAGGAGCAAATAATTACTTAAAAATTACCCATATGAAAACGGAGACAAATAATTAAAAGAAACCTATATAGGAAGATAGAGGACAGTTGTCTGTTTAATAATTACTTTCAATATTAAAAATCGACCCATTAATAACAAGGATACACCCATACCTCGACTTTCGTCACTTCGAGTTTCGTCGCTTCGCTCTTTCGTCGGTTTTAAATTATAACCACGTTTCCCAATTTCGTCGCTCGCTTCGCTCTTTCGTCGCATTTCGTCACCACCGCGCGTTATCTTTTTGAGAAATTTAAGAAAAGGTCAAATTTGCATAATATAGCAGTGACGTGAGAATCAGCTAGCGCCGATACTGCAGCTGCAGGAGCTTTTCAAGTGGAGCTTGAAAAAATTATAGAAGAAGTTGGCTACATAAAGCAGCAGATCCTCAACGTAGATGAGACGGGCCTCTTTTGGAAGAAGATGCCATCCAGAACTTTTATTGCCAAAGAGGAAACATCAATGCCTAAATTTAAAGCTGCCAAAGATAGGCTTACTATGTTGCTAGGGGCTAATGCAGCTGGTGACTGCAAGCTAAAGCCTCTGCTCATTTATCATTCTGAGAATCCTAGGGCCCTGAAAAATTATTTAAAGTCTTCCCTTCCAGTTCATTTCAAGTCCAATAAAAAAGCCTGGATGACTGGTGAATTATTTACAACTTGGTTCACTGATAATTTCAAGCCTGCAGTTGAGGATTATTGCAAACAACAGAACCCTTTAAAATCCTACTGCTCTTGGATAATGCTCCAAGCCACCCAAGAATTGTGCTTGAGGCCCACAAAGAAATTAAAGTTGTGTTTCTGCCTCCAAACACAACTTCTATGCTGCAGCTTATGGACCAAGGAGTAATTTCATCATTTAAATCTTACTATATCAGACGGACGTTTGCCAAGGCTATAGCTGCACTAGATGCTGATGTTGATGCGGGGCCTAAACAAAATAAATTAAAAGCATTTTGGAAAGGATTCAATATTCTGGATGCCATCAAAACTATCAGAGATGCATGGACCGATGTTAAAGAATCCAATCTGAAAGGCTCTTGGAAAAAGTTGATTCCTTCCCTAATGAACGACTTTGAAGGGTTTGAAGAAACAGTGGAGGCCATCACTTCAAATGTTGTGGAAATGGCCCAACAGCTGGAACTGGAAGTAGAGGCTGAAGATGTTAGAGAGCTGCTTGAGTCTCACGATCAGCCCCTAAGTGATGAGGATCTACTGGCGATGGAAGAACAAAGAAAACTTTTGAATGAACAGGAAGCCATGCCTGAAGATACAGCTCAGCCTAAGGAGATGACCACCAAAGAACTGGAGGTTGGAATCGCCAAAATAGAGGACGCAATTGGTTATTGGGAAAGGGTGGATCCCAATTTCGGCAGAAGTTCTAAAGTAAATAGTGAGTTAGAACACCAAGTATCCTGTTACAGAGAACTTCTTAGGGAAAGGAAGAAGACATCAATGAGGCAAACGTCATTGCTCTCCTTTTTCAAGACGCAACCGCCACAACCAACTTCAGTCGCCCCTCCCTCTAACCCTTCAGATTCCGAGCCATCAACATCAACCCCAGCCCCTGTTAGATCTCCTTCAAAGTGCCCTTCTCCTAAAAGAATTAGATTGAAATCCTACAGTTCTGAAGGTGAGCCTCCTCAATTTTCTCCATCTGATTTTCTAAGTCTAGAATCCCCATAAATTACCAACATTCAAAAATGTACATACTGTATATATTCATCGTCTACTTGCTCAAGCATGATTTTAAGGTAAGATGTTATTTACGTATTTTTTATTTATTACTGTATTTTCTTTATTCTTATGTTTATTTCTGTTTATCTAGGTGTTGCACGCATTCGCAAGTGTTATATAGTTAGCTATTTACGTTTTTTGGCGGCCCTAATTCATTTGTAAGCTAAATAAAGGCTATGCTTCGACTTTCGTCGATTTTCGACTTTCGTCATAGCTCTGGTCCCTAACCTGTCGAAAGAGTGAGGTATGGGTGTATTGTATAAATAAAATTGAGACAGACGAACAAACACACTTCTGAACTGCTCAATTTGATAGCCTTCTGAAAAGTTAAATTTTCTTAACACGTTTCTGATTGGTTAATTGTAGTTTAGGATGGGGCGATAAAATTAACAATCTGCCGGCATAGTGCGCCATTTGAGAAAAAACTAAAACACAGACAGATTGAGAGCAGATGCAAAGCATTGATGTTGAATGCCTTTGCCGTCTGGACGATAGCGGTCTGATCTTAAACCATTAACCGCCAGTCAATCTTGTGATTGTGTGATTTATTCTTTACTTGCGGTAAGATAAATAAGTTTATTGATATTTCATTAGTATGTACAGGCCACACAGATAGTGCTCCATAATTTTGTTTTGTTCGACATTGCCTATTGGAAGAGATTACGACACCCTAAATAGGAAATGCCTAAGCAGATTTATTTGGAAAGTGAAATACAATGTGTAAAAATGTTTGAATATTGCCATAACAATCTTACGACTGTAAGTCCAGAAGCTACTAGCAGTTTTCTGCAGTGCATTAGTGTTCAATTAACACATGAAAACCTACATAGGATGTTTGCACAAAATATTTAACAGGTCACAAGAAGAACATTGTATACACCATCTGATTCTATGGAAGAAAATCAATGCTTAAGGGGTCAGTGGCGTTGCAGCCATATGGGAACAGTATGAAAACACTGGAAGAAAAATGGTCAAACAAAAATAGGGTTTGGTGCATTTGGTTGGCACGCGTAGCTGACCCACCTTTTGAATGTATTATTGATAAAATTGTGGAATGATATTATAGATATGATATAAAGAGGGGAACATAACCTTCTTATTTCAAGGTTAAATTGCCAAATTGAAAAGCGACATAACCCCTGGAAATTCAGAACCTGTGGGCATAGAGAGAGCTTCTTATAAACTGCAAGCTTCCCGCCACATCAGCATCCAGGGAAACTCTGAAATACTTGTTGTTCTTGAAGATTCTCAAGCCACCACCACAGACAGGCTTTTAAGATAAGTCCATTAAAATTGGCACTTGAGGACTCATCCTTATCATTCCACTCAAATACAAGAAATTAAAAGAGGGCATGATGAAACACACAAACCCTCAAACCATTGACAGAATTCTTACCCAGTGTTAACATATTCCAGTAGGGAGTACAAACCTATTGATATTTTAGACTTATTATTTTATGGACAGGATGTCCACCCTAATTATTTAAAACTTGTAAATAAAGACACATTTCTTTGAGTTGAAAATTCCTGTTCCAGAAAATTGAGGTTCAGGAATATTAAAAATTGTAATATAATTATATAAATTCACACACAGTCTTACTTAATTCAATTATATTGAGTTACAGTTGTGTTTGTTTTATTGACACATCACTATACCTACATTACCCTAGACACGTAACCATATAACATACCCAGAAAATATTTCCCAGAGTGAGATCTCAGAGAGGTAGCGGATAGGTACCCTGAGAATACAACATCATCAACAATTAGACTCAGGGACTTACACAGCTTGACCTCACTTTGTTTACACTTAGTTGAGTAACACCAATAACCTCTCATATTACCACAGCGCCAGAACACTGTTTTGTCCAAGTGGAAACCTGCGTCGTATTTGAGTACAAAGTTCAATCAGGTATGCCAATACATCCTTGCGAAACTGGACTTCTTTATCTCCTAAAGGTTGTCGGATTAACTGCGCGTCACATCGTCCACCCAGCTCAATGTAATTCAATTTCTTGTGCACCTGTACATCCGAAGGATCAATGTCGGCAAGAATGCGATGATCATGGCTGCAATACTTCCTGCCTAATAAGCATACTGAGAAGAAAACGATACTCTCGTTACACTCGTGTACACTTTGTGAAGACGGAAGTTCTCGGACTGGAATTCGATGTTCATGACGTTAACTTTACCCAGTATGTAGCCGACAAATAGAAGCATGAGCTTCGTGCCAACCGTGTTCATCGTCTGCAGGATTTGCCCCGCACCGTCGACGTTGTCCACTGAAGCTTCGGATTGGAAATACAAGTGTAGAGCATCCCATTGCTCAAGGATCCTCTCAATGACTGCTTCACGGACAGCCAGCGTGTTTCAAACAGCTTCAACACTGTATGTTTCTGGGCCTGAACTACATCTTGTATTAACTGGAACTTGACATTTCTTTTACTACTACGCAAAAAATAGAAGCAGACATTCTTTATGAAAATTTCAAGCCAAGATGGTAGGTGGCTGCTGGCAGCGTTTGCACAAAGTGCAAATGAATGACAAACACAGCCGAGAACAAAGACATGTGGAATCTCTTTCTTCAGCTGTGCCTGTGAACCACTTGCAGTCCCCATCATAGTGGCACAGTTGTCTGCAGCAAAACCAATGACGTTACTAAGGGGGATTGCATGCGTGCTCAACAATTTCTTAACAGCTGTAAACATGCCAAGACCAGTTCCATCCTCCACCTCAATGAGGTCTAACAGTGAATCAACTACTTTTCTTGTTTGTGTGTCACAAAATCGCACAACTACTGCCAACATCTGATTCGTAGAGACATCAGTATTCTCATCAACGATTAAAGAAAATTTCTGATTTCTGCAAATGTTTATAACTTCAAGCCGCTCAAAATGAGCAATGCTGTACTACATCACATAGGCAGCCTTGGTGCGCTTCAGTGACATTTTTTGAGCAATTGCGCTGTCTGGAAACATCTGCTTGCAACATTCAATCAAATGATCAGCTTGCGGAAACGGAGTATTATGTTCTGCCATGAAATCCGACAACAGTATCTCCGCTTTTGCAATTTTGTCTTGGAGACAGGGCTCTTTTGGTTTGATGAAAAACTTGTTAATGTTCAGAGTTTTGTTTTTTGGCTTCGAAGTTTTTCATATGTTTCTGTGTGCTTTTATGTGTCAATAAAGCTGTTTTGTTGGCATTAGTTAATGTACAGGAACAGACCGTACAAATCGCAGCATAGCGATTGCCAGAGTCCGGCTTTATCCAATCCTTCAGTTCGCTGTCTGTTAGCCATTCCTCACAAAAAGCCTGCTGATACTATGGCTTCACTTTTTTTACGCGGTGGCGTGTGTGTCGTCATGCTGTTACAACTACCTAGCGTACCATCATCATCGCTTAAGTCTAAAATTTAAAAAGAATACTTTAAAACACATCGCAACGTCATTGATGTGGTTAAAAACAAGAATTAAATTTAAGTGGAAAAAAAAATATATAGCACATAATTTTTTTACATTTAATTATAATATAAATATAATGTATAATGCTCAGTGCACAGAATATTCATACATTGTAAATGACAATTGTAAAATATACCCAGATTAATGTAGATTTGGGGAAAAAATACCCAGATACCCAGACGGAAGCCAAAGAACCCAGATCTAGTATAAAAGAAAATACCCAGCTGTGGCAAAACTGACCCTAACTACTTTCTCGTACAATGCGGCAAATAAAGTACAAAGTAAACGATCGGTGGCACTAAAGCAAAATAGATTTCCAATACCAAAATATAGTACCTTCTTCCCCCCTCTAGTCAGTCCAAATAGAGTAAATCAAAACTAAATTTGTATGAATGTTTTTGTGTGTGACCTCCCATTTCCAAGAAACAAACAAACAATAAAATAATATTTAAAAAAACGAATAAAAAAAATGAAACAAACAAACTAAAACTACCGGTACGTAAATGCGAGAATAATAGTTAAAAGAGCAAGCTTAAACAGTATAAACAAGTATGGGAATCCTTTTCTCCAGTTCAATCTCTGATGGGTTATATTATAAATAGGATCATCATCAGCTGCTATCTCCTCAACGAAGGTTGGCTGTAATGGATCTCCAACGTCTTCTGTCCCTTGTCTTGGTGATGCACTCTGATAGACTCTTTCCTGTCCATCTCTTGCTGTTATTTCCCCACTTATAGCGCTGTCTTCCCCTTGCACGTTTGCCTTCAGCTCTCCCTTCTATTATGGTCTTCTGCAAGGTGTTATGCCTTTTTATGTGGCCAAAATATTTTAGCTGCCGAACTTTGATCTCCCTCATTAGTTCTCTTTTCATACCTAGATTTTCTAGGACCTCCTTATTTGTTTTCTTCTCTTCCCGTGAGATACGCCCCATTCTTCTATATATCCACATCTCAAGAGTCTCAATTCTTTCTTCCAATTGCTTATTCATTGTCCATGTTTCTACACCATACAGTAGTGAGGAATATATATAACATTTTATGATTCTCAGTTTTAATTTGTGAGTTAACTGTTTAGATGTCAGTATATGTTTCAATGTTGTTGAATGTAGCTTTGGCCATTCCTATTCTTTTCTTGATTTCTTTTTTACATCTGCCATCTTCTGTTATTATATGACCAAGATATGAGAAGCTCTTGACTTGTTCCAGGGTTTCCCCATTTATGCTTATCTTTACTGTGGGCTTATCGTCTGCTTTGCTAATTATCATAGTTTTTGTTTTCTTAATGGTAATGTCCAATCCATATTCATGACTTATACTGTTCACTTGCTTCTCTAGTTATTGTAAATCCTGTTCACCTTCAGCTAACAACACGGTATCATCTGCATATCTAAGGTTGTTTATTGACCTTCCTTCCACTGATGTTCAGCCCTGGCATATCCTGCATCTGTTTGAAATTTTTTTTCGGTGTATAGATTAAATAGGCAGGGGGACAGCACACAACCTTGTCTGACACCTCTTTTTTATGTCTCTGTATCGGGAATAATTCCTTCAGATCTTACTGTAGCAGTTTGCTCCCAATAAAGGTTACTGAGTATTCTAATGCCTTTTCCATCAATACCAATGTCTTCGAGGCATTCAATTATTTTCTCGTGATGGACTCTGTCAAGAGCCTTCTTATAGTCGATGAAGCACATGGGCATACTTTTTTGGACCTCTGTATATTTTCTGCTAATATTCATAGGCAAAATATTGCCTCTCTTGTTCCGCTGTTCCGTCTAAAACCAAACTGTTATACTTGGACTTCCCTGTCTACTTTACTCTTTATTCTTTCCTGTATGACTTTGAGCAGTATTTTAATTGCATGACTCATCAAGCTGATTGTTCTGAAGTCTGATCATTCTGTTGCGTTAGGTTTTTTTGGGCAATGTTATAAAGACTGATGTCTTCATGTCATTTTGGTATATATCCTGTATTGTATATATCGTTGCACAGATCTGTGATTGCATCTATACCAAAGCTCTCCAGGGCTTCTATCATTTCAATTTTTATGTTGTCCATGCCTGCTGATGTTCCTTTTTGTGTCGTTTTTTTGCATCCTATTCTTTTGATGTGAGTGTCGTAGATTTTTGATAGGGAAATTAAGACTTGGGTTGGTCCCTTCTGAATAGGTTAGAATGAGTGATAGCCACAGTGAGATGTGATAACAGAAATAGAGTTCCACGAGTGAGATGGTAGAAATTTATAGAGGCTGTCCCGGAAAATCGAGAATCTCTCTCTCTCTTTCCGCCTATCTTCTACAACAGATCCAAAGGAGTCAGACAATCTATAAAAAGTATGTATATTAACTCTTTCAGTCCCAAGCAAAAAAGTGGTTTTGGCCCAAAGAAAAATGGCCATACCAGTATGTTTTTATTGTTTTTGTTTGGAAATAATTTTTTTAAATATTCGTATTCATAAATAACAAAAGTCCACTCACGTGCGTTTTTGAGTTGTCAAAATTAGCACATAGAAAGGATCAAGATGAAAGCCACGACAGTTAGAAGTACACACTGGCTCTTGGGGGTTAAAGACATGGTGCCCGCACATACAATGGACGACAGTTAGACACACAGACATGGGAAAAACTATAACAATGATTATATAGATATTATGGGAACGAACTGACCACCACACTGAAATAAAGGTAGATATAGTTTAATTAAAGCTATGAACTTTTCTAATGAGACCTTTGATATCATCTTGAACGGGAAAAAACTACAGAAAGTTGAAAGTTTCAATTATTTAGGCAGTAAAATGACTCAGGATGGTGACACAACAAGAGAAATTCATACTAGAATTGCTTTGGCAGCTAGCGCCTTCAATAGATTATCTAACATTTGGAAATTACGATCATTGAATATACATACCAAGCTTCGTCTGTTTAATTCAAATGTTATCTCAGTGTTAACATACGGCTGTGAGAGTTGGAAAATAACAAATTCATTGGAGAACAAGCTGAATACATTCGAGAACAAATGTCTTAGAAAACTCATGAACATCAGTTGGAAAGAATTCAAGACTAATCGACAAATAAGAGAAGACTCTAGGCAGAAATATGTCTCCGACTATATAAGGAAAAGACGATGGTCATATATCGGTCATGTCCTACGAATGCAAAACAACAGAATACCACTACAGGCGCTCACTTGAGTTCCTGAGGGTTAGAGGAAAAAAGGAAGACCAAAAGAAACACTCAGAAGAACAATAATAAGAGAAGGAAGAACGTTGGGCCTAAATAATGTGCAAGAGCTAAGAGGAGTGGCGTCACAACGAACAACCTGGAGAGCACTGGTTTCTGCCTTATGCGCCGTGTTTGGTGCTTAAAGAATTTATTATTATTATTATAGTTTAATTATCATAGTAAACTTACATCACAACATATAAAATACATCAAAAACATACACATAGTCATAAAAATCAAGGAATGCTACAATAGTGATAGACCCGTTTGTATGGTCCTCCCCTGGATATATAGCTCACAGTCCCGTTAGAAGAAAGTGATAACCCCAAGGAGTTAAAGATGCATATGATTGAGTCTATGGTTTCCCCCTTTTAAGGTATGGACAGACTTGATACTCTGCTTTATTCTAAGGGTAACTATTGTTAGCAATAACTTGCATAAAGGAAGTTGCAACAAAGACTCAAACAAAGAACATCCTTCAGTCTACTTTCACTCGGCTCTTTCATCAGGGCCCTGATATACTTACAGTCATGCTGTTGTTCGCCGTCTGGCGCAAACTTTGGGACACTCACACACTTTTTATCTGTTACTGTCGTTAAATGAAGCGGATCCCAGCTCTGCAGATTTGTTTGTTGGTTTCATCAAAATGGATCCGGGGAGCGTCTGCTTCATGCGATAGTTATATTCAGACTAAAGTTAGTGTCATTTGACTCACGAGGTAAGAATTAGGCTTAAACGAGCACACAGTGTCAGAACACGAGGTTTCCCTTAATTAGGAAGATGACCGGTGGACAACTTCTCTCAACAAATAATCTTGGTTCACCACACACTTTGTCAACAATGTCGGAAAGTTAATGTTTTAGATTTCTGTAATTTTTCTCGCCACAAGGCAGCATGTACATTAGAGTTAGTGTAGAAATATGCACTGGCTCAAAGGCCCAGTATAAGCATTTATTAGGTATGTCTCTGTACAAAACGCCGGCAAAGTTTGGGTTACCCCATTATTCACTGAATAAAGAAAAAACACATATGAAATATGTTACATATTATGTACTCAATATAACTTACGTTTTTAAAATGCAAGCAAACAGCTTGACTTATCATTTAAAACTTCCCGTGCAATAAGTTATATTTAAAAATCATCAATCCTCATGAATTAGGAATACATACGTATTCCGTCAACACTCATGAAGCATCTAGCATTATAAGTTAGTTTAGAAAAATTGTTCCCGTCTGATTATTTAGCAGTTAAATTAAATTCGTTATAGCTACATTGTTGTTTAAGCTAGAAATTATAATTTATTCTGCTTTCCACTGAAACACGTCACTAGAAAATAATACAGACTATATAAATTAAGCACTCTGCACCAAATCTAACTAGTGAAATATAAAATAAGCGATTATCACTTTAGACACTCACAAAATACTAGATATTATATATAATATTTACCTCCACACACAGAACTACAGACTAAACCATTAACTAGAATACTGCAATCTAATGGTAGTCTAGAACTCGGCAAAATGGCCAAGAAACTCAGACTTCGCCAAAACACAGATATTTGATCTAGCACAGCGATCTGTCTACTGCAACATTTTAGGAGTCAGAATGAAAATAAAGTTTAACATTCTGGTTATATCTATTACCAGACAAAGGGGTCCCAACTTTATTTCGCCAAACGAAATAATCTCCCCTTTCCGTCTAAAACACCTTACATCAACTAGAAGACTACCATGAACTGACATTCGTGCGTTTTCACACCTCACGCTGACCAGGCCAACAGTGAGTGCCTTGTCAGCTGGGATTTCTAGACAAATGTCTCAAACTGCGCCGATGAGATGTCGGCTATCGCGCCTCACTGAGCGCTCAGCCGATGCAACTCGTTGTGGCAGGTGAAAATGCAGACAACTTTGTCGCCTATATGTCTGGCGAAAGCGAATATTCACAGTGTATTTCGTCTGGTGCAGGGAATGCTGTAGACATATGTCTGCTCCTATGTCTGGCCAGACGAATATATTCACAGTTTCGTCCACTGACACCTAATGCAATAGAATACATTTTAACGCTCTCTCTCTGACACGTTATGTCATAAATGTTTACCAGTATGAGAAAGAAAACAGTAAAGTTGAGAATGGGGAAGAAAATATTTTTCGCAAACGAATGGATGCGAAAAATACAGGAAAAAGGTAAAGAGTGATAATAAAATAGAGGATACGGGTGAAAGAAAAAGAAGAGGATATAGGCAATTTATGATCAATAAACTCTCTGTGACAGTGAGAATATTTTAACCTTCATTAGAATCTGGTGATGGTTTTTAACCTCTGTTGTCCTCGAATAGTTCTTTTACGTATTATGGCCATCTGCTTTATATGTCTTTCTCATCAAGATTGCACCATTTTTTATTTTTTATTTTTTTAATGTAGCCTTTTCCATGGGCAAACATCGACCTATTTGATCATTTCTATATTTCTTCAAGCATATCCTTTGTCATGTGCTTTGCTTCCATGTTTTCTATTTCTTTGCATTTTGTTTCTTTCCACCGTTCTTTTGCATGTCTACACATAGTAGTTATGTCGTTGTCAATTGTTTTATATTCTGGAGTGTTTTTTGCTCTATTTCTTTCTGCCATTTTATTCAAGATGTCATCTGTCATATATTTTTCTTAGACTCCTTTTTCCGGTAAGTTTGCATTTGCTGATTGTATGCTCGTATAATTAGGATAAATAGCCATTGATTTAAATATTACAAGACCTCAAGGTCTTTTATATTTGGACATGCGCCCTAATATAACCGACTAGGTTGAACAGGGCGCGCCTCGCCAAAAAGAGGAAACAATTTTTTTTATTTTTTTTTAATTAATATTGTGGCTAATTCCAGATAAAAATTTCAGTTGCCGATACCTTATCATGGTATCATTGCGCCTTTCTATGTAGCTTAAAAAGATTTAAAACACTTTGTCTAATGTAATGACAAATTATAAACGCCCATTAAATTTTTTTTAAATATATTTTTTTACATTGTTTTAACAGATTGATCCCGGACCAAATAAGTGGGTAACGAATTTTTATTTGATAGTGAGGAAGGTTTTTTTTTTTGTTGTTGTAATTAATGAAGAAAAATATCCAGTTCAACCTTTGGTGGGTTATAATTAGGATATATATTGTTTTCAATTCTAAATAATATGAACAACTGCCGATATGAGAAAGTGGTATCACATTTGCCAAATCATTGTAAATAGGGAAAATCACAATTACCAATTATGCTTAAATGTTAAAAAAAAAAAATTTAAAAAAAAAAAAACGAACAAAATCAAGCAGAAACTCTAAACAAATTTTTTTTTTTTTTTTTAAATTAATGAAGAAAAATATCCCGTTCAACCTCTGATGGGTTATAATTAGGATATATATTTTTTTCAATTCCAAATAATATGAAAAACTTCCGATATGAGAAAGTGGCATCACATTTGTCAAATCATTGTAAATAGGAACAATCGCAATTGTGCTTATACGTTAAATACATAAATTTAAAAACAAACCAAAAAAAAAAAAACCAAACAGACAAACAAACAAAATCAAGAAGAAACTCTGAACAAGAATAATATTAAAGTGGAGGGGTGTAAAGGCCTGGCGGTTCCAGTTATATAACTGACTTTAACAGATAACACTGTCTAACAAAAAAAATTTTTTTTTTTCTTTCTCTAACATTTCTATGTTTTTCTGGTCAATTTTAATGCGCTGTTTTTAAATCTGCAAACCGTTTTTCTCTATCAGGTCGGGATCTCTAGAAATACGCAATTGAAGTTTTTTAACAAAGCATATAGTATTACAACATCATTCGTACAAGAAGTGTAACAGTTATCTAGCTTGAATTTCTTCGCAGTCGACTTTCGTCGGTGAATGGCATGTGGTACATGGCGATGAAGCATCCAACAATAATCGGCAAGCATGGTCACACTCCACCGTCCTTGATAACGTGACTCCATTACGGCGATATCTTGATGGAATCGTTCTCCATGTTCATCGCTGACTTCGCCAAGGTTGTCAGGGAAAAAGTCAAGATGCGAATCGAGCAAATGGATTTTGAGGGACATGTTACAGACCATAATTCTGTATGCATCTATGCACTGCTTAACAATATGCACATAGTTGACAGATTTGTGATTTCCCAGAAAGTTATCGACGATCGATTTGAATGCCATCCATGCGCGAAGTTCACTACCATGTAACAAGTTCTCGAACTGTTTGTCTGCAATAACTTTCCTAACCTGAGGTCCTACAAAGATACCTTCCTTTATCTTTGCATCGCTAACTTGCGGAAACTTTTCTCGAAGATAAGTGAAAGTTTTGCTTGTTTTATCTAAAGCTTTTACGAAATTCTTCATGAGCCCCAACTTTATATGTAACTGTGGTAAAAATGATGCTGTCTGTGTTAACTAATGGCTCGTGTTTTACATTTTTATGCCCGAGCTGCATACGATCCCTGATAGGCCACACCTTTCTTGCATGTTCCTGTCTGTTGCGGCTGTCCCATTCACATAGGAAGCATCACAATTTAGTATACCCAGTCTGCATGTCTGTGAGAATTGCAATGACCTTTAGGTCTCCACAAATCCGCCATTGGTAGTCATTGTACTTTATTTTTGCCAAAAGTATAGCCATATTGTCATAAGTTTCTTTCATATGAACAGAGTAGGCGACTGGAATTGATGAAAATAAATTTCCGTTATGCAATAACACGGCTTTTAGACTAGTCTTGGAAGAGTCGATGAAAAGTCGACATTCGTTGACTATGTGCTCATGACCGAGGTGCACCATTAGACCGTTTACATCTTTGCAATAGCAAATGTCATTATCCATCTCAAAGTATTGAACAAGTTCTCTGTGTCTATGACGAAATTTAGATATCGGAGTATTGGGCGCTAAAAGATTCCATTCTTTGAGTCGCGAACCGAGTAATTTCGCTTGTAATTTTGGTAAGAGCGAGATCACGTATTAGATCTGAAAGTTCTGAATGGTTAATTAAGTGAACACCATCATTCACCGGTATATAATCCGAGTCAGAATTAGTTTCTAAAGCAGGTAAACTATCACTTTCTGATGGTTCATTCACGTCCAATGGATATTGTTCTGGTGGAACTGGGATCGGACACGTGATTTGATCATGAGGCACTGGTTTCGAAACCGATTCAATATTTGGATAAACCACAGACTTTCTAATTTTAAAAGTGAAACCATGGATATATGTCAAACAGAAGTAACAATCAGTAGCGTGATTTGTCGGTTCACGCCATATTACTGGCACTCCAAAAGGCATCGACTTATGCTTCGGCGATTTTCGTAACCAACCTGCCAATGTATTTGAACAAGTCGAACAAAAAACTGCATTTTGATTTATTTGCATCATCAACTTTCGAATCGAAATAAAGTTCATATGCTTTCTTTAGTAATGGTGTAAAGTTTTTCTGGTGAACACGATCAGTAAAATATCCGCACACGTAACAGAACAGATTAGCCGAATTTCTACAACTTCTAGAAGCCATATTTCGCTCAGAATTATTTCAAAATACAGTAACTATTTGAAAAATAGCGTAACATATGTCATGCATCTTTTAGCAGTATAAAAAGTAGAATTATTTTGCATTTTATTAATTTTTAATAAGTTATATAGTAAAAATGAAACGGAGCAAATAACGGTTTTCCAAAAATATATTTTTTCACAAATATCTTAAGAACCCGACGTGATAGAGATAAACGGATTTCAGATTTGAAATCAGCGCAAGAAACTGACCTAAGAACACTTATTCTTATATAAGAAAGAAAAATGTTGTTTGTCAGTGTAATTAATTGACTTTCATCTGTTAAAAGTCATAAGCATTGTAATAACAGCATCAGACCTTCACATTCCCAGCCACTATATATTAACATTTGTTCGTGTTAAATATTGTTTGACTATATTATGCAGTTCCCTAGGTCTGTCTACTCTTAACACCTCTTCTATATTTATAGGTAAGTTTGATGCTTGCAAATAATCTAATATTGGTATTCTCATTTGTTCATACCTCTTACATTTTAACAAGAAATGTTCTATATTATTGTCCTGAAGACATACTGCACAGTAAGGTTCTTCTATTCTGAAATAGCCTTTTTCCAGCTGTAGTCTGAGAAGTTTCTTATTACTGGGAATTTTCAATTCCCTAGATATCTGACATTTTCTTGTTGAAGCCTTGAACAACTTATATGCATGTCTTCCTTTCAGATTTTTATCCCACTCTGCTTTCCATTCATCTATTATTAAATCTTTAATTAAGCTTTTAATCTCTGATTTACTCATCCCTAAATTTATTAGATTTTTATCAGATCTACCTTTCTTGGCTTCTTTATCTGCCTTTTCATTTCCCTCTATGCCAACATGTGAAGGTATCCAAGCAATTAAGACTGAACATCCTCTGGAATATAAGTATGTAGTTGCCAGAAATATATCCTCTGCTATATCAGGTCTACTACATTCTCGTAAGTTTCTAAGGGCTTTAATTGTTGAAAGAGGAATAATATTAAGGTGGAGGGATGTAAAGGCCTGGTGGTTCCAGTTATATAAATGACTTTAACATATATTTAATTGACTTTCATCTTTTTTTTTTAATTATTATTTAATGATGGAAAATATCCCATTCAACCTCTGACGGGTTATAATTAGAATATATATTGTTTTCAATTCTAAATAATATGAACAACTGCCGATATGAGATAGTGGCACCACACCTGTTAAGTCACTGTAAACAGGGAAAATCACAACTTTAGTGCGTTTCAAAAAGGTCGGTCGACGATTGACTTCAAATATCTCCATATTCCTTTCACTGATAAACATGATTTTTTGCATGTCGTCTTATATTTTCAATGTCCCAAAGTTTTTATAAAATTCGATGTTGCAGGTAGTGTTCTCTTCTTGCAATGGCTAATTCCTTTGATCTTTTTTAACGAAGTAATTATTTTGTCCTGGAAGAAAATAATTTACCGTAAATGAAGGAAGTTGGATATTTTCGGCATAAGGCGTCTATACAATTCGAATGTTAGAGGGGTTTGTTAACTGATTACTACGTGAGGTCCTTTTTTATTTCTTCGAAATATTTGAGAGAAAAATAACGCCTATTGGTTGTAAATGTTACTTTTTATACCAAAACGTGAATGGATGCATGAAGAGGTGAAAGTACTGTGTATGTTAAAAATAGTAGTGAAATCGCGGAAATAAAAAGGAAATGAATTGGTTTACATATATACATAGATGGAGGAGAAAACATATAAGGTATTTGCACACTTATTCTGAGTCAGACGAGTCTAACATATTGATGACTACTCTCGGCTGAACGAACGACAGTCCATCTTTTTTCCAATAGTCATTTTCCTCTTTTAAGACATGGTCTTCACATTTACACCAATAACACTGACAAACAACATTTTTCTTTCTTATATAAGAATAAGTGTTCTTAGGTCAGTTTCTTGCGCTGATTTCAAATCTGAAATCCGTTTATCTCTATCACGTCGGGTTCTTAAGATATTTGTGAATAAATATATTTTTGGGAAACCGTTATTTGCTCCGTTTCATTTTTACTATATAACTTATTAAAAATTAATAAAATGCAAAATAATTCTACTTTTTTATACCGCTAAAAGATGCATGACATATGTTACAATATTTTTCAAATAGTTACTGTATTTTGAAATAATTCTGAGCGAAATATGGCTTCTAGAAGTTGTAGAAATTCGGCTGATCTGTTCTGTTACGTGTGTGGATATTTTACCGATCGTGTTCACCAGAAAAAACTTTACACCATTACTAAAGAAAGCATATGAACTTTATTTCGATTCGAAAGTTGATGATGCAAATAAATCTTAGAAGCCAAATGCTGTTTGTTTGACTTGAGCAAATACATTGGCAGGTTGGTTACGAAAATCGCCAAAGCATAAGTCAATGCCTTTTAGAGTGCCAGTAATATGGCGTAAACCGACAAATCACACTACTGATTGTTACTTCTGCTTGACAAATATCCATGGTTTCACTTTTAAAACTAAAAAGTCTGTGGTTTATCCAAATATTGAATCGGTTTCGAAACCAGTGCCTCATGATCCAATCACGTGTCCGATCCCAGTTCCACCAGAACAATATCCTTTGGACGTGAATGAACCATCAGAAAGTGATAGTTTACCTGCTTTAGAAACTAATTCTGACTCGGATTATATACCGGTGAATGATGGTGTTCACTTAATTAACCATTCAGAATTTTCAGATCTAATACGTGATATCGCTCTTACCAAAGGACAAGCGGAATTACTCGGTTCGCGACTCAAAGAATGGAATCTTTTAGCGCCCAATACTCCGATATCTAAATTTCGTCATAGACACAGAGAACTTGTTCAATACTTTGAGATGGATGATGACATTGCTATTGCAAAAATGTAAACGGTCTAATGGTGCACCTCGGTCATGAGCACATAGTCAACGAATGGCGACTTTTCATCGACTCTTCCAAGACTAGTCTAAAAGCCGTGTTATTGCATAACGGACATTTATTTTCATCAATTCCAGTCACCTACTCTGTTCATATGAAAGAAACTTATGACAATATGGCTATACTTTTGGCAAAAATAAAGTACAATGACTACCAATGGCGGATTTGTGGAGACCTAAAGGTCATTGCAATTCTCACGGGCATGCAGACTGGGTATACTAAATTTTGTTGCTTCCTACGTGAATGGGACAGCCGCAACAGACAGGAACATTATGCAAGAAAGGTGTGGCCTATCAGGGATCGTATGCAGCTCGGGCATAAAAAAGTAATACACGAGCCATTAGTTAACAAAGACAGCATCATTTTACCACCGTTACATATAAAGTTGGGGCTCATGAAGAATTTCGTAAAAGCGTTATATAAAACGAGCAAAGCTTTCACTTATCTTCGAGAAAAGTTTCCGCAAGTTAGCGGTGCAAAGATAAAGGAAGGTATCTTTGTAGGACCTCAGATTAGGAACGTTATTGCAGACAAACAATTCGAGAACTTGTTACATGGTAGTGAACTTCGTGCATGGATGGCATTCAAATCGATTGTCGATAACTTTCTGGGAAATCACAAATCTGTCGATTATGTGCATATTGTTAAGCAGTGCATAGATGCATACAGAATTATGGGCTGTAACATGTCCCTCAAAATCCATTTGCTCGATTCGCATCTTGACTTTTTCCCTGACAACCTTGGCGAAGTCAGCGATGAACATGGAGAACGATTCCATCAAGATATCGCCGTAATGGAGTCACGTTATCAAGGACGGTGGAGTGTGACCATGCTTGCCGATTATTGTTGGATGCTTCATCGCGATGTACCACATGCCATTCACCGACGAAAGTCGACTGCAAAGAAATTCAAGCCTACATAACTGTTATACTTCTTGTACAAATGATGTTGTAATACTGTATGCGTTGTTAAAAAACTTCAATTGCGTATTTCTAGAGATCCCGACCTGATAGAGAAAAACGGTTTGCAGATTTAAAAACAGCGCATTAAAATTGACCAGAAAAAACATAGAAATGTTAGAGAAAGAAAAAAAAATTTTTTTTTTGTTAGCCAGTGTAATCTTTGTCTATCTGCGAGAGGGCGGCATATGTTATTTCTTTCATATTGCATAGTTTGAAAGTTTTATTTTCAGCTGCCACCTGTCCTTTAACTTTTGCCCAAACGAGTTCAACTGGGTTTAAATGTGAATGATAAGGTGGCAGTCTGAAACACATATGACCATGCTGTTGAGTCAACTTGTCTACATGGAATATCTTGGTCTTTTGTGATTTCTTAACAAGGGACAGTAATTCAGGTTTCAGAAACCCCTCGTTAAATGGAATGTCTTCTTTTCTGAGCCAAATCTTTAAAGCATCTTTTGTACTCGAAGATGTCGGGATTTTGTCTTCTTCTGCCACAGCTTTGTGGTATGATGCGTTGTCCATTATCAGACAGGATGGTCTGTCTAGGGACGGAAGAAGAGTATTTTCAATCCACTCTCTAAATATGTTACCGTTCATCTCGGTAAGATAGTCCCGGTTGTCCGTATAATTGGAAGTGAAAATAAGTTCAGCATTTTTCACTAGCCCATTATGTCTGCTGCCTGCATGTGCCATTATCAGACGTTGTCCTTTTCCACTGGGTACACATCTTTTAATCGTTCCATCTGATAACTGCCATTCCTTTTCACTTGTGTGGTGAGCATTGATCCAAGTTTCATTCACATACACAATATCATAATCTTGATTACGCATTTCCCGTACTTCACGTAAATATTTACTTCTCATAGATACTAAGTGCGGCTTCTCGCAGATGACGTTTTTTCCACTAGCGTACTTCCTAAACGTAAAGCCAATGCTTCTAACAGTTCTCCATAATGTTGATTTCGACACATCAATGTCATTGTGTGTTCTCAGCCGAATTGTAAGTTTTCTTAGTGTCACAGTTTCTTTGGAATTGAACATTCTACAAATCTCTCTTCTAATCACATCCCTATCAAAACTATCTACTACTTCCTTTCTTCCTTGCGTCCTGGTATTGATTGAACTGAAAATTCCATTAGCTTTGAGTAATTGATGAAATGAGCGTTTACTTAAACCCAAAGCGTGAAATGTTCTCTTTTCGGGATTTGAGAGACTCCGATACAGTTTACCACGCTTAGCTTCTCTGCAGAAATATTTATACATCTTCACTGCCATTGTATGCAGTGTAAGGAACTTGACTTTCATACCCATTGTATTACAGACCTAAAATACCGCAAGATACGCCTATGCACTGAAATACACAATCAGTAGAACGGTAACTGAACACACCGGAAGGATCAATGTAATGTTCAAAACAGTGCGGTAGTGAGATGAAACACGTGGAAAATCACGTGAAATACGTTCAAGATGTTAAATCGAAATAGCTCACAAATATGAAGGGGTAAGCCCTGTCAATACACGGTTGGACTAGGAGGTGGTCGATTTTGTATACTTTAAATAAAGAAAATTTAAAACCATTAGTTTCTTAACGAGGAAAACAATTTCACCCTCGGGACATAGCGATCATTAGGTCATATGCAAAGTTGCAACAATTACGATCAAGTGGTTGCAGAGATATTGAATCAGCGGCAAACATTGTGAAACGCACTATACCAATTAGGCCTATATGTTTTTAAAAAAAATAAAGAAGAAACTGAACAAGAATAATATTAAAGTGGAGGGGCGTAAAGGCCTGGTGGTTCCAGTTATATAACTGACTTTAACAGATATTTAATTGACTTTCATCTATTAAAAGTCATATGCAGTGTAAGAAAAGCATCAGACCTTCACATTCCCAACCACTATATATTAACCTTTGTTCGTGTTAAATATTGTATGACTATAATATGCAGCTAGCTCCCTAGGTCTGTCTATTCATAACACCTCTTCTATATTTATAGGTAAGTTTGATGCCTGCAAATAATCTAATATTGGTAGGCGGGTTTGTTTTACGGAAGGTCCGTGTTCCCCAAATCCTAAGGGTACCGGGTCATTCTGTATTAATTTTTGCTTCAAAAAATCACTAGGGCTTTATTTTTGGGTAGTGCTTATATTGAAAGCATACCTTT
The DNA here is from genome assembly GCA_024509875.1 of Oreohelix idahoensis. NCBI lineage: Eukaryota > Metazoa > Mollusca > Gastropoda > Stylommatophora > Oreohelicidae > Oreohelix > Oreohelix idahoensis. The sequence goes on along the minus strand of JAMPIV010004575.1, from coordinate 428,260 downwards.
AAAAAATAGTGCTAGGGGGCTTAATTTTCATTTAATGTACTGTTTACAGTTTTCGTCTACTATGTTGCTGTAATACCCTGTTCAACCTGAAAGTTGGTTATAATTGGGGTTACTGGCTTATTTTTGGGGAAACACGGTACCTCTTATAGTTTAACAAGAACAGGGGAAATCACTCTTAAAATTATTGTGATGTGTTGTCAATGTCATCACTTTTCCAATTTATAATTTTGCACACTCTGTGCGTTTAAAAAATAATAACAACACAAGAAGATGTCGCCTTTGTTCCTAAGATCATGTATTTAAATCGTGTTTGCTTAAGTAGTTGACAAATTGAACTGTAAGTTGGCAAACTTTACATCTTGTAGCGGGAATTATCATCATGCTATTCTTAGAGGTCTTACTCAATTCCTGTTTGGGACAAAAACATCGGGTATACCAAACATCGTATTTCATGGGAGATTTTTATTTTTCCTTTTTTTTTTAACATTTCAATTTTAGACCATTGTGGTTTCTCGTGGATAAGGAGGTCATTACAGTTCTAAAAAATACCTAGTATAACTATTGTCTTTTGTGTATCATTAAATTTCATTGAAATAGTTAAATGGGTTGAAACGAAGCACATTTTGACATGTTCGTGGATGCCAACCAAATAAGTCGTTAGGGTTGAGATAAATTTTAGGGTTTAATGTTAAGTTTAGGATTCCTAACTCTTACCACTTATTACTGCATCTCTAAACCCTTCCCTTTTAAGGCCGTAGCGAACACACATCCCACTGTTTTTTAATTCAACCAGTGAGATGATGTTGAAAATTTATTTGGTTGAAATGAGGATTAACGGGACGTGTTTGTTCTTCGATGCTATCCAGATAAGTCGTTAGGGTTAGGATTAAGGTTAGGTTTAGGAATCCTAACTCTTACCACTTATTACTGTGTCTCTGAATTCTTTTTTTTTTTTTTTAGGCCCTATTGAACACACAGTCCATTGTTCTTCATTTCAACCTAATATTTCTCCTGTGAACATTGTGTTGTTATGAGGATAAGCTAGCGTTAGTTTTAAATGTATTTACATTATGGAGAGGCTTATGTGCTGCTAATTCCAGTAACAATCACTTTGGGTGAAATGAAGAAGAGTTGGGCGTGTTCTTTGATGCCATCCAAATAAGTTGCTCATGTTGTTAGGGTTATGATTAAGGTTAGGGTTAGGTTTAGGGTTCTTTGACCCCTCTTACCCTGTATTAGTGCCTCTCTGAATTCATTTTAAGGCTATATCGAACGCATTTCTTATTCTTCTTTATTTCAACTAACACTTTGTTACATTCGCATCTTCTCTAAATTAACATTTTATGCAAAATATTAATTCTTGTGCATCATGTATTAATTACTCTAAGTGCAACTATCTTCTCCTGCTTCCAAATGTTTGACACTATAATTGTTCTTGCCCCTGCAGTTCCTAGGGGTATCTCTGAAGAGACACGGAGAGAATAGGAATACAGCACCCTCAGTCATGTCATACAAGACGACTAATATGAGGTTTTACAAGATGACTAATAAGAGGTTGTACATGTCATACAAGATGACTAATATGAGGTTGTACATGTCGTACAAGATGACTAATATGAGGTTGTACATGTCATACAAGACGACTAATATGAGGTTGTACATGTCGTACAAGACAACTAATATGAGGTTGTACATGTTGTGAAAGATGACTAATATGAGGTTGTACATGTTGTACAAGATGACTAATATGAGGTTGTACAAGATGACTAATATGAGGTTGTACATGGCGTACAAGACAACTAATATGAGGTTGTACATGTCATACAAGACGACTAATATGAGGTTGTACATGTCGTACAAGATGACTAATATGAGGTTGTACATGTCGTACAAGATGACTAATATGAGGTTGTACATGTCGTACAAGACGACTAATATGAGGTTGTACATGTCGTACAAGACAACTAATATGAGGTTGTGCGTGAGGCTGCCAGACTCACGTAAAACAAATAGCTACAGAAATAATCGCTACAAGAGCATATGAATGATTGCCGCAGGCTTCTTGCAGAGGGACCAGCTGCAATGGTGGCTCCATGCTTCGTAAGGAGCACACACAAAAATTTGTTCTGCTTGCCTTAACTATGGGGCTTTAAAAGCATTCAGTTATTGTTATTGCTAACATATTTTTTCTTGTAAGAAATTTCTACAAACATCAATAAATATGAAATAATTGTTAATATATTAATAATATTGAAACTCATTTTCAGACAAAACTAATGCCAGTGTTGCCAAAAAGTAATGAACGACACTTAAGTAAGGTCAAATCCACCATTATTTTTAAAGAGAAATCTTGGAGGCCGTCTCTGAGAGCAATTTTTTTGCTTTTGTCTCTCTTTTTCATTGTTCTTCAGGTAAGCTTTGTATTCATGGAGCACTGTTCAGTTAATTAAAATGGAAAAAAAAAACAAACAACAACATAAAAAAGTAATACGTCTTACTAAAGAAAGGACAAGGAAACCTATGTTGCGGCTACAAGGCCTTGTCAGGGACAGACAAACAAAAGACAGAAGGGAAAGAAAGTGAGAATTAAGTGGAGAACACAGTCTTGACATACGGATGCGAGTCATGGACAATGACTATAACCCACAAAAGCCAGATCCAAACCTCAGAAATGCTGAGGAAGGTGGTTGAAGTAACAAGAAGAGACATGGTCCGCAACCAGACGATACGTCAAGGCCTAAAATCCCACCCCCTGCAGACCCAAGTAGAACAGTCCCAACTAAGATGGTTTGGACATGTCTGCAGAATTGGAGAAGATCGACTACCACGACAAACATGGGAAAGAAAGAGCCAGGGATCCAGACCCCCAGGACGACCCAGAGTCCGCTAGGAGGACAACATTAGACAATCTTTGAAGGACTGAGAACTAGAATGGAACCAGGCCAGGAGGAAGACAGCCGATAGGATAGTCTGGCGCTCTCTCTTCCAAACCTCTACACCTCACGGTAGAAGGGGAACGACTAAGTAAGTAAGTAAGTGGAGAACATGAAACTATAGGAATAAGAGACCCTGATAGTGTCACATGTCGGAGCGATAATCATGTTTTCCATTTTACCCTCATCTTACGGCAGTTCTCCTCATATACTCATTCTGTTAATTAAGGGGGACTATGATCTTATTCACAACGGGCTGATCACCCGTTTGCCAGTCACTTCGATTACGGAAACAACAGCGAATGGGTTGATTTGCCATTGCCCTAAAGACGCCACTAGGCGTGATGGGAAACAATGGCAAAGAAAACCTATCTGCTGTTGCCCTAAGACGCCACTAGGCGTAATGGCCACTGACTGCTTTGACGGTCGGTGGCTAAGGACGGAAGAAGAAGAAGAAGAATGATCTTATTACAGTGAGAAATATTCTGCAGAATAAATCCTTGTTGATGAACATAAAGGGCACAGGTGCTTACATTTACATCAAACAAGTTTAATTTAAAGGAACTGAGTCATGCTATACACACTGAGCCTAATGGTGGGTAGATCACTGGAGGTAAGTGATAGTTGGTTATCCAGAAGGATGATAAGAATCCTACTGACAACTAAAATAACAAATGAAGAAAGCTTGAGGTCTGCTAATAGCCAAATAAATATATTATTTCCACAAATTTAATAAAAAGGTGTGGCTGTCGTTATTGGACATGTGATTGGAAAATGAAAAGAACCAGAGAAGCGCCAGTGGAACAAGATGTGAGGACAAAACACTGACTTTGAATAGGACATACAGTGAGAAAACTAGTTGATAGCATTACAAGGCAGCCTGTGTTATGGAATCCCTGATTAAGAGAGGTTGGGGTACACCAAAAAAAGACAAGGAAAAGGAAATTAAACATAGGCATGGAGGGGAAAAAGGAGACATGGAACGAAAGACCTTGAACAAACAGCACAGCACAGCAAGTGCTTGACATGTATTTTTTTCATTTTTGTTTTCATTATTTCCTTCGTTAAAGAAAGTGTAAAACAAATAGATGAACGTAGCTTGAAAATTAATTCTTTCTTAAAAGAGAATGCTAAGATGAATCTTTTTACTTGCATCATTGAATTCCAGTTTGTTGTTTTGTTTGTTTGTTACTTTTTAAATTGTTTGTTTCATCTTTGATTAGTCATAGCTGATTTAATAATGACTTAATCCACAAAATTATTTTCCTTTTTTAATAACTGTTGATAACATGTTTAAGATAGATTTATTTTTATACTGCTGTAGAAATATTTTATCGCTGCCCTCTCATTACGTGCAATATTTTACATGTGATGTTACACCAGTGATACTTTGTTTGTTTTCCTGTTAATATGCTATTATCCATTCAGTTAAAATCATGCTACAAATGAAAGCTCTAGTGGAAAACCAACAATTGGTACAATACAGCACCATTTTAAGGTATTGCTGTGACACTGTATAAATCAATAATACAATATGCATTCTGTTAAACATGGTAAAAAAAGCAGCTTAAACTAAAAATTTACCACACTGCGCTGGCGACCGGGTGACCCGGGATCAAACCGGGTGAGGACATTTGAAGATTTTTCGTCGACCGGGATTTGGACTGGATTAACTCGAGCCCTGGCGAGAACATTTGAAAGAGTGTCATTGACCAGGGACTGACGGATTCTGAGCTGACCCAGCTATAATGGGTACCTCCAAAATCGGCGAGTATCTGCCTGAATGGCGAGGGACACCTGTCTCTGTGCAAGAAAAAAGGGATACTCACGTAAAATCAGTCTCAGGTTAGACATACTAACCTGAGATTTCGCCTCGAGTAATAGCGGGTGTACGAAAGAAAAAAAAAAAAATAGAGCATAATTATTAACATCTACAGTTTAAAAAATACAAGATGGCAGCTTTCTTGTTTTGCCAGATCATTTATTACTGTCCTTGGGGGTGGAAACTGTCCTCCTACCAGGTGCTTCAACTGGGCTGCGGATGGTTTAAGAACCTTTAGATATAGAGACAGTGGGAGAGGTTCTAGGATCTAACTCAGTGTTTCTCAACGGGGGCGGTACCGCCCCCTGGGGGGCGTTTTCAAGATATCTGGGGGCGTTCTGATGGGTCGCACCGATTGGGGTCGCTACTTCCATTCAGGGGGGCGTTGTGTACATTTTTACAAGAATCAATATGAAACAACTACAAAAAGACATTCCCCTTCGCATATCTTGTGTTCAACTCTCTTTGATGCGAGTGCGCCGTAAATACCTTCTCACAACAGGGACGTTGTGGGCAGTTGTGGCTTAGTTTTAATGCACCTTTGGATGTTTCGAGTGTAGATAATTAAACTCACTCAGTTTTGAGGCTTGGCGAGGTGTAGATGTATGTGCAGTGATATTATACTAAAATTTTCAGTATGTCAGTAGTAAAGAGAAAGTGTCGACAATATTCAGTTGAATATTTGAAATTCGGTATTGTACCTTCGGCCGTAAATGAACAATTACCAATGTGTTTGCTGTGCCAGCAATTGTTTTCTAACGAAGCAATGAAACCGTCACGGCTTAACGAGAATTTTACCAAGAAACACTCAGATAGAGTTGGCAAAGATATTTCTTACTTCCAGGATTTAAAACAAAAGTTTGAAAGCCTCAACACTGTCACTAGTATGTTTAAGAAAATGTATAATCACAATGATAAAGATCTCAATGTATCTTACAAAATTGTACACATGATTGTGAAATATGGTAAACCTAACAACATTGGAGAAAACTTAATTTTACCAGCTGTACGGAAGGTAATTAGCACAATGATGGAAAGAAATCCAAGTGACATCATTTCTTCGATTCCATTGAGCAATGATACTGTTTAAAGAAGAATAGATGAGATGGCAAGCGATGTTGAAAATCAGCTGTGTACTGATTTGCAGACTACTGAATTTTCACTACAGTTGGATGAAAGCGTCTTGCGTGATAATGAAGCTTTGCTGCTCGCATATGTGAGATACATAAAGAATGAAAATATCAAAGAGGACAGCAGATACAAAGGGGTTATCAATCTTTGAAACCCTTGAAACATTTTTGTTGAAAAAAAAAAAAATCCTTTTTCCAATGTCATCGCATGTGCAACAGACGGAGCACCAGCTATGGTTGGTCGTCATCGTGGGTTTCTGGCCTACTTAAAAAATGTGGCACTAGGTATTTTAACAATTCATTGTGTTATTCATCGACAACATTTAGTCGCCAAGCATCTTAATGACAGACTCCACAAATAATTGAACTGTGTGTGTTATCAGTGTTATTACCAAAATTAAGGCGCATTCGTTGAACGATAGATTATTTCGTAAACTTTGTTGTGATAATGGTGAGGAGTTTGAACGTCTTCTCCTACACACGGAAGTACGATGGCTGTCCTAAGGAAACTGTTTAAAAAGATCATGGGCATTATTTGATACTGTTATAGAGTTTTTGGATTCAATCAAAGAAGAATTTAGCATCGAAAGAGAAGTATTGCGAAACGATGTGGCCTATCTTTCAGATATATTTGAAAAGTTAAATGAGGTTCTTCTTAAGCTACAAGGAAATAAGATCAGTCTGATTAAAGTGAAAGGAATTATCATGGGGTTTATCAAGAAATTGACATTATATAAAAATAATCTTAGTCGCCGAGAACTTTCTCATTTTTCATGTTTACTGCAGTTAGGTGGGGACAGGCTTAAAGATTCAGATTTAGAGGTTTCTTGCAGTCATTTGGACGCTATTAAAAATGATATGAGCATAAGATTTAAAGACTTGTAAGAACTAATAATACCGGATTAATCAGACGTGGAACAAGTTAGTCAACATTTACAAGAAGAATTAATTGAGCTACAAAATGACTTCGAGGCAAAAGCACGATTCAGTCACACACATTACCATTATTTTTGGATCCAGCAGAGGCTTGCGTATCCTGTTCTTTGGCGTGAAACTAAATTGCTAATTACAGCATTCACAACGTCATATTTGGTGGAGAAGGGGTTCAGTGCAGTAGTGTTGCTACTACAAAAACCGACTGCAGATTTGTAACAGATGAGATTTGAGGCTTCTTTTAACAAACTTAGAATCAAATATTACAAAGCTGACTGAGTCACACCAAGCTCAAGGATCTCATTAAACTTCATTAGTAAGTGAATTTTTATATAATTATATTATTTTCATTTGTCCAATTTTTTTTATGTTTAAAGTAGTTACATAAGGAGAGGCTTAAATATTCAGATTTGAAGATATATATGCAGTCATTTAGGCGCTATTAAAATGATATGATTATGATAGTTATAGAGTTGTAAGAACTAATTTTATATCATTTGCTCCGCCAATTTGTAATTCAAGGATAATGAACTTGTGGTGTATATAATTCCGTACTTAAACACATATTTAATATAACTTTGCTTTTATAAATGTGCTTTCTCTTTTTCTTTATATTATAAGAAAAGATAACTCATTAACTGCATTGCTTTTTTAAAATTATCGTGGAATATAAGTATTTGTGTGTGTGTGTGTACACGATAAAGAGCAAGGGGGTGTTAAAAGGGTGGGGGGGCTTTTTAAAATATTAGTTGTCAAAAGGGGGCGTTGCTACTATTAGGGTTGAGAAACACTGATCTAACTGAACAGCTACTGCGCACCTCCAGCTGGGCAGCTCCCAGCCAATTAAGTGTTGTCCCGCCACTGTCTGCTTTCCCCATTGGGTGCATGGGGATTAGGGCCAAAACTGAACTGTGGACAGAACATTTTGCACCAAGCTTTAATAAGAAAACTCACCCAAACATGCAAGGACTTTGGCCTCACAATAAGTCTAAAGAAAACAAATGTGCTGGGTCAAGATGTGGTTGTTGCACCAGTTATCACTATCAATAACTATGAATTGGCAGTGGTGCACCACTTCACATACCTGGGGTCTACCATCAACAACAAATTCTCTCTGGACACAGAAATTGTGCAGCAACGTTGGCAAAGCTACAGCCACCTTTGCCCGCCTCACAATGCATGTTTGGGGAAACTTCAAACTCACAATAAAGACCAAAGCTGTAGTGTATAATGCCTGCATCACCAGCACACTTCTATATGGCAGCGAGACATGGACAGCCACTGCTAAACAAGAAAGAAGGCTCAATACCTTCCATCAGCAGTGTCTACGCCACATCCTCTGTATTTTGTGGAAGGACAAAGTGACATATATTGAGGTGCTGGCCTTCAGAGCAAGTATACACTGCTTAGAGAGTACATACTACACTGGCTTGGCCATATCCGCTGTATGGAAAATGGTCGCATCGCAAAAGATATCTTCTATGGACAACTGGCAGATGGGCGACTGCAGCTGAGGTTCGAAAATATGTGCAAGAGAGACATGAGGGCACTGGACATAAATCCAGCAACCTGAGGGGATGAAGCTGCCGATCGCACCAAGTGATGATGCTCTCTATGGCGCCACCTCAGATTGGGTGAAAATAAGCTCTCATAACAAGCAGAAGAGAAGAAAAGGTTGAGAAAGGAACACCAGGAAAGAAAAAAGACAGCTAGGGGCTGTCACCTCAGGGGTGCATTCCCATAGTCAGTTATGACTGAAGGAGCTATTATTATTATTATTATTAATGTTTGGACATCAATGTCTCCTTCACTGCCCCATGAAGTTCCAGAAGGTCTTTGAAGAAATGAAGAAAGACCTTTGTACCTTTAGGAATGTCGTAGTAAAAGCTTCATCTTTCCAGGCTGCTGGATTTATGTCCAGTACCCTCATGTCTCTCTTGCACACATCTTTTAACCTTAGCTGCAGTGGTATGTTGTACAAGGTGACCTATATAAAGTTGTGTATGGGGCTGGCAATGTTATCATGTTAAACAAATTGCCACAAAAGCCACCGCTGCAAGAGCATGTGAGTGGTTCCTGCAAGGGGACAAGCTGGAGGTGGCCATATGCTCCTTAAGGATCTTAAAGAAAAGTGATGATCTTCTTGTCAATTAATAGCAATCATAGAAAGTCACCAGTTTTGCTACTTAAGTACATCTTATGCCTGTTCAAAATGGAGAAGACACATCCATTCTTTGCCAGGAATTCAGTAGCTGGCCATAAGTTGCAGCATTTGGAGTACATTTTGACAAATAGACTATTCATAGACAGGCAAAGCATCAGTTACATTTTGCAGCAAGTCTAGCAGTTGACAGCCACTGATGGAAAAATTTCAACTCGGCTTTCATTGTTGCTAAATCACTGAGCAGTGGATCTGAAGAATAGAAGTAGAAGTCATACAGCCTTTTGAGCCCATTGATAACCCCCACGTTTTGTTACTTTTGCTGTAGAAGAAAACTTAAGTCGCTAATAGCTCACATGATCTAAGACACATTCCTCTTTTATGTATATATAAAGTGTTTAGAAAAGTTATAAAGGGAGAAACTCAGTAGTAAGGTTCTACATCTTCACAGGTAGGTAGATCTGATATAAACACTTGACCATTTCATGTCAACTCCACTATAAACACTCGATCTTCTTCTTCTTCGATCCTTAACCACCGACCGTCAAAGCAGTCAGTGGCCATCACGCCTAGTGGCGTCTTGTAGGGCAACAACAAATTGATTCCACTTTGCACGGTCGGTGGCCATCCTTCGTACAGTGCCCCAACTCTGGTTCATTCTTTACATCTCAGCCTCCACAGTCCTCCGCCAAGTTGTTTTTGGTCGGCCTCTCTTTCGCTTTCCTTCAGGGGTCCAAAGCATAGCTGTTCTTGTGATGGCATCGGGGTCTCTTCTGAGGACATGACCAACCCAGCTCCAGCGTCTGCCAGCTATGATGGTGTGCATGTCCTCTTGCTTGCTACGAGTAAGCAGATCTTGGTTGGTGATGGTATTCGGCCAAAAGATGCGGTGAATTTTTCTTAGGCATGTTGTGTGAAAAGAGGACAATTTTGACATTTCCTTCTCTGTGACTCTCCAGCATTCCGCACCATAGAGAAGCACAGAAAGCACGCAACTCTGGTATAATCTTAATTTTGTGCTTGTGCTGTATTGGGAGGACTTCCAGATGTTATTTAGGCTAAAGAAGGCTGTTCTTGCCTTATTCATTCTGATGTTGATGTCTTTGCCTGCTCCACCGTCTGGTGTTACTATGCTTCCTTGGTATGTGAAGGTATCTGTCTGTACCAATTGCTGATTCCTTACTGATATGGGCTCAGGGTTGCTCACATTGAGCGTCATGACCTCAGACTTCTTTAAATTGATGTTCAAGCCCACCTGCTGGCTAAATTTATTAAGTCTATCCGTTTTTTCCTGGATGTGTTGATGTGAATGTGCCAGCAGTGCAATGTCATCTGCATATTCCAGATCTTCCAATGTAGAAAATGTAGTCCATCTTATTCCTCTTGGACTGCCCTCTGTTGTCTGGTGCATCACCCAGTCTATGACTGTTAAAAAAAGAGTGGTTGATAAGGGGCATCCCTGTCGTACTCCTGTCTTCACCTCGAAGGTTAGGTTGCTCTGCCCAACACTACACGTAAAGTTGGCATAGAGGCTTTTTATGATTGACACTATGCAGCTTGGAATTCCATAAGCCCTCAGTATTTTCCATAAACTGTCCCTATGTATGCTGTAAAAAGCCTTTTCAAAATCAACAAAATTTATGTAAAGCTGTCTTTGCCATTCTGAGCACTGCTCTATAATGTTCTTGAGAGTGAATATATGGTCTACACATCTTCTGTTCTTTCTAAATCCTGCTTGTTCTTTCCTCAGTTTGTAGTCTACTGCCTTTGAAATTCTCTGTATAATTATCCTGCCTAGTATTTTGCTGGGAACTGAGAGAAGAGTGATTCCTCTCCAATTATTGCAGTCTGCAAGATCTCCCTTTTTGGGCAATTTGACAATTATTCCTTTGTTCCACTCTGATGGTGTTGTCCCCGTTTTCCACACTTGTGCAAATAGTGGTTCTAATAGTTCTGCTGCTAGCTCAGGGTCTGTCTTAAATAGCTCTGCATTTAAGTTATCATGGCCCGTAGCTTTACCGTTCTTTAACCCTTTGATAAACACTCGATCATTTCATGTCAACTCTACTATAAACACTCGACCATTTCATGTCAACTCCACTATAAACACTTGACCATTTTATGTCAACTCCACTTGTTAAGGGCGTTTGGAGATTTTGGTCCCGGATATTTTATTATTTTTTTCTTTTTGCATAACGATTCTATGTTCTGAATTCTTCTACCACAAGTTCTTTTTGCAGCTGTCCACGTTAGTCTAATGTATAACATTTGAGTTTTATTCGTATGAATTATTTAAACACAGTTTCAATTTGTACGTAACGATAAACTGATACAGTTGGATCAACGCTTTGAATTGACGACTTGTTATTTACTTTCCACAATAATTGATACGACACATTGGTATATAGACTTGCTCAATATAATTTTGAATTATTGTAATGCAGGCATTCGTTCCATCATCACTTCTGCTATTATACTATTAAATGCATTCGACGCATTCTGTACATTTAAATCAATATTCTCTGCTCAGTATATTTATATTTATTATGGTCAGTATTCTCTGACATATTAATTCTTTCTATTTACTTTTCTTCAGTGTCAATTTCTCTCATAGAAATACACACGTAAGGTTAACAAACCTGTTCATGTGACTGGGTAAGACATCCAGTCCCTAAATAATCTATTTCAAATAGCGGGGTAATATACATCCCAAAACCACTGCTTCATAAAATTGGGGCTATTCCTCTGGCCCATAAACACATTTAATTCTTATACTTATCACACTTGCTTGAGCAGACACAATGAATATAAGTGGCAGCACCACACGTTCCTTAGGGAGCCGCGGTAGTTAGTGCACTGGCTTCCTAGCGCAGTGGTCTATGGTTCGATCCCCAGATGAGGTGGGAATTTTTTAGGCCACAAACGGCTCCTGGGTTGACCCAGCCCCAAATGGGTACCAGAGCAACTCTGGGAAGGTTAAGGCGGCCGGCGTGATGCCGACCACATCACCCCTAGTGTGCCGATGGTCAAGATAATATGGGCCTAACACCATATTCCCAATATGCCTCAATGGGCGTGTAACGGGTTCCTTTTTTTACCACACGTTCCTTAGTGGCATATAGCCACACTGAGAAACACGTCTCAATGCTAAAACAGCATTACACAAACTCCCTTTTTCCACGTCATCCTTAGATACATACTCTCATCAACACATTAATGTATTTTTACATCTTTTATACATTTAGTTGAGGTATGACGTGGTGTTGAAAAATCCTGGCAAGAATAACTTCACTGAGATTTGTTTCACAACATGAAATGACCCAAACACCACTATATAACGCTAAAGTCTGTGTGCATAATTTACATGTTGTTTAAAGTTGTCTTCAACTTTTTCCTTCAGTTTAAATATGTAATTGCTTCATTGCTTCTCTCGCTCTGTCTGTCTCTCTCTCTATGTCTCTGTATGAATGAGTGTGTGCATTACACTAGTGAATGAATGTTAATATTAACTACTTACTGTTGAATTTAAGAATGTTTTAATTTTAAAACACTTTGAGAATTGTATTAATGTCAGGCAGAAATGTAAAAAAATGTAATAATGCCTGTTTCTTTACTGTGTTGGAATAAAGATTTTGTTTGTTTGTACTATATTCTTATTATGTCACACTTAAGAGTATAAACTTTATGTTCAAATTCTCACAAGAATGTACCAGTAAATTTCACATGTGGTTTGATGCAGCTTAAGTAGTATTACGTTAAAAAAGTATTGTAAATATAATATCATAACCTTGGTGAATAATAATAGTACATGTGAAACAAGGCTAATTAATTGCTGTTTAGCATTCACCTTTGTCTCTAATCAAATGTAGACAATGGAAGTTTTAGGTTACCTTTTAATTATTCATTCATTTTCCTTTGTGCTCATTATGAAACATGGAGCCACATCTGCAGCTGGTCTCGCAGAAAGCATACGCCAAACAGTCCCATGCTCTTGCAATGGTGGTTTCTGTAGAAATGTGTTTTACATGATGAGGTTGCCAGTCTATATGCACAACCTCGTATTATTTGCCTTGTGCGACATGCCAGAGGGCGCAGAGTCCTATTCTTTCTTTGTCATTACAATTCACATTATGTTATATTTACTATTAATACTATGTCATGTAATCATATGCATTTTTGTGAAATACAATAAAGGTCTTGGCCACTTGGCACATGGTAAGGAAAAATTTTGAGTAGCTGGTTTTGAAGCTTACAAATAGAAACGTTGCCCTCCCCATTCCAAATTCACCACTGACTTAGAGCACAGTATTCACCATCATCTTTTTCAATGATTTTATTACCCTTCATTTCCCCCAAGGAACATAGGCCGTCAGCAAACTCTTGCCAAGTTGTTCTGTACCATCAGTTCAAGGTCATTCCACTTCTTCTTCTTGTTAATTTATGTCTCCAGTTCTCTTCTCCATGTATTTTTGTTAGTCTTCCTCTGCCTCTCCTACCCTGGGAATTCCAGAACATGGACTGCCTTCTAATTCTATCAACAGGTTTCCTCTGTGTATGCCCTATCCGTCACCATCGTCTTCATCTCATCTCTTGTTCCACTGACACTTGTCTGGTTCTTGTCATCAGTTCCAGATTGGTGATCTTGTCATTACATTTCAATCCCTTTGTTTTTTGTAGGCACTCATTTATAAAAGTTTCTAACTTCTTGGTTGTTGCTTTTGTTATTCCTTATGTTTCAGGGCCATACTGTAGGACTGGCATGATATTTTAGTAGAATATTCTGATTTTTGTGTTGGACTTTATTGCTTTTGATTTCCATATATTTCCTAATGCAGTGAAGGCTCCTCCTTATTTGGATATCACTATCTATCCCTGTCTTTGTCTTTGTTGTTCTCCGTGTTTCAGAACCATACAATAGTACTGACTTCACATTTGAGTTGAAGATTCTTGTAACTGTGTCTATATTGCTGCCAAGATATCTGTATGGTTTTACTTCCTGTATTTTCAGATGATTGTCTTTGTTTATTTCTTCATCTTTGTACCATTTTTGTATAGAGTTATAAAAAACATTTGTGTTTAATGTAGTTCATACTATAAAATGAAAGTGATGCATAAATATAACTGTGCAATCTTTAATGTTCTATAAGTGTCTCTTCTCTCTCTTCTTCTTCCGTCCTTAGCCAAAGACCGACCAAGCAGTCAGAGACCATCACGCCTTGTGGCGTCTTAAGGGCAACAGCAGATTGATTTTCTCTGTTGTAGTTTCCCATCACGCCTATCTATAAGTGTATCTCACAATTAATGTCATAAGTTAACTTATTTTACATGTTTTTTTTTTCAGAGTTCCTTGATCGTGTATTTTAGGAGAATGACATCAACAGCCTCCATTCATGTTCGTGAAAAACCACATATCACATTTGGAATTATAGCTGATGTACAGTATGGTGACTGTGAAGATGGGACAGATTACTCCAAAACTCGTGAGAGATTTTACCGCAATGCTCTAAATCTTCTAAAAAATGCAATTAATGATTGGAAACGCTCTGCAGATCCAGTTGCATTTGTCATGCAGTTGGGTGATCTCATTGATAGACAAAACAAGAATGGGGGTGAAGCAAGCAGTAAGAAGGCACTGACCACAGCCTTACAGCCCTTGAATTCACTTCATATTCCAATCTGTCATGTGCTAGGCAACCATGAATTATATAACCTGAATAGATCTTTTTACCTATCATCTCCACTCAACAGCTCGCTCTTATTCAGTCTTGAAACCGCCGCAGATCATTTTTACTACACATTCCTTCCACATCCAAAGCTGAGAGTTGTTGCCATCGACGCGTACGAAGTAAGCTTGCTGGGCTATGGGGACAGGCCTGATGATGAGAATTTTAAGACTGCACAGACTTGGTTCCATCAGAACAACAAGAACTTGGAGGTGAACGACATATCAGGACTGGAAGGCCTTGACAGACGCTGGGCAGCATACAACGGTGGTGTCAGTGAGAAGCAGTTGAACTGGCTGTCGCAGGTCTTGATGAAAGCCGAGGCGAAAGAGGAAAACGTAATTATCATCTGTAAGAAAGGCAAACATTGGTGCCTATTTATTCATTCATTTAACTGTTTTGTTCCATACTGAGCCACTGCTGCAGCAGCGGGCCCTTCCCCCTTCCCCCATGAAATAATCTTGCATCAACCCATTTAAATGCTATTACAGTGGGGGTTTCTTCTGCGTTTTGTTTGACACGAGGTTGCCATCCCCATGTGCAGCCTTATATTAGCCACCTCTTTACAACATGCATGAGGAACCAGTAGTTCTATTCTTCTTCTGTCTCATCAGAGAACCTGGGGGGGAACTAAGGAGGACATTGATACCCATTGGGAACTTACAATGTGTCATTTTCTTATTCTTCTTTACATTTCAGCTCCCCAAGGAGCAGAGGCATTCAACAAATGCATGCAAAGTTCTCCTATCTTGTACCTTCAAGCCAAAGTCTTTCTATGTCTTCCTCATCATTTTGGTGTCTCCAGTTCTTTTCTCCCTGTAGTTTTTTGGTTGACCTCTACCTCTCTTACCCTGGGGATTCCAGAACAAGGACTGCCTTTTATTTTTATCAACAGGTTTTCTCATTTTATGTACAATCTATTGTCATATAGCATTTCTATATTTCTCATCATTGTTTCCTGATTATGACTTGGCTGACAGAGATTTATCCTAAAAGAGAATTATTTCTCATGTATTATTAATTAGTAAAGCTGATTCCAAAAATACTTTTTCTTTCTTTTTTCTTTTTTTTTTTAAGACATGAAAGCTTTCATTATAAATTTTCTGTCGTCATATTTCAGCCCATGTTGCTCTACAATGCGAGTTCAAAGATTATGCAGTTTGCTTGGCCTGGAATTATGAAGAGATCATGAATGTTATCCACCAGTACCAGTGCGTCATTGGAATTTTTGCAGGTCATGAGCACGCTGGATGGGACTACCGTGATGACCATGGTATACAGCACATAACCTTTCAAGGCGTGGTTGAGACAAGACCTGGAGGCAATGCATATGCCACTGCTCGACTATGGAACCGGTCTTTAACTGTCTCAGGTGTGGGTCGAGTGCCAAGTTTTACTATTCCACTGAGATATCATATTTGACTTATGATTTTATAACTGTGAGTTGATTATTTTTGTTAAACGTCAAACGCTGAATGTTTGACATATTTTTGTTTTCAGATTTTGTTAAATTTGGTTTTTAATGAAGAGCTTGTTTCTTTGTCAGATCTGTTAATTATTCTTATATTAGCTACATTCTTTCATCAGAGTTATCATTTTGTTCATTTTTACCGGTACATACAATTTATTTTTGAATTTGCACGGAGTTAATTTATCTTGAATTCAGCTCTATAATTAATGTTGTTTTGGAAAGAAAAACAATGCCCTCTCAAATTTATAAAGGACAAGCAAGGCAAATTGCTTACTGCCCCGAAGGAAGTAATGGAAAGAATATTTCTCAGAACTCCTGGATGGTGAGCATGATGAAGCATCAGAAATGATAACCACTGACACAGAAGAGGAAACCAATGATGGTGAAAAACCATAGAGGCATATCCCTTCTCAGTGTCCCTGGTAAAATCTACTCTAGAATCCTAGAGCAGAGACTCCGACGCCTAGCTGAGCCACAATTGGATGAGGTCCAGTGCGGATTCCGAGCAAACCGAAGTACTCAAGACCTAATCTTCACACTCAGACAGCTGAGTGAAAAGGCCCTTGAGTATAAGAGTGAGATCCATCTTTGTTTCATAGATCTGGAAAAGGCGTTTGACAGGGTCCCCTGGAGCAAACTTTGGGACTGTTTGGCAAGGAAGAATATTCCAGCACCTCTGATTCATGCTATACAGAGCTTCTACAATTCTTGCAGAAATTATGTGAGGACAGCAAACCATAAGTCAGAAGAGTTCAGGACCACCACTGGTGTAAGACAAGGTGATATCCTATCACCTTACCTCTTCATACTCCTTATGGACGATGTCATCAAGGCATGTAAGGAGAGAACAAAAAAGTATTCAGTGGGGTACTGGAAGATGAGACAGGTCTATATTTCGGAGCTGGCATTTGCTGATGATGTTGCCCTGATTGCTAAATCAGAGGCACATCTCCAATCCAACCTGCAAGTCTGGAAGGAAGAGCTGGAGAAGAGAGGGATGGTCATAAGCAGCTCTAAAACAAAATCCATGGTGATATCACGAGAAGAAAGAAAACATCAGATTAAGTTGGGAGAACAGGTCCTGGAGCAGGTCGACCACTTTAAATATCTCGGAGCTATTATAGACCGAAAGGGAGGCATCAAAGAAGAGTTGGCCCACTCGAAAAGCAGCGGCTGGGAGACTTTTTCAGGCCATAAATCGTGGATTCCTCAGCAAGAAAGAGGTTGGTAAGAAAACGAAGATGGCTGTATACCGCTCCACCTATGTCCCAGTCTTGACATATGGATGCGAGTCGTGGGCAATGACTACAACCCACAAAAGCCAGATCCAAACCTCAGAAATGAGGTATCTGAGGAAAGTGGTTGAAGTAACAAGAAGAGACATGGTCCGCAACCAGACGATCCGTCAAGGCCTAAAATCCCATCCGCTGCAGACCCAAATAGAACAGTCCCAACTAAGATGGTTTGGCCATGTCTGCAGAATGGGAGAAGATCGGCTACCACGACAAGCATGGGAAACAAAGAGCCAGGGATCCAGACCTCCAGGACGACCCAGAGTCCGCTGGGAGGACAACATTAGACAATCTTTGAAGGACCGAGGACTAGAATGGAACCAGGCCAGGAAGAAGACAGCTGATAGAATGGTCTGGCGCTCTCTCTTCCAAACCTCTACACCTCACGGTAGAAGGGGAACGACTAAGTAAGTAAGTAAGTTGTTTCTTGAATTTCTCAAATACAACTATGGTTATTTTATGGTTTGGTACTTCCTGACTTTAATTTAAATGTAACAAGTGGTCAATTCAATCCAAAGAAAAGAAGAGGAAGACAAAAAGAAAGATTATCATAATTACCCAACAGCTCCTTAAGAAGCATAGGCCTTCAACAAACTCATGCCAGTGCCATCTGTCCCTTGGCATCAGCTCAAGATCTTTTCATGTCTTCCATGTTGGACTTTATTTCTTTTGGATCTTCAAACGTTTCCTGATGCAATGAAAGCTTCTCTGGCCTTCTGCATTCCTATTTTGATATCACTGTCTAACCCTCCAACTTAATTCATATTGCTGCCAATATATAGAAAGAGTGGTACATCAGTATAATGACCACATGGTGTGAAAGCAGTTTATGGACAAAGCTGATTCAAGACAAAAGAGCCATAGAAAGAGGCATGTTTATAACACCAGTTTGCATGGCATTCAGTGAATGAATTACTTTATTTTCTTTTTCTTTTGTCATGTGAAGACACAGTAAGGCCTTGAGTGTTTCATACGTCCATTGTGTTAGTGTATCCTCTGCTTAAACCTTTTGCCATTTTTTAGATCATCTTTTTCTTGCTTCTTCTTGCACTAATTTCCTAATGACCCTAGAGTTTTTGCATAAATTTAGTTCTATAGCAGATACTGCTGTTGGGGGAACGAAGTGTTAGAATGATTTAACTATACTAGGTCTCAGCGTTATGAGGTGGGGTGACCAGTCCCCTCCCTTGCTGTCTTTGCCTTCCTTAACTCAATAGCAGTCAGGAACCCATTCTTACAGCTGGGTAGATTGGAACATGACACGACTTTCAAGACTAGTCCCTTTGCCTTGAGAAGCAAATGCTCTAACCACCCCATTATTTGGTCAGTCCTAGAATACAGTATGTAATGACCTTGACCTGTAGTTACTGCGGGTCTCTGATGACATAAAGAAAAAACAGGACTACTGCTCCCACAGGCATGTCCTACAAGGAAGCTAATATGAAGCTGAGCGTGGCGCTGGCACCGTCATCATGTAAAAACAAATTGCTACAGAAAACATTGCTGTAAAAACATGTCTTCTTCTTCATTCGTCCTGAAAAGGACGTTGGTTGCGTTGTGTCTGTTTACAGCAAAGCTGCGATATTTGCGCTTTTTGGCCGACACGTCCGACTTCAGCACAGCATTTTTTGGGACCGGGTTTGCAGTCCCACTTCAATCCCTACTCTCTCAGCCAGACTGCAATGATGCAGCCTGTTTCCAGGACCACCACTTGGAGGTGGAGTAGGGTCTTGGCCAGCTCTGGTTCGCTGACGCAAGCAGTCAAGCTATGAGTCGCCGACTGCATTCATCTCTCTTGCTGCGTCTTCGGTCCCATAAGAACATGTCAATTCTTAGTGCAGACTTCCTGCAACAAGACCAGCTGGAGTGGTGCCTCCATGCTTCATTAGGAGCACAAAGGGAAATGACGTTTTTATTTTACCAAGTTTCCTAACTAGTTCATTCATTTTTGTTAATTGTATCATTTCTATTCCATACAGGAATTATTTCCATCAGTTTTTTTCTTAATGTGTTATTTATTACCTTTTTAATACAAGGAAAAACTATTACCACGAATATTACCATATTGTTAATTTTCTGTTACACTTTTTTTATGTTTCACCAAAACCTAGCAGGGTAGCCACGGTAGACAATGTTTAGTGCACTGGCTTCCTAGCTCGGTGGTCTATGGTTCGATCACCAGTTAAGGTGGGATTTTTTTAGACTGCAAACGGCTCCGGGGTCGAGCAGCCTCATGGCTGTACCAGAGAAATTTTTGGGAAGGTTAAGTCAGCCGGCGTGAAGCTGACCACAGCACCCCTAGTGTGCCGATGGTCAAGAAAATATGGGCCTAACACCATATTCCCAATATGCCTCAATGGGCATGTAACGGGATCCTTTACCTTTACCTTCAAACCTAGCAGAAGTACTTCTAACTTAACCATAAATTGTGACATATAAGTTGACTTTTTGAGCCTGAACAAAAGCAGGAGTCAGCTTATACAGGGAGTATAAAAAAAACAACCTTTGGGGCCATCCATAAAAGACGTCCACAAAATTCTGACACTTTTTTACCCTCCACTCTCCCGTGTCCACCTCTGTCCACTTTTGATTGACCCCTCCCCCCTTGTGGACGTCCACTCCACATGGTCTTGATTAAAAATATAAGCTTAAATTTTTAATCACCTACCTATACTTAAAACTTAAAAATCTAATAATGAAATCACAATAATTGTGATGTCTGTTCCCAGAGAGTTAATATACTAAGGTTGTTTGTTCCAGAGAACTGGAGAATACAAGTTAAAATCTCTAGGATTAGAAATTTTGAGTCTAGAAGAATTGGAAGGCCTGGCAAGAGAGACAAAATCTGAAGAACGTTTATTTGGATTTAGCTGGATAGTAAGAAGCTTTTGAAGATAAGTGGGTGTGTTGCTCTTGATAGATTTGTATGTGAGTGAGAGTTGCCATGTGGTTTGTGAATTGGACATCCACTTTCAACTTAAATACCCCCCTCCCCATGTCCACAGTTGTCCACTTTTTACATACCCCTCCATCCCCCCTCTCCTGTGGATGTCTTTTATGGATAGCCCCTTTACCTAAATTTTAACTCCAAGATTAATTTTGCTTTTAATTTAGTTATATTTTATGACAACGAAAGATTGTATGTTCACATTTTAAAATCCTTCAAAATCTTGGTTAGTGTCTCGGTGAAAGTTATATGACCTTATTAAATGCTTTTGCCATAGGCCACTGTAGGCTGTGTTCACATTTCAATTCTAGCCTACCGCGCATTTGGGAGTCAACTTATATGGCGATTATAGGTCTAAATCAGAATTTTGAGCTAAAATTCTTGAGGTCGACTTATATGCCAGGTTGACTTGTACACAGCAGTTTTAGGTATGGTAATACTTTCCCCTTTTAATCACCGGGGATCTCTGAGGAGATGAAGGAAGAATAGGAATACTGCACCTTCAAGCATGTCATAAGAGCCATTTAAAGAGTTGTGCATGGGGTTTTTAATCTCATCAGAAAAAAAACGAATTCTTACAGAAACCATTGCTGCAAGAGTACATGGATGCTTTGGTGCATCTTCTTGCAAGTGGGCCAGTTATGGTGAATATTGCACGCTTCATACTAGCGCAATAGGAAATGATTCTGATAAAGTTGTTGTTCAACTAGAGCTGATGAGCTTGTCGCTCTTTCCCAGCCTATGCCAACTTTTAAAATTTATGTAGATGTAGTGATGTGCCTTATAGAGTGTTTGTGATTGTTAGAGAGCCCTGCACTGCAATAGCCACCTTCCTTCTGTGGTCAACCTGGGCATAGGAGCAGCACCACATGTTCAACTGTTTTTATACATATTTTGAGATTGTGCGTGGGGCTGGCAGCCTCATAAAAAACAAATTCCTACAGAAACCACTGCAGCAACAGTGCATGTTTTAGTGCAGGGGCAAGCTGCAGTGTTGACTCCATTTAACATAGGGAGCAAAACGAGAAATTATGGTGAATTAATATTTTTCAGCAGTTTTGTGTTTTCTTTTATCATTAGATGCTACAGGAGCATTAGCCTTTCTGGAATGTTCAGGAGCTGTGTGATGGTTAATCCACATCCATTAGATACACTAGAACTCCAATTATCCGAATTTCTAATAAACCTAATCACCAAAACCACAGAATGAGGGACACAGTCTGCGACATAAGCATCCCTCTGCTTGCTAATTCAGCTCACGTGGTCATTTATTTCAGTCAATTTTGTCTGTTCGTAGTTGTAGTTTAGTCAGTTTAGTGTTGTGTTTAGTTTAATTTTCAAAACCCATTCTAATTTTCACTAACTCTAGAAAATGTTCATGAGCTGTTCAGACAAGGCCAAACAAAGTGGAAATACATCAATTAATTTGTTGGAACAGGAGGAATCGGGGAAGAAAATTGCGACTACAATCTGACATTAAAAGTAGTGAATTCTTCAGCATTAGAAAGTAAAAACGGTATCTCTAGAAGAAAAACAGTGGAAATTCTGAAAACAACTAAGTAGAAGAAGCAGTATACAAGTGGTTCATTCAAAGACTGATCATTTCAAGACCAATTTTATGTGAGAAAACTCTAATGTTTAATAAAGATTAATTAATAAAATGGTTGTTTTCCCTCTGAATAAGATACTAAATGATCCAATTTTTTTCTTCTCTGTGTATAAAAAAATTTCATTTATCCAAACAGCCCCTGTCATGAATTAATTTGTATAATTGGAGTTCAGCCACTCTTTTGATCAGTTTTTTATATTGGTTTACCTGCCTGCAGTTGTTTGGTCTTAGGTTGTAATCCTCCATATACAGTATTTTGTCTAAGCATTGCCTTTTTATTACATCAGTTGATTTCAGTATTTCTTGATGTCCAACTTCAGTCATTCCCAGCATATGGAATCTTTATATTTGCAATAAACATTGAATAAATTAATGAAGTATGAGAAAAATTGAAAATTGACTGCTGTGTTGGTCTCAACTGTCCATGTCAATATTTGTCAATGATGGATTATTGGTGTGTTTCTGTATATGTCACTTTTTTTTTTGTACAGAGCAGATTATTACAAGTTCAGGCCCCGTGTAGTTCCCGGGGGGTCACTGAAGAGATAGGAAGAATAGGACTATTGGATCCTCAGGCATGTCGTACAAGATGACTAATATGTGGCTCTTCATGGGCTGGCAACCTCATCATATAAAGCAGATTGCCACAGAAACCACCGCTGCAAGAGCCTGTGACTCCTGCAAGGGGACCTGCTTCAATGGTGGCTTCATGTTCCATAAGGAGCACAAAGAAACAGCTACATATTGGTGTTTAACAGATAGGAAATCATACATGTGCAAGCCCAAAAACTTTGTCTGCACTAGTTAACTAATTTATTTTCTACTGTATTCTTTCATTTCCGCATTACAAAAAGTGTGACAGGGTGGGAATAAGAGAGTTTTACATTACATGTGGTGGGGGGGGGGTGTATAGATTTTTGTAATGAAATGTGGCAAGGGGGTTTTTTAATTGGCAAAATTGCATGACGTCATGTGGGCAACCCCTAAGTTGTACTGGCAATTTTCTACATAGGTTTTTGACACATTTTTTAAAAATTATGAATTTCGTCCTGTTTTAGTGTGAAGTTCACCATAGGTAGTGGTTTTATTGAGTCATATGAACGAATATCAAAGACCTGTTTTGGTCTGAAGCCATCTATGTCCTTCCTAATTTATTTATTTTTAATTTAAATTTTGCCTTGGAAGTAATAGAACAATCAATGCCTACTGCTGTCATCTACATACTACAGAGTTGGTCTGAGAATATTTACTGCCTGCACCACTGTTTTTCCTGGCAAAACCAATGTCACTGCTTATATAGTTAGCTTTAGAATACATGAGTTCAAAACTGAGGCTGTAAAACACATCCTGGGACTGGGCGAAGCAAGATCACAGGATAGAAGCTAAGAAACTGAACACAAGAAATGGTGCTGTCCTCAGAACAGGAAGAAGAAAATTGCACACCATAGTGAAGATCAGGGGGAATGGCTTGAACAATCAGCTAAGGGCCCACGGCATTAGGAGGCCAACTCCCCCATATAGCTTAATCAACTGGATAAGTGGTTAGGGGCCAATGACCCTTATTGCCCAGGAGACCAGATTATTGACCCTAATGCTGTCGAAGGAAGCAATGGAACAGACTATTTGCAACATTCTAAACTGTCAAATGGAAAGTAATCCAAAATATTTCATGTTACACATTAATTAGTAACAAAGAAGAATCTGTGAAGGAGATGAAAAGATAGGAACAGACTGCAAACTGGCAATAGAGGCACAGGAGGTTGCAGTTGAAGGAAATTATAGAGACCTGTACAACAGCACAAAGAAGCTAACAGAAATACCTTGTATAAGCAATCAGTTGGACTTCTCTAGGACAAGAATAGAACACTGCTTAGCAACAGAGCAAAAGAAGAAATGTACAGAACTTTTCTTTGAACATCTGAATGGATAAGATCCAGACATTCAGCTAGAAGGAAAAAAGTTAAAATTTATGAAAAACTAAATAAGGAAGAAACAAAAAAAGTCATAAAGCTAAGAATTTGAAAAACTCCTGTCCCAGATGAAATTTCTGTACATGCCGGCAAAGCAGAGATGTCAAGTTTGGGAGGAAGAATACCAGCAGAAATGAAGCAAGGATATCAGGGCAAGTTGCCTAAGAAGGGAGATTTACAAGAGAGCACAAATGGTACAGCAGAAAAAATTTTATCAGTGCAGTGGAAAATATTATACAGGATCATCCTTGAGATTAAAAAAGTCTACAGACCACAGAGATATGAACAAGGTTTTAGACAAAACAGACCAGATTGCCACACTGCACATTATAATAGAACCGAGATCAGAATCACTCTGGAAAGTATTGAATCATAAAGCCACCTAAAACTCCTGTAATCTACTCAGAAAAGTTCTTCACAAAGGACCATTCTTGAAAAACAAAGACACTTGGTTATATTCAGATTGGAGATTATGGAGTGTTGATTTTCAGATAAACTTTACTTGGCTAATGCTGTGGCCGCCGCCTTAAGAGTCCTTGACCTTCTAGAAAGATTGCCAATGTTAGCCGATGAAAAGAACCAAACACCAGTGGTACAAGATGAGGGCACGAGATGAATAAATTCTGAAGAAGAAAAAAAAAAGCAATGATAGAAGTGGTATTAGACGGTTGGTTCTAATACTTGAAAAACAAAGAAGACACTTGGTTATATTCAGAGTGGAGATCAATCGTCGTGAAGACATGGTGGTCCTGAAAAGGACCTGTTATTATGGAGTGTTGATATTCAGATCAACTTTACTTGGCTGATGCTGTGGCTGCCTTCTTGCGAATCCAGACCTTCTTTGCTGCAGGCTTCTTAGCAACCTTAGGCTTGGCTACTTTTGGTTTTGCAGCTGCTGGCTTCTTTGGGGACTTGGCCTTTTTTGGTTTGGCGGCGGCAGCCTTCTTGGGAGATTTAGGTTTCTTTGCAGTTGCTGCTTTCTTGGTACCAGCTTTCTTTGGAGATTTTGGCTTCTTGGGTTTGGTAGCCTTCTCTGTAGATTTAGGCTTTGTTACTTTCTTGGTCTTTTTCTCTCCAAGCTGGAATGAACCAGCAGCACCTGTCCCTTTTGACTGTTTCAGACTTCCCGACTTCACACCAGCCTTCAGTGCTGCCTTGAGACGAGCTTTGATGGCCGTTGGGTTGTCTCCAACCTTGTAGTTGGCCACAATGTACTTCAGAATTGCTTGGCGAGATGAGCCACCGCGCTCTTTCAAAGCTGAGACTGCATCAGCAATCATATCTTTATACTGTGGGTGATCAGCTGGAGCCTTGGGTTTTGATGCTGGCTTCTTTTTGGGCGCCTTAGCTGGGGTCGCAACGGCGGGAGCAGCAGAAGTAGCGGCGTCAGACATATCTTATGAACGGTAGCGCGGTAGTAAATAACACTGGTTGTGATGGCGACTTCCTCGACTCCAGGCTCCAGACAGAAAGCGATAATCTTCTTTCTTCTTCTTCGTTCGCCCTGAAAAAGGACGGTGGTTGCGTTGTGTCTGTTTACAGCGTAGCTGTGATATCTGCACCTTTCGGTCGACACATCCGACTTCTGCACGGCATTTTTTAGGACCGGGTAAGCGTTGGTTTGGTCCGTTGGAGCCGCGGTAGCATAGTGGTTAGTGCACTGGCTTCCTAGCGCAGTGGTCTATGGTTCGATCCCCAGATGAGGCGGAAAATTTTTAGGCCACAAACGGCTCCTGGGTCGACCCAGCCCCAAATGGGTACCAGAGCTACTCTGGGAAGGTTAAGGCGGCCGGCGTGATGCCGACCACATCACCCCTCGTGTGCTGACGGTCAAGATAATATGGGCCTAACACCATATTCCCAATATGCCTCAATGGGCGTGTAACGGGTTCCTTTACCTTTTTTTTATGGACGTGTCGGAGAGCATATACGTCACAGGCCCTACGACACTTTGCTGAAGTCCGCTAGCGCTGGTCAAATCGCGAATCTGTGCAAGGTTATACTTTTGACATAAGTAGATCTCACTATATTTAATTAAAACAAATGTCGCATGTTGTTTTATTCAAGCAAGATATCATGAAATTATGTTTTCTAACAATATCTGCTCACTTTACTGTGCAGAAAATGAATAAATTGTATGATTTTATGCAAGTTTCCTTTTCACGCTGTAATGAAAGCACTGTGTAAAACAAATATATAATGCATAATATACATAACTATCAGTGGCGTATCCTGGTAATGCGAGCTAGGCGTGCTGCTACTTAAAATGAATATGTACGCCTACTATTTAACTTCTTCCCCTCTTAATTTAAAAACCATCTATATTCAATTACGCAACGATAGTTATTAGGGGTATATGTCAATTATCTCCGAAATACTAATTAACTTACAACTTGAAACTCACTGTCATTGTAATACTCTGCATTCCCGGCAACTAACAAAAATTAATCACAAATAACACTGGACGGACACAGCCGATTTTTACAACGCGAGAGCTGCTAGGCCACCGCACGCATGTTCGCATTGTATTGACGTATCTGCCCATGACCCCGGTTCACACAAACCAGTCTTTAGACGTGAATTTCGAACGGTCCAGCACGCATTGTGACGGAATTACCCGAGAAATTTCGGGCGATTGCTACAACCAATAAAAACTGCACTATAAAACGCTTCTGCGAAACTGAAACAAGATGTACTCGTAGATTCTATGCGGGAAAACCCGTTATCCTGATGCGTGCGGTCCGAAAGCAGAACTTAGAGGAAAAATATTTTATAGAATAATAAATTAAATTTTTATTTTCCTTCGCGCATAGGTGTGCGCAGCACGCACAGCACACATAGAGAATACGCCACTGATTAACTATACATTATATTTTTTTTATAAATGTATTAAATTTAGTTGTATTTCAGTTTCTAATTAATTTCAATGTATCTTTCTAAGACTTTATGCTAAAAGTTTCGACTTTTCGACGCACCGATTGCACATTTCGACCTCCCAGTTGGCTTGGGCGCGTCTGTTTTGACTCCAGTATGCTTACTTTTGTGAGCAAAATGCTTTAAAGATGATTTAATGGTGCAAAATATTGTATACATATATTGTTAGTCGAATCTTGCTACACTGAGCTTTTTTTAAATGTCAAAGAATTTAAAATATCCTGTATTGGTGTACTGGTGTGTACAAAAACGGCGTTATTTTTTGTCCGAAATGCTTTAACCTTTTGATGCTCTTTAACCTTAAAGGTCTGGTGCTGTTTTGGTTTCTAAACTAAAATGATAGTTTTTGCAGAGCTGATAGTACACATTGTGCTAAAAGCCATAATTTTTTATGTTTTAATTTTGTAAAACAACCACATTACGACAAGGATCATCACCATTACTAAGCGAGTTAATTTCATTATGTCCGCCATGTTTCATCATAACTAACACATAACTAACACATAACTAATTCTCCAGACCTAACGGTCTTTTATATTTGGACATGCGTCCTAATATAACTGGCCAGGTTGAACGGGACGCGCCTTGCCAAAACGAGGCAAAAATTTATTTTAAAAACCAAAAAAAAATTAGATTCATTCGGCCTGCATGAAATATAACAAACTCCGTTTATAAAGCTTTTATAAACATCATACAGACAAACAATTCAGTATAATGAACAATAAGACCAAGAAATTAGTGTTTAACTTTCTTGATTATCTGCAAACAGTCGACTTTTTTTTTTATTCAGTACAATACGAATAACAAAAACATCTGAGAAAACAAAAAATGACAACCAATTAAGTGGGGCCTCTGGATATTTCTTATTGGGTGCAAAGAAATCATAACGCTCCACATTATTCCCTCATTTACTGTGCAGTTGAAAAAAAACACACACACACACACCCACACAAATAGTAATACGTCTTACAAGGAGAAGGACAAGAAAAACCTACGTTGCGGCCACAAGGCCTTCGTCAGGGACAGACAAACAAGAGACAGGAGGGAAAGAAAATGAGAATTAAGTAGAGAACATGAAACTATAAAAATAAGAGAAAAAAACTCCCTTAATATTAAGTCCAGTCACATGTGAAGCAAGATGGCTGCCACTGTGCATGTAATAGTATCAAGATTGTTTTAGTACAAGGAACAAAAATATGGAAAAGCAAACAATGTACAAAGTTTATCACAGGCATACGTAAACAGAATGTTCTTTTTTTTTTTTTAATTAAGAATACTGTGGGGGGGGGGGGGGGGGGGGGGGGGGAGAAGAGAGAGAGAGAGAGCAGGCGGCAGGAACCAAGAAAAAAAACTATTTTATTATTTATTTTTTCATAACAGGGGAGCAAGAGAGAATGGAACAAGAGATTGTCCATCAATAGATAACAAAAGAGAAGTAGATAGAAAATGAATATATAGAGGTGATAGATTGGGTACAGTACGAACGTAGGCTGAATACATAACGGAAACTGGACTGTCTCAGTATTCTTTTTTTTTTTTTTTTTTTTGTGTCTCACGTACCAAATACAAACAAGACATCAACATGGACTAACATTTCCTTTTTTTTTTTTTTTTTTACAAAGGTTGATAAATAATATAAGTGTACCAACAAAGTATTTTATCATTTCCAGGCCAGGATATCTTTACAGTTACATTGATAAAAATCTTTGAATAGGGGTAAGCATCTCAGCGATGAAATATTTTATTTTCAAATGCAGTATGAATAATAATAATAATAAATTCTTTAAGCGCCAAACACGGCGCATAAGGCAGAAACCAGTGCTCTCCAGGTTGTTCGTTGTGACGCCACTCCTCTTAGCTCTTGCACATTATTTAGGCCCAACGTTCTTCCTTCTCTTATTATTGTTCTTCTGAGTGTTTCTTTTGGTCTTCCTTTTTTCCGCTTACCCTCAGGAACCCAAGTGAGCGCCTGTAGTGGTATTCTGTTGTTTTGCATTCGTAGGACATGACCGATATATGACCATCATCTTTTTCCTTATATAGTCGGAGACATATTTCTGCCTAGAGTCTTCTCTTATTTGTCGATTAGTCTTGAATTCTTTCCAACTGATGTTCATGAGTTTTCTAAGACATTTGTTCTCGAATGTATTCAGCTTGTTCTCCAATGATTTTGTTATTTTCCAACTCTCACAGCCGTATGTTAACACTGAGATAACATTTGAATTAAACAGACGAAGCTTGGTATGTATATTCAATGATCGTAATTTCCAAATGTTAGATAATC
Organism: Oreohelix idahoensis; assembly: GCA_024509875.1. Lineage (NCBI taxonomy): Eukaryota > Metazoa > Mollusca > Gastropoda > Stylommatophora > Oreohelicidae > Oreohelix > Oreohelix idahoensis. Next base: position 399,051 of record JAMPIV010004575.1, on the reverse strand, counting down.
TATTGAAGGCGCTAGCTGCCAAAGCAATTCTTGTATGGATTTCTCTTGTTGTGTCACCATCCTGAGTCATTTTACTGCCTAAATAATTGAAACTTTCAACTTTCTGTAGTTTTTCCCCGTTCAAGATGATATCAAAGGTCTCTCGTTAGAAAAGTTCATAGCTTTAGTTTTAGAGGCATTTATTTGGAGACCAATTTTAAACCGAGAGATGACACAAATTATTTATTGCTTCTTGGGATTGTCTTGGTGTTGAACTTAAGAATGCTACATCATCTGCGAAATCCAGGTCCCCCAGGAATTTTCCATTTGTCCATTTTATACCCAATTGTTCATTGGGGGTATAGTTTCTCATAACCCAATCAATAGCTATTCCAAAAAGTAGTGGTGACATAATACAGCCTTGTTTCACCCCTGTTTCTACTGTAAACAGTATGAATGGCAAAGTGCTTTTGTACGTCTCTGAAACATAGAGAACAACAAAAACAACAACAAAAAAGCTACAGACTTTCATAAAAATGCGCTTGCTTAAATTAAAATAGAAGGATTTAGGCGGTAGGACAAGATCACGAATGTGGAAATCAGTGCCGTAGATACGGGGGAAGGTTTGGTGAAAAACATTTGTGGGGAAATTATACTGTACCAAATATGTTTTGTGCCGACATTTTTTAAACCCTTACCCCCCCCCCCCCCCACCCCCCCCCCCCCCCCCACCCCCCCCCCCCCCCCCGCACCCCCCCCCCCCCCCCCCCCCCCCCCCCCCCCCCCCCCCCCCCCCCCCCCCCCCCCCCCCCCCCCCCCCCCCCCCCCTCCCCCCCCCCCCCCCTCTCTCTCTCTCCTCTCCCCCCCCCCCCCCTAATTAAGTCCTACCTACGGCCCTGGTGGAAATGATGACAAGAACCAGACAAGTGTTTGTGAAGAGAAAGAAATTATTTCAAAGATAAGAAGAAGACAATAAAGGTTTTTGACATTTTTTGAGAAAATGGAAATTGAACACGTGATAAGAAACAGAAAGACTGAGAGAAGAAGGGAAAACCGAATACGCAGAAATAAATCTGGACTGACAGCATGCGAGGGGGAAAAAAAGTCCCTGCCAGACGTTATGGGCAGTACCGAATATAGGAGATAGTAGAGATAAATGACCGCGTACAAGGCTTAAAGAGCGTAGGCCTTCAACAAACACATGCCGGGCGTTGGCGCAGCTGGCGAGTCCTTTTTAGGGCTTTATGCTAGCAGATAGATAATGTTGGTCCTTTTCAGGGCTTAGTATCTATCAACGCTGATCGGGTTAGCAGTCAACAGAGTTCATTTGAACGCGCCTCGCCAGATGAAAGCAAAAACCGAACCCCCCCCAAAAAAAACACATGCCAAGTCCTCCTGTCACATGACTTCAACAAACACATGCCAAGTCCTCCTGTCACGTGGCATCATCTCCAGGCCTTTCTTTGTCTTCATCCATTCCATCTATGGCCCCAGTTCTCTTTTTTATGTATCTCGTAATTGACCGATTTCCTCTGCCTGTCTTGGGATTCCAGAATAATGCACTGCTATCAACAAGTTTCCTCAATGTATATCCTATCCATCGCCAGCGAATGTATCTTTAAAAACTGATATGTGCATGTATATATAATTTGTCGACTGTTTAACTGAAAACAGTACAGTAATCCATTACTTTTTTCAAGACCCTCTTCCACAAATGTATTGTTTTAATTTTGTTGTTGGTATTTTTTCATCGCTTTGGCTATATAACAAAATCAGGTTTCCTTGCGTTATGCAAAAATTTAAAAAAAAAAAAAAAAAGAGTCAAGTGAGGTGAAAGTTACTATCGACAATAAAGAGAAATGTAGAATTACTTTTCTTTCGGAAAGAGGAGAATGGATTTTTTTGGGTTAATGAAGAAACATATATGGTTCAAGCTCTGGTGTGTTATAATGAGAACAGGCAAATGTCATTCACGTGGAAGAAAGTGATTAATGGCGGAGTAATTAAATATCAACCAAAACACCTCTGTATTTCATTTTCCACCCATTCCCCCTCCCCCATCAAACTCCAAAACCAGAATGGCAAGATTACCATGTCAGGACAAAGGAACAAAAACACATGCACGCACACAGAGATACATACACTTTGTACTTATTAATTCATTCTGTTTAGAATGAAAGGACAGGGGAATGATGTTGGATGAAGGTCTGATGGGCAGACATGCCTATACGTATTTTGGGCTGCAATAAGAACGTGTACATCGGGTGCTGGGTGCAAATAAATCCCAGCATCGTGATGTCTCCAACTCCGACACACAGGATTCGAGGTGCCTGAAATCCTCCTACCCTGGTGGCATCCCATCCCATGTACACTGGTTGAGGATACCAAAGGCCCTCGCGACATACGCGTAATAACTGTGATAACATTAGTAATGATAACAAAAATAGCAATACTATTTAAGAACAACCAATCAAATAAATAATAATTAATAAACAAACACTAAAACATCATTTAAAAAATAAGAACCACACATTTAAAAAAAAGACTACTGACTACTCATACTATATGCCCATGATGCCAATTCATACATTGCAATTTTTTTTAACTTCCCTTAAATTTAGTCGTTCCCCTTCTACCGTGAGGTGTAGAGGTTTGGAAGAGAGAGCGCCAGACTATCCTATCGGCTGTCTTCCTCCTGGCCAAGTTCCATTCTAGTCTTCGGTCCTTCAAAGATTGTCTAATGTTGTCCTCCCAGCGGACTCTGGGTCGTCCAGATCCTTGACTCTTTGTTTCCCATGCTTGTCGTGGTAGCCGATCTTCTCCCATTCTGCAAACCATCTTAGTTGGGACTGTTCTACTTGGGTCTGCAGGGGGTGGGATTGTAGGCCTTGACGTATCGTCTGGTTGCGGACCATGTCTCTTGTTACTTCAACCACCTTCCTCAGATACCTCATTTCTGAGGTTTGGATCTGGCTTTTGTGGGTTGTGGTCATTGCCCATGACTCGCATCCATATGTCAAGACTGGGACATAGGTGGAGCAGTATACAGCCTTCTTCGTTTCCTTACCAACCTCTCTCTTGCTGAGGAATCCTCGATTTATGGTCTGAAAAAGTCTCTTTAACTTCCCATCGAGGTAAAATATTAGAAACCATAATAAATAAAAGATTAAAGTTTTATTTAGAAAAGAATAATTTATATAATCAAACTCAGCCAGGATTTAGGAAGTACAGATGCACTATGGATCAGATAATTAAATTGGAACATGAAGTAAAATCAGGATTTCAATAGAAAGAAAAAACTGTGGTAGTATTTTTAGATATAGCTAGGGCTTATGATGAATGCTGGGGAGAGGGTGCTCTCTTTAAAATGAAGAAGATAGAAGTAACCGGTAAAATATATAATTATTTAGAGAATTTTCTGCAAGATAGATATTTCACTGTTCAGGTAAACAATGATAGATCAGAACTGTATGAACAACAAAATGGAATACCCCAAGGATCAGTAATGTCTCTTTCAATTTTTACAATAAGGGTAAATGATTTAGGTGAAGAATTTAATGATATAACAAATAAATTGTCACAGTTTGCAGATGATGTTGCAATATGGAGGACTGGGAAACATCGCCAAAATTATATAAGGATCTACAGAAGCAAATAAATAAAGTATATGTAAATGGATGACAAAATGGGGTTTTCAGCTGAATACAAATAAAACATTGGGAATGATCTTCAGTAAAGGTAGGGTTGTTAAAAATAAAGTTTTAGACATAAATATCCAAGGGCAAAACATTAATACAGTGCTAATCACACGATATCTAGGAATGAAATTGGACCAACAGCTGAACTGGAATAAACACATAGATAAATTAGTGGAGTCTTGCAGAGGATTGACTAACTTATTAAGATATTTGAAAGGTAATGGATGGGGTGCAAGCACTAAGATTATGCTCACTTTTTATAAATCTTTTATTAGAGGAAAAATAGATTATGGAAGTATAGTATATGACTCTGCTGCACACAGTAACAAGATTAAATTAGACATAATTCAGCATCAGGCTTTATGTACAATAGCAGGTGCAATCAGATCAACATCAATGGGAGCTATAGAGGCGGCTTTAGGAATTCTACCCTTAGAATTACGGAGAAAGGAGTTAAGACTAAATTACATGAACAGAGTTGTGTTAGATAAGTGTCACCCAGCACATACAGCATTTACCAGGTGCCAACTAACAACTCAGGTCAATCCAATGAATACCACTAGATACCCTACAGGATGGAAGTGTATGGAGGAAATTGTCCATCTGGGTACATTAATTACATCAATTATTAACAGTTGTTAATACAAGCCAGTGATTCCACCCTGGGAGATCAAGAAACCAGACACGGACTACCACCTAGCAGAAATACTTAAGAAAACAAATAATATAGAAAATATTAAAAGCACAGCCAATAAATATATACAACAAATATCAAAAGACAGCATTACTGTGTATACAGATGGATCCAAGGGAGAGGATGGCAAATTGGGGATAGGAATATATATTCCAACATGGAAAATGGCAAAAGAATATAGTATCATGGAAAATACATCCATTTTTACGGCAGAGATGGTGGCAATACTAAAAGCACTAGAAATATTCTCTAATAACCTTCCCAAAAAACTTACAGCTTTAACTGACTCTCTTTCAACAATTAAAGCACTTAGAAACTTACGAGAATGTAGTAGACCTGATATAGCAGAGGAGATATTTCTGGCTACTACATACTTATATTCCACAGGATGTTCAGTCTTAATTGCTTGGGTACCTTCACATGTTAGCATAAAAGGAAATGAAAAGGCAGATAAAGTAACCAAGAAAGGTAGATCTGATAAAAATCTAATAAATGTAGGGACGAGTAAATCAGAGATTAAGAGCTTAATTAAAGATTTAATAATAGATGAATGGAAAGCAGAGTGGCATATAAGATGTTCAAGGCTCCAACAAGAAAATGTCAGATATCTAGGGAATTGACAATTCCCAGTAATAAGAAACTTCTCAGACTACAGCTGGAAAAAGGCTATTTCAGAATAGAAGAACCTTACTGTGCAGGATGTCTTCAAGACAATAATATAGAACATTTCTTGTTAAAATGTAAGAGGTATGAACAAATGAGAATACCAATATTAGATTATTTGCAATAATCAAACTTACCTGCAAATATAGAAGAAGTGTTAAGAATAGACAGACATAGAGAGCTGCAAAATATAGCCAAACAATATTTAACACGAACAAAGGTTAATATATAGGGGTTGGGAATGTGAGGTCTGAAGCAGCTGTTCTTACAATGCATATGACTTTTAACAGATGAAAGTCAATTAAATATCTGTTAAAGTCAGTTATATAACTAGAACCACCAGGCCTTTACACCCCTCCACTTTAATATTATTGTTGTTTAGAGTTTCTTCTTGATTTGATTTTGTTCGTTTTTGTTTGTTTGTTTTTTAACATACAAGCAGTATTGATAATTGTGATTTTCCTTATTTACAAATGTGATGCCACTTTCTCATATCTGCAGTTGTTCATATTATTTGGAATTGAGAACAATATATATCCCAATTATAACCCATTAGAGGTTGAACGGGATATTTTCTTCATTAAATTTAAAAAAAAGGATATTTATCTTTAAAATAAAAATACGGAGTAAGTGCCAAAAATTAAAATAAACTCGTGATCTTGCAAAAGCCGCATTAAACTTTTACATTTTATGATAGCAAGGGGCAATAAGGCTGAAAGAAAAAAAATCTTCACCATTGCAAAAGTGCATGACAACTTTGCATGTGCAGCCTAAAGAGAGAACTAAATATTTCTTAATTTTAAAAGGAAGGGGAAATTTACAAAGATGGCTGTGTGAGTAGACGACTGTTAATATTAAATAGTTATAAGATGTTTTCTGTACTTTTATCTTTCTCACGTGTTGTTAAGCCAGCGCTACGATTGTGTGAACATTAGGCCTAAAGTTCAATTGAAATGAAGAACAATGGGCCGTCTGTTCGATGCACCTGAACAAAGAATTCAGAAACGCAATAAAAATGGATTAGTCAGATTTGTGAATCCTAAACCGGTAATTTCCTATCTTTCGTACTTTTTTGCTCCGCAGTGAATATGTATAGTTAGGTGTTGTTTCGTACAGGGTTGGTGTAGGGGTTAGCCGCAGTGAATTCTCAGCAATGCGTACAAGTGCCTGTCCTGCCCATTCTTTGATGTTTACCTTCGACTGTTCCCTGTTTTTTTCGAAAGTGTTGACGAGTTTCATGCCCAGCAAGCTTACGTTTCACTATTGACAAAAGTGGTTCTTGATGGCCTGCATAGGGTTTTTAGTTCTTAAACATAATACTTTGTTTTGTGCTCTTTATAGCTAACCTAACATTTATGCTCGAAAGCTAATCGAAACACACACCTAACTACATATATTCACTGCGGACCAAAAAGGTAGGAAATTAGGCCTACCCCTAAACCATAATCCGGTAAAGAGGAAGGATAGTAGAACAAGGTCTGCCATTTAGCCCGAACGTTATCTAAATGGAGAAGTAACCGTATCACTTCGACACATTGCAGAATACCCACTATTAAACTAAACAAAATCCAACTAAAATGAACGAAAAATATACATTTCAGCATCTAACATTTATGATATCTACCACCTCAAATTTCTAATTCCATAATAAATCATGCTCACGAAATGTATGTTAGTGCAAACACACCACACGGAGTCACAGTATGGCAGCATCCAGTTCACCGTCCTTCCCCTCGGCCCATAGCCTAATCCTAACCCTAAAGACGCTGGCGACTTACTTGGGTGACTTCAAAGAACGCATCCACTGTTCTTCATTTAACCGATAGGCCTAGTTCAAATGGGCTGAAATGATGAATTTGAGGGGGCCATCTGTCCCATACACATACAGCCCTAAAACAGAATTAAGAGATGCAGTAATAAAGGGTTAGGCGAAGGATTCCTGATTCTAAATCATAATGGTGCTGGCAACTTATTTGGATGACATCAAAGAACATATCCCACTATTCTTCATTTTAAATGTTTTTCTCAAATTCTGGTTAGTGAGTTCTCTTGTGCAAAATTTACTACCAATTCATTATTACCTTTCATGTCCCCATGGAGCACATGCCGTCAGCAAATACACACAAAAACTGCCTGTCATGTAGGCTATTATCCATTCAAGGTCTTCTCTATCCCAATTTGTCTAATTCCCTTCACAGGTGACTGTAAGCTGCTGGTTTTACCTTCTCGTACCACGTTTTTATTTCTCCATCTGTTTTCTACAGTTGGCTTGCCTGCTGTTCAGCTGACTGTTATTGTTTGTTTTTTTACTCTATGTTTGGCATGTTATTTATATGGAATTTATTTATGTGATTTTAAAGTTTCTTCAACAATTCTGTTACCCATTTTGAACAGCAGAGATTGATATTCTATGTGGACGTTTGCTTGCGATCTTTGCTTTTTTTTAAGATATATTATTTTCTGTTGTGCCTTTTGTGTGTTCTCGAAGTTTACAAATGTCGGTGTGCGGTAGGATTGCCCATATCTATTTTGTGGTCATTGTTTTGGTTCTGATATTTTGATTATTCATTATGTTTTTATTGAACTGTTACATATTTATTTAATTTAGTGACAGCATTTATCATTCATTATTATTTTCTTATTTCTTTGTGCAGTTAACTATACATATTTATATTTTAGCCACTATTCTAGTTTATTAACCAGATCACAAGGTCTTTTATATTTGGACATGCATATTTATACAACCAACGGACCCTGTGTCTAATGTTGAATACAAGACATAAAATGTCTCGCTAATACAAGATAAAATGTTATAAAACTATTCTAGTTCTGTTAGTTTCCAGTAACTCACTTTGCTTTTCTTGATCTATTAGAGTTTGTTTTTAAAATTTGGGCACACCATAAATTCAGTATGTGCTTAGCCTACTGTTTTTTGTTAAGATAACTCGGGATGTCCTTTATACCCCAGCATTTAAATGGATTAAGGCCACACCATACTTTCTCCTACCAAAGTAGTTCCCTATTTGCAGATATTACCATCGTTCCTGACAAAAACTGTGTCCACAATCCTATATAAGACCTTTGTATGATTATGTTTATCTGTATGTTACTGCAATAGATATTTTTTGTTAACAGTGTTCATTGAAAATCTAAATATTGTCATAAGCTGAGTTGAATATCTGTACATATTTTCAGGAATGACAAACAGATTGTAGAGAGCTGTATCAAAGAAGGAGATATTGGCAGACTGTTCCATCTTCCAGAAATTTTGGATGACTTTTCTGAAGCAAGCATTGTAATGAGCGTAGAGTATTTCCTGAAGTGAGTATTGTTGATTGAATTATTTTTTTTGGGTTGTGAGCTTTTTTTTCATTAGTACTTTATGTTTTTATGACTAGCTGTCACATTCATGTGGGGGAACTGAACTGAGTTGTTTTTTGGCATATGATACATTTGATAATAAGGATGCATGTTCTGTGTCCTCACTTGGTTCCCAGGGGTCTTGGAGGAAACAAAGAAACAGTAGAACAATTGTTCCTAAAGACACGTCAAAAGAGGCAACTAATGTAGATTTGTGCACAGGACTGTCACAGAAACCACTCCAGGAGTATGTGAAGTGCTTTAGTATAGGCTTCATTCAAGGAGCATGCTACATTTGTGGTAACTTAGTATTATTAATAATTTTAAAAATTTGTTCCTGACCTACTTTCAGATCTCTTTTTTGGACACTTCACCAAGAAAAGTTAGCCTCCTTTACATCACAGATAGATTAGGTGTCACCTTTAAAAATCAGCTGTAATAACGTTATAAAGTAAGAGCATGTAAAAATATGAAATCTTTTTCCTGCAATAAACAAATTTTTACTAACCTATCGACAGAATCTGTTAAATGTTTTATAATTGTTCATAACCACCATTACATGTAGTTATCTTTGTAGCAGCTTTCCATTAAAGAATGAAGTGTCTAAATATAAGTTGTCTAGTAAGCAGTGGTGAACTAAGGGCAGTGCAAGGAGAACGTAACGGTGGGGGGCAGTCTACCACAGGTGACCATCAGACACTATTGTGACAGCACAGTACTGCTTAAAAATCTAATTGCAAGCATAATATATTTTTCTGTGTTTTTATTCATGTTGGGGGGGGGGGGGGGGGGTAACCAGAGGAAAGATCCACCCTGGGTGCCAAATATTTTAAAATGAGCCCCTGCTGGTAAGGAATGTTTTTTTTTTCACCTTCTCTATTTGTAACATAGCAAGAAGTAAGGATATATCCCTGAGACAAGGCAAACTTTGTTAGACAGTCATAGGTATTTCATTCTTTCATGAGTTCTGCAATTTTCCTTCCATCAGATCAAGTGAGGGAAAACTTGAGATTGCAACAGCAGGTGTGCCTATGACAGAGATTTCAAAAGGTGTTCCATGGGTTAAGGATGGCATAGAATCGCCTTTCAGTGGCAGAAAATGTTATGTTCTGTATCCTTTATATATTATAATGGTATTAGTCATCGTGAAGTACCTATAACTGACATGGTTTCAGTTTATAAATTTCATTTTAAAAATTTAAACATGCCGTTAATTTTCTCCATATTTTTCTGCCCAAATTAGTCTTGTAGAGATTTCTTCTTCTTCTTCTTCTTCGTTCGCCCTGAAAAGGACGGTGGTTGCGTTGTGTCTGTTTGCGCCTAAGCTGTGATATCTGCACCTTTCGGTCGACACATCCGACTTCTGCACGGCATTTTTTAAGCACCGGGTTTGCCTTCCCATTTCGATCCATGCTCGCTCAGCCAGCCTGCATTGCTGCAGACTGTTTCCAGGACCACCACGTGGAGGTGGAGCACGGTCTTCACCAGCTCTGGTTCGCTGGTGCTGACACAGGCAGTACAGCTATGAGTCGCTGACTGCGGTCTCTATTGCTGCGTCTTGAGGTCCCTTGTAGAGATTTAATCCTGGCATTAATTTTTTCAATGGGAGAAGATCGGCTACCACGACAAGCTTGGGAAACTAAGAGCCAGGGATCCAGGGCGACCCAAAGTCTGCTGGGAGGACAACATTAGACAATCTTTGAAGGACCGAGGACTAGAATGGAACCAAGCCAGGAGGAAGACGGCCGATAGAATAGTATGGCTCTCTCTCTTACTACCTCTACACCCATGGTAGAAGAGGAACGAATAAGTAAGTAAGTAAGTATTAATTTTTTGATTATCATCTTTACCCAAATGTTTCTTTTGAATATCACTGTTGCTACATTATAGACCAACTAATGAAAATAGTTATTTTTTCTGTACTTTTTTTTTTTTTGGTCATCTATTTCTTTATTTAAAGTTTGAATTTAATTTTAAATTTATTTCCATATTCATTGTTTAATTAAATTCTCTCATCATTTTTATCTTTATTTATCTGGACCAAGGCCTTATTGACCGAAATTAGGGCTGTTCTGTTCTCATAATTCTGTTTAACAGTGTCGTATCTTTCTGTTTTATATTTGTTCTTTTTTTTTCAGAAGTTATGTCAGTGTCTTATTTTTAAATAGATCAAGAATTGTACAATATTTAGAAGGGAAGAAAAGAGCACAGCAGACAAATATGTGTTAAAAATGGAGGAAACCTATTTTGTGTTTTTAATATAATATTTAGATTATTGTGTGTCCAGGGGGCAGAGTGGTTATAGAGCTTACATCTTGAGGCAAAAGGACCAGGCACGAAACTAGGTCATGTCATACTTTAGTCTCTCCAGCAGTAAAAATGGGTACTTGGCTGTGCTCTTGAGTCAGAGAAGGAAAAGGCAACAAGGAAAAGAACTGGTTACTGCACCTCATAAAGCTGAGATGTAGACTCGGTGAAGTCTCTTGACACTTCACTCCCTCCCAATCCACAGCAGCATCTGCTATGGAACTACCATAATCTTTACCTTTTATGTATATTGTTAAAAATGTATTGATCATTTACAAAATGTCGACATAGTTATCAAACTGTTTTTCCTTAATGATGATAGAAATGTGATGTTGTGTCAGAGATTCAGCCCACAGTTTCTGCAAGAGGAAGCCAGAATGATGTCATTTGATTGTGTATTGGTGAGAGAATAATAGATTTGGCTTCATTGTCTTGCAGTCTAAAAGCAAAAAAATTTTCCTCACACTTTTTGCTTTATGTGTAGTGGGAGTTTATATTTCATTTTACATACCAGTGTGTGGGTGTCCTACATGTCCATAACCTCATATCTGAAATGCGTGGGGTTCAGCATGTTTCTGAAAGTGGGATTTTTCGATTTTCATATGTTGCTCAATTCATGGTAGAGAAATACCCCAAATCGTGAGTAAGAAGTAGCCTTGCTGTTGATTCTTTACATTTGCTCTTGTGTTTGTTAAAATATGGCCTCGATGTCAGGCGCACGTTAATGTTTTTTTAAAGAGCAGAATAGAATTAGGGTAATATTTTTTTCTCTGCATCCTAAGCTTTAGGCCTAGATACAAACGCTAAATCTCGAGCCATAACCCTATTTGTAACGTTTAGTTTTTTTTTTAAATAATAAGTGCCTACAAATCTCAAAACAGTGACTGCTAACACTTAATCTTAATTGTAACTCTTGCCTGTTTTGAGCGTTTAAAAAAATAATTATTGACACACAAAAGGGAACTGGGGTAGTTAAGAATTTTCAAATTTCAGATGTTGCCAAAGTCGTGATCAAAAAGTAGCCCAATTATCGATCCATGCATTTTTTTTTTTTTTTAAATGTACGGCCTAGATGTCTGTCACGTTATGTTTTAAAAAAAACGTGAAACAGTATTAGGGTATTATTTTTTTGTCTCTGCACCCTAAGCCTAGGCCTAATCTTAATGGTAAACTGCTAACCGTAACACTGTTTTTAGCTTTCAGTTTTACTTGTGAATAATAAGTGGCTACAAATCTCAGAACATTTTCGCTAATACCAATCTTAACCATAACTCTTACCGTGTTATGAGCATTTTCAAAAGTAATTACTGACACACAACAGCAAACTAGGGTAATCAAGAATTGTGAGTTGGCTTATTTATTGACCTGGAGCTGTATGACATGCTGGCGTGTGTCCAGTATTTGGTAAACTTTTACCACTCTGTAGCGCTTCTAATGCATTGCACATGCACTAGCTTGGTAGTATAAAGCACACGGACCAGAAACATGATAAAACTGACTCTGCTGCATGTTTGGGTCATTTTGCACACGACTGAAGTGTCATGTAAAAAAAACTTTTAAAAAAATTTGTTTTCACGAAAAAACATTAGATTTTCAGAGTATTCCAGTTATCAGAATTTTGGATAAATAGTTACGGGCCAGTGCTGACATGCAAGGCATATAACACTGGCCCACTGGTGAAGGAATAAACCCTGTCTCCCATATGAAAGGCGAGGGTGCTAACCATAACACTACCAAGGAGCACACAATAAATTAATATTTTACATAAAATGGTACATAATTTATTGTTGAAGAGAAGTTTACCAGCATACAAGCTACTGGGACAGGGTAGGAACACTCACTTCATTGTCACATGGTTCTTTATCTCAGCAATGGAAAGAAGAAGAATTGATAAAGCAGATGAAAAACCCCATGTGGGTCTCTGTGGAGGCAGTGAAAGAATTTGACCACAACTGCCATCAGGCTTGTCATAAGAGGCAACTAAGGTGATGTCAGTCATCAGCGTCTACTTTTTTGCTCCTGTAGGAGCATGGAGTCACCACCCTGATAGCTCCCTTGAGGAAGCCAACGCTAGAGCACAAAAGAACAAACTCTTGCAGTGGTGGTTTCTTTAGCAGTTTGACATGATGAGGTTGCCAGCCCCAATCACAACCTCATATTAGTCGCTTCTTATGACATGCCTCAGTGAGCAGTAGTTCTATTCTTTCTGTGTCTGTTCAGAGACCTATGGGAACTCCAGTGATTTCAATAGTGGAGAGTAGTTCATCATGTCAAACACATTGCTGTTGCATAAACTACTGTGCAAGAAAGCATTAAGTGCTTTGGTGCAAGCTTCCTGCATGGTGGACAACTCTAATGGTAACTCCATCTTCCTTAAGGAGTAAAAATGAACATTCATGCAGATTGAGAAGTTCATGACTGGTCATACAGCAGGAGTTCTGTTTGCTACAACTAGTCATGGTAGTCATTTGTTACATAAAGTTTTGTCATAGGGCTATTTTTTACCAGAACTTGTCCATAATTTTGATTATTGCTTTTGAAATGTCCTGGTTTTTCCTCGTCATTTTGTATTTATTTTTCATTCATTTTCTACCTTCGTGGCCAAACTTTTTCACCTTCTCAAACCCCACCCGAGGTTTGGTTACGTTCCGGCCTGTAGCGGTCAGCGAACGATAATTATTATCTAAGCCGCACCTGGTCTGACCAGGGGAATATCTCTTACGTTTAAAGCCTTTGATCACGAGCGCAAGGGTCCCTGTGTTTGGCTTCCAGAAACGCTGCTTCGGATCATAATATTATGCATCCTGGAAACAGGGGGAGACAAACCCGCGGTCAGTCTTTGGGTTTTTGCCCTTAGACAAGATAGAGCATAATGTTATGCATTTCTCTACCTGGGGAACTTTCGCACGATTTCTTTTGTCTTACTCTAGATTACGTCTTTCGCCGAACTTCTGTAGAAATATGCAGGCCAGGTGTCCGGGGGGAGCGTCCCTTGTGATCTATAAGAGTAGACTGGTTTTAATAGACAAAGACATTCGTAAATTTTCCTGGCCCGTAGATGACCATCATGAGATAAGGCAAACTTTAACACAGTACTAGAATGTGTTTGCCTATGTTCTAGTCATTTTCGGGGTGAGTTGACATATCTTATAATTATAATATTAGATTCATGTTAGCTTTTATATATCTGTTAGGGAAGTGAATTTATTTCTGAGGACTTCTCCTAGTAATTTATTCAGTGATAAGGTAGCGCTGTCTACGGCCTATTAAGTGGTGCTTAAACTGTTACGGTTTATCATGGGTTAAATGTTAAACTTACAATAACAGATATTAGGCGTAGAATCAGTCCACGAATGCTTACCATTGGGTTAAGAGTCAGCAAAAATTAACTGTCATTTCTGTAAGATAATGTCAGGTGTGGATTGTTCACTTTAAAACTGAATAGTGAGATGCAGGTAATAACTCTGGATTATAGGAGATAGTCACTTATTCCTTTTTGATAGATATTTCTAGTGGCAAGGGAGGATCATTTTATGCTTACTTGTGTGGCTAGGCACTAGTCTATAAACTTTCACTGAAAGCAGTCACCAGGCATAGATATAATTATATCTTATGATCTAGCCACAACTGTATTATTATAGCAAGAACATTGCATTTTCTTTGTACTCATTTTGTGGAATGCTAATATATTTTCCAAAGGGGACATACGATTTATTTGTGTAATGTCAAATGCTGTAATCTGTTTATGTAAATTCATTTAATGTTGTAAGATGAATAAGCATATTCATTTAACTGTAACTACAGGTTAGGTTTCCTGTATGTTGAGATTGGGAGAAGAGGAGTAGATTTTTGATGTCAGAACATTACTGACAGGTACCTGGGGGTGCAAAAGATATTAAGCCTATGCGGGCGCGTGTTGATAATTGATATTTTTAAGGAACAGGAGACATGGTTAAAGACAGCCCTAAACTATCATAGCAATAACTACAATAAATTTAATCCCATAGTGGAGCGAAACTTTCTGTATAAAGTTAGTGTGATTTATTATTTGCTTGAAGTAAAAGGGTGTCTCTTTTTGGGTCTCAGTTTCAGGGAGACCGAATCGCTAGAGCAGACTTCAGTCAGACGAAGAAAGTCATATACCCTTCGATCTAGAGGGTTTCTGTATACATCTAGCAACGAATCGTCAACCCCGTTCCTGAATCAAAACCCCTTTTTTTGTCAACGCCAAGTTAAGCTCACGCAGTGCAACGGAGCCAACGCAAAATCTGGAATCGCCAAATGCAGTAGTAGCTCTCTACTCGCCTATTGGATTACCAGCCAGAGCATCGCGGCTTCCAGAATATCAAAACCGCCCAGCATGCCTATAGCAGAATTCCATATCACCCGCCTTTTTTGTGCCTAAACGGGGCACTCAGCACACCACAGCCAAACCAGTTTAAACAGGATTTACAGCCAAGCGGAGCCTTGCGCCGGATAAGCGCGCCTGGGTCTCTTTGTCCTCAAGTGACTTCTTCTGGTGTATTTTCTGGATACTTAAAACCTCGCACGTATGAGCAGCCATCTATGGACAGAGTTCCAGGCCCCCTCTCGCGAGTAGCGGTCACCAACGATAGCGCCTATACAGTGATTTTATTCAGGTTAATTCCATCACCGATGGCAGATATATACGAAAAAACTACTTACTGGAGCTATTCCCCTTGGTCCCCGAAAGCGGACAGGCTGTTGCTAAGTTCATTCAGTTGGTCTGCAGGAAATAAACAGCGTCCCCCAGCCCACCTCGCGCCAGTAGGGGGGAGTCACCAATGATAGTACCAACAAGGACAGTTTTGTAGGCATAGTCCCTCACGAAGGATCTACAAGTAACACACTGTCTGGACTATTTCATCTGGTCCCCGAAAACGGACGGACTGCCACGCAGTTTATTCATTTTGGTAAACAGAAGGTAAATAGAGTCTTCCAGCCCACCTCGCGCCAGTAGGGAGGAATCACCAATGATAGCGCCTATACAGTGATTTTATTCAGGTTAATTCCATCACCGATGGAGGATATATACGAAAAAACCACTTACTGGAGCTATTTCATATGGTCCCGAAAAACGGAAAGCTGACACTCAGTTATTTCATCTCTCTGTGTTCTACAGGTTTTTATAAATGGTGATCTGTGTGTGTGGTTGTTGGTGTATATGATTATTGATGGACTATTGATGATTTTGATTATTGATGTAATTTTATGTTGTCTTGTGATGATATGCATTAATTCCATGCTTTTCTTCTTTAATAAAAGTTTACACCATTTATTAATACGCTGTTCACGACCTTTCCATCCATATTTGTATTTTTAGCTCTTTACTAAAATCTCATATGTAATGATAAGAGTTAAAAGAAGTGAGAGCCAGGAACAGATGCTTAGAAGTAAAACCTGGGTACATTGAGTGCACCGGAAAATCAAATTTTTTCGTCCAAATTTATTACCAAAACCTGACAACCGTACTTTTTTCTTGACTGGAAAAGGTTGATTTCACACTTGTGATTTAGGAGGCAATTTCGTCATGCATTCATAGTTTGACGCTTATGACAGACCCCGCACTCAACCCCCCCCCCCCCCCCCCCCCCCCCCCAGGTGTTTTAAGTTTATAAGCAATAAAACGGTATTGAATTGGGACCTAAGATGCGTCAACAGTGATCCACTACCACGATAAGTTACCGGGTTTCTGGTTCAAAGCTTGGTAGAGTCTAACCAGCTGTAAATGGGTACCTGACTCTGATCTTGAGTTAGAGAAGGCAACAGCAACGAGGACGGGAACAGGTGTCACGCATCAGTCTAACCAGCTGTAAATGGGTACCTGACTCTGATCTTGAGTTAGAGAAGGCAACAGCAACGAGGACAGGAACAGGTGTCACGCATCAGTCTAACCAGCTGTAAATGGGTACCTGACTCTGATAGGGACTTGAAAGCTGATGATGATGATGATTACGATGACTAGCAATTCCCTAGACTTAAGGGTCTTTTATATTTGGACATGCGCCCTAATATAACCGACTAGATTGAACGGGACGCGCCTCGCCAAAACGAGACAAAACTTTTTAAAAAAAAACATTCGAGTAAGTTGTATTTTTTCAGGATTACTAAAAATAAGGACAAAAAAGGGGACGGGGTGGGTAAGAGATTTGTGACGTCGCGCCTACGGCCTAGACATTGCGATTGGATTTGCCGATTTTTCGCGGTACTTTTTCTTACATTTTTTTTTCTTTCATTTTTTTTTCTTAAATTCCGTGCCTTGGCGCTGCTTTCGAGCGGGAAATCTTATCGTTCCATTTGTCATTTGATAGCAGTGTCCAGAAACGTGGAAGATGAATTTCCTGGAGGTGTCAGATTTTACACGTAACAAAGAGAACTGTGTGAAGTTTTTGCAGAATCGGGGCATTCTACACAACGTCCGACAGTGTGCTAACAATCACCAGATGAATTTGTCCTTGTCGGTTCGCCAAGATCGTTAGAGATGTTACATATGTAAGCAGGATATACCTCTTCGTTCTGGCACATGGTTACAGGGTGCACGTCTGTCCTTCAGGCAGATTATTCTGTTCATTTACTGTTGGAGTAAAGAGAAGACTAGCATTGATTTCTGTAAATCAGAGCTAGGAATTGCCAATCAAGCTGCCATTAAATGGAACAGCAACCTCCGTGAGGTTTGTGCAAATGTACTACTTGCAAATCCCGCTGTAATTGGCGGTCCCAATACCACGGTAGAGATAGACGAAAGTGTGTTCACACGCAGAAAAAATAACATCGGTCGTGTATTTCCACAGCAGTGGGTATTTGGTGGCCTATGTCGTAAAACAAGTGAGTGTTTCATGGTTCCAGTGCCGGACCGCTCAGCGGCTACACTTATGCCCTTATCATAGCCAACATTCGTCCTGGTACGACAGTTGTTTCTGATCAATGGCGAGCATATAGTACCATTCAGAATTTGCCAGGTTTAACTCACCAAACGGTGAATCATTCTGCAAATTTTGTCGACCCAAATACAGGGGCAAATACACAACGAATAGAGAGATTGTGGAAATCTGCGAAAGAACGCAACAAACGTCAGAACGGAACACACAGACACATGTTAGATTCCTACATGTGTGAATTTTTGTGGCGACATCGGAATAAAGTTCGTCAGTCAGACCCGTTCGACAATATCCTGTTTGACATTGCAGAATGTTGGCCTCCTCTGTAAATTATGCAGCTACGAACGAACATGTGTATGTCCTGATATGTGCCACGCTTCAGCGATCCTTGGTGATCTGTTCCCCTCACGGTCCTTTTCAGGGCCCACAAAAACCACAAAACTGCACCTACCATGGTCCTTTTCAGGGCCCACAAAACTGCACCACGGTCCTGTTTAGGGCCCACAAAACTGTACCCTGGCAATAAATCCTTTGTTTTCACCGCTGGGTGTGGACGGCTGGGTGGGAGGTTGGTCCCCCTCCCTCACTATGCACTGATCCTTGTCAAATATTTACCTAATCAGAGCCGGATTAACGTAGTAGCAAAAGTAGCATTTGCTACGAGTCCCGCGCTTTTAGGGCCCCGCGCCAATAAATATGTACGTCATTTTTTGGTCATCTTCTAATACGAGCGTTAAAACAATGATCTTGTGATGTATGCCATCTTTAGCGCCTTTTCATTTGATGTCACGAAATTGTGAGAGAAAGAGCATAACAGGGTGACTTAGTGTGATTCTTTATTACTTTTATCTTAACTGTTTGCGGACAGAAGCAGTCATTTTCTTTGGATTTGTTGAAAGCCTGTACACCTTCTTTTCTGCTTCTACCTACCGGTGGGGTCTCCTTTCTACTGCATTATGTGCTGGCGGTAGTCATAATAAGTCCCATTTGCCCTTTGTGAAATGGTCCGCTTGGGCAGATGCGACAAAAGCACTTTTACACAGCTTTTCTGCAATAAAACAAGTCTTGGATGATATTTTCAGCTCACAATGATCAGAAGGTAGAGTGTCGTCAACAGGCTCGTTGTCTACTTTCAACCATGATGAAGTTAGAAACAGGAATAATGATCATACTGTGGGATCAAGTATTACACCGTTTTCAAATGACCAGTGCTTCTTTGCAATCTTCTGACCAAGATTTGAATACGGCTTGTGCACTCTATGAATCCCTGCGGGGGTATATTCAAGCTATACGGTCTACTTTTGCAGACATAGAGCAAAAGGCCAAGGATGTGACTGAGTGTGAACATTATCAAGAACAAACTCGAAGGAAACACAAACGAAATCGAGAGTATGATGATTTCAGTGGTTCCAGCACAATTGATGAATCTCATACGCCTTCTCAGCAGTTTAAAAGCCGAACATTTCTTGTCCTTATTGATAGCTTGCTACCTTGTCAAAACGCCAGAAAGCTTATCAAAAGTTGAATGATGTATTTGGATTCCTTCGTCAGTCACAGTCGTTTACAAAATACATAGAGAAACATTATCCACGCAACACCTGGACCCCATGCATACACGGCTGGATCAGAAACATATGCAACAGAAAATGGAGGTGGGGGCGTCTTTCTGACCTTAAGCACTGGTGCATAAAAAAATGCTGTCAGTGGCGACAGGACGATTCTCCAACAACTTCAGAGCAGAGGCAGAGGCCCTGAAAACTGTAGCAGAGGTTATATTGACAGAAGAAAGCGCAGAGAGAAGGGTTGCTTTCTTTTCTGATGCACAGTCAGTAATTGCGGCATTGAAAAGCCAAAATAATACAGACCTGGATGATCTCAGAGTAGTGCTATAACCAGCTCCCCTCGTGGCTGCCTTTACCTTTCAGAGCAGAGTCAGGTATCCATCCACTTACAGCTGGGTAGATTGTAGCGTGACGCCACCATGTCTCCAGCCCACTACCTTTGTCGAGAGAAGCCTGCGCTGAAACCACGGACGCCCTCATAAATGGTTGCTTGTCTAAAATAGAAGGATTGTAGTGGTATGACAAGATCACTAATGTGCAACTGATGACACGAACCAGGCAAGTGCCAGAAGAACGAGACATGAGAAGAAGACGCTGAAGATGGATAGGATACACACTGAGCAAACTTGCTTATAGCTTTACCAGGCAGTCCTTGGTCTGGAACCCCCAGGGTAAGAGAGGCAGAGGAAGACCAAGGAATACACGGAGAAGAGAACTGATGACAGACAAGAAGAGGATGAAGAAATTATGGAACGACCTTGAGCTGATGGCACAGGACAGGAAGACTTGGTATAAAGCAAATGCTCCTTAGGGACTTGAAAGCTGATGATGATGATGATGACTAGGTTGAACGGGACGCACCCCGCCAAGACGAGGCAAAAATTTTACATTAAAAAAAATAAATACATAATAATAATAATAGCCCCTTCAGTCATAACTGACCATGGGAATGCGCCCCCGAGGTGGCAGCCCTCAAATACTAACCCACAACCCCTACCTGTTAAATGGACTAATCCCGCGCAGGCGGAAAAACAAAGCCGCGCAGGCGGAAAAAAAAAAGAAAAAATTGTAAGGAAAGAGTACGGTTGTCAGTTTTGGTAATAAATTTGGAAAATTTTATTTTAGCGGTGAAATATCACACAAGTACCCCTCTTTGTATTAGAGATTTTCAGTCTAGAAGGATTGGAAGTCCTGGCAAGAGGGACAAAATCCGAAGAACGTTTATTTGGGTGTAGCAGAAGGATTTGAAGATAAGAGGGTTTGTTACTCTTGATAGATTTGGATGTGAGTGAGAGTTGCTTTGTGGTTTGTGAATTGAACGTCCACTTTCAACTTAAATACCCCTTTATCCCCCCCCCCCCCCCCCCCCGCCCCCCCCCCCCCCCCCCCCCCCCCCCCCCACCCCCCCCCCACCCCCCCCCCCCCCCCCCATGTCCCTCTTTTACCGCTCTCCCTCCCGCCTCTTATGTGGACGTCTTTTATGGATATCCCCTAAGTGATCACTAGTTTTTTGTTTTTTTTAAACATTCCTAATGCTTGTCTTACAAAAATAAGAATCTTCAACTTCGGGCATTGGACTGAACACACATTGAGGGAATCAGTTGGCAGCAGTACAAAATAGTGCTTTTCTGGAATACCCAGTGTAAGAGAAATAGAGGATGACCAAAAAGCACACAGAGAAGGGAATTGGAGATGAACATAAGAGATTGAGAATGTATGGAAACATCTTGAACAGGATAGAAAGGCTTGATGTGAATTTGTTGAAGGCCGATATTCCACATGTGGCTGAAGGGTAAAAATGGTAGTCCTATAGCAGATACTGCTGTAGGGGAGTGAAGTGTTAGAGACTTCCAAATACTAGGTGCAGCATCGAGAAATGGGATGACCAGTTCCCTTCCTCATGCATTTTCCTTCCCTAACTCAAAAAGCAGAGTCATGTACCCATTTACAGCTGCGTAGACTGAAGGGTGATGAATGAATAAGTGCTTCCCTTGTGAACTGATAATAAACGTTTCAGACTGCAGCAGGATGTTCAGGTGTTGGTGCTTTTCTTTTTTCTCAGATCATTGATTGGTTGAACGCACTTCTAGACGGACACTTTCAGCAACTGAAACTTGCAGAAGATGCCAGCAGCATTATTGAATCTCTACAGGAGCAAGTAAATCTCATGGTAGGTTTTGAACATTCTTTTCTTTAGAGCCAGCCCAGCCCGTCTTTGACATCTGGGTAAAAAAGCACTACCAGCTTTAGAAAATTGTTGCCATAGAATGTCACTGAACTTTGGGACTGTTTGGCAAGGAAGAATATTCCAGCACCTCTGATTCATGCTATACAGAGCTTCTACAAGTCTTGCAGAAATTATGTGAGGACAGCAAACCATAAGTCAGAAGAGTTCAGGACCACCACTGCTGTAAGACAAGGTGATATCCTATCACCTTACCTCTTCATACTCCTTATGGACGATGTCATCAAGGCATGTAAGGAGAGAACAAGAAAGTATTCAGTGGGGTACTGGAAGATGAGACAGGTCTATATTTCAGAGCTGGCATTTGCTGATGATGTTGCCCTGATTGCTAAATCAGAGGCACATCTCCAATCCAACCTGCAAGTCTGGAAGGAAGAGCTGGAGAAGAGAGGGATGGTCATAAGCAGCTCTAAAACAAAATCCATGGTGATATCACGAGAAGAAAGAAGACATCAGATTAAGCTGGAGAACAGGTCCTGGAGCAGGTCGACCACTTTAAATACCTCGGAGCTATTATAGACCGAAAGGGAGGCATCAAAGAAGAGTTGGCCACTCGAAAAGCAGCAGCTGGGAGACTTTTTCAGGCCATAAATCGAGGATTCCTCAGCAAGAGAGAGGTTGGTAAGAAAACGAAGATGGCTGTATACCGCTCCACCTATGTCCCAGTCTTAACATATGGATGCGAGTCATGGGCAATGACTACAACCCATAAAAGCCAGATCCAAACCTCAGAAATGAGGTATCTGAGGAAGGTGGTTGAAGTAACAAGAAGAGACATGGTACGCAACCAGACGATACGTCAAGGCCTAAAATGCCACCCCATACAGACCCAAGTAGAACAGTCCCAACTAAGATGGTTTGGCCATGTCTGCAGAATGGGAGAAGATCGACTACCACGACAAGCATGGGAAACAAAGAGCCAAGGATCCAGACCCCGAGGACGACCCAGAGTGTCACTGACTCCTCAAGAATAAAAGGCTAGAATGTTCCAGAAAGAATACAAGAAGAATAAAAAGATGTCACAGTATTTTAGCTTTGATATTAAAACATATTCTTAAGTTTATTCCATTCTGTCTGTGTTCATTTGACACCATTTTCGCTTTTATTAAACACTATGTAATTAAAGACATTTGAATGTGTTTTCATTCTTTGCTCACAGACCAAATGGCAGATGGAGTCCAAAATGTTACAGGGAACTCTGTCTGAGCTGAACCGTCAGTTTGAGAAACAGCAGCAGCAGAGGAACACTAAAATTGGAGATTATTGTATTGAAGTCATTTCATTTTAGACCAGGAAAAATTATGACATCAGTCATATACATGTGAAATAAGTCACCAGAGTGTCAAATTTTTATCAAGATGTTACGAATGTATGTGTGTAGCATGTGGCTAGGAAAAAGAAAAATTGTCACCCAAAAAGCAAATTAAAAAACTTCATGAGTTTAAATGCTTTTCTTATTTTACTTTTTTGTGTGTCGTATTTGTATTTCATTTTTAAAACTGAAAGGTAAAGGTAGTCTCATAGCAAAAACTGCCATAGTGGAGTGAATTGTCAGAGATGTCACTATACTGGGTCCAGCTTTATGAGCTGGGCTGACAATTCCCTTACTCTCTGCCTTTGCCTGCCCTAGCAGAGTGATGGACCCATTTACTTCTCGGTAGACTTGAGCGCAATGCTACTAGGCTTTGAATCTCAATAGTTGTGCCGCAAGAGGCAAGCATTCGAACCAATCTGCTATTGGGTGGCACATTTCACAGCCATGTTCATCTATTAATAATATAGCCATTGACATCTATCAGCTCAATCATGATTTTATGAACACAAATAGATACTACAACTCACAAATGGGTACCATTCCTCCATTTTCTCTATGTGAAACAAGTTACAATCTTTACGACATAAAAACTGGCTAGATACCCATTAATTGTGATATTATCACTTATGATTTCTCAAAGTACCGACAAACTTTGATAACATCCGTCACATTAATGTCATCATCAGCATCGCACTCCAGCTCCCAAAGAGGCACAGGCCGTCAACAAACTTATGCTCCTATAGCATTTTGTATTTTTATTTTCTACGTCAGCGTCTGTCCCTCCAAGTGTGTGTGTGTATTGCTGCCACGTTATATGTATAATTCTATATCTTCGCCACACTAATAGCACGATAGATTTACTCTTACATTGTAAAAAAATACTGTTATGTTTGTTATTTTTCCTAGAGATTTAAAAAAAAAAGGATCTCCGTTTGTTTTAAATTACAATTAAATATTTACTATTACAAATTTGTATCCTTTTGTTTTAAATTACAATTAAATGTTTACTTTTACAAATCGTAGTAGGAATGTATCTTGAATGCTTCTAGTCAACATTTTAAAAAGTAAAGCCACTTTTCTTTTTCCAAATCATAATGCAATTTTGATTCAGTGTTGAATTTTTGTTAAATAAGATGAGAGAGGGGCATGAGGCTTTCTAAAATATTGTGAGGAGCATGAGATTATTGTTTTTTTTTTATTTTGAAGGGGGGGAAAAAAAAATTGGGTTGGGGGCATGAAACTGAAAAGTTTGGGAACCACTGTTGTAGATAATGAAGAATATATTTAAAATGCTGCTGCTGTTAAAGCGTTCATGTGCTAGCATGGGCCAAGATTTATCATTTGTGTCATTAAATTTCTTTTGTTGAAAATTTGCTGACTTTAATTGCGAGGCTTTTTTAAAATTTACTTCTCTGTCTGTGTGTCTCTCTCTCACACACTCTGTGAGGTATAAAAATACAATGATTCTCTATCAGCCTTCATTCCTATGAAGTTATGTTCGTGTCCTCCACAGTTCTATCTTGTTTTGCATATTTTGAGATCTTCATCTCTTTCTTTTATCCTGGAAAACTGTTTGTTGATGTTTTTCCTTCCTTCATCTCATAACCTAGATGGCTGTTAGGATACCATTTTCTGTTGAATGCTTTATTATTTGTTTGCACATTTGTCCATCTTGTGCCAGTATTTGTTTCTCTGCCAGATTTTTATGAATTATACGTCATTTTAAAGATAAATGAATGTACTGTTACAACAAGCTGAAAATTTTTTTTTTACGGGTATGGTAAATATTATTAATAATATTAATTGATTGAAAGACAAAAAAAGTTTCAAATTTTTTTTTACATTATCAACTTACCAACATGCTGCTTGTTTCTAAGGCAGTTAATGCCATTATGAAGGCGATTATCGTGTAGTATATCCAATTACAAGAATAGCAAGCCCAAGGACAGACATAACGACTAATATTTACACTATTGATAGCTTACATAATCATACCTACACCACTTCCATAAAATCTCAAAATTTGCATGCAGACCTGGTTCATGAGTTGGGATGAAATGAAAACTATTTGATGTTTCACCCTCACTAACTTGCTGCCGTTGTTTTCGTTCTTTAGTTACATTATTTCCTGCACCATTTGTAACTCTAATCGAGGTCGTTGCTATTTTACGGCCCTCCGATGGCCAAGGACTTGGGAGGCATATGATGCAACACAGAGAAAGCCGAAAGGAGTCTGTGTTACTGACTAACCTTCTTTCTTCTAGGAGAACTTCCAGATTTGGCACCTGGAATGTTCGGACATTAAACAAACAAGGGAAAGTGGCACAAGTAGCAGCAGAAATGGGGGAACATAAAATCGAGATTCTGGGACTGTGTGAAACAACGTGGAAGGGGGTAGACAGGAAGAAACTCATCACAGGTGAATTGGTGCTGTCCTCAGGACATGAAGACGAAAGTTCACACCACAGTGAAGGGGTAGCTCTTATGTTATCTAAAGAAGCACAGAAAGCACTCATTGAATGGGAAGCCGTTGGACCCAGAATAATAACAGCTACTTTTAAAACAGCTAAAAAGAAAATAAATGTAAATGTCATCCAATGTTATGCACCAACTAATGACAAAGAAGAGTCTGTGAAAGAAGCATTTTATACTAGACTACAGGAAATTATAGAAAAAGAAGAGACATCACAATTTTGATGGGTGACATGAATGCAAAGATTGATACAGTCAACACTGGCTTTGAAGAAGTCATAGGAAAACATGGGCTAGGAATAATGAATGAAAATGGGGAACTATTCTCAAACTTCTGTGCTTCAAATCAACTGGCTATAGGAGGAAGCATGTTTCCACATAAGAGAATACACAAGGCAACATGGATATCACCAGACCATAGAACAGAAAATCAGATTGATCATATATGCATTAACAAGAAGTTTAGATCATCATTGCAGGATGTAAAGGTATATAGAGGGGCAGATGTGGCATCAGATCACCACCTTCTGATAGCCAAAGTAAAAATGAAACTCAAGAGATATGCAACAATGCAAAATTATAGACAACAATTTAATGTAGGACATCTAAGAAACAAGAGACAAATTTGCGGTCACAATATCCAACAAATTCCAAGTGCTCCAACAGCTGGAAGACGTAGAGAATACAGAAGACTGTTGGCAGCAAATTAAAACAGTATGGAGTGAGACATGTGAAGAAATACTGGGGAAAAGGGAACAACAACAAAAAGCATGGATAACAACAGAAACCATCAATAAGATAAAAGACAGAAAAAAACAAGAAAGCAGATTTAAACACAAGCAAAACCAGAAGTTCCAAAGCTAAGGCTCAAAGGAAATATGAGAGAACTGTATAACAGCACAAAGAAGCTGACAGGGAAATACAAGCAAACAAGTTGCTTCATAAAAGACAAGAATGGAAAACTGCTCAGCAATATACAAGAGCAAATGAAGAGGTGGACAGAATATTTTGAGGACCTTCTCAATAGACCAGCTCCACAAAACCCCCCAGAGATCCAGCCAGCAGAAGAAGAGCTACAAATTAACAGTGAAAGACCAATGAAGGAAGAAATAAAGAAAGCTATAAAGCTTCTAAGAGAGGGAAAAGCGTCTGGACCAGATGGCAATCCAGCAGAGGCCATCAAAGCAGATATCGACACGGCTACAGAGATGTTATATAAATTACTTGGTAAAGTCTGGGAAAATGAAGAATGGAAGGAAGGATATCTGGTTAAGTTGCCTGAGAATGGAAATTTACAAGAGTGCACAAATTATAGAGGAATAATGTTACTATCAGTGCCTGGAAAAGTATTAAATAGGATTATCCTTGAGAGATTAAAAGAGTCCATTGACAAGAAACTGAGAAATGAACAAGCAGGTTTTCGACAAAACAGATCCTGTACAGACCAGATATAAGTATATGAGGAGAACTGCCGTAAGACGGGGGTAAAGACCAGATAGCCAGTTTGAGAATAATAGTTGAACAAAGTCTGGAATGGAATTCACCATTATATATCAGATTTGTGGACTACGAAAAGGCATTTGACAGTGTAGAAAGAGAATCACTTTGGAAATTGATGAGGCATTGTGGAGTTTCCATGAAGATCATTAATTTAATAAAGAAAACATATGAAGACATGACATGCAGAATTCTTCATGAAGGACAGCTTACAGAGCCATTTGGGATAAGAACAGGAGTGCGACAGGGATGCCTCATGTCTCCATTTCTTTTCTTATTAGCAATAGACTGGGTTATGAGAACATCAACAACACACAACAGAAATGGAATCCGGTGGACTCTGACTAAGCAGTTAGATGATCTGGATTTTGCTGATGACTTGGCTCTTCTGTCCCATAACTGTAATCAGATGCAGGACAAATTGAAAACACTCGATGAGAGGTCACAGCAATTGGGTCTGAAAATACACAAGGAAAAGACAATGAGAATAAATACAGGTAATGAAAACAGGGTTGAACTTGAAGAAGCACCAATACATGATGTAGAATCGTACACATATCTTGGCAGCAATATAGACAAAAGCTACAGACTTTCATAAATGGGTGCTTGCGTAGAATAGATGGATTAAAATGGTATGACAAGGTTACCAATGTGGAACTGAGGACAAGAACTAGACAAGTGCCAGTGGAACAAGAGATGAGAAGAAGGCGATTGTGATGGATTGGACACACACTGAGGAGACCTGTTGATAGCATTACAAGGCAGTCCTTGTTCTGGAACCCCCAGGGCAAGAGAGGCAGAGGTAGACCAAGAAGCACATTGAGAAGAGAGCTGAAAACAGAGGTGAAAATGATGAGAACGTGGAAAGAACTTGAGATGATGGCAAGTGACAGGAGGACTTGGCATGTGTTTGTTGAAGGCCTATGCTCCTTTGGGAGTGGAAGGTTATGAATGAATGAATATAGACAAAGTTGGAGGGCCAGACAGTGATATTAAAATAAGAATACAAAAAGCAAGAGGAGCTTTCATTGCATTGGGAAACATATGGAGATCAAGAGAAATCGGATCCAATACGAAAATAAGAATCTTCAACTCAAATGTGAAGTCAGTCCTATTGTATGGCTCTGAGACATGGAGAACAACAAAGACAACAACCAAAAAGCTACAGACTTTCATAAATGGGTGCTTGCTTAGAATAGAGGGATTAAAATGGTATGACAAGGTTACCAACGTGGAACTGATGACAAGAACTAGACAAGTGCCAGTGGAACAAGAGATGAGAAGAAGACGATGGCGATGGATAGGACACACACTGAGGAAACCTGTTGATAGCATTACAAGGCAGTCCTTGTTCTGGAACCCCCAGGGCAAGAGAGGCAGAGGTAGACCAAGAAGCACATGGAGAAGAGAGCTGGAAACAGGTGAAAATGATGAGGAGAACGTGGAAAGATGATGGCACGTGACAGGAGGACTTGGCATGTGTTTGTTGAAGGCCTATGCTCCTTTGGGAGTGGAGGGTTATGAATGAATGACTGCTTGCACCCCACTACTATCAAAATCACTATTTCAATCAATGTGCACCGTTTTCACTCTAGTCCTCGTCGCTAGATCTATCAGTCAATTGTTGAAACAAATTTCTAGCTTGTTCAACCGTTATTGGAGATGTACAAGCATTTTTTTGTGGCCCTATCACTAATTGCCACGGTAAAGAGTTTTACACGATTTGGTAACTAACCCAAAACGTTGAAAAATATGAACATAATATCAATTTTCCAGTGTTCCACAACAACCATGCTTTGAGAATTTGTTGTCCGGTGGCAATTTAAAATCTCAAACCAGATCAGAAAGTGTTTCAGTACATTTTTCATTCATTTTATTACTGAACAGAGATCGACGCTCTGAACGGCTCCCCACCCGATACCGATATTAATATACAGGTATCGCTACCAGTGCCACAGCATAGAAAAATATGAACTGCGTTAGAAGTCCAGTCGTGATAATGGATATTCTACACTTGTGGAAATAAATTAGCACACAATCAAAATAAACCTATAGGGAGCCGCGCTAGCGTAGTGGTTACAACACCGCTCTGGCGACCGAGTGATTCAGGATCAAACCCGGGCGACGGCATTTGAGGATTTTTCGTCGACCAGGATTTGGACTGGATTAACTCGAGACCTGGCGAAGACATTTGAAGGAGTGTCGTCGACCAGGGATTGGCGGCTCCTGAGCCGACCCAGCTCTAATGGGTACCTCCGAAATCGGCGAGTATCTGCCTGAATGGCGAGGGACACCTGTCTCTGTACAAGAAAAAAGGGATACTCACGTAAAATCAATGTCAGGTTAGACATTAATAATAACCTGAGATTTCGCCTCGAGTATTAGCGGGCGTACGAAAAAAAAAATAATAAACCTCAACGCTGGTATTTGTTGTTGTTGGTTAACCAGGGCTGCTGAACTCATTGCTCTTTCATAATACTGTTACATCACGCTCCAGTCTACCCAGCTGTAAATGGGTATATAACTGCCCTTGAGTTGGGGAAGGCAAAGACAGTGAGGAAGGAAACTAGCCACCTCTTAGAGAATGACACAGCAATCAATGGATCAACCCGGAAATGAAAAGGCAGATAAACTTGCTAAAAAGGGAGGAGAATGTGAACAAGAAGATAATGAAATCACATACTTTGAGAAAAAGAGAGCTATCCAGACTATCAGAAGAGAACAGAATCAACCCAACAACGACTACCACACTCTTGACCGGCAGGGACAGATCACCATTTTTCGCCCCAGGACAGGGCATACCAAACTGAATAAACACATGTACAAGCTACGATTGTCTGCTTCACCACTGTGCACATGTGGATTAAACAAACAAACTGCTCAGCATGTTCTACAGGATTGTCCTCTGTACGAAAACGAAGATGGCTGTGTACCGTTTCACCTATGTCCCAGTCTTGACATATGGATGCTAGTCATGGGCAATGACTAAAACCCACAAAAGCCAGATCCAAACCTCAGAAATGAAGTATCTGAGGAAGTTGGTTGAAGTAACAAGAAGAGACATGGTCAGCAACCAGACGATACGACAAGGCCTAAATTCCCACCCCCTGCAGACCCAAGTAGAACAGTCCCAACTAAGATGGTTTGGCCATGTCTGCAGAATAGGAGAAGATCGGCTACCACGACAAGCATGGGAAACAAAGAGTCATGGATCCAGACCCCCAGGACGACCCAGAGTCCGCTGGGAGGACAACATTAGACAATCTTTGAAGGACCGAGGACTAGAATGGAACCAGGTCAGGAGGAAGACAGCCGATAGGATAGTCTGGCGCTCTCTCTCCCAAACCTCTACACCTCATGGTAGAACGGGAACAACTAAGTAAGTAAGTACAATGTCTTTTCCTATTATTTCTGTTCACTTCTTCTCCTTCTTCTTTGTTCATCCTGAAAAGGACGTTGGTTGCGTTGTGTCCGTTTACAGCGAAGCTGCGATATTTGTGCCTTTCGGCCGACACATCCGACTTCAGCACGGCATTTTTGGGACCGGGTTAGCCTTCCCTCTTCGATCCCTACTCACTCAGCCAAACTGCATAATTATGGAAGTAATGGAGTCTGAGTTGTGCAGGGCCTGTATTCCAGTTGTGATTAGTGTCATAAAAGCGCCGACTCCCAGTGGTGAACAGTTCTGAGTGCTCAGCTGGTCATGTGGCATGACACAGGTCACTCTGGCAATGAGGTGCTGATGCCATTCGGATGCAGCTGGATCAAAACCCTGGAGTGCCTATTGTTTCTGTTGCTTTTTTTTTTTTTTATTGATTAGTTTCCTAAACTTCTGTCTTTCTTGAGTGTTCATAGCAATTACCCATTTTTGTTTTTCATTTACGCCTCACAGACCTTGCAGCTCTGTTCTGATGTCTTTTTTATTACAGTATTTTTATGTTCGCATCTTGAATCATTGTTGTTAATGATAAATGCTGGATGAATGAAATCGTGCAAGGGCAATGACACCACACAAACAACACCACACAAGTGGCAAAAGCACTTTAATTCTAGGTGTGAGCTTTATTAATGATTTCTGTTGTTGTTACCTAGTCATCAAACATAAAATATTGATTATACTTATCAAAGCACGAGACAGCAGGTGGAGAGCACAATCCTGGGAATTGTTATTTCCAAGCTTAACTCTGATAATAGGGGCTAGAATCCTTCACCAAATCAAGGCGATGGAGCAATAAATTACCTCCAGTGTTTCTGATAAGAAATCAAAGTATATTTGCGTATAACACCAGCCTTTGCTGCAGTAATCCACCCATCTAATGAGACAGCTGCTATTCGTAATCATCCACGTCTATTTAAGAAAAGTCCACCCAGTTTACAACTACTGCAGCCAATCTGCATTTCCGTTTGACTTCTACAGATTTGATCCTTGGAAATGTCAAAGCTTGTTGCCTTTCTGCTCTTAATTTGTCTGATTGTAACAAATGAGGTAAGGAATAAAAGGTTAGATAAAACAACTTGCAAGTTCCTAGTGTCTGAATAGCAGTGCTGCACATACTTTGTCTTTAATAATATAAAAATATTTTATTGTTACAACCCATAAATTTACTGTTATAAAATTCAGTAAGTACAAAATGTTTCACTAACTTAAAGCAAACACGACCTGGAAACACATGGAGATTGGAACTGGAGACTTAAGAAGGCTTGGAAAGAGCTTGAACGAATGACAGAAGACAGGAGTGCTTCGCGTGACCTCATGGAAAGCCCAATGCTCCACAAGGAATTAGCGGATAATGATGATTGCTATTACTGTTCTCCTAATATATTACTCATATCCTATTTTTTTAGTTTATGTGTGTTGCTCATTGCAATGAAACTTTAGGTTGATTCTGACATGCAGTTTCTTTTTTGTCTTTGTAAAAGAGTTATTACAAATATAATGTTGTTTCATTTCAACTATTTTAATGTTTTTCGTCTGCTGTTTCTAGTACTGAAGATGTTTAGTATTAGATCTCTAGATTATCCTGTTCAAAATATCACAGGGAGAAGAAAAAGATACGAGTACTACCATTACATTTACAAGTATTTACAAATCTAAGTGTTTAAGATGAAACAAAACTGAAACTCTGCAGGCTGTGCCAGATGCTTGCTGCAGCTATGACTCTGACTGCGACTGTGGGGAATGTTGTTTTACAGCACGTTTGATTGTTAGCAAGAAATCACCACCAGAAGGAGCCCTAATCTTACCAAGACCATCCCAAAAAGGTAAGAAGTTCGTAAACCAAAGATCTGTGCCTTGACGTTATTATATAGTCAAACATTACATAAAAATATGGACCTTTAATGAGTAAAAAACGTAACTTTTTATTTGTTAAATGAAAGTCATTTTCAATGAGTTTCAAATGTATGTGATGCACATATGGCAAAAAAGTTGAAATATTAATTACTAATGTTAATGAGACATAACTGCTATTCGTAATCATCCACGTCTATTTAAGAAAAGTCCACCCAGTTTACAAAAATACTGCAGCCAATCTGCATTTCTTCGTTTGACTTTTGACAGAATTGCACCAAGGCACGTTGCCCTTTGCTCTGTATTTTTACTGATTGTAACAAATGAGGTAAGGAATATAAAAGGTTAGATAAAAATCAAATTGCAAGTTATAGTGTCCAGAATAAAGTGCTGCACATAAAACATTTTGCTTCAAAAAATATTTTATAACGTGTTTGACAATAAATTTACTGTTACAAGAAATTCCAGTAAGTACAAAATGTTTGGACTAACTTGAAAGCAAACACGACCTGGAAAATACACATTACGAGATTGGAAACTGGAAAGGTAACAGAAGGCTTTTAAGAGCTTGAACAATGACAGAAGACGGGGCTGCTTCGCGTGACCTCATGGATATACCCAATTGCTCCACAAGGAATTAGCGAGACCAATTGTTTAAATTGCTTGATTAAGCATGTTTCCTAAGCTATATTTTTGCTAAATCCTATGGAAGAATTTTAGTTTGTGCCAGTTTGTGCCAGAATTCATTGCTAATAAAACTATTGTGTTGATTCTGACATGCAGTTTCTTTTTAAGTCTTTGTAAAATATCCTTATTACAAATATAATGTTGAATTCATTTCAATTTATGCCTGTTTTTCGTCTGCTGTTTCTAGTAACTGAAGATGTTTAAAGTATTAATGCTCTAGCCTATCAGAGGTTCAAAATATCACAGGGAGAAGGCCAAAAGATACAGTGACACCATTATTTTAAAGTAAGAAATACTGGAATTGCAGTGTTTAACCATTAAGATGAATACAAAATTTAGTATTCTCAAATGAAGCTGTGCCAGTGCCTAATGCATCTGAACTCTGATTGTGACTGTGGGGAATGTTGTTTTACAAGAGACGTTTGAAGTTGTTAGAAGTAGAAATCACCTTCA
Source organism: Oreohelix idahoensis (assembly GCA_024509875.1). Lineage (NCBI taxonomy): Eukaryota > Metazoa > Mollusca > Gastropoda > Stylommatophora > Oreohelicidae > Oreohelix > Oreohelix idahoensis. The sequence goes on along the minus strand of JAMPIV010004575.1, from coordinate 365,930 downwards.
GAAGGAGCCGTGTCTTGATGGTACCATCCAGCAAGGTAAGAGTTTGCTGAATCCAAGTCGGACTGCATACTCCTTGACTTTTTTTTAGCTATCATAGTCTCCTGAAACATTAGAGGAGAAAAGAGGACCTTTCCTGAGTAAAAAACGTAACTTTATAATTGTTAAGCTGAAAGTCAACATTCATGTCCCCTCAAATGTTGGAAATGCACTTTGTAAAAAATAATATTGAAGAGGGGAAATTAATTGTCTTATTAATCAGGAACTGAAAGTCTCCAATACTAACTACAAACTATTTCAGTTGTGTGTTTGCAAGACTTCCAACAGAGCTGTTGAAATCAAAACCAAATTTTCAGTAATGTACCTCAACACTTTTGACACAATGCAATCTTAAACACAGTTATGATTTTTTTTAATACATATGTCACTACAGATTCATTTACATAAGATTCTGTACATGCACAAGCTCATTGATTGTGATTCCTGGCACGTTATTTGAATCAGGAAATCATATTCCTTTATGTCTAGAAATGAATACATATTGGAACTATTTAAGGTTAGTTAAGAGTGACTGGATAAGTGTTATATGTATGTGAGTGTCTGTTTAGTCATGAATTAAATTGTGTCAAACTCATACAACATTGCTTCAGAATAATTCTGACTGCTATAGATCAAGTAAGGTTACATAATGCTTTGGTACAGCTTACACTAAGTTCCCTATAAGTATTTATAACATCCATGCACAGTGGCCAGTAACAGTGGTGGACTAGGAAGGACTAGTAACTGCTGAAGAATGAGCGGAATCATAAAGACTCTGGGGAAAAAGTCACAACACCATGATGAATGGCAAAAGTCCATCATTCCACTCTTTGTCATGTCAACATATCCTTGAAAATCAATTTTTTAAAAGTGCTTTTTAATATTACAACCACAGACATTTAATATATATCCTTGAAAATCACTTGGAAAAAGAGTGCTTTTTAACATCACAACCAGAGACAGTTGTCATAATAGTTTCTGGTTAATTTTCCTTTGTTAAAGTTTTATCTCCTGGAGATGTTGCATGATATTTGACTTACAAGCCAGTACAATGGCAGTCTTCATTCATTACCTCTCAGCTCCCCAAGTAGCATAGGCCTTCAACAAATATTTGCTAGGTCTTCCTGTCCTGTGCCATATCCTCGAGATCTTCTTTATCCCTTTAAGTTATGCCACTAATTCTCTTCTCCATGTTTTTTGTTCTCGTGCCTTGGGGATTCCAAGATAAGGACTGCCGTGTAATGCTATCAGCTGGTTTACTCAGTGTGTGTTCTATCAAGTGCCAGCGACTTCTCACATCGTGATCCAGTGATATCTGTCTGGTTTTTAGTGTTTGAACATTCCAGGTTCTAAATCTGGAGATTTTCCTTGAAGAAAAAAAAAAAAGAAAAAAAGTAGGTCAGCAGTCCATACTCATTTCGGCTTTCTCTGGGCTGCACCATAAACCTCCTTAATAGAGGACCTTCCTCTGTCGTGGATAGCTGAGTTGAATTATCTGAATTACTTTCTTGTGATGACTTGTTCATAGTTGTAAACTTTTTGACTGTAAATTTCTACACAACTGGGTGTTGTTCCTAATCTTTGCTCTTCTTTTAGGCCCTGGTAACACATGGGTGATGTTCTACACTTGAATATTGGTAATGTTAATGGATTATGTTCCTCAACTCTTATTTTGTACAGGATTTGTTATGCTTGCCTTAGTTGTAAATGGTTAGTGAGTAATTGATGGGCAGATTTTTTTTTCTCGTGACTGTCTGCGACTGAAAAAGAATACTCTTAGAAGAGTGCTATTCACAAGAGATGAGAAAACATAATGAAAGTGAAGGTCATTTGTTGAGAATATATACAGTGCAGTCTAGATAAGTGGAAGCCGCCTGGGCCATCTAAAATACTTTGGCTTATTCGAATATCTGCTTGTCAGGAGTTTCTACCAAAGAAGACTTCTAGCCAAGACCTGCAAAATTGCTTCGGCTTAAGCAAGTTCCGTTATCTGGACTGCACTGTATGTGTGTGTGTGTATATATATATATATATATATATATATATATATATATATATATATATATATATATACACACACAAGGTCTGTCCGGAAAGTAATGAGACTGATTCCATAAAATTGGTTTATTTCAAGACATGCTTACATACACTTAAAATTCTGTGAAATAAAGTCATCCTTGAGCATCAATAAACCGTTTGCTAGCGGATTCTGCCACGCGTCGTAGCTCGCCTGGAAGTCTTGAACGGGATCTCTTTCAAAGCACTCGTCACGGCAGCTTGCACGTTTTTAACAGTCCCCAAAAATGGTGTCTTTTCAAGATTATGAGCCGGGGAAAAAAAATCTGAAGTAACAGTCCGGGCTGTAGGGAGGGTATGAGCAGCGTTTGTTTCGCCAGAAAATCTCACTAACAGTATTGAGCAGTATTGTCGTCGCGACATCTAGGTGTTCAGAAAGGCCCATCTCCGGGCGGACGCGCGCGAACTTGTTTTCAGCCGTTTTAAGCACTTCACGTGGGCATGCAGCGTTGACCGTTTGTCCAGTTGGTACAAACTTAAGGGTGGACAACACACCAATTAGAGTCAAAAAAGACAATGAGCATCGAGATTTCATCTTCGATTTGCTCATTCGAACCTTCTTTGGTCGAGGAACTCGGTAGTGTGCCACTCAGAGCTTTAAGTGCCACCGAAACACTTGTGCTTTCAATAAAGCATCCTTCCTTAGGCTTTCTGTATCAAGCAAGCGTCTCGGTCGCGGATTTTTTCAAGTTTTTACACAAAACTTTATCGCGTAAAATCGCTGCTCTCAGACATTCCTCTGCATTTTGACCGTTTACGCGACGCTCAAAAAAGCTGTCCACTTCGCAAGCGATCCCGCACTCTGTAAAAAGCTCAGAGCCAACTGACGAGAAATCTATCGTTTACCTAACACCCCCACCAACCATCACGCCTGGAGACTCCGCCACCCGGCCCTTCTGATTGGCCCAAGAAAATCAGTCTCATTACTTTCCGGACAGACCTTGTATATATATATATATATATATATATATATATATATATATATATATATATATATATATATATATATATATATATATATAATATATATATATATATATATATATATATATATATATATATATATATATATATGATGGGGCCATAAAAACACCCCAGAGGCCCCCTCAAGTTCATGTCATATTTATGTGTTTAACGCCCATGTATTTTCAATGTGCGCTCCAACGAGTACGCCAGCCTACGTGACTGCGCGAGCGCCACAATAACGCCCCAGCCCACGTGACTGCGCGAGCCCTCATCGCTGGCGTGCGAAAAGTCTGACGCAGGAGAAGCGGTCAGTTTGGTGAGATTCGCAGTAGAAGCAAGATGTGAGAGGATACCCAGAGTCAGAGATTTGCACGCGGCATGGAGATGAGCAATTGAGCACTGGCTGGGTGTTTTGTTTGGTTTGTTTGCTTACTTGTTTAATGTTTGTTCATTAGTTTGCTTTGTGGGTTTGGGTCACTGACAGGGTTGTATGAATAAATATAGCCCCTGCCTTAGAATCAAGAGTTATATTGTTGTTCGGGTCGGTGCGAGTGTGCAAGAAAGTGATCACAAATCACAACATCATCATCATCTCTCACCCACCCTATCACAATTGGCGTCGTCGGCAAGATAGGCAGACAGTGACACCAAGCCAACAACAAACGAGCAAATATTGTAAATACCCAGCAGTGCATTCTTGCAGCAAGATGGCTTCGAGGAGTACACGTGTTCATAGCAGAGGGGAGCGCGAGGATGCAGATCCAATACCAGTGATGGGTGCATCAGTAGTGCAAAGTGAGGGCCAGAGCAATGCGCCTGTGAAGGTAATATACGTGACGGTGCCGGAGGTAAGGCGATTTGGTGAAAAGGCAAGCCCCACTTGGCAAGAGTTTGTGAAAGATGTAAAAGCCGCACGGAAGGTAGCGCCCCTAACTGTAGAGGATAAGTTGGATATTGTCTGGAATAACGTTACACCAGTGGTCTCTAGGGAATTACGGATACGTGGCGGAGCCAAGGCCATCCCTGAGAAGTTACTCGAAATAGTGGAAGAAGCCTACAGTGAGCGACAGCTAGTCAATGAGATGACTAGGGGTTTCTATGCCATGAGTCAGGGGCCTAGCTTATCAGTAACGGAATTCTCTCATTTCTGAGATTGAATGCAACGCGGGTGAAGAAAGGCTTGGCTCCTGCGGACCCATCCATGCTCAGGGATCATTTTGTTGCCCAGCTGAGAGATGATCTGAGTAAGTCATTTGTAAAGAAATATGTCTTAGAAAATCCGGGTGTCTCATTTAGAGAAGTTAGGGACTATGCTGTTTTCTGGAAAGGCAAAAAGCCTGATACACTAGTGCAGATAGCCAGTGCAGAAGCTCACAATGAAGAGGAGGCACTCAAATCAGAAGTAGCTAGTCTAAAGTCCCAGCTAGCACAGCTATCACAGACCAGTTCGCCAGCACAAAAGGAGGTGCAAAGAAAGAAAACACCTCGCCAACCGCGGAAACAGCCAAAGCACGACGAGGGGGTGTGTGAGCAGGAACCTCAACTAGACCTTCTTGTAGGTGAGAGTCAGGCTGTTGACAAGGAAAGCTGTGATCTGACAGTAACTACATAGCAGTTGCACCGACAAGGCGACAAGGGGTTTGCAAGTGGTATAGTATCGACAGGGGATGGGGGTTTATTACGCCAGATGATGGAGGTATTGATGTATTCGTACATCAGACCAAGATCTTCAGAAAGGGATTCCGGAGTCTGGCAAGGAACGATTAAGTAGAGTTTGATAGCAAACCATCTGTCCAGGGCATGGATGCAGTTTATGTATGTGGCATTGGCGGCCATGAATGTAAGGGTAATAGGAGGCGACCCATGGCACAGAGAAATCCTACAAAGTTGAGGTGCTACAATTATGGAGAGTTTTCAGACCACATGGCAGCCAAATGCCCTCAAGGACCACTTCCGAAACGATGCTTTAAGTGCAAGTCCAAAGAACAATTGATATCCGCCTGTCCCTCAAGGAGCTCATTCCCTAAACGTACTGCCACAATTAGGTTGCCTTTAGGGTGCAAGCCAAGAGATAGCCGTGACAACTGTCACCCTAAGGGCGCAGAGAAAATTGGTCGACGTTTAGGGGACAAAACTCGTCCTAAGCAAATAGGAGGGAATGCACATCGATGTTCAGAAGAGGAAACTCATCTTAAGCAGATTGTGAGGAATGTTAGGCAACGTCCACAGAAAAGGAGTGTAAAACACGTTGGAAGCAATCCCCCGCCAAGGTTGACAACTGCATACACTGAACCACAGAACTCACACGCAAGCAGCGACACTGCATGAGGGTACGACTTTTCCAAACCACAGCAACTGCCAGCCCGACAACGTACGACGAGGAACATGACGACCAAGAGGGTCACCAGCCAGGCTGGTACCTCCTACAGAATCTGAGCCCCAAGCCTCGCCGCTCAGAAAGAATCAGGCGCAGGGCTAACGGCGGAGAGTAGGTTGTGGGGACCACAACATCTTCAGGAGGAAGATATGTGATGGGGCCATAAAAACACCCCAGAGGCCCCCTCAAGTTCATGTCATATTAGTGTGTTTAACGCCCATGTATTTTCGATGTGCGCGCTCCAACGAGTACGCCAGCCCACGTGACTGCGCGAGGGCCACAATAACGCCCCAGCCCACGTGACTGCGTGAGCCCTCATCGCTGGCGTGTGAAAAGTCTAACGCAGGAGAAGCGGTCAGTTTGGTGAGATTCGCAGTCGAAGCAAGATGTGAGAGGATACCCAGAGTCAGACGTTTGCACGCGGCATGGAGATGAGCAATTGAGCACTGGCTGGGTGTTTTGTTTGGTTTGTTTGCTTACTTGTTTAATGTTTGTTCATTAGTTTGCTTTGTGGGTTTGGGTCACTGACAGGGCTGTATGAATAAATACAGCCCCTGCCTTAGAATCAAGAGTTTTATTGTTGTTCGGGTCGGTGCGAGTGTGCAAGAAAGTGATCACAACATCATCATCATCTCTCGCCCACCCTATCATATATATATATATATATATATATATATATATATATATATATATATATATATCTCTATATATATATATATATATATATATATATATATATATATATATATATATATATATATATATATATAAACTCCGGGTCTGCATTAATATGAAGTGAGTCTTAATCAAATCATAAATTTCTTTTTTTTTTTTGCCTATTGCTTCCCGGTTGTGAGCATCCGAGTGGTTAGCTCACTTGTTTCTCCGGGTGGGAGGTGTAAAGGGACCGCTTTAAAGATCAGGTAACACCACACTCCAGTCTGCAGTAAAAATGGGTATTTGACTCTGTTCTTGAGTTAGGGAAGACAAAGGCAGCGAGGAATGGAGTTGGTCATTCCACCTCATAAAACAGAGACCTAGGATAGGTAAATTCTCACTTCATTCCTCAATGGCAGTTTCTGCTACGGGACTATCTTTACTTTACGTGCTATGGTTGAGCACATCACATAAATAATTAACACAATTTTTCTGTGCAGGAACATGCAGGACATACAGTAATGAAGGAGAATTCTGTGATGCATTCTCATCATGTGGATGTACGCCAGGACTTGAGTGTACGTTCCAACCAGAGCTTCCACAAGAGCTTCAACAAGCAGCTCGCAAAGTCAACTCTTCTGCTGATTTTGTACCTGGCGTAAACATCTGCATAGTTCCCAGACTGGAACGCAGCTAAAGTTCATGTATACCTTGTGAATAATACTACCAGCTTTCATGAAGTCCACGAGAATCAAATTCTGTTTCTGGAATAATGGATTTTACCGCAGTAGTCACAAATAAATATTCATAAATGTTATTCTTTCTTGAGATGAAAATAGACGATGCTGTTTAAAATACATTGAAGTAATTGTATTCTTACTTCTTCATGATCAGATTTTGTTTCTGGAAGAATTGATTTTTACCGACTTAGTTAAGAATATGTAGATTCCAATCCAGTATGTTTTTTTTCTTTAGAAGAAAATAAACATTGCAGTCTAAAATTCATTGAAATATTTTAATCTAATTTTTTTTTCATGATCAAATTTTGTTTCTGGAAGAATGGATTTTATAGAGGTAGTCAAGAATAAATAGATTCAAATATGTTATTGGGACCCAAAGATGCAGTAGCAGTCAGCGACCCATAGCTTGACTGCTTGCGTCAGGGTCAGCAAGCCAGAGCTGACCAAGACCCTACTCCACCTCCACGTGGTGGTCCTGGAAACAGGCTGCATCACTGCAGTCTGGCTGAGAGAGTAGGGATCAAAGAGGGAAGGCAAACCCGGTCCCAAAAAATGCTGTGCTGAAGTCGGATGTGTCGGCCGAAAGGCGCAGATATCGCAGCTCCGATGTAAACAGACACAACGCAACCAACGTCCTTTTCAGGATGAACGAAGAAGAAGAAGAAGAAGAAATATGTTATTCATTCTTGAGAAGAAAATAAACACTGCAGTTTAAAGTTCATTTAGTAGTTTTATTCTCTTGTTTTTCTTGATCAGATTTTGTTTCTGGAAGAATTGATTTTACCGAGGTAATAGAGACAAATAGATTCCAAATATGTTATTCATTCTTGAGAAGAAAATAAACATTGCTGGTTAAGACTTGCTGAAGTATTTCAACCTAATTTTTTTTCATGAACAGATTTTGTTTCTTCAAGAATTACTTTTACAGAACGACGAAGAAGAAGAATTTATCTGCAGTTCATCCATAACTGTTTAACAGGTGTTGAGAATAGATAGGCCTAGAGAATTGCACAATATAGTAGAACAGTATATAACTAAAGTTAATGAATAAGGATCATTGATGGTGTGAGGAAAAGGGGTTGTCTGATGGGATGCTTGTATGGCTGAGGGCAGATAATTGGTGGATTTGATGTAATCGCGGACACCCCCAAGCTTTCTCACCCCTTTTCACATTGTTAACAACAGGGTGGTTTTCTTCTTCTTCTTTGATCCTTAGCTGCCGACCGTTAAAGCAGTCAGTGGCCATCACGCCTAGTGGCGTCTTGTAGGGCAACAACAAATTGATTCCACTTTGCTCGGTCGGTGGCCATCCTTCGTACAGTGCCCCAACTCTGGTTCATTCTTTGCATCTCAGCCTCCACAGTCCTCCACCAGGTTGTTTTTGGTCGGCCTCTCTTTCGTTTTCCTTCAGGGGTCCAAAGCATAGCTGTTCTTGTGATGGCATCGGGGTCTCTTCTGAGGACATGGCTGTCGTAGATTTTCATCATCATGTGACGTATTCTTTCCAGAACGTTGTCTCCATTACAGCTGCTCTGAACGCATCACGATTCTGGGCAAGTCGACCTGCATCAGCGAAAGACAAGTTCAGACTCTCTGTGATGTCCTGGGTCCACCGTCGTCTAGGTCGACCCCTTCCCCTTTTTCCAGGGACCATGCCTTCCATCACTGTTTTTTCCAGACTATTATGTCTTTTTATATGACCGAAAAATTTCAGCTTCCTTATTGCGATGGTATTTAGGAGCCAATGTTCCTGTACATTTAGTGCAGTAGATTTTAAGATAGGGAAATTAAGACTTGGGTTGGTCCCTTCTGTATAGACTAGAATAAGCGATAGCCGCAGTGAGAGTTAGTGACAAGGCGATAGAATTCCCCGAGTGAGATGATAGAATCGTGGTATAGAGGCTGTCTCTGAGAGCGGAAAAATCTTCTCTCTCTCTCACCTATCATCTACGACAGCTTTTAAAGTGTCAGACAGTCTAAACCACCGATATATATTATATAAATCTCTATCTACTCACGGGCACGCACATACACGTGACGACAGTTAAACACACAGACGTGGGAAAACTATAACAATGATATATATATATATATATATATATATATATATATATATATATATATATATATATATATATATATATATATATATATATATATATATGTGTGTATAGAACGAGCTGACCAACACGATTATTAAGTTCAAGAGAGATTTTAATTATCATTTAAAATCTTTCTCACAACACCAAAGAAATACATCAAGGAAGAACATATACAAATAGTCGTAAAATTCAAGAAAATGCTACAAGGATGATAGCCCGTTAGAATCTTACTCTAGGTTTAGCCCACAGCCCCGTTAAGAGAACAGATGATGGCCCAAAGAGTTATAGATACATAGGGTTGAGTCTAAGAGGTTTCTTTCTTTCTCGTAAATGTATGAACAGAGTTGAATAATCTGATTTAGCCTAAGAAAAAAAGAAAACTCTAGCAATAGCAACAAATTCTGCAGATTAAACAAAAAAATTAAGACAGCAAATGGGTGACAGTATACAACGGTAAAATAACACTCTGACCTGCGTACACTCATTCATTCAGCCATGGCCATGTGCTCACAGGTATACTCACAACTTTGCTCGCTGCCTCTGGGAACATAATAAATTCTAGGACCTTCACACAGACCCGAAAATGCAGTCATCGACCAAGAAATCCCCAATTCCAAAAGACGTACTGAACTCTCTGTCTCAGGGAACAATTCCTTGGGTGTTCTAATTTTTCGAATGTCTGATTTAAGTCACATAAAATTTTGTCCAGGCACGAAAGTTAGCAGAGCACAATGTCATTAGCTTAAGTTTTCTAGTAATAGGAATGTCAGGTCGGTGCCTTCTCTCCGTATAGGATTTACTTTGGTCACACCACAGATTTGTCCACAAATTAATCTAGTCGGACAATGTTAATGTTATTACTGGTAATATTCACGCCGCCAGGCAGAACATTTACGTAGAGTTTATGAAGGAATTTAAGATCTGGCGCAAAGGCCCCGTATTGATCATTACAGTCTTTGAAACCCGTTAGTGGGATATAGTATTTCTGTCTAACTCAGTTGGCATATGCACTGTCAGACCAGTTGTCACAAAATTAACAATGATACAACGTTAAAATATCTCCAATGATACAACGTAGGGATAAAAACTAATGCGTAAGCTGCTAGAATACATGATCGCCCACGCCGCGGGTCATCACCCGCCATGGAAATTAAATTGTTAGACTTGAAGGCAAAACGGAACGGAGATCAAAAGGAAAATCTGACTGAACGCGTGCTTGAAACTAGCAATGCTAAAAGGACGCAAATTGGTGGGGAAAGGAGGAAAAAGTCACGTCCCCAAGTTGACATAAAGTAAAGAAATCGACAAAAGGGACCTTGGATATTATACGCCACAGTCATTAATTGGACGCTTTTGCTATAACTTAGCCCGTTTATTTGAATGCAGTGATGAGCGCATTCCAGAAAATTCTAGAAAATATTTGAAAAGTCACTTTTCTTAATAATAATGTTAGGAATATAAAACCTAGCTGGCCGGATGGCCCATCTTGAGCAGTGAAATAATACGCTTTCATTTATACAGACGGACAGATAATACGAAAGATATTGACAAAAGACTGTTTTGTTCATATCAGCGAATGTCTGCATTGAGATAAAACCTGTCACTAATTTTCAAAAAGTTGTGGCCTTGAAAGACGCAAGTGCTAAAATCTAGTGGAATGAAGAGACGGGGTGGGATGGTGAATTGTTGCTAAAAATAACTTTAAAGGCAGAATTGTGTAGGGGAAAGCAGGGTTGGTTCAAAAAACAAGTGTGTTTTTTTTGTGTGAAACGCAAGTAGAGACGGACGGACCAACAGATAATAAGGCATACTTGACTGAGGTCTGACTGAAATGACTTTGTGGTAGGATATTTGAATTTGAAAAAAGAAAAGGCCGCGATTGGCCATAGATGAAGATATTATCGGCGCTCAGACGCGCATTTTGTGCCATTCAGTATTAGCTGTCCTTGTAGACACAGTGAATTATCAAGTGGTGTAAATTCCCAGAAGCTATTGAAGTATTTAGAGGGACGCCATCATAAGGCCAGCAGCTCAGCTGAGTTTTGCTAGCATTTATTTAACTGTGTACTATATTCATATTTCTGGTAAGACTGAAATTATTTCTTTGTACATTTTAATATGTGTTTAAGGTTCGAGTGATTTGATACTGCAATAGCATAATCTGTTCCTTACAACAAGTAAGGGTTCGCTCTAGACCCCCGCCCCAGTTCAGGGTCTAGAGACAATAAAATACATAAACTCCAGCAAGGATTAGGAAGGACAGATCAGGTGTTGAGATCAGTGAAACATATCACCTATCCTATTTTATGGCAGGAAACTAATGAACATATTTCAGAATCTGTAGTCTGGGAGAACTTAGCCTATGTGAAACCAACTTGGTAAGATGTGTTGTTTGGTCAGAAAGATCTGACCCGTCTATGTGGTGTTGTTGTTGTGCAGTGTTGTGTCCAGCAATGGTTAGAGGATGGAATTTTGACACATGATTAATACTTTGATTGCAGAGCTGTGAGTTTCAGTTGGCACCAATGCGGTGTCGAATGAGTTGTTGAATTTTACCAGAGTGGACCCGTGCAGTAATATTTGATCAGAGCAGCCTATTATAGCCCCCAAGCACGGAGAGGTGGGGCCACCATATTTCTGATATTGCCCCAAGCACGGAGAGGTGGGGCCACCATATTTCTGATATTGCCCCCAAGCACGGAGAGGTGGGGCCACCAGACTTCTGATATTGCCCCCAAGCACGGAGAGGTGGGGCCACCAGATCTCAGCACCAGAGCTACACCTTCAAGTTAAGTGAGCGCCTGGTCTACTGAGAGTTCACCAACTCAACTTAATTCCTAAAACACCCATAAAAATTCCATCAATTAACTGGACAATGTGTAATCTCCATAGACAGGGAGTGATGAGGCCACCCCAACAGCACATCCATTAACTGTTCTCCCACAATAGATTACTACTATAACCAATAATAATATTAACTAGTCCAGTAACATATATATGTACACACCTTGCATTTATTATGTAATATCCATGCATTTTTTCCATAATTTCTAAAACCTTTCATTTGTTCTGGCCAAAATAAAAACCTTGGTTTCCAGAACAAATAAATGTAAGAAAATTACTATCAAAATTTTACACAACTGAGTTAGTTCCGTGTATTATAACATTTTATTAATATTATTAGACTTAGTAAATATCTGTGTGTGTGTCTGAAAACTACCACAACACATTACATATCATTACCCTAGACATTTAACGTAGCCACATTCATTAGTAAAAAAAGATAGGTGTGAGGTCGTAGTGGTAGCAAGAAGGGCCTTCTGACAATTCACAGCTACATTTTATCTCAGGAGCCTTCACAGCTGACCTCATGCATCACACGTAGTAATATCACCATCATACAATACCATCAAACCCACTACACCAGTGTTACTTGAGAAACCCACGTGGTTCAAAATAAGGACTGTCTATTTCTTCACAAATATGAAACTCTTATTAAATGCCGGTAAAGTTCGGGTCACCCCAGTATTTCACTCAAGACTCTGCAGAAGTACTGGAAGAACTTAAACCTGACTTCGACTCAAATAAAGGCCATCTCTATTCAACAGACCTGATTATTTAGAAATCGAACGAAGGCTAGTTCTGTCTTTGCTGCAAAGTTACACCGAGTGAGAATGAAAATAAGTATTCAAACTCGGGCCAATATCTTAAAATCAGACAAAGGGCCCAACTTATTTTGCGCCAAGCGAAATTATCTCCCCTACTCCCAACATTTACGTCAGCTTAACGCGTGTCTGTAACTGCCTTGTTCCTACAGACCGAGATGTACGCTGTCAGTGGCAACTCTCAGACAACCGTCTCGTACTGCGTCGTAAGAGATGCCGGGTTTTATACACCTTACGCTAGTGTCAGGTGAAAAATGGTAGACCAAAAGTCTGCTCTATGTCCAGCGAAACGAATTTTTTCGCCAAACAGTCACATTCTCGTCTACCTGCGCGACTGACATCTGCGTAATAGAATGCAGTGCGATTCTCAGTTTTGAGAAGGGAAACAGGTAAAGTTTGAGAATACTGAAGAAAATATTTTTCGCAAACGGTGTTATGCGAAAAATACAGGAAAAAACAAGTAAGGAAAGATAATAAAATAAAGGATGTAGGTTTAAGAGTAATAGGAAGCCTGATGTAGGCAATTTAATGATATAAAGACCTACGTGGTCACAATGGCCAACCCAGCTCTGCTGCTTTGCCCAGCTATGATTTTGTCTATGCTGCCCTCTTGCTTGCATCGAGTATGCATCTTCACCATCAACCCTGGTATTTGGCCAAAAGATTCTTCTGTGCTAGTTTTTTTAGGCATGTTGTGTGCTTCAGGACAATGCTCACCATCCAGGAGTTCTGAGAAATAATTTCCAGCTTTCCATTACTTCCTTCGGAAGCACAGAAAGCACATTTGCTTGCTTGATCTAATCTTAAATTTGTGAGGGCATTGTTTTTCTTTCTCATGTTCTTTAGGGTCTTAGGAACAATTCCAGATGTTTTCTTGGCTAAAGAAGGCTGTTCTTGCCTTATCTCCAAAATTCTTCCCATGACTTGATGTTTTGCCTAGCCCCGCTTCTGTTCTGAGTGTCACTATGCTTCCTAGGTATTTGTCCTGTTGTATTTGTCTGCACCAATTGCTGATTCCTTACTGATATGGGCTCAGGGTTGCTCACATTGAGCGTCATGACCTCAGACTTCTTTAAATTGATAGGGTGGTTTTAAGAGACTTTTTTTCCGTGTGTGTTTTTCTTTGTTTTATTTGTTTGTTTTTTGTATTTTTATTGTTTGTTTGTTTCTTGGAAAGGGGAGGTCACACACAAAGACATTCACACAATTTTGGTTTTGATTTACTCTATTTGGACTGAGTGGAGGGGGAAAGAAGATAATTATATTCAGATATCGTTTACTTGGATTTTCTTGCTTGAATGTTTAGTTCCTAGCTGATAACTCCTTCATAGTTCGTTAATTAGCCAGGTAGTGATCACTTCCAACTCTGGCCCCCTCCAACTCTTGCATCTCGGACATATATAATGAGCGTGTTAGCAATTTCATAGTCGCATCATAGGGACTTCTAATTTCACTTTGTTGTTCACATCTGACGTAATGCAATGTAACTGCGCTTAACTAACTGTGTTTGTATTGATAAGTTCTGCTCACTTAAGAATTAAGGCAAAGTCGCTTTCGACACTTGTTTGAGAGTATCTTCTCCATATCTTCTTAACTTCACCCCGTCTCGCCCTGGTCATTTCCAACTGTGGTTGCGTTGTGTCTGTTTCAAGTCTGATCTAAATCATATACGTTTTAAAGGCACGGTACCTAATTACCATGGTTTCAATTTCTAGGTCTTTTTTTTTCAAGTTTCACTCATTAGTGTATATTGTTGTTGTTGCTAGTTTTAAATGCTAGTTTAAATGAGCCATTTTACAAAAAGTCACTTTACAGACCCAAAAGCAGATTTTCAAACCCCTTCCCCCTTTACCTCTTTCAAAGATATGGCACCACTGTAAGCAACGTGTTGCCATCGATCGCCTCACTTGTCCTAAATTCTTCGTTTTCCGTTATAGCCAGGGTTTATTAATTTTAGGCCTACCGGAAATCTCTTTATAACCAGCTCAGGTCTCCTCTATTTATACCAAGTCTCGGTAAGTTACATAACGTAGCATCCGTGATCAAATAACACTTCGTCGCCTTTAGAATCGCAAAGCAAATATTCTCCGCCGGAAATCATTAAAAAAAGCAAAAATCAGGTCGATCGCCTCTTGTGCCTTTGCATCAGAAAAAAGGATGCCCTTTTTTTCATCCGGGCTTGGGACCGGCATAGGCGGAGTTATATAACTAAATACTAAATCGCTAAATACCGAGATCTCATTGTTACTTAGCAACAACCGACAACTGTAATAATGACCTTTCGGGCAAACGAACGAACTTTATTTTCAAAGGGTTGAAAATTGGGCACACAGGCCCACTGACATTCGGCACTTCCTTTCTCTCATCTTTTATACTGCATTCATTTATTCTCGAAATACATTTGACATATTAATTAATGGGGCGATTTCAAGCGTTTTAGACGGGAACGGTTTAAGCTGTAAGTAACAAAAAAAAATTGCAGAAAGACAACGAAATTCCAATGCAGGAATTCGGAATCGATTAAAAACACATTCAATTTAATCAGGTCTTTCACTCTGAGCGCTTTTTAAGTCCTAAAGTCTAGGGGTCAACTTATAAGTTGAGTATACTTATACTCGAGTATATTCGGTAATTACGTAACCTGTCAAGTAATGACGGCAAGCAATTATGGTGTATGATTTATTTCTCATGTCGTTTCTTCCATCTTAATTAGCGTAAGAACTTTTAATTGGTCCAAACTAAGAGCCCTGGAGGAACCCAGGTATGTTCGATGAGAATTTCCCTATATGCAAATAATACTGCATGTAATATTCTATCCCAATCTCGCGGGTATTTAGTAGTAACTTTGCCCAACATCTGCTTCAAACTTCTGTTGAGCCTTTCAATTTTACCATTTGAAGCGGCGTGATAGACCGAGCTAAGAGAACGGTTTATATCAAATTCCTTCATCACCTGTTTCATGACGTCAGAGACGAATTGAGTTCCCCGGTCTGACAGAATGTTTTCGGGAAAACCCAATCTACTGAAAATAAAAAATAGCGCATCTGCTACGTCAACGGTCGATATAGACTTAAGATGTATAGCCTCTGGCCAGTGTGTACACATATCAATGCAGGTCAGCACATATCGGTGACCTCTAGCTGACGTGACCTTTAATGGACCAATAAGGTCAATAGCCATCTTTGCGAAAGGACGCAATGATATATCTGATGCCTGGATAGGCGCATTATGTTTGGGTCTTGTTGTTGCCACACCTTGGCAAACTTTGCATGTGCGACAAAAAGCTTTGACATCTTTTGTCACACCAGGCCAAAAAAAAAAAATGCGACAAAACCCTCTGTTTTGTTCTAGCAATTCCCAAATGACCTGCACAATTAATATCGTGAGCATGTCGTAAAACGAATGGGCGAAAACAAGCTGGTACCATAATCTGTTTTCTCACAGATGTGGAATCTTGGAAATTTCTAATTAAAATTCCATTCTTTAAAATGTACCAATGTATAGAATTATCATCCACCACTACATCTCTTAGCAAAGTGCCTGGAGTCAAAATTTCTTTAATGAAAAATTTTTAGGCCACAAACGGCTCCTCGACCCCATCCCACCACTACTCTGGAATCGCCGGCGTGATTGCCGACCACATCATCTGATTTTGCAACCTGAAAAAAATTTCTTTAAGGAATCATCATCATTCTGTCTCTGAATGAATGAATCCTTATCAATAAGTTCCACCTGTAGAGTATCATCATTTTTCTCCTCCTCATCATTATTCTCTTCATCAGTCGCCATCTTCTCAGTCTCACTCTCATCATTCATAACCTCATCTACAACATTATCGATTTGGTTCAGATTATGTATCTCAGCACGAGCCTGAGCTCTGGTCGTGACAGCATTTGCACTGATCAGATGCTGTTGTTCCCATTTTACAATATCTTCCTTAGTGAACTCACGAAGACCAGGAATATTTCCCAAGGTTATTCCTGCGATAGGATTATTCAACAGGCACACGAGAGTCCTTCCTGTAAAGTAAGGGATATCCAAAAACACGTCTGCAGTGGGATAGTATTCCACTGTGCCCCCAAATGTAATGCATTTAACCTCCCTGCCTGTGTAATCCAATTGATCCACCAACGACCGGCGCACACCAATCGTCGTGCACCATGTGTCCCTGAGAAGTGAAACAAGTTGGTTGTTCACAAAATCTTTATTAAATACCAGTGAACCTGTTCCATCATACGAGGACATAACTAGCAACGGATGTCCACAGAGGAGCCTAGGAACTCCTTCTGGTAGAAATAAAGAGTTACATTCGGAACAATTAGCACTGTTAGATAAGTCTACACTACATGCATTAGCATGAGAGACACCATTAGTATTCTGAACTGGATTATTGTCACTATGATGCACCACAGCATTAGAACGTTCAGGATTCCTTGATTGTCTAGAGTTATTGTTTTGCTGATAACCTCTGTTATTAAATGAATTGTTATTATTTCTATAAAATGATCCTTGTCCTCTTCCTGATCTGAAATTATATCCACCTCTGTTATGATATTCATTAGATTTGAAGGATGATTGTGGAGGAAAAAATCCCTCATCATAAGAGTTATAATTTCTTTGAGGCTGTTGTGATTTTTTAATTAAAATTATATCTCCCTCTGTTATTGCCATAGTTATGATCTCGATTCACCCGATAGTTTTTATCCATACTATTTGATCTCTGCCTAGGTGAATTATACATTACAGTCCTAGCAGATGCCACTGGCAAGGAATCCTTAATGTTATTTTTACTAAGGTTCCTACCCGGATGTGCAACTTGATATTGACGACCAAAATTTTCCATAACAGATAATGTTTCAGGTTTTCTTTCCTGTAGGAAAGATAAAAAGTCCCCACTGATTGAAGACAACACTTTGTCTCTTAGAATCAAATCAGCCAGCCCCTCAAAAGTTTTTTTCAATTTTTGACAAATCAACCCATCTAGAAAAGTAAAGCTTAATAGATGAGATAAATTCAGTAAAATCTTTAGCTGAATCTGGCAATAACGATTTAAACTTCAACGTAGTCATTTTCATCCAATTGATACTTCTTTAGCAACAAGGCTTTTACAGCCTCATGGTCATTTCTAGTCTTATCATCCATTGTGCATTTGATTTCTGAGTTCACTGTCTGCATAAGTCCCCAAAGCTGCACAGTCCATACCAAATTCTTTTCCAATCTTCATAAAATACTCCAAGGTAGCCATAATTCACTATTATTGTGCTTTCAAAAGCTGAACTTACTTACTTACTTAGTCGTTCCCCTTCTACCGTGAGGTGTAGAGGTTTGGAAGAGAGAGAGCGCCAGACTATTCTATCGGCTGTCTTCCATCAATATCGACAACATAGTCGACATCAGAAATTTTGGAGACTATTGCATATGGACCTTTCCATGCAATTAGAAGTCTGTTCTCCCTTGAAGGAAGTAGAACGAGAGCTTTGTCACCTGGACAAAGTTGTCGTAGACATCTATTCTTATTTGCAAACTGCCTTGCCTTTTCTTTAGCAAATTCTGAAGACGAAGTTGCTAGTTTGCATGCCTCGATGATCTTTTGCCTAAGAGCAATGACGTACTCATAAGAAGATTTGCGCGCCAAAGACAAGTTCAAAAGGGGAAAACCCCGTATGTTCATTGGGGACCTCTCTATACGCAAAGAGAGCCGCGGGTAAGACCCTGTCCCAATCCTGAGGATGATCCTCAGTTATTTTACCAAGTAAAGTTTTCAGAGTCCTATTTAAACGTTCGACCAACCCATTAGACATTGGGTGATAGATACTGCTGAGAGACCTTTTAATGTGTAGCATAGACATTACCTGTGACATAGTGTCTGATATAAGTTGAGTGCCATGGTCTGACAATATTTCTCCGGGAAAACCCAAGCGAGAAAATATCAGCCAAAGAGCGTCTGCGATATCAGCAGTTGAGATGCTCTTGAGAGGTATTGCCTCTGGCCAACGTGTGCACATATCGACACATGTAAGGATAAATTGATGTCCTCTAGCCGACTTAATTCTAAAAGGACCGATAATATCTATTGCCATTTTTTGAAAAGGGCGAATAGGAATGTCAGCAGCCTGGATAGGCGCAGCATGTCGTGGTCCTTTAGATTTGACCTCCTGACATACTTTGCAAGAGCGACAGTACATTCGTATGTCCTTGCTCACAAATGGCCAAAAGAAAGCCGCAAGAACCCTCGACTTTGTACGGGAAAAACCCATATGTCCAGCACATTGCGAGTCATGAGCATGTTGCAATATTTGCAATCTCATGCTCTTAGGCACAAGAATTTGTGAATGAGTGGACGTAGTCGAGTCTTGTACCATACGTACAAGTACGCCGTTCTTCATAGAAATCCAAGATTTCCTATTAGTGTTCTGATTAGGATCACCTTTTTTTGCTAGAATGAAGAATTTTTGTAAAGAAGGATCTTCTTCTTGCAATTTGATAAATGAGTCACGTGTAATAGTCAAGTGACTATCTTGGTCATTTACTTCATCATTATTAGTTAATGAAGTTTGAGGTGGATCCAGAGCATGTGCTCTTGTGACCACCGCATTGGTAGCTTCAATGTTTTGCTCTTCCCAAACAGCAATCTGCTGTGGGGTACATTCCCTAACTCCGTGAATACGACCAATAATAAGGTCCGCAATAGGGTTTGGAAGTAGACACGCGTGGACCTCTCCCGTGAAGAAAGGAGTAGCAATGTGTATTATAGCAGTAGGATACTTTTCTAACGTGCCACCAAATGTGACACATTTGATGACTTTTCCTGTAGCACAGGATGGATCTACAAGAGATTGCCTAACGCCGACAGTAGTACATCCAGAATCAAACAACACTGAGACTGGATTACTATTTACTAGCCCCTTATGTAATATAAGAGACCTCTCCCATCATGAGCAACATTAGCAGGAAGAGCGGGCAAAGGATGACCACAGCTTAAAGTACTAACGGTTTTCGGATCAAATAAAGTACTGCATTGGATACATTTATTTGCCCTACCAAAATCAAAAGATGAGCATCCGATAGCATTATGGTCTTTATCATTATTAACCTGTTTATCTGCTCCCTGAGATTCTTGTTGAACAGAGTTTGTCTGTTGATATCTTTTTCTCTTATGTTGCGATCTACCGCGACCATTATTGCCTCTGCAATTATCATTAAAGTCCCTACTGTAATTTTTATCCTGGTTTGAGTTCCAGTTTCCATAACTGTCATTACAATCTCTATGCTGTTGAGAACCTCTATTATCTTGGTATTGAGGTCTCTGCATAAAATATTTTCCTCTATAACGATTACCTTTGTGAAAATTTCTAAAGTTAACCGGAGTAGAATAACGTGTAGTATTAGGTTGTCTCCAGTTCTGGGAAGAAGAATCACCCTGGAATTGATCACTATGTTTCTGGGCATAATTACGATTACTCTTTTTATTGAAATTTTTCTGGCTACCCTGAAATTTACGCATAAAATTTGGGCCATAAGGTGCTGCCGAAGCAACTGGCAGACCTTCTTTCACCTTAGAGTTACTAATGGTTATGTGCGGATGCGCAGTAACATACTGGCTACAGTATTCTTCCATTTCTTTTATGTTTTTAGGCTTACGCTCATGAAGAAAAGATAGAAAAGCTTCATTAACAGAAGACATAACCTTATCTCTAAGTAGTAAATCCATAAGAGCTTCAAATGTATTTTCTGTCTTAGACAACTCAACCCATCGTAAAAAAGTAAGACGGATGCCTGAGATGAATTCAGAGAATTCAACTCCAGTTTCTGGTAACATGGTTTTAAATTTAAGACGATATCCGTCCTCGTTAAGTTGGTACTTCTTTAACAATGCCGCCCTGACAACCTCATAGTTGTTTTTGTCAGGCACATCTACCATACTCAACAAAGTCAAAGCATCACCTCTAAGTATCTTGGACAGATGATACACATATAATGTTTTATCTATATTATGCACATTACATGCACTTTCAAATCTATCTAGATAAAATGTTATATCATCGATTGAGGGATTAAATGCTGGTAGATTAAGCTTGAAATCCTTAGCATTAGTCTTATTTGACACCTTATTTGCATCATTAGCATTACCAGTGTTCAATAACTTTAACTTCTCTAACTCTAAAGCTAAGATTTTTTCATCATGTTCCATTTTTGCTTTTCTCTCATCAGCCTCTCTTTGTAACCTTCTTTCTTCAGCCTCAGCCTGTAACTTTCTTTCTTCAGCCTGGGCCTGTAACTTTTTTCCTTCAGCCTCTATTTCAAGTCTCTTATTTTCAGCTTCTTTTTCAAGTCTCTTATTTTCAGCTTCAGCCTGGAGCCTCTTCTCCTGAGATTCTGCTTCTCTTTTTTGTTTTTCCATTTGAAATCTTTTTTCCTCCACCTGCATCTGCAGTTTCTTTTGTTCTATTTCAGCCTCTATTCTCCTTTGTTCAGTTTGTTCTTTCATTTTCTTTTCTTCCGACTTCAATGCCTTGGCATATTGAACAGTCGCAAATTCTTCTAATTTATCACCTGTCTTCCCAAGGGCTTTACCCTGCTCAATAAAGTACTCAAATGTAGACATGATGTCCAAATGTGAGTACAGAACCTGAAATAATTAATTATCTTATTTCAATGTTAAATAGCAACAAGACTTAAAAAAGTGCTTGTATAATCTCTATGTTGAACCCAATCTCTGTGGGAAACAGGAGTTGACACCAACTTGTATTATCAAATGTATAATAATATCACAAGTCACCTCTTAATTAACAGTGCACTACCCAAATCAGTGCATAATCATCAGTTATTTATCATAACTGCACTACAATAGTGCATAAGCAAAAAAAACACCAGTTTGTTATGATAAGTGCACTATAGACCAATAGTGCATGAGCATATATCAACAATAGTGAAAGCTAACTATGCAAGAACTATGTAAACAATAACAAGACAATGTAAACAATAACAAAGGTCATCAACAATGTAAACAATAACAAAGATCAAAGTCAATGTAAACAACAACAAAGATCAGAGTCAATGTAAACAATAACAAAGATCAGAGTCAATGTAAACAATAACAAAGATCAGAGTCAATGTAAACAATCAACAAAGATCAAACAATACGAAAACATTCGCATAAGTCAAATACACAAACAGCAAAACTAAAAAGAAATATGCGAAGATATGACTAACAAATGACGCTACAGTGTATACACAAAAATATACGTAAAGAACTGAATAATAGCAAAGGGGAGACCTACAAATACAAACAATCGAAATCGAAACTAAAAACACAAAGAAAGAGAGAGAAGAAAAAAGAAAAAAAAATATATATATACAAGAAACAAAAATAAAGCACAACTCGTCACAACTAAACAGATATAGCAACGATTGTCGCTAGCAAATTTCACTGTAGGAAATTCGCACAGTCCCTAACGAAAACGCTAACAGTAGAACCTCTGTGACGTGGTATCTTCTACTGTAAGACTCCGCCCAACCGAGAAAACCCGCTGAAATATAAACATATAAATATACAAATAACAAATAACATATAACATATAAACATGTATCATGAAAACAATAGGAGAAAGTGTGAAAGTACAGAAGGCTCAGTTAGAACATAAGGGCACAGTTCAAAAACAAAACAGGCCACTTAACTTCTATAAATCCAGCGTCAGCACGGTGCAGAACAGGATGTAATCAGCATTCTGAGGATAATGATCCAACGTTGATTAACTTCTGCTCCCATAAACAGCCATGACGAAGGAAATGAGCTTCTAATACTGCAACAGTTGTTACGGCACTTGACCTTCTGAATCTTCTAAATTGATTTAACCGGCACTTGACCTTCTGAACCCGCAACAGTACCCCTGAGACCGGAACAGTTGTCCTTCTTTTCACCAGATCAGGAAATCCATTCGCTCGGTACTTGTCCTTCTAATTTTACATAAACTTCAATATTGCCGAGCAGCGCCGGGTAGTTTCAAAATCAGCAACTGTCAGAAAATCCGGATACTTTCAATAAAATTTCTTGTAAGGTGGTAGTTGATGCTGTAGTTGTATCTAGTATGATGATGATGTCTGGGTTTGCTGACCCCCTTGATAGCTGGAATCAGAGTGAACCAACCTATGGCCACCAAAAAATGATATGGTGCGCCAAAATATCAGATGATAGAACCAGCTCTGGCCACCAAAAATGATAAGGGTGGATTTGTGCTGAAGTGGTAACTTGCCACCCTTATCGACACCTGGTGTTAAAGTGTAAGATGTAGGTGTCTTCTCTGATTTAGGATGTTGCTGTGTATGTGGTAGTGGAACAGTTCAATGGGTTATCACACAGGCAACATGACGTGTAGAGTCATAGAAAGGGTAACTTCGTTGTATAAGTTTCTTTCATTTATTGCACGCCACAAAACAGTCATGATACTTATGACATCAACATGGTTAACGAGTTCAGCAAGATGATATGGCACATTGAAAACAATTTCTGTAGTCAGCAATGATAGCTGTTGTATATATGCGTCATAAGACATCACAGTTCAATAGATTCAGAAATTCATCAATCATCGAGTGCTAGTTCGTGAAGCTGTATAAATAATAATAATTTCTATAACTTCTGCAACAGTGTCAGCTACAGATCTTCAATGTTCATAAACAATAATAAATGCTCCCATTCTGATGCTAGCAGATCAGTTGTATACAATAAGTCCGTTCACTGTCTGCACGTGAATAGCATACATGGGCTACAGGTCAGCTCGACCTTTATAATGTTCCTAAGTCTAACCATCTGACTTGGACGTGATCTCTGATATAACGAATCCTGGAACACAGACAACAGTCTTGTTGGTCTAGAGCGACCCATATATATTTAACTAGTTCAGGTATACAGATACCGGTGACTTAATCCTAGTCAAAGTACCTCTCCATTTTGCATCACACAGGCGAGCAAATAGGCGACAAAATGACGAACCTCTAGACGATAGCATAAAGTTCGATACAAGAGGAATTACCTTATTTCGGAAAATCAACCATGAACATATGCCTCCAGGCAGGCTGCATAATACTGGGAAATAGTCTAGTTAGCTAACTAACTCACTAAGACACTGTATTTCCCTCAGAGAATCACAAGACGCAGTTGCGTCTGCTCGCTTCTTAAACCATTTCTAAACTGCCCCAACTGGGCGGAACACACAGAACGAACTCCCGGTTTGACATGCGCAGAACGACAATCTCTGAGTTGCCGTTCACAATAAGACGATTCGAAGAGAAGCGTTAAGAAAGGTTTCAGACATCTACCATAGTTGACTGATACTACCAAATAAGGAGATGTGGTCACGCTTCGTTCAAGAAATTATAGACCGAACGTGTCTCTATACAAGAGAAGGCAACTCCTAACAAATTGTAGTCTCGATAACTCGGATTATGTCCCTTTGACCATAGAAAACATAATACACACTTCAGTCAAAAAAATGATCATACATATGTCTGGTTGCGTACCATGTCTCTTCTTGTTACTTCAGTCATCTTCCACAGATACCTCATTTCTGAGGTTTGGAGCTGGCTTTTTTGAGTTGTATTCATTGCCCATGACTTGCATCCATATGTCAGGACTGGAATATAGGTGGAGAAGTATACAGCCATCTTTGTCTTCTAACTAACTTCTCATTTTGCTGAGGAATCCTTGATTTATGGGACTGAAAAAGTCTCCCAGCTGCTGCTTTTCGAGTGGCCAACTCTTCTTTGATGCCTCCCTTTCGGTCTATAATAGCTCCGAGGTATTTAATGTGGTCGACCTGGTCCAGGGTCTGTTCTCGCAGCTTAATCTGATGTTTTCTTTCTTCTCGTGATATCACCATGGATTTTGTTTTAGAGCTGCTTATGACCATCCCTCTCTTCTCCAGCTCTTCCTTCCAGACTTGCAGGTTGGATTGGAGATGTGCCTCTGATTTAGCAATCAGGCAACATCATCAGCAAATGCCAGCTCTGAAATATAGACCTGTCTCATCTTCCAGTACCCCACTGAATACTTTCTTGTTCTCTCCTTACATGCCTTGATGACATCGTCCATAAGGAGTATGAAGAGGTAAGGTGATAGGATATCACCTTGTCTTACACCAGTGGTGGTCCTGAACTCTTCTGACTTATGGTTTGCTGTCCTCACATAATTTCTGCAAGACTTGTAGAAGCTCTGTATAGCATGAATCAGAGGTGCTGGAATATTCTTCCTTGCCAAACAGTCCCAAAGTTTGCTCCAAGGGACCCTGTCAAACGCCTTTTCCAGATCTATGAAACAAAGATGGATCTCACTCTTATACTCAAGGGCCTTTTCACTCAGCTGTCTGAGTGTGAAGATTAGGTCTTGAGTACTTCGGTTTGCTCGGAATCCGCACTGGACCTATAATATTTGCATTATTGTTCAGCTTTTATATTTATTTATAAAAGCTGAACAATAATGCAAATATTATATAATGAATATGTGAGCAATATTAGCAACAATTATTTCACCACTCAAAAATCAACCAACTGCATGTAATAATAGATATAATAATAGGAGCAAAAAAAAAATAGATACGAACAAGGTGACAAGAGCTAAAACAAAATAATACTACTGATGAAACAAGGTAGAAATGTATAAACTGTAGAACAAATGAAAAAATTCAGCTCTATCACACTTATGACAAGACAAGCACAATTTCACAACAAATATGACATCTAATAACTGAAGGATAGCAAGGTAAGATGAACAATATTACAAACAATAATGGAGAAACACCGAATAAAAATTACAATTAACTTTACAACAATAAACAACTTGCCAAATAACAAGACCTTCACAACTAGACAGAAATTGGATCTGGTTAATTCAATCAAGGCAGTAACACTCAGCTATGTTCGCCGGCCCCTTAATTTGAACCAAACAGATGCATAAAACTACAGAACGCCCTTGAATTTTCTCGACCATACAGATGAGGTATTGAAAAAAATTCACGAGTCCCTTCCAACCACCCACTCAATACAGGAACATATATAAACGAAAATACATAGAACACAGAAAAAGAACTCCGGGAAACAAGATTCTCAGCATCACACGCTGTATGTAGCTTTAAATTTACTTATCTGAATGCCAGTAACAACAATCCTCCTGGTATATGCCTCCTTCGCAAGGAAAAGTGATACAGACTCCTTATAGACCAGATTAGGTTAAGCATTCACCCTCTGTGCAATCGAAAAAGACTGCCATTTTTGTTCGGGCATCGTCTCGAAAAATTTTCTAAGAAAGTATATATTTGGTGTTGAACACTAAAACTTGATAGTAGGCATCAACATCAGCAGGGGGACCGATACACAAACTAATTGAAGTTTCACAACTTTTTTCGACAATTGAAGTCCTTTGACTAGAAAAAAATGTATTTTTTTAGGCCTTCGACTTTGATTTCACTAACTTGAGGGCCAACCTTTCGGTCTGATTGAGGAATTGGATATAACTTGAAATTCTATCTACAGTCAATAAAGCCGGCTGCCTTAACCTTCCCAGAAGGAATATATCAAGAAATACTATAATTCTCAGGAGCTCAGAAACATACGTCCACCCTCCACAATGAAACACACAGAAGACCCTAGCAGACGATCGTACACTTTTGGAGATGCCGACCGTATCTTCTGCTAACTGAACGTCGAGGTAGTGACGTAACTTCCTGTTACCACGGACTACAGATAATAAACAAATATGAAACCATTTTGATGTCGACAGACATGTTATGAATTTTAATCATAACACCTGGTCTCTCCTTCCCTTCTCCTCCTTCTTAAAAACATGGCAGTTGTGAGAGACTGTTTTTTTGTTTATTTGTTGTTGTTTTTGTTTTTTTTTGGTTGGAAAGGGGAGAGCACACACAAACATACATTGACACAATTTTACATTTTTGATTTAACTTTGTTTGAGCTGAGTGGAGTGGGTAGATGATACAATATTTTGATATCAGAAATCAAAGTTATTATCTTGAATTAACTACAATATATATCCTAATTATAACCCATCAAGGGTTGAACGGGTTTTTTTTTTCTTTAACAATAAAACAGTCCGTAACTTCTTGCTTCTTGTTTTTGTTCTTCTTCATGCATTAGAGCGAGCTATACGATAGATCTGACTTGACATTTGAGCTGAAGATTCTTATTTGTGCGTTGAACTTGATATTGCAAAGTTTACTAATGGCGGAAGTTATATTTATCGTACGCGTATGCCTAGGTGTACGAGAAGACATCTAAGGGGGTACGTGAAAAAAATCTGGTCTATATGATAGCATAATGTTGTAGTAACACCAGGAGCTGTAGCGTTCTACTTTAGAAACACCAAGCTCTCTAAAGATCTACCATACTAAATCAAGGCTGTTTTCAGGTTTTAGAGATCAGTAATTTTGAATATGTGCAGCCTATATTGATCTTTTATCTCTGCCAGACTATCTGCTCCTGCAGTTCCATTAACAGATCGGTCAAAAATTCAAACTAAATTATATTTTGCGGAATTGTCGCGAGAGGTTAGATGTTGTTATAGAATTTAAGATATCCTGGACACAAAGTTGTATCAGGTGATACCAGGATAGTGCCAGATAAGAGACTGGTCTTACAAGTAATACCCCCTTCTCTGAAAAGAGTAAGGGTGTATGGACAGCAAAGGTAGGATCAAGCTGTATAAGTTCCTAAGGAATATGGTAATGTATTACCCTAAGTTCCTAATTGCTCCTCTCCAGATCCTCTTCTGTTTATATTATTAGCTCTGCTAGGGGTATTAATTAAACTATTTACCAACAAGAATTGTAACTTAACTTAATTAATTCAAGCAAGTCTGTTGGTAAATATTTACAATTTATTTTATACAACTTTTCTTTTCTTGTGAAAATCTTTCACTGAACTCAAAATTTTGTTTACAACATAAAATAAATAAAATCACTGGTAAAAAGTTCTAAATTAGCTAATGTCTTTAAAGGTGTAGGAAAGTTCTTCTCTCTGGGTTGAACTCACTATGGTTGTTGAATGTTTATATTTTTGGCTCAATCTTAGTTCACGGTATTGAATTTCAGTAATGAATGTCTTTAACTATGCCCATCCAGATGTCATCATTATAAATATCTGTCTTTTAAGTGTGGTTATACTGGGATACTCTGGACAGTAGCCTTGTTGGCCACTTATCTGTTGTATTGAAGCCTGTCACCCTTCTGTCATGGAAGGAAAGATCAACTGAGATTCCTCCAGGCAGTGGATACTGGGTGGCTGTCCCTCTGAACTCAAAGGGCGCTCGCACCATTAGTTCCTTCAGTAGTGGCTGACTCTTTAATGTGTACTTGGATGACAGGATATAACCTGAAACATTTTGGATTAACCACTATATTGTCTATCACTATCCCACTATCACAGATGTAGGGTGTGAGAGACAGTTTCAGACAGTATGCTAGCAGACGCACAGAACATATCAAATAACACAATCCAGTTCACTGTGAATACAAGTTTTCTCCAAATCCTTAGTTAGAGCCAGTTGTCCATGATTCGCCTCCATACATTTATTATGTTTTATGGAAAATACTATGTGATATCTTAAACTATGCAGTAATATAATTCCTTTCATTCTTATTTATGTTCCTGGTGTGTGGGCCATTCCTTCAAGAAATAATTCATTAAATATTTTTTCCAAAACTATGGACACACTTTCGCTACCCTTCTCAATTTATTTGAATATACGCTGGCTTAGTTTTGCCTCCAGAAAGTACACAGTAGTTTCATAATACACCTACACACTTCCTAACGCACAATTTAATTAATTAATATACATATATATATATATATATATATATATATATATATATATATATATATATATATATATATATATATATATATATATATATATATATATATATATATATATTCTTTCTTACCCTCAAGTACATACAGTCGAGCTGTTAATGGTTATTTATGGTCTGCTCTCAGATACGGAAGGCAAAGGCAATCTTCATTAACACTTTGGCGCTTACTGTATTTTTCAAAATTGAATGGCCTCGTTTCGCAAGATGCAGGGTCTTATATAGGTCATATCCGGCGACACAGAGAGCAGCTGATAAAATGTGTGTTTGTGTACCCAAAATGTATGCATAATTTGTCTAGAGGTGCAAATATTGAAATCTAAGATTTCAATTACCTTCCTTATTCCTGGGGCGATTTCCTTCATCTTAGGCTTAAAATACGCTCTGGATTAGTCTTCAACTTTCTAGCTAATTGTTTTTTTAATTACATACTCCCATCTTTTCCTAAGCGTAACCTAAACAGCAAAATATTCGACTTTCTCAATATCTCGATGCATTCCACTCGAGATTTCTCCATTCGTATAATACTATTCGTGGAAGTCTTTACACTTACCTATAAAGTAGCATTCCTATTGTTAAATTACTAACCTCTTCCAGGTGGTACTTCGCTCATAATGCTGTGGTTTAATGCCATCCCCAATTGGTTTGCACAGATTTGAGATCGCTATGTAAGGCTAGTACGTTTTTGTAAACACTGCATGAAGGTGCAATTCCATTGGTCCATCATACAGTTTTCACAAAGTATGGCGCGCCGTTTGGTCAGAATGACGTGTTGCGAATCAGACTTCACGACATGAATGTTAACCTCATTCAAAGGAAAGATCGCGTTCCTGTCATAAGCAGCTCATGAATAAATTAACTTTTAGTAAGCAAGCTAGCGGATTTTCACTGGGAACACGGAAAAGGTATTTTTAATTCTGGTGACACAGGGCATTTAAATGTCGGTGGGAGAAAGCGAGTCCGAAATGTTCATAGTTCACAAGCTTTTTTTTTTGCCCCTCCGTCATCAACAAATCTTCCCTAGTGATCTGCCGGCAGACCTCTGGCATAATGTAAAGGGAGATGAGTAAATGTGACATCGTAAGTCACATGTCAAGTTACCTCATTAGTTATGTCACAAACTGGAATTATTGTTGATTGTCTAATAATTGGAGACATATTATGCTTTTTTTTTAAAACCATTTAATTTTCTCCCATCAGTTTTGTTATTATTCATTAAACAGTTTTATAATCTGTGATAAGTTTATAAATAGGCTTAAATTATGAATATTCTATTCTCTCACAAAATGTAAATCGTTTCATTTTTAATCTGTTGCTCTTTGCACGTTTTCTAACCCTATTTATTAGTGAATATTTGTCTATTTTTGTTTAATAACATACGAAGCTTTGAAGCGTTCGCTAAGTTTTGTTAGTTGCCAAAATGGCTCAGCTTTCCTGCAGTTCACCTGTCGATCTGCTGTAATTTATTTTTCCAGAACAAAAAAATTAAAATTAAAATCTAAATCTAAAATGACCACAAAATCTACCTTACAAGGGAGAGCAAAAATTGCTGTGTTGAATGGGCTGGTTTAGAAGACAGGAAGCACTGAACCGGCAACATGCGCTGTACAGTGCATGCTACCATCAGGTAGGGAACACTGGACAAGTGATTCCTACCTAGGTAACAGGCACTTAACTCAGGCACGAAGCACTGTACAGTAATTCTTGCCTGAAAAAATAAACAGGTATATCGCACTGCGGTGTTGTTATTATAATCCATTTGGCACATATTTCCACCGTTTCTTCCTTTATAGGGCAAAACACTGGAGAGATAGAGTAAAGATGTTTTTATGTTTGTTGTATATGGTATTCATTTATAGTGTGTAAACACATTTTATGAAATTTATCTAATTTCGTCTAAAAATAATTGGTGGGAAATTATTATTTCAGTGTTCACTCCAAACAGGTATCGATATGGTGCGTGTAGTGGGATCATAATTGGGCAGTGAATAATAAATATAAGGTAAAGATGGTCCCATAGCAGATACTACCATAGTGGAGTGAAGTGTTAGAGACTTCACTATACTAGGTCTAGCATTGAGCGGTGAGGTGACCAGTTCCCTTTCCTAACTCACTAGCAAAGTCAGGTACCCAGTTGCACCTGGGTAGACTGGAACGTGTCGTTACCGTGAATTGATCCCGGCACCTTTGCCACGAGAGACCAGCGTTCTAACCACTCTTTCAATCGGATGCTCAATAAATATATCCTATATAAAAATCCCAGCTTTTTCTGTCAGTGCGTTACGCTAAGGGATGCAACTTTGGTTGAAAGTTAGCCATTGTATTGTTTCCCTTATATGTACTCCCCCGAAAATAGTAACACTTACCAAAGAACAATGCGCAAATGACGGTGTGCACAAAAATATTTATAGAATGTCTCATCCCGTATACACACATTGGGATCCTCGCTGCTGCTACGTAGTTCGTGTACTGTGGTGACGCACAGTGGTTTTTTAAAAATACTTTTGAATAAGTAAAATTGCCGTTAGGTATTGGTGCTTTTGAATTTAATTCTCGTCTTATGACGGGCTTCTACACTATTTCCTTTTCCGGGCACGCCAGTCCGTTTGCGGGAAGTTTTCTTCAGGGAAGTACCTAGGTTTAATTTTTATATTTATTTAGGTTCTCATGTGTCCTATCTAGCCTTCACTGTCTTTCCTTTCCCTGACGAAGGCCTTGTGGTCGTAACGTTGGCTATTTTCTTTGTCTTTTGTCCTCGTAAGACGAATTACCTTCTTTCGATTTTTTTTTCACACCCATCCATTACGCTTCGACACTAGTAAGTAAATAATATTGCATATAATTGTACCTGGCAGCAAATCAAAACTGTATGGAATGAGACGTGAAGAAATACTGGGGAAAAGGGAACGACAACAAAAAGCATGGATAACAACAGAAACCATCAATCAGATAAAATACAGAAACAAACAAGAAAGCAGATTTAAACACAAGCAAAACCAGAAGTTCTAAAGCCAAGGCTCAAGAAGTTACACAGAATCAAACAAAGAAGCAAAAATAAGTATCAAAGAGACAAGAGGAAGTATATTGAGTTGGCAAGAGAGGCAGATGTTGCAGCCAACGGAAATATGAGAGAACTGTATAACAGCACAAAGAAGCTAACACGGAAATACAAGCAAACAAATTGCCGCATAAAAGACAAGAATGGAAGACTGCTCAGCAATATACAAGAGCAAATGAAGAGGTGGACGGAATATTATGAGTGTGACGTATAATGGAAAGAGAGCCTACAGTAATCTGACAGTCTTTTGTAATCTCGTAGTGTTCTATGATTTGCTAGCAAAACCATGCATTTTTCTGCCTGTCTTACTCATACAAGCTTATTTTTCATCCACGCCTCTTTCTTCGAACATAAGCAAACGAAGGGTTTACAAACTTTCGTGACCTGCCAGTCATAACAGGTAGCGAATCAGGTTTGTTTACGTAAGTCTTCTCACGCGAGCTTATCTGTCAATCATACGATACCTGACAGACCGCACGTGAATAACATAGACCCTTTGAAGTTCGTACTCAGGGGAGTCAGAAAAACCCCTGGGCTCTTTGATCTCAGAAGCGGGCATTCGTACTGTGGTAGGGTGGGCGAGATGATGATGATGATTATATTGTGATTGTGATATCACTCTCTTGTCACACTCGCACCGACCCGAACAACAATAAAACTCTTGATTCTAGAGGCAGGGGCTATATTTATTTTTACAGCCCATTCAGTGACAAAGCAAACATTAAACAAATAAACTAGCGAACATCACAAAACCCAACAAAACAAAACACCCAACAGTGCCCGATGCTAATGTGCTCAATGCATTTACAGTTTGGCTCTGTCGTCTGTTCTCTCTGGCGGCTGATACTAGGAAAAGGTCTGCTGGTAGCTCGCTATCTCTTTTTATAGGCACTAGGCTAATCACTCACTTTACTGCGCTAGGCGTATTAATCTTGACTACTTAAATATCACACGCGATTATCGCTTAGGAATAGCGAAAACACAAATAAAACTTACAGCTATTTAATATAACACAATTCTACACCACAACTTAATTTAAATGCATTATTATGGCATTTTCATCAATCTTCTACTTCAGATTTTTCACAACCCAGGCTCGCGCCGTCACGTGATCTGACAGTCACGTGGGCCGACCGAAAATATATGGGCGACAAACATGCCTTGAACTGAAGTGGGGGTGGGGCCTCAGGGGTGTCTTCCCGGCCCATCACATATCTCCCTCCTGATTTTGTTGTCGTCCCGACAACATCACCACCTCTGGCGCTTCGATCGTAGCCTCTTAGATCGTTGGTGTATGACTCTTTCTCTGCGGCGATGCTTTAGGCTGAGCTTCTGTCATCGGTACAACCCGGCTGGGGACTGTCTTGGTCGACATGTCCCTAGTTGTGCTTTGTCGGGCTGGCAGTTGCTGTGGTCTAGAAGATTCGCCTACTTGTGCCGCGTCGCTGCTGGCTTGTGACATCTGCTTGCCAGTGCATGTAGCTGTCGAATCTGTAGGGGGATCGCTCTTGACGTGTTCTGCACTCATTTTGTGTGGACGGTGGCTTACATTCCCCACAGTCTGCTTTTGATGAGTCTCCTCTGCTGAACCTTGATTTGCACTCCCTCCTATCTGCTTAGGACGGGTGTCCTCCCCTAGACGACGCGTAATTTTCTCGGCGCCCTTAGTGTGACAGTTGTCGTGGCCATCTCTTGGCTTGCGCCCTAAAGGCAACCTGGCTGTGGCAGTCCGTCTAGGGAAAGAGCTTCTTGAGGGACAGGCGGCTATCAAATGTTCAGTTGACTTGCATCCAAAGCATCTTTCAGGAGCGGGCCTTGTGGGCACTTGGCTGCCATGTGGCCTGAGAACTCACCACAATTATAGCACCTTATCTTTCTGGGCTTCCTCTGTGCCATGGGTCGCTTTCTGCTGCCCTTACACTCTTGCCCGCCAATGCCGCATACATAAATTGCTTCCATGCCCTGGACCGATGGTTTGCTGTCAAACTCTACTCTCTCATTTCTCGCCAGACTCCGGAATCCCTTTCTGAAGATCTTGGTCTGATGTACAAATACATCAATACCTCCATCATCTGGCGTGATGAATCCCCATCCCCTGCGGACACTGTACCACTTGCAAACTCCTTTTCGCCTTGTCGGTGCAGCTGCACTGGTCGGTACTGTCAGCTCACTGCTTTCGTTAACAACAGCTTGACTCTCACATACCAGAACATGCACCTCCTCGTCGTGCTTTGGCTGTTCCCGTGGACACACCTCCTTGTCTTGCGTTGGCTGTTCCCGCGGACACACCTCCTCGTTGTGCTTTGGCTGCTTCCGCGGCTGGCATGGTGCTCTCTTTCTCTGCACCTCCTCTTGTGCTGGCGAACTGGACTCTGACATCTGTGCTATCTGGGATTTTAGGAAGGATAACTCTGCTCTGAGTGCCTCCTCCTCCTTCTTAACTTCTGCACTTGCTATCTGGACCCGTGTCTCAGGCTTTTTACTTCCACCATAAACAGCATATTCCCAAGGCACTGACTTGTGGTTGCTCGCTGTAGGCTTTTTTTACAATTTCCAGTAACTTCTCAGGGCTGGCCTTGGCTCCACCTTGTATCCGTAACTCTCTAGATACCATTGGTGTAACGTTGTTCCATATCATGTCTAACTTGTCTTCTGCGCAAAAAGGCGCCACCTTCCACGCGGCTTCCACATCCTCCACAAACTCTTGCCAAGTGGGTCTCCCCTCTCCACTAAATAACCTTATCTCTGGCTCCTCCACGTACAGTACCTTCATATGCGCATTAGCCATCTTGCTGCAGGAATGCACTGCTGGGTGTTTACACTATTTGTTCGTTCGCTGTTTGCTCGGTGTCACTGTCTGCCTTATCCTGCCGACGACGCCAATTGTGGTAGGGTGGGCGAGATGATGATGATGATTATATTGTGATTGTGATATCACTCTCTTGTCACACTCGCACCGACCCGAACAACAATAAAACTCTTGATTCTAGAGGCAGGGGCTATATTTATTTTTACAGCCCATTCAGTGACAAAGCAAACATTAAACAAATAAACTAGCGAACATCACAAAACCCAACAAAACAAAACACCCAACAGTGCCCGATGCTAATGTGCTCAATGCATTTACAGTTTGGCTCTGTCGTCTGTTCTCTCTGGCGGCTGATACTAGGAAAAGGTCCGCTGGTAGCTCGCTATCTCTTTTTATAGGCACTAGGCTAATCACTCACTTTACTGCGCTAGGCGTATTAATCTTGACTACTTAAATATCACACGCGATTATCGCTTAGGAATAGCGAAAACACAAATAAAACTTACAGCTATTTAATATAACACAATTCTACACCACAACTTAATTTAAATGCATTATTATGGCATTTTCATCAATCTTCTACTTCAGATTTTTCACAACCCAGGCTCGCGCCGTCACGTGATCTGACAGTCACGTGGGCCGACCGAAAATATATGGGCGACAAACATGCCTTGAACTGAAGTGGGGGTGGGGCCTCAGGGGTGTCTTCCCGGCCCATCACATACGATTGTGGTAGGGTGGGCGAGATGATGATGATGATTATATTGTGATGTGTGATATCACTCTCTTGTCACACTCGCACCGACCCGAACAACAATAAAACTCTTGATTCTAGAGGCAGGGGCTATATTTATTTTTACAGCCCATTCAGTGACAAAGCAAACATTAAACAAATAAACTAGCGAACATCACAAAACCCAACAAAACAAAACACCCAACAGTGCCCGATGCTAATGTGCTCAATGCATTTACAGTTTGGCTCTGTCGTCTGTTCTCTCTGGCGGCTGATACTAGGAAAAGGTCTGCTGGTAGCTCGCTATCTCTTTTTATAGGCACTAGGCTAATCACTCACTTTACTGCGCTAGGCGTATTAATCTTGACTACTTAAATATCACACGCGATTATCGCTTAGGAATAGCGAAAACACAAATAAAACTTACAGCTATTTAATATAACACAATTCTACACCACAACTTAATTTAAATGCATTATTATGGCATTTTCATCAATCTTCTACTTCAGATTTTTCACAACCCAGGCTCGCGCCGTCACGTGATCTGACAGTCACGTGGGCCGACCGAAAATATATGGGCGACAAACATGCCTTGAACTGAAGTGGGGGTGGGGCCTCAGGGGTGTCTTCCCGGCCCATCACAGTACAGAGAAAATCTTCGAGAACCCCGTTACCCGTACAAGTCTTTTGATGACGGTTGAAACCTCGCCAGAAGGCCGACCGTAAACTTTTATCTGGGGAACTCATGTTTCTGATTCTCCGTTACTCACAAAAGTTTGAAAAGTAACATCATCTATAGATCAGAGAAACATGATGATATATAAACTGTGTTTTCTTAAACCTGCTATCAGTTGTCACTCAGAATTTTTGGATAGTCTAAGCACGTAGTTCTAGAACCATTGTGGAAAATGTGTTAATAGCATTCGTGGGGATCTTTCATTCTGATTTTCTGGTAATAGAAATTAGTGTTTACGTGTTTAAAAGAGTTACATTTTACCAATTAAAAGTGTTAAGCTTTTACCATTATAATTCACTTAGAGTTCTAGCTGTTAAAACCAGTGAAATAAAATAACGCGTAGCTATTTCATACCAGATGTTCAGTTATAATGTTAATTTTCACCACCCGCTTTCTCACACAAGAAGAGACGGTTTTAGTTGACTGATTTATATGCTAGGCGCGACTGATAGCGACAGAAAAGAATTCACGTTATATTTCATTTTGTTTATTTATTATAAGTGCCTATTATTTAATACCATATGATGACAAACAGACGCCGACAATGTAATAGCTATAAACGACAGGCAATATTTATGTAAGTACGCGTATGGATAATTGAATAATAATTAACATTGTACGCTTACTGTCGGTGCGAGAGGGGACGAGAGATTTGCATAACTCCATCTGACCTAGTCTCAGCGCTAGCGAAAGTTGACTGTATAGGCGTAAGGGAAAACGCCTGTACCGTTTAACTTGAATCAGGACTGACGGAGTGGATAAGAGATCGTCTTGTCCCCGTCTGTGTGCATATATATATATATATATATATATATATATATATATATATATATATATATATATATATATATATATATATATATATATATATATATAATAGTAGCATTTTTCCATAATTTTTTTTTATTCCTAGCAGACCTGATCAAGGGCGTCCAGCGGTCTTTTTCTTTACTGATTGGTTAATGTTGTCTTTTCTTGGCTTGTGCGTCACCAAAAAATTTTAACTTGTAAAGTTAACTGGTCTTACAAAACCCAGCAATATTTTCTTTCAATTTTATCAGCCCACTGGGTTGTGGATAAAATAACCTTTATCCCCGACTTCTGATAGTCGTATTCAAGTGTAGCATCCAGAATTTACGCTGTTTCAGAATCGGCACTCTACCATAAAGCCAGCCGATAGAACTACCATCATTTATCAATTGTAACATTTCTAGCAACCAGATGTTTCCCAAAACTGGAAGTATTTTCCTCTTTTAACCGTGAACCCCAAGATCACGTTTTCTACATCAACTATTGGCGGTGACATTTATTCATCCAGGAAAAACACACACCAGATTCGGCGTTCACCTCGCTAGTCGTTATTTTTTAGAGGATGGACTGGGGCCAATTTGGGAAATAAAAACCTGACATTTTTTATAGTCAGGAAAAATTGTAATTCCAAGGGATATCACCAAGAGTAGGTAAGCGCGATTGAGTGGCCACTGTATGAAACAGAGAGTGAATAATTTTTCTTTGTTACAGGGACTTTACCAAAATTGGATTTGCTTAAACTTGTTAACTTTACTGGGTAGCATATAGTAGGAACTTGTTTCTTTACTGTCTATTCTGTAACATAGTGCTAACTTTTGACCTTTGGGTTATCAACTTTTTGGGTTCTTTTCTCCATAGGGGGAAGGCATATTTATTCTGTTATTTTCATATGAATGTAAATCTGATTTTATTTGATCTTTCTTTAGATATTCGATGTTGTCAAGTTTAAATGATAATAAACAACAAAAGAAACTTAACTTTGTGTTGGTCAGACCGATATCCAATTAACCGTAGTTTTTCATGTTTGTGTGTCTTGTTGTCACATAGCTGTGTGTGTGTGTGTAGTTAAACTTATATTTATATGTATGAGGAGGGCAAGGTTGTCTTGTACTAAATTATAGTCGTATAGATAGGCTAGAATAGAGAAACTTACTAACAGAATGGAAGGGAGGATATCTGGTTAAGTTGCCTCAGGGGAATTTACAAGAGTGCACAAATTATAGAGGAATAATGTTACTATCAGTGCCAGGAAAAGTATTAAACAGGATTATCCTCGAGAGATCAAAAGAGTCCATGGACAAGAAACTGAGAGATAACAAGCAGGTTTTCGACAAAACAGATCCTGTACAGACCAGATAGCCACTTGGGGAATAATAGTTGAACAAAGTCTGGAATGGAATTCACCACTATATATTGGATTTGTGGACTACGAAAAGGCATTTGACAGTGTAGACAGAGAATCACTTTGGAAATTGATGAGGCATTATGGAGTTCCTCTGAAGGTTATTAATTTAATAAAGAAAACATATGAAGACATGACATGCAGAGTTCTTCATGAAGGACAGCTTACAGAACCGTTTGGGATAAGCACGGGAGTGCGACAGGGATGCCTCTTGTCTCCATTTCTTTTCTTACTAGCAATAGACTGGGTTATTAGAACATCGACAACAACACAACAGAAATAGAATCCAGTGGACTCTGACTAAGCGGATGATCTGGATTTTGCTGATGACTTGGCTCTTCTGTCCCCTAACCGTAATCAGATGCCGGACAAATTGAAAACACTCAATGAGAGGTCACAGCAATTGGGTCTGAAAATGCACAGGGAAAAGACAAAAATAGTGAGAATAAATGCAGGTAATGATAACAGGGTTGAACTTGAAGAAACACCACTACAAGATGTAGAATCGTACACATATCTTGGCAGCAATATAAACAAAGTTGGAGGGACAGACAGTGAAATCAAAATAAGAATACAAAAAGCAAGAGGAGCTTTCATTGCATTGGAAAATAAATGGAGATCAAGAGAAATCGGATCCAACACGAAAATAAGAATCTTCAACTCAAATGTGAAGTCAGTACTATTATATGGCTCTGAAACATGGAGAACAACAAAGACAACAACCAAAAAGCTACAGACTTCTATAAAAGGGTGCTTGCGTAGAATAGAAGGATTAAAATGGTATGACAAGGTTACCAACGTGGAACTGAAGACAAGAACAAGACAAGTGCCAGTGGAACAAGAGATGAGAAGAAGACGACGGCGATGGATAGGACACACACTGAGGAAACCTGTTGATAACATTACATGGCAGTCCTTGTTCTGGAACCCCCAGGGCAATGATAAACGCACTACCAGAGTAGTCTTCATTAGTGCCCTGTGAAAGCGGGGGCGCGCTAGGATAAATTGTGCACGTTTCTCTTCGGAAGTGTATTTCCTTATCCATTGGATCAGTGTTAAGCACTTAGTCGTGAGAAGTGCTGCCATTTCCTGGAGTAATTTAACAGTAAGGCAGACGTGGCTGTTCGTCCAGAACTGGGAGCCCACTGTCCGTTAAAAGCAGGACTTGGGCAGACTTTAATGAGTGATAGTGCGATGCGAGTGAATGAGGGATTGTGAGTGGTTGTCTAATAGTGCAAGAAAATGGTGTTGGGTGTTGTACGTTGTTCTATGATTGTAATCTGTGGACTGCAGAAGTGTTAAAGGCAGACTTATGTAGATTTTCTTGATGTTGTGGATTATTTTTCTTCAATAAAATATATACACTCTATGGTGGTCAGACCCTCTTATCTTGCCTGTCACATTGGTATCATATATCCTTACTGCTTATTAAATGATTGTCATTATTAATTAGCATTGGAGGGCGGGAAAAAGATTGCCATACAAAACACAGTCAATGTAGGCTGGAGATAGTAGTACCACTACCCTTCAGACGGCTCATCTTTTCCCAATTTTTCCAACTGTGACTCCATTTCTCTCTATTCTCACTCTACACATTCATCCTCTGTCTGAAAACAGACAGAACCTACTCTCCATTTATACCTACCTGTGACATTATATCATAACAAGTATACAAACAGACTGTCTACGTTAAGGAAAAGACATGAAATAAGCTTCTTTTAATTATTAATAGGCATCATACTGAGACGAAATGTAATGAGTGGATGAAGTTAAATCTTAGTATTCGTGTTCAAAAACCACATTTTCACGAGCTAATTTGAGACTTGACTACCGGTACTGGTTTTACATTAAATAATTTATTTATATTGATAACATACTCGTACAATGTTATATATGAAAATGTGAAGAAAGGAAAGCTCTATGACATGCACTTAATTGAACTGGTCAGTGATTTTTAAACATGCATGCAATTTATACAGTCCTGAGTGCAAAAAACTTTTTTTTAATTAAAATAACAATTTGTAATTATCATGATGTATAATTCATTATGGAAAACTGTTTTAGGAGTTAACCACTTTCATTTTAAAGTAAGTTTATTTTTACATAATGTAGAAAAGTTTCAGTTGCTTCTGATCACAAATAGAGTTCTTCTCACAATTTGAAATGTGTTTGCTTACTTACTTAATCGTTCCCCTTCTACCGTGAGGTGTAGAGGTGTTTGCAATTACTTTAAATTTTACACTCAGCTTTCTTTTAGAGTTCAATAATTATCATGTCCTTCAATGCTCATTTCTTTCTTTGAACTTCCCTACAAAGCTGCGGTTAAACGTAACAGCCCTCTGTGGGATTTTGCCATGCTCTGCATGTTAGTTAGGTTATTCGTGATTATAGAAAGGATTGTTGCATCATAATAGCCCATTACCGTGTACGCTTCACGTTAACACTCATACATTCCTCACACCAGCAGACAAGCTGAGATAAGATTCGCAATAACACTTTATTAATACTCTTTTTTTTTCATACCCAGCAGATGCCTTACCAAGTAGAAAAAGCGTATTTATCATGTATTATTGCCTTGGTTTTACTGACAACTCCGCCTATGCCGGTCCCAAGCTCGGATGAAAAAGGAGGAGGGCGGCCTGCATGGAGGGCGTAAGGAGGCAGCCCCTCCACCATGCAAAGGCAAAACAGGCCAATCACCTGTTTGCTTTAAACTATGATTACGAGCAATATAAGAGAGAAAACCGGACTGATTCTAAAATCGACGAACTGGAACGGACTACGGACTACGACTTGGAACACAAGAAGTATAAATGGGAAAGAAGAGGAGCTGATGGAAGCGATGAGGAAAGCAAAATTAGAAATCCTGGCTATTACCGAAACAAAGAAAAAGGGACAAGGAGTCATGGATCTCGATGGCAACACGCTGTTATACAGTAGTGTACCCACATCTGAAAGAGCTAAAGGGGGCGTGGGTTGCATTGTGGCCAAAAACCAGAAAGATGGTATCAAGGGATGGAACTTTGTCTCGGAGCGCATTATGGTTGTAAAACTAAAAGAAGGAGAAACCATAGTCAACCTGGTCATAGTGTATGGGCCAAATGAGGATGAGAGAGCAGAGGTCAAGGAGGAATTCTTCGAGCTGCTTCAAAGGACAGTGGATGACTGCCTAGATGAAGTTATAATGCTCGGAGATTTTAATGCCAGAGTTGGAAATGACCATGCTAGATGGGGTGGAGTTATCGGAAGATATGGAGAAGATACTCTCAATGACAATGGAAAGCGACTCCTTAGATTCTGCAGTGAGCAGAATCTGATCATCACAAACACAAAGTTCCCCCATAAGCGCATACATGCATACACTAGATATGAACCAACCAAGAATGAGAAGTCAGTGATCGACTATGCCATTGTTAGGAGAAGCTCATTCAAATATGTCCGGGATGCTAGAGTCTGGAGGGGGCCAGAGATTGGAAGTGATCACTACCTGCTAACAATCAAAAGAACAACTGAAAGAGTTGCTCAGCCTAGGAACTACCCAACATCACGCAAGAAACCAAGTAAACGAGCGGAAGAAATGAGCATTAGGACCTACAAGCTGAAAGAGCCAGAAATTAAGACCAGATATCAGGGGCTTATTGCTGCAGTGGTGAGCAACACAGAAGAACGACCTGATGACTTGGAAACCCTCTGGCTTAAATTAAAGGATATCATAAAGACAGCTGCAGCAGAAGCATGCGGTGAAGTCCGACTTGGGAACAAGAGACAGAGGACACCTTGGTGAACAGAGGAAGTCAAAAATAAAATAAGAGAGAAGAAAATGGTATGGAAACAATACTTAGGAGCTAAAAACACAACAGGACAGATGAAAAAATATAGAGAATATGTGACACTCAGAACAGAAGCAAAGAACAAAGTGCTAGCAGCAAAACAGAAGTCCTGGGAAGAATTTGGAGAAAAGCTAGAAAAAGATGCACAAGAAAACCAGACATTGTTCTATAATACCCTAAAGAACATGAGAAAGGAAAAACAATGCCCTCTCAAATTTATAAAGGACAAGCAAGGTAAATTGCTTACTGCCCCGAAGGAAGTAATGGAAAGATGGAAAGAATATTTCTCAGAACTCCTGGATGGTGAGCATGGTGAAGCATCAGAAATGATAACCACTAGCACAGAAGAGAAAACCAATGATGGTGAAGATGACATAAAGATGGAAGAACTGAAGGCAGCACTGGACAAAATCAAGATGGGCAAAGCAGCAGGGCATGATGGTATAACACCAGAAATGGTTAAGTACATGGGAGCATCAGGCGACCTATTACTCTTAAGGGTTCTACAGGCAGCGTGGTACAACAAGACCATACCAAAGGATTGGGAGATTGCCATCATAACACCAATTTTCAAAAAGAGTGACAATCGACAATGTGGAAACCATAGAGGCATATCCCTTCTCAGTGTCCCTGGTAAAATCTACTCTAGAATCCTAGAGCAGAGACTCCGACGCCTAGCTGAGCCACAACTGGATGAGGTCCAGTGCGGATTCCGAGCGAACCGAAGTACTCAAGACCTAATCTTCACACTCAGACAGCTGAGTGAAAAGGCCCTTGAGTACAAGAGTGAGATCCATCTTTGTTTCATAGATCTGGAAAAGGCGTTTGACAGAGTCCCCTGGAGCAAACTTTGGGATTGTTTGGCAAGGAAGAACATTCCAACACCTCTGATTCATGCTATACAGAGCTTCTACAAGTCTTGCAGAAATTATGTGAGGACAGCAAACCATAAGTCAGAAGAGTTCAGGATCACCACTGGTGTAAGACAATGTGATATCCTGTCACCTTACCTTTTCATACTCCTCATGGACGATGTCATTAAGGCATGTAAGGAGAGAACAAGAAAGTATACAGTGGGGTACTGGAAGATGAGACATGTCTGTATTTCGGAGCTGGCATTTGCTGATGATGTTGCCCTGATTGCTAAATCAGAGGCACATCTCCAACCCAACCTGCAAGTCTGGAAGGAAGAGCTGGAGAAGAGAGGGATGGTCATAAGCAGCTCTAAAACAAAATCCATGGTGATATCACGAGAAGAAAGAAGACATCAGATTAAGCTGGGAGAACAGGTCCTGGAGCAGGTAGACCACTTTATATACCTCGGAGCTATTATTGACCGAAAGGGAGGCATCAAAGAAGAGTTGGCTACTCGAAAAGAAGCGGCTAGGAGACTTTTTCAGGCCATAAATCGAGGTTTCCTCAGCAAGAGAGAGGTTGGTAAGAAAACGAAGATGGCTGTATACCGCTCTACCTATGTCCCAGTCTTGACATATGGATGCGAGTCATGGGCAATGACTACAACCCACAAAAGCCAGATCCAAGCCTCAGAAATGAGGTATCTGAGGAAGGTGGTTGAAGTAACAAGAAGAGACATGGTACGCAACCAGACTATACGTCAAGGCCTTAAATCCCACCCCCTGCAGACCCAAGTAGAACAGTCCCAACTAAGATGGTTTGGCCATGTCTGCAAAATGGGAGAAGATCGGCTACCACGACAAGCATGGGAAACAAAAAGCCAAGGATCCAGACCCCCAGGACGACCCAGAGTCCGCTGGGAGGACAACATTAGACAATCTTTGAAGGACCGAGGACTAGAATGGAACCAGGCCAGGAGGAAGACAGCCGATAGAATAGTATGGCGCTTTCTCTTCCAAACCTCTACACCTCACGGTAGAAGGGGAACGACTAAGTAAGTAAGTAAGGTTTTACTGACACATGTAACCGTCATTGACGTCTAATAACGTTGAGAAATATATCTATTTTGAAATGTTAAATTAAGTAAACTGAACTAATTGTTAAAAGTGAAACTTCATGAAAAAATAAATATGAAGATCACTGAAAATCAGATGTGAAAATTGTCAACATTAAACGAAATATGATTCTTTTAAAAGCTTTCATAAAGATTCGTTTTTAAAAAAAATATGTGCTCTTGTATCGTAATTCAAAACAGCTACTTATCTACAACAACGTGAACTCGATTACAATTAAACTTATTACGGACGACAAAATATGCTTCTGTCGTTGCCCGCGCCGCGATTATTACGTTTGGCCAAAGAGGAGGTTTATTTCACAACGCGAGCAGATGACGCTTTAATTATTTGACTTGTTATATTAAGGTAAAAAATAGTTTTAAA
Source organism: Oreohelix idahoensis (assembly GCA_024509875.1). NCBI lineage: Eukaryota > Metazoa > Mollusca > Gastropoda > Stylommatophora > Oreohelicidae > Oreohelix > Oreohelix idahoensis. Next base: position 321,704 of record JAMPIV010004575.1, on the reverse strand, counting down.
TGCTCTTTTGGTAATAGTAGTTACTAAATCAGCAATACACATATTTTTAACAGATTAGACGTATTGATTTTCGTTGGTCAGATCTATGTTTCGAAGTAAAGTCATCTATCCAGTTTTACTTTATTAATACTCTTTATTTATACACTGCCAAGTAGAAAAAAAACGCAATTATCATGTATTATTGCCTTGGTTTTACTGGCACATCCATTTCTCAATACATACAATACAGCATTAATTATATTTATATACGGGTTTCCGATTTTTTGTTACCTTTGAAATGTTAAGTCATTCCTGCCCAAGTTCAGTGCTTCCTACCTAGCAGGTAAGGTTCACTGTAAAGTAAGCACTGTACAGTATCTGGTGCCGTCAGGTAGGAGGCACTGTACAGTGTTCCCTATCGTTAAGTGTGTCTTGCCTGCAACACCGGATCTCACGATGAACTTAAACGTTAATGTGAAACCATTCAGCGCAGGGGCATAATTTAAGTATTTGGCACCCGGGGCAGATCCTATCTTTGACACCCCCTCCTAATATAGAAACACACTGCCAAGTATATTTTCAATAGTAAGCACTATAATAATAGTGTCCGATGGCACCCCTCTCCTGGCTGTCACCCGCCGGACCGCCCCCTCTTACCCCATTAGTACGCCACTGAATTTCAGCGCATGTACTATGTCCTTGTATTGGCAGTTACATTTCTTTATCATTTTGATGACTGAATATATAGTTCATAATGTGGAATATTTTCATCTGTAATGTAAACAAATTTCGCTTTTGAGAATTAAAAGAGAGAGAGAGAGCGAGAGAGTGAGACACGGAGAGAGAGAGAGAGAGAGAGAGAGAGAGAGAGAGAGAGAACGAACGAACGAACGAACTTTATTTTCAAAGGGTTGAGAATTGGGCACGCAGGCCCGTCTAACATTCTGCCCTTCCTTTCGCTCACCTTTCATACTGAATTCATTTATTCTCATATGCATGTTACATATCAATTTCAAGAAATTCAACGTAAAGTAAAATAATAATATAGCACACTCATATTAACATTAATTACTTATAAGCATACCAACGGGCTGATCACCCGTTTGCCAGTTACTTCGATTACGGAAACAACAGCAAATGGATTGATTTGCCGTTGCCCTAAAGACGCCAATAGGCGTGATGGGAAACAATGGCAAAGAAAACCTATCTGCTGTTGCCCTAAGACGCCACTAGGCGTAATGGCCACTGACTGCTTTGACGGTCGGTGGATAAGGACGGAAGAAGAGAAGAAGACTTATAAGCATGACATAACATAAGTTGAAAAGTACAAACATCGTCATTAGAACCTACAGTTGATGTTATAAGAAAAGATAATCCGATTAGGGGGGCATGTAATCAGAATTCAGAAAGTATTCAAAAAGTCTATGATTGTATGAATAGGGACTGAGGTTGTTTCTTAGGTTATGTGGAAGACAATTCCAAAGATGAGCAGCAGAGTACGCTAAGCTTTTCTTGAATAAGTCAAGCCTAGGCTTGGGCACTTGCAATCTGTTAAAGCGTAGACTGCGTCTTTCATTGAGAGAGAGAGAGAGAGAGGGGGGGAGAGAGACGGAGAGAGAGAGACGGAGAGAGAGAGAGAGAAAGAGAGAGAGAGAGAAAGGGTGTTCATCGCTTGAAAATGCCTTAGAGTATTATTTCAATTTTCAATGGTTGCTGTAATCACGAGTGCTTTAATATGTCTTGCATGCATGAGAGTTCTTCGTTTAATTAGGTGAGTAATTTGGTTTTGTTTTATCACGTTTTTGATTGTTTGTTTTTTTTTTGTTTTTTTTTTAAATACAAGAAAAATTGGTAATTTTGATTTGCCATATTTACAATGTTTGACAGATGTGATGCCACTTTCCCGTATCGGCAGTTATTAATCTTATTTGGAATTGAAAACACTATATATCCTAATTATAACCCATCAGAGGTTGAACGGGATATTTTTCATCATTAAAATAAAAAAAATAAAAATAAAAAGTAGGGACACAGTTACTAATATATTTGGCCTGTTGATGCCATAAACTTACGAAGGCATAATGCTTATACACGAATGTGACTTGCACACAAATATAACTTGCTGGGGAAACTTACACAAAATAGTATCTTGCGTGGAAATGTAACTTGCACACAAATTTCAATTAAAATGAAATCAACATACAATATAAATTAGAAACAGAATTGACCTACACATATTCCAAAAACTAAACCAGTGTCATGGGTTGGACTCCCCGGTAAGCCACTCACGTCTGTTGTTTTTCTGTTGCCTAGTTGTCTTTTTCTTTATTTCTCATGAGTGCATGAAAACATACCTTTATGTGTGTGTGAAAGTTATAAACAAGTGTCAAATTAGTGAGCTGTTGTGGTATTTCTGATTTAACTTATTTATCTCGATGACAGAGGAATATTCAGTTATTGTTATTAAAGAATGTGCGCATTAAATGGCGCGTGGAGGGAACCTCGGACTAAGTGTTCTATATACACCTGCACTTTCACTGAAAGAGTGACATAGGGAGAAGAAAGAGAGAGAGAGAGAGAGAGAGAGAGAGAGAGAGAGAGAGAGAGAACGAAGGTTATTTGCAGCGACCACCAGCATACACCTACGTACACATGTGCACTGCTTTCATTTGTTCCCTAATCCTAGCCAAAGGCACAGACTGCGACCACCCGAACGAATGCACACAGCACACTGCAACATTATCGACAAAATAACCATGAAAAACGTCAAGGAGTTTTGCTGCGTCAGAATTTTATTTTTTCAAGAGTACTAAACAGAATATCTCAGTTGACTAAATTATTCTTTGTGTTGCACACAATGATGAAATCTGAGCTTCCATAAGACAATTTATTTAAACTTCGTTATGCAGGCAACTATGTTCAGTTCACTGTCCTTCTTTGCCATGTTTCTTTCCACGAGCGGCGCAGACACGGACGACGCCAGATGGACCCGGACGTAAGATGGCGGAAGAATATGTTGGATCTACCAATTGTTGGTCTGGTTTGACAATACACCTAAGTCTACGGGCACACCCACACGATGTGTCGATGTCACAAGATTCTCCTTCAGCGGACCGTGCCTGGCATGTTCCTGTACATAAAATTATTTCATTTAAAACAGGAATGTGTAAAAATATACACAAGCTCCAATATTTTTAAAAAAAATTATTTGCATTAAAAAAAGTTCTATGTACATTCGTTTCTCCTATAACGCGGTGCAAGTGTTTCTAAAAATCACCGCGTTGTAGAATTTCGCGCAATAAAAATAACAGGGATTATAGGAAAAATAGGAATAGGGACAGAACACTTAACACTTGCACAGACTCGTATGTAATACATTAAAGAAAAGAGCAATAGCAAACCCAAATAAAATGCTACCACAATCTACAGTATAAACATGTCTTCTATTTCTTTAGGCCTTGTTCTAATAAATTTTGCAGCACTCAAAGTTGTTTTAGCTAAACAAGTTTCTTTTATTTTCGCAGAGTTGTCTCTGATGGTGCACGATGTTGGTTCCTTTAGGCTCGTTGCTCTCGCGATGTCACATGTTCTCTCGTTTCTTTCAAAATGTTTTATTATTTCAAGCTTCTCCTGAGTACTATACCTTTATCGTGCACTTCTTTTTTTCTTATAACTAGGACGATTACTCATGTTTGGGACTCTGTATTAAATACTTGTATCATGAAAAGTACACACAGTCGGGAGAACAACGTGATACACATTCGTAGGCACAATGAGGTGTTTGTGTCTTGTGTGTTCCTCCGCGGGTCATTGCGATCAGCTAAGTGGCATTTTTCGCTTTCACCTGGTGTCACTCGTCAGCACGTGAAAAATCGTGTATGAGGTAACACGATTTCGTGATTTTATCCCCCTATTCATCTACGCGTGTGAACACATTCGCGCATTACAGACAAGCATTGTAACAGAAAAAACTTGACAACTTTGCCTGCGCCAGGCAAGGAGAATAGATGGCCAGAAAAATATGAAATGAGGAATGATGTTCAGAACAAAACAAGCATCAATAGACAGTACTGCCAGAAATATAAGTGGAGATGATATAAGCTCTTATCAACTTACATAGAAAATCTACTATTGCTTGGCAAATGTTGCACTGGATACCGCAGGGCAAAAATGAAGAGGAAACAACTCACTGGATGCAACAGGAAAAGCCCAAAAAAGGCTCAAGCATTCTCTGGGATGGAGGCTTATGCCCCACTAAGAGCCACGAGCGTTAAGTATTCCAATTGTTAATTACTACCATGTGATTTATTGACCATAATAGAAGGGAGAGTTGAAGGCAAACGTGCAAGGGGAAGACAGCGCTATAAGTGGGAAGATAACATCAAAAGATGGACAGGAAAGAGTCTATCAGAGTGCACCACCAAGACAAGAGACAGAAGACGTTGGAGATCCATTACAGCCAACCTTCGTTGAGGAGATAGCAGCTGATGATGATGATGATTTATTGACTTATCTCGTTGCCACGATGTCATCTTGTACAGTATCTTCTCTATATGTTGTCCTTTACCTCTTTTGTCTAGGATCTTTCCTGTTGTTACATTACATTCCAGCTTTCCTATTCTCTTAACATGTCCAAAGAAAGTGGATTGCTTCCTTCTGTCCTGGTAATGTAATGTAATAAGCTTCCATCGAGCACTTGCTTCTTTTCAGGACATCCTCGTTGTTCTTTCTATCCGTCCGCGGTTGTCTTATCATGTGCATTTTGCATAATGTTAATGATTCTGTTTTCTATGTAGTGCTTCGGACCCTTAAGGCAGAATCTGCTATGCGAAACATTTATTTTTACCCGCCTTTGACCACGCTTTCTTTATAGCAGCCATCATGAAATTCACAGTTAGCCGTCGGGCGCAACTAGCGCCACTTGACTGGCTTAGCAGGTGTTATACATGAGTATCTCTGTCCTGCATGAAATTTGATTCTCATTCCCATCCCATATTAGTCAGATACCTATTTTCGGAAGGCGCTCTTTGATAATTCTTTCTGTCCTTCTTAACTTCTTATCTTCCAAATACATTTGTGCTAATTACACGAGATACCTAATTTACTATAAATACCCTTAATCTTAAAAAAAAAGTGATAAAGGTAATCCCAAAGATACGTAGGGGAGTGAAGTTGTTATGATTAAAATTCATAACATGTCAGTCGATATCAAAATGGTTCGACTAGGATTCATATTTGTTTATCACCGGTAGTCCTTGGTAACAGGAAGTTACGTCAGTGCTTTTGGGCTCAGTTTGCAGACGCCAAAGTTGGTATCCCAAAATGTTAGCGATCGTCAGCTAGGTTCTTCTGTGTGTGTTTTTGAGGCAGTTGGACGAGTTTCTTTGAGCTCCTGAGAATTATATGATTTCACGACATATTCCTATGATGTTCGACCACTAGATCATCCATACACCTCCTTGTGATGATCCTAGTTTATGTATGACAGGAATTATGATTTCTGTGAAGAACGTGAGTAATTAAAAATTGTGTAAACCTGTCGATAACAGCGTATTTAGCTACAGACGATACTGAGCTATACTGATGACTGTATATCTATATTATGCCAATGGATATAATGGCTTTCCAGATGATATTTGTGGAGCAACGTTTGTGAGAATAAACTGTCTATTCATTTGTCCAGCCTGGCATTTTTTGGTGACTTTAATAGTTGGTGGAGAAGGGTTGTGTGTGAGGTCTACTTACATACCCCTATGTGGACTTGGCCTGAGTAAACGTATTACTCATCATATAATAATATAAAAGACCCGCAACAGAAGTGTTAGAGTCTTCACCATACTACGTCCAAATTATTTATAAGCTGGTATGACTAGTTTCCTTTCTCGCTGCCTTTTTTCCTTCCCTAACTCAAGAGCAGTAAGGTGCCCATTTACAGCTAGGTAGACTGGAGCGTTACGCTACAAGGTTTCAATTCCGGTGCCCAGTAACTTCGCCGCGAGAGGAAAACTTAGCCAATAGGGCGCTCTTATTCTTATCTCCTTCTTCTTAGATCCTTAGTCGCCGAATGTCAAAGCAGTCAGTGGCCATCACGCCTGGTGGCGTTATTCTATCTATACCAACACAAAGAGTGCACAAAGATTTACATTTTTGTGCGACTAGTGAAACATTTGGTTTGAGGATACTGGGTCAGCGTTGTGTTGACCGTGTGTTCACATAAATAACTATATACACGCATATATTAGCCACCGTTTGGGTATTCCTTGGTGCCATGGTGTGTGTGTATATGTGTGTGTGTGTGGTAGACTGAAAACTTCATTTAACCTTTCAACTCCCCAAGGAGCATAGACCTTCAAAAACCTTATGCCAAGTGTTCCTGCCCCGTGCCATCAGCTCAAGGTCTTTACTTCACAATCTTCTTCATTTCTGTCTCCAGTTCTCTTCTCCGAGTGCTATTTTGATCTTCCTCTATTACACTATGGATTCCAGAACTAGGACTGCCTGGTGATGCTACCAACAGGTTATAGCACTATGTGCCCTTTCCATCTCCAACGTCTTCTTCTCATTTCTTCTTCTTCTTCTTCTCCTGCGTTCGGTTTGTAGTCATGCTAAATCTGCAGGCCTGTCGCCAGGACGAAGTCCACAGTCTTTTCCAGGTCGGCGCGGCAGCCCCATAGCTTCTGCTGGAGCTCATCACCTTTTGGCCAGGTCGCACGTCGCAATTTATCATGGGTTGGACAGTTCTGGAGAATGTGTTCTGGAGTCTGGATATCAGTTCCACATGGGCATTCATTCGTGTGGGATATCTTGAGGCGATAGAGATGTCCAAGTAATCTGCAGTGACCAGTTCTCAGGCGGAAAATTGTCGTCTGTTGGTGTCTGTTTAGGTAGTGGATTGGGTCATCTCTGCTGTATATATCCCCTTCCTCCTTCCACTGATTTTTGTACTTGTTGTGGATGATGGTTTTTGCTTCCCGATAGGGCAATGGGTGGCTGTATTGTTCCATTTTACTGCCACTTCTTGATAGAGCATCTGCTTTCTCATTACCAGCGATTCCACAATGGGCAGGTAACCACTGAAGGGCAATGGTTGATGACCTTTGGATGATGTTAAGCTCAGATCTGATCTCATTCATTATGTTATCATTTCTGGTGTTTTGTATTGATTCAAGTAATGACCTGCAGTCAGTGAAGATTACTATCTTAGCTTGTGGCTGCTGTTCAGGTCTGGTGAGGATCTTCAGGGCTTGCAGTAGTGCCATAGCTTCTGCCCTAAAATTGGAGGAGATCTTTCCAGTTGGGAAGGCCTTTCGGATGATCTTTCCATTTAGGAATCTTATAAAAAATGCCTCCTCCACCGTTCTTTACTGCCCCCTCAGCAGATCCATCTGTGTATACATGTGTCCACTCCTTCGGGTTGTACTTTTCTTCAATCATTTCTTGAGCCAAAGTTTTTAGTTGTTGAGGGGTCAGGTGGCCTTTCTTTTTTATTTCAGGGACTTCTGTGATGATAGATATATTTCCATGGCAGTCGTCTGGCTCCTCATAATCAATTAACATTTCAATCTCAGTAGATCGATTTGGGAGGAGGTCTTCATGGCATCGATGCAGATGTTTGGAGATGTTTAGGAAGCTGGTTCTTTTCAGCCTGTTCTTAGTCACATTATGGAGTTTGGCATGCATTGGATGACTTGGCATTCGTAGAAGCTTCTCACTGTGAGTGAATACCTTTTCCTCACGTCTGTCATCAAGAGAGCGGATGTTGGTGTATCGCTCCATTGCCTGGATTGGAGAAGTCTTCATCCCTCCAGTGATTAGTCTAAGGCCTGAATTTTGCACTTTCCCTAGACATTCTGTGTTTGTTTTAGATGCTGTGGCCCAGGCTGACATGCCATATTCAAGTACAGGTCTGACTGTGCCTGTATACACTTTTTTAAGTATGTTGGTATTTGCCCCCCAACTTGTGCCAGCCAGTTTCTTCATAATAGAGAGCTTTCTTATTGCTCTCTGTTCTACTGCTTTTATGTGCGGCTTCCAGGTGAGTCTCTTATCCAACTTGACTCCTAGGTATGTTGGGTTTACCTCGATTGGAAGCTCACTTCCATTTAGCTGCAGTTTGATCGTTTCTCGGCGATTTGACAGAGAGAAGCAGGTTGCTACTGTCTTGGAGAGGTTTATCTGTACTCCCCAATCTGATGCCCATTTACCGATGGTATTTAGCGCTGCTTGCATCCTGAACTTCGCAGTAGGCAAATGTTCAGCAGCACACCAGGCAGCAAAATCGTCAGCATGAAGAGCCCTGGAGATATGCCCGGACAGTTTCTCTGCAATATCATTTATATATATGATAAAAAGTGTGGGGGAGATAACTCCTCCTTGTGGCACACCCTGTTGTAGAGTGACGCGATGGCTCAGTTTCCCATCAAGTTTTTACTCTTGCTGTGCGGTATCGAAGAAAGTCCCGTATCCAGTTGAACATTCTCCCTTCAATTTTGCTGTTGAGCATCTTAAGGAGGAGTCCTTCTTTCCATACCTTATCAAAGGCTTTTGTCAAGTCTACAAAAACCGCCAGTACTTTCTTTTTCTCCTGAAAGGCATTTTCTACTTCCTGGGCTAGATATACTAGTTGGTCTTCGGTGCTGCGATTTTTCCTAAATGCTGACTGTGTGTTATCAAGCAGATGGTTTTTTCCAGATGTTTCAGTAATCTTGAGTTCACCATTCTTTCCATTACCTTACCCAGACAGCTCAGTAGGCTAACTGGTCGGTAGCTGGACTTGCTTGTTTTCTCCTTTTGTTTCTTTCTGATGGGAACAATGATTGCTTCTCGCCATTGATCTGGAAATTTTCCAGTACTCCATGACTGATTGAAGATTAGGAGGAGCTTGTGCCTGGCTACAGGTCCAAGGTTCTTGATCATATCATTTGTGATGCCATCTTTTCCTGGAGCTTTTCTGTTCTTTAGTTTTGTTATGGCAGCACTGAGTTCTCTCATAGTAAGGGGTGACTTCATGCAGATATCTGGGTTTTGGTGCTTCAGTTTTTCTTTTACTTCCTTACGTACTTCTTGGATCCGTTTTTTTTTTTTTTTTTTTTTTTTTGCGTTCGCCCGCTAATACTCGAGGCGAAATCTCAGGTTATTATTTTTTTTTTTTAATGTCTAACCTGACATTGATTTTACGTGAGTATCCCTTTATTTCTTGTACAGAGACAGGTGTCCCTCGCCATTCAGGCAAATACTCGCCGATTTCGGAGGTACCCATTGCAGCTGGGTCGGCTCAGGAGCCGCCAGTCCCTGGTCGACGACACTCCTTCAAATGTCCTCGCCAGGTCTCGAGTTAATCCAGTCCAAATCCCGGTCGACGAAAAATCCTCAAATGCCGTCTCCCGGGTTTGATCCTGTATCACCTGGTCGCCAGAACGGTGTTGTAACCACTACGCTAGCGCGGCTCCCTCTTGGATCCGTGCATGTGAAAGTGATGTGGTGCTTTCTTCCTTGTAGAAATCTGCCAGGATGTTTGCTGCCATCTTTCCTGTGTGGTATTTTTCATTTTCCTTGATGACAGTCTTACAGTAGCTGGTTGTTGTTTCTTCATTTAGCACTTTTGTCAGATTCCAAAGCTTGCTTGAGTCCTTTTCCATGTTGAGACTGCTGGTCTTCTGGTGCCAGCTCCTTTGGATTTCAGCTTTCTTTTGTTCATTGAAAGCTTGTTTTATGCTGTTGTGCCTCTGTGTGTTTTCTAATGTGGGATTTTGCTCCATAGTTTCCGGTGCTTTATTTAATTCACTATGGAGTTTTCCCAGGTTGTCACTCCAGTATGGTTTGTAGTCTCGTCGTTTACCTCGTGGAATTGACTTCTTTGCTGCTTGGATGATTGCCTCACTGATGATGGAGATGTTTTTATTGATGTTATTTGAGTGGGCAATGTTCTGACAGAAATTGTCGGCTTGTTCTTTAAAAAAATCCCCAGTTTGCTTTTTTTGAAATTCCAGCTAGGAGACATATTGATTTCTCCTGCACTTCTTATCTCAGATATCTGTAATGTGACTGGTACATGGTCACTTCCCCCAAGTTGAGTATTTACTGTTCTGGTGGTGAGTCGATGTATGTCATCTGTAGCCATAGCAAGATCTGGTGTGCTCGTTGTTTTCCATACTCTGGAATAGAAGGTGGGCTTATCCTCTGTTTGGTTTATTAGAATTAGTTTATTCTCTACCATCCAATCTTCCACCTCTTCTCCTCTTGGATCTGTTGCGTCATAGCCCCAACTGGGTGAGTGGCTATTGAAGTCACCCATAATGAGGTGTCTCGATGCTGCAAGCTTCACTTTGTGTAGCTCCAGAGTTGTGGTTGGAGGGCTGTAGCAGTTTGTGATCATTAAGTCTCCACTGGGCAGCAGTAGTTGGACTGTTATGTATTCAAGTTCGTCCTCACCAGATCTGCGTGTCTCTACTGCTGGGATTGAGGTTTTAATCAGTGTGAGGATTCCTCCCTTAGTTCTTTTTACCCTGTCTTGGCGGAAGGATTGGTATCCACGTACAAAGAATCGTTGGGTATCTTTTAGGTGAGTTTCTTGGATGCAGATTATATCAATGTTATTTTCCCTGAGGAATTCTTGTAACTCCGGTTTCTTGTTCCTCACTCCTTCTGCATTCCATTGAGCCACTAAGATAGTGGGTTGGTTGGTCAGTTGCTCTACTTTGCCTTCCCCCGACCATTTGGTTGGCAAAGGCACCGGTTGCTTGGGTGGGCCCCTTCGAGGCTAGGGGCCCGGCTCCGCTCCTCCCCGGTTGTAGCTGATAGGAGCGACGCCATGACGTAAGTCGAGATTGTCGCATGACTCCATACCGCAAAAGCGTGTGTGTCCTAATTTTTCCCGGTGTCTGCGCCGTAGCTAACACACTCCGTCTTCGGCAGGCCGGGTTGTGTTTGTTGTTCAGGGTTGTCTCCCATAGCCTTTCCATCTCCCGGTGGTAGCTGCAAGGCAGCAGATTGGTTTGTTTACCGAGGTTTACCTTCCCCGTGGCTAGAGCTTATAGCGGCTCTTACTCGCTTGATGCACCCGTCATAGGACATATGGGGGATTTCAGTGGAGGTATCAGTGCCACCTGTTACCCCTCCCCGTCCTGCTGGGAGGACATCGCCGTTTGGTCCGCGACTGCTTATTCGTCCAGCAACGCTGACTTAATTTGCAGCTGACACACCATATCTGGAGGTCGTTCCACTATCCGCCACCCGTGGACGCGCCTGGTTGGGGTCGGTCGCCCCTTTGCCAGGTTCTTCTCATTATTCCGCTGGTGCTTGTCTGGTTCTTGTTGCCAGTTCCACATTCACGATCTTGTCATACCACTCAAATTCTTCTTTTCTACGAAAGCATCCCTTTATGAAAATCTGAAGCTTGTTGGTTGTTGTTTTTGTTGTTCCCCATGTTTCAGAGCCATTCATTAGGACTGATTTGACATTTTAATTTAAAATTGAAAACTGTACCCGGGTATGTGTAAAACATTAACTGCTTCTTCCTCTACTCACCATTCGATGGCCCAATGAATCTTTGATCCTCCGGTACCGCTGGTGTTTCTCTTCTACTCAAGATAAAATTGGGATTAAAGCAACATTCCTTGTTACCACAGTCGGAATGCGACTGACATGTAAACCCCGTCACAGCCTGCAGACAGTTTGTTTAACAGAAGACATGGATAGTTACAAACATTTTACTTCTTGGGAGATAATTATTCTAGTTATACAAAATGTAATAACACCTTGCTGAAAAGCATAGCAGGTGAGGGACAAGTTATTTTAAACTTGAAAGGCAGCAAGGAAGGGATATGGCTACCCCGTACTCAAGGGTAAAAAGTACAAATTAAATATCAGAAATAAAAATTATTATCTGGAATTAGCGACAATACATATCCTTCTGCTACGCCACCTATAAAAATCTATGGGGAGTTAATTTCAGGAAAATTACCCATTTTAACCCATCAGAGGTTGAACGGGATGTTCTGTTTTTCGATTTAATTCTACACCTGCGCTGAATAAGTCTCTTGGTCTTTTAATAGGTTACGCTTGTACCAGTTTGAGGCAGTTTTCCATCCTCCCTTACCAGTCTCCGGGCTTCTTCATTCCCAAAGATCTGGCAGTCAGGTGGAGTCCAATGTATCACAACTATTTAAAATAAACTTTTGGAAAGACGATCAGCAAAAAATAATGCTTCGATGGCGGGTCATTAGTGCGACCCGCAAGACATAACACCGGAAATTTACCAAGGGCAGTCCAGCCTATTAATGACGCAATCACTTCTGTTGTTCCCCTATTATACAGTATAGGGCAGACTAAACAAGACAAAGACCTTAATACTGTGTCTAGTAAATGATAGAAGCCCCAAGAAGCATCATTTTTCTGGTGATGCCTAGATGGCAGGGAGGATAGTGTGATTCGATTGCATAGCTAGGCGGGGTCTTCGTACGGAAGGTCCTGGGTTCGAGTCCTGGGTAAGCCACTCACGTCTGTTGTCTAGTGCTCTACTTCTTTATTTCTTACGAGTGCCTGAAAACATACCTTTATGTTTGTCTAATATTTATTTACCGTTTACAGGCCTCGGGTTTCCCTTCCATATGTGTTATAAATGTTCTAGAGTGTTGGTCTTACGGCATTTAGGTCTTTGTTTGTTTGATTCCTGAAGTCTATATTTACTTACAGTCAGGGTCGGATTATCCATTAGGCTAAGTAGTCTGAAGCCTAGGGCCCGGAGCACTTGGGGGCCAGTTACCAGTATACATTAATAAAAAATAATTACTAATAAAAGAGGTAAGAAATGCTAACAAACTAACATACCAGTCTATTAATAATACTAGTATATACTGTGACATAATTTGTGCGCTCTCTTCTCCTCTGCGGCAGTATTGAACTACATTTGAAAACGCATATGGCCATCACCAGGACCATTCCACGAGAAAATCTACGGAGATATCAACAGCCTCAGGCTGACCACTGCTTTCTTTGAACTTCTTCAAGTTGACATCTGAGGGTGAACGAAGAAGAAGAAGGAGAAAAAGAACTACATTTGTTGTGCATACTGAATTAGGTGCATTATTCTTTTGTTAGCACTCTCTTTTCCCCTAATGTCATTGTTCACGTTTCACGCTTCGATGCATGACAGGACCAGACAAGCGTATCGCCCATCCCTGAGAGACTAGCTGAGTCCCTAAAACGTGATAATACCACATTGACTCCAGGTAAATGCGAGCACGAAGTGTTTGCTTAAGATTGCATAACTACTTCCGACTCGACTAGAAAAATGTAAGAAGTTGTAACATAAACATTACCAAGAATTGTCGGATGTAGGAACTCCATATATGGAGGATAACTGTTTGAAATTTTCAAACGCATGAGTCATACAGAATACTGCATGAGGAAAGGTTTTCATAATATGAACTTTGAATGTATTGGCTGACATTTGAGGTGGCAATAAGCAACCACGCGATTGGAAGATCTGTCAGAGCGCCATGCAGGAAGCGTGGGCCGAGAGCTACGATATAACGTAGAACATCTAGCATACGACACTGCATTCCTGAAATCGTCACAAGCAGACATCTAGGACCTTGCCACGGGAAAGAATAGTCAGGATTCTGAATTCTTAGGAATGGAAAAAACGTATTAGAGCATCTTTTATCCATTGGAAAAGAAAACTCGCCTATATTAATACGGAACCGGACTCCTGCAGAAACTACTCACAAGTCAAAGAGGAATTCTATAATAAGAAATAATATCCTTGACGTGCGTTCGAGGCATCTGTGTTAAGTTACCAAGACTATTTACCTGAGCAAGACGTCTAAGATTTGCCTAGTTACTAGGGTGAGTGTACATATTTCTATACTTTGAATTTTACTGGTTCGTACTAGCTAGGAGTGTTAAAGATTCATACGAAGCTGGCAACCTCAGCATGTGAAAAGAGTACATTCATGAACTACCACAGCAAGCACTGGTGACTGCTTCATGCTAGTTCTCATGAAGAACCAAAAGCAGAGTTAATCCCAGACTCCAAGTGGAGAAAGGATGTGGATGATGATGACATCATATGTATATTATCATTTTTAATGAGTTGTATGTATGTTTAAAGTTATTTCTTCAGGCACAAGCCACTTGCTGCTGTCCAGTTGAAATTTTTTCATTACATTAACTTAAATAATGGTGATTTTGTTATCACATCCCATGAGTTATACGATATAAACTCAAGGAGAGTATAAATTCTGATTTTAAAAAATCGCTGATGGATCTAATTCTGGAAAACAAATATTTAGCAGCAGAATGTGTTCTTTTATCCCCTCTAAAGTTGGTGGTACGGATTGGAGAAACCATTTAAGGTTCTACCCATGTTGCCAGCTGTACTAGTCTGTGGTTCGAAGCTTGAGATCCACACGTGAAACCTACATCCCCCGGGCAGTGAAGATCCCTGCCTTGACCAAAAGCTGTTACCTACAGAATCATTTGGAGACGTCCCCTTGCCACAGAGACGAAGTGACGGAACCAGCAGCACCAACATTTCAGAAATTTGGAATGCTAAGTTATAAGTTTAGCAGGCCACCTCAAAAGATTATATTTTCATCTTCCAAACCGAGATCTATGATGAACCATAATTTCTCATAATTACCATGTCATATTTATTCTTCACTTCTGAAATATCTTGTGAACTCTCCCTCGAGGTAGAAGCATCATTATCCTTACATCTACAACTCTGCCATGAGTAATCTTGTGCGAAGGTAGACACCTTTGAAGACCCATATATTAAATACTCTAGGTTTTGGCCACTGTTGGACCACTACTGCAGAGCAAAAGGGGGGGGGGAAACCCATGACTAATACCGTCACAATGATAGGCGGTTAAAAAAAACATGACTATTGCCTATTAGGTAAATAGGGGGGGGGGGGGGGTAGGGGGCCGCAAACATCAAAATAAGCCTAGAGGCCTTTCTTGGCGTAATCCGGCCCTGCTTTACAATGCATCTGTGAAAAATAATACTTGACTTTTTGTGCTGTCATCTGTCATTAGGATTTTCAATGCAGTTTTCTTCTGAAGGTGTTTGAAAATGTCCCTGTTGCTTTTGACTTTTTTTTTTTTAAATGTGTTTTTTACTTGTGCTTAGTTTCAGAAAAGAATCTTCCATCCCATGTTTAGCAATTGCTTAGGTAGCATTCTTCTATTTATTTCATGCTTAGAGATCTTCTTTGTATTTCGGTCTGCGTTTTTCTTTTAATGCAAAGGATGCTTTCTTTCATCTCAGAGAAGTTTTTTTTTTCTTGTTTAATTCACCCTGTTCCCAGATCTGGTACAGTAAACTGGGTGATCTTTTAGCCTTCTCAATTTTCAGCTTCTTTCTGTGGCTCAGCAGTCTCTTTTGTCCACCACTGACGACAAGCAAGTAATTGTTTCCATTTCGTCAGTAGGTGTTGGCTTCATGATTCCGGTTATGATTTTCAAGCAGGGACGGACTGACAGTGATCTGGGCCCGCGGGCAATAAGGGACATTCGCACTTAATCACCATTCTACTGATTAAGCTAGATGGAGCTAGGGGAGAGTGGACTTCGTACTACTGTGGGTCCTCGGGCGCTGCCAGATCGCCCAACAGTTCATTGTTCTCAAGGATCAGTTTTGTTGTCAGTTAATATTATCAACGTTTGATTTGGCCGATTGTTGCTCTTGATCCAGTGTCATTTATCAGGATTGGTCTCACGTGTCCAGTGTACACTTTTCTTTAGTACGTTCTCGTCTGTTGCCCAGGTTGTAGCGGCATGTTTACACCCCCCCCCCCCTTCCCAGTTAATTCTAGCCTTGCTCGGTGCATTTTTCCAGCGAATGCACCGCCGTCGCACCCTTCCTGTGCACATGTCATCATTATAATTTCGCACAGATTATACAAATCTGGATATTTTTGGAGGCTTACATAATATTGTATTTTATTTAGCGTAAGAATAAACGTAGCCTCAAACGGTTTTTCATCTGTTGAAAGCATAAAATATAAAGAAACGTATATCAGCAACGCAAATTACCCAGGGATTATAAAGATAGTGACAGAACGGGATTACTGCATCCTCGGTCAATTCATATGAGGTTGTGAATGAGGCTAGCAACGTCATCATGTAAAACAAGGTGCTGCAGAAACTAGCACTGCCAGAGCACATGAAGGCATTGGTGCAGGCTTCATGTGAGGTGACCTAGCTGCGGTGGTGGCTTCGTGCTTAATGAGGAGCGGAAACGGGAATGAAAGGATGCTGATGTATATTTAGATATAATGTAATGATAATGCATATTTTAAATAATACACGTTGTTTCGTCACACTATTATTATTTCGATTAAAATGAAGAACAGTGGAACGTGTCTTCGATACCGCGTTAAAAAAAAAAAAAAAAAAAAGATTTGAGAGACCTGTAGAAATAAGAGGTTAAGTTAAGGAATCCTAAACTTAACCCTAAACCCGAATCTTCTACTTCTTCTGAACCTCAGAGATTTCGATTATTATCTATTTTACCCATACGACAAGTGGGGATGACATTTTTGGGCATTCTTGCGGCCCCAGAGGACTTTCCCAGCTCAACGGGTACAACTGGCGGAAATCCTAACCCTAACGACGAGGGCGACGTATTTTGATGGCATCGAAGAACACGCCCCATTGTTAATAATCTATTATTTCTTACCTCCGTCGTCACAATCAGACAAATAAGGAGTAGAAACACGACAAATTTCGACATTGCAAAGAATATGTCTGTGTAGATGTTAAAATGTAAGTTGTCAAACATATATTGCTAGAACTGTCGTAAATTTTAGTTTCTCGTTAGTTAAATAGACAACGGTAACACAAAAGCAAGGGATTAATAATAGTACCAGCTGTCACTGCGCTGCTAAAGAAATGACTGGAGGTCGTATTTGCACGTTTTGGTTTGGTTTCTTTTCCCGGCATTGCAGGTAATTTACTGCTTCATCGCCTTTCTGTGTGGAAACATTACCCGGCTTGAAATTCTTCATTTATCGGTGTTGTGATGCGAGACAACATCTGACAGGGGATTGCACTCTGTTCTAGTTAACTAAAGCAGTCCCCCTACGGTATCATCACGCTCCAGTCTACACAACTCTAGATGGGGACAAAGGGAGGGTGGGTCCCCCCTACTTATGTGAACCCTTGGGCATTGCCCATTGTGCCCAACCGTTCTTCTTCGTTCGTCCTGAAAAGGGCGTTGGTTTTGTTGTGTCACCCTTTACAGCGAAGCTACGATATTTGCGCCTTTCGGCCCGAAACATCCGACTTCCGCACAGTATTTTTTGGGACCGGGTTTTTCCTCCCTCTTTGATCCCTACTCTCTCGGCCAGACTGCAGTGATGCAGCCTGTTTCCAGGACCACCACTTGGAGGTGGAGTAGGGTCTTGGTCAGCTCTGGTTCGCTGACGCAAGCAGTCAAGATATGAGTCGCTGACTGCATTTATCTCGTTTGCTCCGTCTTCGGTCCTGTCCAACCCGCCCCTGTTCTCAAGATAACATTTCCCTCGTGGAAGACTATGTTTAAATTCATCAAACGCGCTTAAATATCGGATAATTGTTATAACCCTTCATCTGATTTAAATTATTTTTTTTTCATTACTCATTCCTGTTTTTAATGTAATGTAATATGCACCTTTCCAAGAAACGCTAATTACCTGGAAGCAAGTGGATTTCTAGTTCGTTCAGTGGAGGAGCATCTTACTTTGCCGTGGGATAATGAAGAGAAATAACTGACTGATAACGACTTCAGTTTTTAAACCCTGGAATTTGTGTGGATTTGCTCAAGTATAACAATATTTATGAAATTTTAACAAGGAAGAATTGAAAAATTGATGTGTTTACAGTACATTTATTTTATTTTTTATTGTATGAAATTAAATTAATCCCAAAATGGGCGATGTATAAATTTAGCAACATTTGACCATCAAAGCAGTCTTTGCTTTTAAAGCCTGATTAATTAAATTAAACACTATTTTACTTACAAGATTGTTACTTTGTCTGCACTAAAAACTGAATAAACATTAGATTACATTACTTCTTTTCAGGATTTCCAAAAATTGGGCAGGTGGAGGGAAAAAATGAAGGGGGGTGGGTTTGTATATGCAAGAGATTGGTGACGTCACTTAAAGGAGGGTGTCTGGATTTTCCTGACGAAATGTAACTAAAGGGGGCTAAACAATGGCAAAAAATGCGTCAGTTATACATGTTAAGTTACTGCACTGGCTTTTGACTACTAGAATCAAACTATTGCCTCCTCGCGCCTCATAGGCAGTGCCCTTTTCTCTTTAAAACAATTCAAGCAAGGTCCGATTTACATTTTTATCACCCACCCTGCACCCCCCCATCATCTCCTAACACCACCCCCCACACCCCCTTACAGATAAGTAAGCTGGAAAGAGAAGACATGATTAAAGACAACGGACACTGTCATTCTTGTTCAAGAATTGGTGCTCTCTTTGAAAGGATGGAACAGTAGACAGGAGGTCACCATGTTGCCCGTGTGACTGTCCATACTTACATTACTACTAGACTTAACCTAATCCCAACCCTGTTTCTAGCTTTGTCAAAAAGCTATCCTGAACCTAACACCAAACCTGTTTCTAGCTGTCCAAAAATAATGTTTGACAAACACTGAGGCTTCATTAAAAATAAAACTTTTTAAATTCAAACTCGCCGCGATACATATAAGGCCAACATGGCAGCTTCTTGTCTTCTGTTCTCTTAATCAGCTCTTTTTCATACTGTTTGCTCTGTCTAAACGTCAGTCACCTACATTCAAGACACATTGAACATAGGACAAGGCAAGGCATCTGTGACGACCTATATTGATTTCTTTACAGCAGAACGTGAATATTTCACGTGTAGTTTTTACCATGCACAATAACTGCCATCTCCATGTAACATATATGCTGTAATCACAGTCAAGATGTGTTTCCAACATTTTACACTGCCAGTAGTTCACTGTGTGAGGTTACTTTACTTTCCCAATGTTTTCTTACCCCTTAAATTGCTGTCATCCTCAAGCCCATTTCCTTTCTATTTAAACTCTCGAGGCAGTTGTTAGGTAAACCAAAACACACAAAAAACGTGGAACATGTAGTCCTCAAAAGTGTTTCAAGATCTCAGCCAGTTTATGCCAGGCATTTCCTGCACTATAGTTCAAACCGGACTTGGCAGCTAAGTCGAACTTTGACAAAATAAACAGAACCCAAAACCAAGCATTGAGAATCATAACAGGGGGCATGAAGTCAACACCCATTGAAGAGTTGGAAAAGATTACTCACCTCCAGTCTATGGAGGATAGAAGACATAGCAGAGCCTAGCAACAAGCCGAGAAATTCAGGAGGCTGATAGACCACTCAATGCACCAGAGAATAAATGGACTTGGAAGGGGAAGACTGAAGCGAAGCAACTTTGTAGAGACAGTCAAAACAAAGATGACAGCAGACCCCATAAACGCAATATCAACAGCTACGCCAATATGTACTGCACACAAGCTACCAATTTGGAAACAACAGCGCGTCCCTGAAATGATAGAAAACGTTCCTGGTATTGAGAGAAAGAACAGCCAAAATGCAACAGAAAGGAGAATCCTAACCACAAAATATATAGAGAAACATTATCCAAACAAC
Source organism: Oreohelix idahoensis (assembly GCA_024509875.1). NCBI lineage: Eukaryota > Metazoa > Mollusca > Gastropoda > Stylommatophora > Oreohelicidae > Oreohelix > Oreohelix idahoensis. Next base: position 302,067 of record JAMPIV010004575.1, on the reverse strand, counting down.
ACCTGGAACCATGCATACACAGATGGATCAGCAACTAATGCAACAGAAGATGGGGGTTGTCGTGAGATGACGTCGATTTCACATCACGCATTCGAATAACTCTACAAGATATGATACACCGATATAACAGCCAATGAGAACGCTCCTTTTTCTAGTGTGTATAAGGAAACCTATTATGCTTAACCTAGAGGCCTATTTTGTGCAACTGAAAATACGAAGATATTTAATTTCTCAAAGACTAAAGATATTTAAACGAAAGTTATAGCTGGTTTAAACAACGGGTATAGTACTTAAGAGATAAGTGTAAAGACTTCCTCAATTAGTATGTTATTCTAAGAGAAAAATCGTTTTAATTGACATTTATACATCTGGGTAGTCCCCAATTTAGTTAGTTAAAGTCTGCATAGATTTAAACGCCCTTTGCTAACTAAACAATTAATAGATAGATATGAATTCACCGTATAATTATAACTTTAAATGATTAAAATCGGTCCAGAAATAAGATATATACATAACATTAAAAATTATGCACATTGTACGGGAAGGCAGAAAAACGTTTAGGTTTTAGATTATTAACACCGGTTTTGACCGAGTCTCCGATTGGGAGGGTACGGTGCTATATAAGACCTTGAACTTGGCAGATTTACGCCACTACTTTTTCAAACATCGAGATGAACTGAGAAGAGCGCAAAACATATGCTGTCAAATGCTTTGCCGTTGTATCTAGCAACAGACCTAGAACAACATCCAGACCATTCCGTGGCCAGCCATGTCATCAGACATGAACACCATAGAACACTTATGGAATGAACTCGACAGACGACTCCGCCAGCGAGACGTGGCTCCAGCCAATCTCCGACAGTTGTCTCTTGCACTGCGGGAAGAGTGGGCAGCCATCCCACAACAACAGATCCAACGGCTAATCGGATCCATGTTAAGGAGATGTCGTTCTCTGATAGAGGCCATACACCTTACTGAAACGGAGGCCTCAGTCGCAAAGAATAAAAGTCCAAACCAAATTTAATGAACATCATTTCATTGTTAAAGTCTGAAAGTTTCTTCATGCCAAGACTGAAACATTAATTCCGTAAAATAAAATTTTGGTACAAGTTTGAAATTTGGTGTCCATTATCACTGCAATAATGTTGCGTTTCTTTTTTTGAACAGTATATATATATATATATATATATAATTATGTTATTTGCCTGTGTATATCCACTTGTGTGTTCGATGAAGTGTTAAAAGGAAAAACTACAGGACGAGTGTGCTGCTAGCTTGACAGCAAGCATGTGTTAACGTTTAGGGACGAAAGCCAGCATTGGAAATGAATAACTGAGAATTATGGCAGAACCTACGACTGTAAGTTTGATAATGTATTTGAATGAGTATTTCATACTGGAACAACACACTGTTCACGAACATAAGGTAGGATGACAGGATTTGTTAACATGATGTAATCAAGATGTCACTTACTATTTTGTACTTAACCAAATCATCGTATGGAAGCCCATCATGGACTAATGGATCTAACTTAGGATGTATTAAAGAAAAGAGTAATCACATTGAACTGGCTGTAGGGTACTGAGGTAAATTGTCCTGTGCAAACTGTTAGCACAATGTCTGAATTATGTTTGTACATGGTGTTGTATGTGTGTATGGAGTGGTGCTGGACCCTACAAGGATTGCGATTGTATTTTCATTCCAGGTTTTGTCCTGGTATTACCACAAGTTTACGAGACATCTACTTGAGAGGAATTCTGTTGGTGCATACAGTTCTTCATATACTTAGAACTCGACCAAAGTTTCCAGCCTGGAGTTACAGATTGTGTAATCCTGGCTACAGATGGATGCTGCTCAATATTTCAAAAGCTAAGTGGACGCTTAGTTCCACTGATCAGACTTTCCAGCCACAAATTTTAAACAAAGAAGCCACATATTAAAATAAAGAAACCACACATTATAATGATGACTAACTAAGGACTATATTCAATTAATATTACTTTACAAGCCAGTGAGTGATACCTCTTTTGTGAAAGAAAGAAATTGACATTATAACTACAAATTTATCATAGTACTATTATGGAGAAGAATATTCCATATTTATTTATTTGATTGTGTATATAACCTTTAAATTCATTTTAATTTTCCTAACCGAAAAGAGAAACGGTATAGGATCAATAAATTGTAAATACTTTCACTCAGACTTACTTTATTATTCTAATTGAGTTAATGTTCTGTTATTACATATTAATAATTCAATTTATCCCTAGACAATTAGCCATTAAAACAACTATATAGCCATTATTCAAGGTTGGATCTGGAGAGGTAGCAGATAGATCTTCAGTAACCAACACTATCATCATACTTGAAGGTTTACATAGCTTGACCCCACTTTTGATGTTGATACACCCTTACTCTTTTCAGAGAAGGGGGTATTTCTTATAAGACCAGTCTCTTATCTGGCACTATCCTGATATCATCTGATACACCTTACCTCCGAAATCGGCGAGTATCTGCCTGAATGGCGAGGGACACCTGTCTCTGTACAAGAAAGGGGATACTCACGTAAAATCAATGTCAGGTTAGACATTAACAATAACCTGAGATTTCGCCTCGAGTATTAGCGGGCGTACCAAAAAAAAAAAAAATCTGATACACTTTTGTGTCCAGGATAGCCTTAATTTTAATAACATCTGAACATCTCGTGACAGGGGTGGAGAGTCTTCCTGAGCGTAAGCAATGGCACACAAAAAAAAGATAGCAGTCGCAACAGGGACATTTTCTAGTAACTTCAGAGCAGAGACCTTAAAAACTGCAGCAGAAATCTTAATGACAAGAAAGCTCAGAGAGACCAGTAGTTATCTTCTCAGATGCGCTGTCAATAATTACAATGCTGAAAAGCCAAAGTAATGCTGAACTGGATGACCTAAGAGTAACACTTCACAGACTATGTCAGCAATACAAAAAGAGTCATGATACAGAGGATCCCTTCTCACTGCAACATCCCTGGAAATGAAGAGGCTGACAGATTGGCAAAGGAAGGGGGAAAGCTTCCTCAACTTGACACAAACATAACTTATGAGGAGGCCAAGAGTTTTATGAAGCACATGTACAGGCACAAGTGGGAAGAAGAGCATCCAGGCCACACAAAAAATGATCCGTACTACCAGCTCAGAAGTGAACAAGTGATAATCTTCAGACTTCGCACAGGTCATAACCGAAAGGTGCAGATATCACAGCTTAGGCGTAAACAGAACAGACACAACGCAACCACCGTCCTTTTCAGGGCGAACGAGGAAGAAGAAACAGAAGATAACAGATTGAAATACCATCGATTCAACAAATTAAAGATAGGAACTACTGATGACTGTGACACCGATAAAATGACTGCCGAACATCTGCTTCAAAGGTGCCCAACATATGAGGAACCGAGAAAACGCATATGGCCATCACCAGTACCATTCCTGGAGAAAATCTACGGAGATATCAACAACAGCCTCAGACTGACCACTCTTTCTTTGAACTTATTTAAGTTGACATCTGAGGGTGAACGAAGAAGAAGAAAAACTGGACTTAAACCAAGCAGGCACATCGGCTGGCTATTAGGAATTTCCGTACTGTATCATGACACGATACATCTCTCTGGGTGGTATATGATAAGGTTTCAATCAAATTTGCTTCTGTATGTTTAAAAGTATAGTCTGATTTTAATCTCTTGATCTTTTTCTTCAGTTTTTCCAGCTCTATTTCAGTTTGCATGCAAAGAGACCCAGTAGTTATATATAATATCCTAAACTTAAACAAACCTCAATCAGATCAGTCTTGTACGGAAGTTGAAATACAAATGCAAAGAAATCCAGTTTGAAATAAATAAGACACAAGGATTACCCCACAGCAGAAAAATAAACAAAAGTTATAAAAATAAGCACACACACAAAACACATTTTCTTGTCCTTAATTCTTTATTTTTAATATAATACAGTACATAATCATAATTGTGCACAGCATAGAATGCGTTGAAGACATAGTACTTACTTCTCAGACAGGAATACAACAAAAGATGAAAGCTGACATTCTTATTGAGCCACAGTAAACATTTTCACATTTACTAAAAGCTAAACAATAAAAATAAAATCAATTCTCTCACTGCTCTGAACAAACAAACAACAATAATGAACGACACTGATACAACTCATCCCTGCCCAAACATAATATAGTGAGGGATCAAATCTGTGAAAGCAGTTCATTTACATTAAGAAAAAAAACATGAAAACAGGCATTCACACGCCCACACTACAGACAACATTTGATCAAGTTTTTTAAATTGTATCAACCTATACCAAGATGCACGTCTAGGAAAAAAATCACAGTAGGTGGGCTTGAACATCAATTTAAAGAAGTCAGAGATCATGACGCTCAATGTGAGCAACCCTGAGCCCATATCAGTAAGGAATCAGCAACTGGTACAGACAGACACCTTCACATACCTAGGATGCATAGTAACACCAGACTGCAGGGCAGGCAAAGACATCAACATCAGAATGAATAAGGCAAGAACAGCCATTTTTAGCCTAAACAACATCTGGAAGTCCTCTCAATACAGTACAAGCACAAAATTAAGATTATATCAGAGCTGTGTGCTTTCTGTGCTTCTCTATGGTGCGGAATGCTGGAGAGTTACAGAGAAGGAAATGTCGAAATTGTCCTCTTTTCACACAACATGCCTAAGAAAAATTCACCGAATCTTTTGGCCGAATACCATCACCAACCAAGATCTGCTTACTCGGAGCAAGCAAGAGGACATGCACACCATCATAGCTGGCAGAAACTGGAGCTGGGTTGGCCATGTCCTCAGAAGAGACCCCGATGCCATCACAAGAACAGCTATGCTTTGGACCCCTGAAGGAAAACGAAAGAGAGGCCGACCAAAAACAACCTAGCGGAGGACTGTGGAGGCTGAGATGCAAAGAATGAACCAGAGTTGGGGCACTGTACGAAGGATGGCCGCCGACCGAGCAAAATGGAATCAATTTGTTGTTGCCCTACAAGACGCCACTAGGCGTGATGGCCACTGACTGCTTTGACAGTCGGCGGCTAAGGATCAAAGAAGAAAACATTTTCACATTTACTGAAAGCTAAACAATAAAAATAAAATCAATTCTTTCACTGCTCTGAACAAACAAACAACAATAATGAATGACACTGATACAACTCATCCCTGCCCAAACATAATATAGTGAGGGATCAAATCTGTGAAATCAGTTCATTTACATTAAGAAAAAAAACATGAAAACAGGCATTCACACGCCCATACTACAGACAACATTTTCATCAAGTTTTTTAAATTGTATCAACCTATACCAAGATGCATGTCTAGGAAAAAATCACAGTGACCCTGGCATCTTCCTTCCGCAGTAATTAGTCACCCAACAAATTTCAACACTGTACCTACAGTAAACTGTGGTTTATGCCACTACAAGCAACTACTCTAAACAAATATGCTTCATTAGATTAGCCTTATGTATAAAATAATGCAGAAAAATCTGGTTTTCTTAGTTTTGCAAGCTGGCAATTTTCTGTGTAAGGTTTTTCTTCATAATTTTCCTTTATTTTAAGATTACATTTCTTGCATTCATTACTATAGCAATTTGTGTGAAGCTGAGCTAGAGCTTGCTTCGTGATCCCAGTTACCAGCCAATGATTACTTTAAACAAAACTACACTCTTTTTTCAATAGCATAAATGTTTTTTTTTCAGGGCTTAGTAAGAATAACGTTATTATCAAAAGCTACAAAATAAATAAACCACAAAGTAACAGTCAACATTGCTGACTGTGATTGTTCTTTGGTAAGAAGTAAAATTTTCAACTATTCTTACAGGTTTCCATAACACTGACAGGAACTCTTAAATATTAGCAGCAGACATTACCATGTTATATGACATTAAGTTCAAAATGAACAGCTGCTTATAATTTTACAATCATTTACAAAGAAAACAAAGATAAAAAACTGAGGGGGCAGAAGAAAGAGGGGATGCTTACAGTGCAGACATGTGATGTCAATAAATTCTTTCCCTTTTAACTTTTAGCTTACTGTGCTCCATTTCTGAAAACAAATAAATTTAGGATAACATATTTAATACTGTACTCACATAAACACTGCATAGACAGCAAGCTTTAAAGTTTTATCAAATAAATTTACACTATTGTGCACCTAAACAGTAACAGAGTCCAGTTTTATGAAGCTTGTTCTGTTATATGTCATCAATATAAATTTTCAAATATTTTCAATTATTATTACTATTATTGTGTGCTCTCAACAAATGCAGGCTTTAAAGATCAGGTAGGGTTCGTTAATGCTCAGTCACCTGAAACAATGTCGTAGTAAATGGTTTGTTGGATGAAGTAAAGAATGTACAGCCCAGAGTATGAAATTTCCTGCAGTAAATTTATATCAACACAACATTTTCTTGTAATTTCCACATTCACACACATGATAATTCAACTCTGACAAACGGTTGAGAGAAACAAATACTAGTATCAGTGATGAATTGCTAAAGAAAGCTAATCGGAATATCACCTATACTGGCTGCATAAGCAAGGAACAAACATCAGCTCTACAGCACCATATGAAGACTTTCTCAACAATAAAGAGATGGAAAGTGACATAGCACAACCACATTTCAAGGTCACATGGGCTACCAAAGATATGCCTTTAACGAACAGTATCAGGCAACAGACGAGAGAGCCGACAGAAAAAGTAATGGACACAAATACATGTCACAGACAAAAGTGGCAACTCTTGCCAAGCGTTGATGTCTGCGTGACAAAAATGTCCAAGTATTATACGACAAGTCAGTCACCACTTCTGAAAATAAATGGTAGCTTGTGACCATAAGGCATTACTAAGGAATATTAGTGTTTTGGTCAGCACCTGTGTATGATTTTAAATGGTTTTTTTTTAAAAATTCATGATAAACCATTATAGGACTGTGCTGTATTAAATAAAACAATATCAAGGACTTTAGGCATGTTATGACAAGAGGGAAGTTAGAATATACAGTGAAAACAATAGTGAAAGTTGGACAAAATAAATACAGGATGAGAGAGAAGAGAATGGATAGTTTAAAATCCCAGCATGGAAACAGTAAACAAATGTACTGATAAACAGCATCAAGAATGAGAAGTTGTGGAGAGATATGAAATAAATGCACACTACTTCATCAATGCAAAGACTATTTTTTTTTTTTAAAAAAAGTCAACATCCAAAACTACAACTGGATACTGGGAATGAAATTAAGGAAAATTATAATTAGGAACTCACTCCTTCTTTTTTTCTCTTGAGCCTGAACGAGACTTTTTTGACCGACTTCCTGAGCGACTGCGTCTCGAATGCTTCCGTCGTGACTGACTACGTGAACGTGAGTGGCGACGCCGACTATAAACACAAAAAAGAATATAAAGCATTAGTGGCCAAAAATGTTAAATTATATTATTCCTAGTGAATATTATGAAACTCATTATCATTTAACAATATAAAATGTCAGCTAGAAATGGCAAGTAGTATATTCCTCACTATGCTGGAAGTATGAATGGATAATCAGCAATTTTTCTCCCTCCTGTTATTTTCAACCTCAATTCTGCAAATTCTATTCTACTACGGTCATTTTGTGTTGCTATTTCTAATCTACTAGTGGTAGCCTGAACTGTTATTCATTATTTCCTACTCCCATATGTGTAGTCACACATACTCCATTAACTCTTAACTCCAGAGCAACTTGTTTGACATAGCTGCTGAATCAATGCTGATAGCACTGCTTTAGGTTTACCATTAATAAACTCAGAAATTCACCTGTTTAATCCAGTCCATGCTTTAAAACCATAAGGTGAGTTCCAGTAATGTTTAAACAAGTATTCTGAACATATGGCTTGGGACCGAAGACGCAGCAACAGTGATATATGCAGTCAGCGACCCTTAGCTTGACATGCTTGCGTCAGGGTCAGCGAACCACCGCTGACCAAGACCCTACTCCCACCTCCAAGTGGTGGTCCTGGAAACAGGCTGCATCATTGCAGTCTGGCTGAGAGAGTAGGGATCGAAGAGGGAAGGCTAACCCATTCCCAAAAAAATGCTGTGCTGAAGTTGCGCCAAAAGGCGCAAATATCACAGCTTCGCTGTAAATAGACACAACGCAACCAACATCCTTTTCAGGACGAACGAGGAAGAAGAAGAACATATGGCATATAAACAAGTTTTCATGTTACCACCATGATGTTTTTGTGACAAAAAAAGTGTATGTGTGCTTTTTTTTGTTCTTGGTTACTGCTACAGAAATATGGCAAGCCATGTTATATACACACAGTGGGCTGATCACCTGCTTGCCAACCAATCTGATTACGGAAACAATGATAGATTGTTTGGTCTGTTTTTGTTCCACAAAGACGCCACTAGGCGTGGTGGAAACAGCGATAGATTGATCAATTTGTTGTTGCCCTAAGACGCCACTAGGCGTACTGGCCACATACTGCTTTGCCGGTTGATGGCTAAGGATGGAAGAAGAAGAAGAAGATGTTATATACACATTCTAGGCCTCTTAAGCATATGAATGTATCAAGTAACGTCGCTGACAACCTGTTCATAATTGACAAATGGTCATCAAATGATGAGAGTAATGCAGAAATGTTCAGATACATCAGAGTTAGCGGTTGGGTGGGTGCTGCCCTGGCCTAGTCCATCGAAAGGCAGCAGAACTAAACCTACAGTCACACCTGATAACTGGTCACAGGTGGAAGATAAATCCAGAGATACTGTTAAAACTTAAAAAAAACTGTCAAGTGTTTAACATGATACAATTTTAATTTACTTGTTTGAAAATGATATATATTGTGATTTAAGTTTTCATAATAAAAGAGCTGTGAACTCACAATATGTGGTCATGTTCAATGCTGTATTAATTCATAAATGGATTACTTTGATGTTCCAACAATAAAAAGCAAATTTTAGTGAATTTACACTGCCCTCTGCTGTTCAATTTTTTTTGTCCTTCAAACTGTGTGCGTATCATGTTATGTGTACCTACTGCACTTGTACATTGCAAATTATGACTCTCTATCCATTTCCCTTTTTGATTATTATATGAGCTTGTTTGTAGAAAAAATTTACATAAATTGTGCACGAAGATATTCCCCTTTCTGTAAAATTTAAAACTTTTAGAAACAACTCCCATCACAAGTGTTGATAATCATTCAGGAATCAAAGAGTTAAAAACTAAAGATGGCGGGAAAAAAATCTCAGGACTTACTTCTCTCTGGAATTTGATCGTGACCTCCTGGACTTGGAGCGGCTGCGCTTAGACCTCTTTCTTGAGCTACGGTCTCTTGACCTTGAGCTTAAATTTTAAAAATAAATAAGGTCTAAACATCAACTAGGAAATGGTTAGGTCTAAAGGAAGAGGATAATGGACACAGAAATACAAACACATACGAAATGATCTTTTAAGAACACTGATCTGTTCAATATGTAGATGCAGTGTTTAACAGCTCTTACAAAATAAAAGAAGCACTGTAAACCATAATACAGATCCTTGAGAGATTTACTTCTGCATTATCTTGCAAAAGTGTCTTTCCATATTCAAGATTCACTCACAAGAGACTTCTCTTTCAGGCCATATTTTACTCTGGTTAGAATTCTTAAATGCGTGCATACACACATATTTTAAATGATTTATCAAAATCTCTTGATTCTGATGTGTAGCTAGCTACACATATTTCTGGGCATCTGTGGGAAAATTGTACTCATGTTTTTGAGTGAGGGTAGCTCAGTTATATAAAAAAGTGAATAAGATTTAATTATTGTGCTTCCTAATGACTAACCTTTGTTTTCTCCTGTGGCTGTCACGGCTACGAGATCTACGTCGGTCCTTGTCTCTGCTGCGCTCTTTATCCCTTCCAGCTCTATCAGCGTCACTTCTGTCATACTTGCTACGACTGGGACTCCGTTCAGCTGCAGGGGGGCCACGATTTCTATCTCCATCCCCTTCCATCTCTCTTCTCTGACGCAGCTCTTCACGCTGTGCACGCCTTTCAGTAACTAAAGTCTAACAAACAGCAAAACAAAAACCTGAGAATGTTACTGCAATAGACATTCACGAACATCAAAATTATTTATTGTTCTGAAAAATGTTTTAAGCTGTTATACTGTCAGATATAAACTTTTAAATAAATGTTAGCCTATTTCTGCTACTCTAAGTATTTGATGTTTTTTTTTTTTTAACTAGGACTGCTGAGCTTCTTGCTCTTTTGCAGCCAGCACCATATTGAAGACCCCTTGGTATTACCTACACTTTAGATCTAGGCTCTTCTCCCATTCTGAAACGTGTTGAGTTGAAGTCATGAGCTCCAGTTTCTCCAGCTCAGCTGGAATATAAAGGACATCATATTTGGTCCCATCACCGGTGTGTTACCGAGGCCCAAAAGGGGAGCAAAGAATAGTAACACTGTTCCCTTCCATGCATGACGTAGAAAGCGACTAAGGAGGGTTGGGCATGGGGCTGGTTACCCCATCCTGTAAAAAATTTAAACCACAAAAAACTTTAACAAATATGGACAAGTCAAATAAAACACAGCCATCCAAGACTGGGGAAGGTCCTCTCGCAGGGAGGCGTATGATGCAACACAGAGAAAGCCGAAAGGAGTCTGTGTTGCTGACTAACCTTCTTTCTTCTAGAACTTCCAGATTTGGCACCTGGAATGTTCGGACATTAAACGAACAAGGGAAAGTGGCACAAGTAGCAGCAGAAATGAGGGAATATAAAATCGAGGTTCTGGGAATGTGTGAAACAAAGTGGAAGGGGGTAGACAGGAAGAAACTCATCACAGGTGAATTGGTGCTGTCCTCAGGACATGAAGATGAAAGTTCACACCACAGTGAAGGGGTAGCTCTTATGCTATCTAAAGAAGCACAGAAAGCACTCATTGAATGGGAAGCTGTTGGACCCAGAATAATAACAGCCACTTTTAAAACAGCTAAAAAGAAAATACATGTAAATATCATCCAATGTTACGCACCAACTAATGACAAAGAAGAGTCGGTGAAAGAAGCATTTTATACTAGACTACAGGAAATTATGGATAAAGTAAAAAGAAGAGACATCACAATTTTGATGGGTGACATGAATGCAAAGATAGGTACAGTCAATACCGGATTTGAAGAAATCATGGGAAAACATGGGCTAGGAATAATGAATGAAAATGGGGAAGTATTCTCAAACTTCTGTGCTTCAAATCAACTGGCTATAGGAGGAAGCATGTTTCCACATAAGAGAATACACAAGGCAACATGGATATCACCAGACCATAGAACAGAAAATCAGATTGATCATATATGCATAAACAAGAAGTTTAGATCATCATTGCAGGATGTAAAGGTATATAGAGGAGCAGATGTGGCATCAGATCACCACCTTCTGATAGCCAAAGTAAAAATGAAACTCAAGAGATATGCAACAATGCAAAATTATAGACAACAATTTAATGTAGGACATCTAAGAAATCAAGAAACAAGAGATAAATTTGCGGTCACAGTATCCAACAAATTCCAAGTGCTCCAACAGCTGGAAGATGTAGAGAATACAGAAGACTATTGGCAGCAGGTCAAAACTGTATGGAGTGAGACATGTGAAGAAATACTGGGGAAAAGGGAAAGACAACAAAAAGCATGGATAACAACAGAAACCATCAATAAGATAAAAGACAGAAAAAACAAGAAAGCAGATTTAAACACAAGCAAAACCAGAAGTTCCAAAGCCAAGGCTCAAGAAGTGTACACAGAAGCAAACATAGAAGTAAAAAGAAGTATCAAAAGAGACAAGAGGAAGTATATTGAGGAGTTGGCAAGAGAGGCAGAAGATGCTGCAGCCAAAGGAAATATGAGAGAACTATATAGCAGCACAAAGAAGCTAACGGAAATACAAGCAAACAAGTTGCCTCATAAAAGACAAGAATGGGAAACTGCTCAGCAATATACAGGAGCAAATGAAGAGGTGGACAGAATATTTTGGTAACCTTCTCAATAGACCAGCTCCACAAAACCCCCCGGACATCCAGCCAGCAGAAGAAGAGCTACAAATTAACGGTGAAAGACCAACGAAGGAAGAAATAAAGAAAGCCATAAAGCTTCTAAGAGATGGAAAAGCTGCTAGACCTGATGGCATTCCAGAAGAGGCCATAAAAGCAGATATCGACACGGCTTCAGAGATGTTATATAAATTACTTGGTAAAGTCTGGGAAAAGGAAGAGATACCAGCAGAATGGAAGGAAGGATATCTGGTTAAGTTGCCTAAGAAGGGAAATTTACAAGAGTGCACAAATTATAGAGGAATAAAGTTACTATCAGTGCCAGGAAAAGTATTAAACAGGATTATCCTTGAGAGATTAAAAGAGTCCATTGACAAGAAACTGAGAGATGAACAAGCAGGTTTTCGACAAAACAGATCATGTACAAACCAGATAGCCACTTTGAGAATAATAGTTGAACAAAGTCTGGAATGGAATTCACCACTATACATAGGTTTGTGGACTACGAAAAGGCATTTGACAGTGTAGACAGAGAATCACTTTGGAAATTGATGAGGCATTATGGAGTTCCCGAAGATCATTAATTTAATAAAGAAAACATATGAAGACATGACATGCAGAGTTCTTCACGAAGGACAGCTTACAGAACCGTTTGGGATAAGAACAGGAGTGTGACAGGGATGCCTCTTGTCTCCATTTCTTTTCTTACTAGCAATAGACTGGGTTATGAGATCATCGACAACACACAACAGAAATGGAATCCAGTGGACTCTGACTAAGCAGTTGGATGATCTGGATTTTGCTGATGACTTGGCTCTTCTGTCCCATAAACGTAATCAGATGCAGGACAAATTGAAAACACTCGATGAGAGGTCACAGCAATTGGGTCTGAAAATACACAGGGAAAAGACAAAAATAATGAGAATAAATGCAGGTAATGATAACAGGGTTGAACTTGAAGAAACAACAATACAAGATGTAGAATCGTACACATATCTTGGCAGTAATATAGACAAAGTTGGAGGGACAGACAGCGATATCAAAATAAGAATACAAAAGGCAAGAGGAGCTTTCATTGCATTGGGAAATATATGGAGATCAAGAGAAATCGGATCCAACACGAAAAAATAAGAATCTTCAACTCAAATGTGAAGTCAGTCCTATTGTATGGCTCTGAGACATGGAGAACAACAAAGACAACAACCAAAAAGCTACAGACTTTCATAAATGGGTGCTTGCGTAGAATAGAGGGATTAAAATGGTATGACAAGGTTACCAACGTGGAACTGATGACAAGAACTAGACAAGTGCCAGTGGAACAAGAGATGAGAAGAAGACGATGGTGATGGATAGGACACACACTGAGGAAACCTGTTGACAGCATTACAAGGCAGTCCTTGTTCTGGAACCCCCAGGGCAGGAGAGGCAGAGGTAGACCAAGAAGCACATGGAGAAGAGAGCTGGAAACGGAGATGAAAATGATGAGGAGAACGTGGAAAGAACTTGAGATGATGGCACGTGACAGGATGACTTGGCATGTGTTTGTTGAAAGCCTATGCTCCTTTGGGAGTGGAGGGTTATGACGATGATGATATTTGGTCCCATGGAAAGTGAAAAAGAGATCGATCAAAAACAACTTGCGGATTACTGTAGAGGCAGAGATGCAAAGAATGAACCAGAACTGGGAACTGCACGAAGGATGGCGGCTGGCCGAGCAAAGTGGAAGCAGTTTGTTGCTGCCCTACAAGACGCGACCAGGTGTGATGGCCACTGACTGCTTTGACAGCCAGTGGTTAAGGATCAAAGAAGAAGATAAGAGGAAGAAGCACGTGGCATACTGTACATTTCCCGCCATCCAAGGGGGCTCTCCAAATATGCAGAGCTAAAATACTGAGCTATAATTCTGGGCTCTCTCAAGGAATTGTCACATCCTACACAGAGCCACTTCTCAGCTGCTCCTGCTCATCATGGGCCCATAGAGAAATCCTCCTGCATGCAGCCAACCAGGCATAAAGCCAGAGTTATGTCTGGGGCTCAAGTGGCTCCTTCGAGCTTAGTGTGCAGTGCTGGGTTCTCAGCATATTTCACCACAGGGGGAATCCCTGAAAGTGTGTGGATGATTTCTAGAGTCAATTAAGGTGTAATTAGCCTCACAGACAGATTCGCTTCCATATTTGAATACTGTAGCATTGTGCTTAGCTGGTAGTCACATAAGGATGACTCTAGATATGTCTCCATGCATATGTATAGGTCAAGTATAATACATGAGTGAAATTAGGAAAAGTATACCATAGTGCAAAAAAAGATATTTGTTAAAACTTCAATAAAGCTGGTAGTGACTGGTGAGCCACTTCACGGTGTGAAATAAAAATGCCAAATACAAATGTTGCAGATATTCAGGGGATGTACTGATGTGAACTCTATATGCAGAACTTCGACACACCAGAATGAATTGTATAAAAATTGGGTTAGAACTGAACTCAGTAACGGGCTGTAGTGAAAGCTCTATGTTCCAATGGCATCAAGTAAGATTTAAGCATGTTAAATATTATAGAACAGATGATTGATACAGAAGCAGGCTGCAACTTTCTGCATGAAAGCATGGGAATCGGACTTACCAACATCCCCCCTTCAACAAAACTAGGTCAAGACTTCCTGTCCCATGCCATGAGCTGCAGGTATTTCCATGTTTTACTCATTTCTGTCTCCAGTTCTCTTCTACCTCTGCTTCATTTATCCCTGAGGATTCCAGAACAAGGACTGCCTTGTAATGCTATCAGCAGGTTTCATCAATATGTTCTATCCATTGCCAGCGTCTTATCTCTTGCTCCAATGGCACGTCTGGTTCTTGTTATTAGTTCCACGTTAGTGATCTTGTCATACCACTTCAATCCTTCTGTTCGATGCAACCACCCATTTATCACATTCTGAAGCTTTTTGGTTGTTTTCGTCGTTCATTATTTTTCAGAGCCATACAATCAGCCTGACATGATAGTTGAGTTGAAGGTTCTTGTTTTTGTGTTGGACTTCATTTTTCTTGATCTCCATATTTCCCAGCGCAATGGAAGCTCCAGGAACAGATCTAGCCGGTCATAATTTTTTTTTTTAAACTGTACGCCCGCTATTACTCAAGGCAAAATCTCTTGCCCATCTGGTTCTGTTAGTAATCAAAGTCAAACCCATATCACCTAAGAATTATTTTTCAGAGCCATCTGCCTGATTTTACTTGAGTATCCCTTTTCCATGTAAAAAATCTCCAGAGTAGGTGTCCATCTGTTAGTACTGAACCTAAGACTGATTTTACTTGAGTATCCCTTTTCCATGTATGCTGACAGGTGTCCTCTCGCCGTCTTTGGAGGTACCCATTAGAGCTGGGTCAGCTCAGGAGCCGTTCAGGTTATTCCAGTCCCTGGTCGACGACACTCCTTCAAATGTCCTCACCCGGGCTTGAACCTGGGATCTCCTGATCGCCAGTGCAGTGTGTTAATCACTACACTAGCGCGGCTCCCAGCCAGTCATTAAAAAATTGCTGTCTAAAATATTTACCTTCAACTGTTCCAACTTCTCTCTGATGGTGATAAAACCCAAATGCAGCTTGCCTCCAAAGTGATCCGCCAATCGACGATCATTATCATGAATACCAAGGTAGGCACCACAGACTTCACAGACTCGTAGCTTTTGCTGCTGGTAACTGGAGGCAGGCATTGAATTCCTCAATTCAATCTGCAGAAATGTGAATAGTGTAGATGATAGGATAAAGCTAGGGAAGTAAACCTTGACAGAAAATCTGAATCCCCCAGACATGAAATTTTACTTAAGACTAATTATACCATGTAAAAAAAAATGCTTTTAGAGTACTCAGTGACCAGACATTGATGTGTATGTGCTGAACAAATTCAGGGCATTAGATAAGTTGGAACTCCACCTAGGCCAGTCCCAAGCCCGACTGAAAAAGGCAGTGGGCGGCCTGCATGGAGGCCGTAAGGAGGTAGCCCCTCCACCATGCAAAGGCACAACAGGCCAATCGCCTGTTTGCTTTAAATCACGATTACGCGAACTACAAGAGAGAAAAATGGACTGATTCTAAAGGCGAAGAACTGGATCGGACTACAGACTACGACTTATGGAACTTGGAACACAAGAAGTACTTATGGGAAAGAAGAGGAGCTGGTGGAAGAGATGAAGAAAGCCAAATTAGAAATCCTGGATATAATGGAAACGAAGAAAAAGGGACAAGGAATCATGGATCTCGATGGCAACAAGCTGCTCTATAGATGTGTACCCACATCTGAAAGAGCTAAAGGGGGCATGGGTTGCATTGTGGCCAAAAAGATAGTATCAAGGGATGGAACTTTGTCTCAGAGCGCATTATGGTTGTAAAACTAAAAGAAGGAGAAACCATAGTCAACCTGGTCATAGTGTATGGGCCAAATGAGGATGAGAGAGCAGAAGTCAAGGATGAATTCTTCGAGCTGCTTCAAAGGACAGTGGATGACTGCCTAGATGAAATTATCATGCTCGGAGATTTCAATGCCAGAGTTGGAAATGACCATGCTAGATGGGGTGGAGTTATTGGAAGATAAGGAGAAGATACTCTCAATGACAATGGAAAGCGACTCCTTAGATTCTGTACTGAGCAGAATCTAATCATTACAAACACAAAGTTCCCCCATAAGCGCATACATGCATACACTAGATGTGAACCAACAAAGAATGAGATAGTGATGAGGAGCTCATTCAAATATGTTCGGGATGCTAGAGTCTGGAGGGGGCCAGAGATTGGAAGTGATCACTACCTGCTTACAATCAAAAGAACAACTGAAAGAGTTGCTCAGCCTAGGAACTGCCCAACATCATGCAAGAAACTAAGTAAAGGAACAGGAGAAATGAGCATTAAGACCTACAAGCTGAGAGAGCCAGAAATTAAGACCAGATATCAGGGGCTTATTGCTGCAGCGGTGAGCAACACAGAAGAACAACCTGATGACTTGGGAAACCCTCTGGCTTAAAGTCAAGGACATCATAAAGACAGCTGCTGCAGAAGCATGTGGTGAAGTCTGATTTGGGAACTAGAGAAAGAGGACACCTTGGTGGACAGAGGAAGTAAAAGAGAAAATAAGAGAGAAGAAAATGGCATGGAAACAATACTTAGGAGCTAAAAACACAGCAGGACAAATAGAGAATATGTTATACTCAGAACAGTAGCAAAGAACAAGGTGCTAGCAGCAAAACAGTAGTCCTGGGAAGAATTTGGAGAAAAGCTAGAAAAAGATGCGCAAGAAAACCAGAAATTGTTCTATAAGACCCTAAAGAACACGAGGAAGGGAAAAATAGTGCCCTCTCAAGTTTATAAAGGACAAGCAAGGCAATTGCTTACTGCCCCAAAAGAAGTTATGGAAAGAATATTTCTCAGAACTCCTTGATGGTGAGCATGGTCAAGCATCAGAAATGATAACCACTAGCGCAGAAGAGAAAACCAATGGTGGTGAAGATGACATAAAGATGGAAGAACTGAAGGCAGCACTGGAGAAAATCAAGATGGGCAAAGCAGCAGGGCATGATGGTATAACACCATAAATGGTTAAGTACATGGGAGCATCAGGCGACCTATTACTCTTAAGGGTCCTACAGGCAGCATGGTGCAACAAGGCCATACCAAAGGATTAGGAGATTGCCATCATAACACCGATTTTCAAAAAGGGTGACAATGAACAATGTGGAAACCATAGAGGCATATCCCTTCTCTGTGTCCCTGGTAAAATCTACTCTAGAATCCTAGAGCAGAGATGCCTAGCTGAGCCACAACTGGATGAGGTCCAGTGCGGATTCCGAGCAAACCGAAGTACTCAAGACCTAATCTTCACACTCAGACAGCTGAGTGAAAAGGCCCTTGAATATAACAGCAAGATCCATCTTTGTTTCATAGATCTGGAAAAGGCATTTGACAGGGTCAGGTCCTGGAGCTGGTCGACCACTTTAAATACCTCGGAGCTATTATAGATCGAAAGGGAGGCATCAAAGAAGAGTTGGCCACTCGAAAAGCAGCAGCTGGGAGACTTTTTCAGGCCATAAATTGAGGATTCCTCAGCAAGAGAGAGGTTGCTAAGAAAACGAAGATGGCTGTATACCGCTCAATCTATGTCCCAGTCTTGACATATGGATGCGAGTCATGGGCAATGACTGCAGCTCACAAAAGCCAGATACAAACCTCAGAAATGAGGTATCTGGTTGAATTAACAAGAAGAGACACAGTCCGCAACCAGATGATATGTCGAGGTCTAAAATCCCACCCCCTGCAGACCCAAGTAGAACAGTCCCAACTAAGATGGTTTGGCCATGTCTGCAGAGTGGGAGAAGATTGACTACCACGACAAGCATGGGAAACAAAGAGCCAGGGATCCAGACCCCCAGGATGACCCAAAGTCCGCTGGGAGGACAAAATTAGACAATCTTTGAAGGGCTGAGGACTAGAATGGAACCAGGCCAGGAGGAAGACAGCCGATAGGATAGTCTGGCGCTCTCTTCCAAACCTCTACACTTTACGGTAGAAGGGGAACGACTAAGTAAGATCAAGTTGGAAGAGATAATGATAATCAAGCAAACAATGAGAAAATCAGGGCACAAGACTTATAAACTGAGTGTATATTGAACAAATTCAGGGCACAGGCTAAGAGAGAATGTATGTACAGCAGATGGAACACCAGCCTTAAATGCTTCTGGGGGTATGGCTTCCAACTGCCCTGCAATCTTACCATCTTTCACTAATTTTCGTATTTGTCTGACCCTTTGTTTAGGTGGTGGAATTGTGAATATAGAGATTCTTTTGCTGGGTTTAAGTGATAACTAGTCATGACTATTCAGAGATGCAACTGAAGGAATATGCCTTCACACTAGGTCAGATGGCCGTCTGTTTAATCTTTCAAGGCTGAAGGCAAAAACAAAAATCAGAAGGGTCACTATGAGACTTGTTGTTCACTGATGATGCTGCAGTTGTCATTCAAAGCCAACAGGAGCTTCAGAGCTTGATGAATCGCTTCACTAAAGCATGCAAGGACTTTGGCCTCACAATAAGTCTAAAGAAAACGAATGTGCTGAGTCAGGATGTGGGTGCTGCACCAGTTATCACTATCGATAACTATGAATTGGCAGTGGTGCACCACTTCACATACCTAGGGTCTACCATCAATGACAGACTCTCACTGGATACAGAAATCGACAGCCGCATTGGCAAAGCTGCAGCTACCTTTGCCCGCCTCACATCGCGTTTTTGGGGAAACTCTAAACTCACAATGAAGATCAAAGCTGCGGTATATAATGCCTGCGTCACCAGCACACTCCTATATGGCAGCGAGACCTGGACGACCTATGCTAAGCAAGAAAGAAGGCTCAATATCTTCCATTTGCTGTGTCTACGCCGCATCCTCGGCATCTCGTGGAAAGATAAAGTGACAAATGTCGAGGTGTTGTCACGTGCTGGCCTTCAAAGTATGTATACGCTGCTTAGACAGCGCAGACTTCGCTGGCTTGGCCATGTTCGCCGCATGGAAGATGGTCCGCATCCCAAAAGATATCTTCTACGGACAATTAGCAGATGGCAAGAGAACAGTTGGGCGACCACAGCTGAGGTTCAAAGATGTGTGCAAGAGAGATATGAGGGCACTGGACATGGATCCAGCAACATGGGAGGATGAAGCTGCCGATCGCACTAAGTGGCGATGCTATTTACGGCACCACCTCAGATTGGGCGAAGAGAGGCTCACACAAGAAGCAGAGGTGAGGAGAAAACGTCGAAAGGAGCACCAGGAAAATAAGCAGCTGAGGGCTGCCACCTCAGGGGCGCATTCCCATAGTCAGTTATGACTGAAGGGGCTATTATAGTCATGACCAGATAAATAAATTAATGCTGAGATGTCTCAGGAGGTGAGCCGTCATATTTTAAAAGTCATTAGGGATGTGCAGAGGTATGAAAACTTGTTTTGGAAGAACTTAATGCAAACAGTAAATTAGCGGTGTGGCAAATGCTTTGCGAAAAAAAAAAGAGGAAAGAAATTACAATGACAAAAATAAAGATAAAAAAAATCACATTTAATGTTTAACCATGTGCACTCCCATGAAAAAAAAAAAAGCAATGACAGTTTTAAGAAATGCTCACTCTCAAGAATGTTGGAAAAATGCCAAGGTGTTCACTTTGGTAATTAAATCGTGTTCTCTAATGTACCCCACGCTGAGGTATAGTATGTTTGTATTTTCAAAGAACTGTGTAAATAAAAAATATGCTTAAAAAAAAATAAGTGCTAAAAGTACTAACATACCTCAGCTTGTGTCTTTCTAGTTTTAAGAACGTCTACTTCTTCCATCATCTTCATGGACTCGTCAACCAGTCCGGCAGCTCCAATTTCCTCAGCTCTGGCCATCAAGGTACCAATCTGCTCACCAAGAGCATGAATCTGATCTGCCTATACATCAAAAGTTAACGATAAGTGGCAATTTCTGAATTTATATTTGAACAAAAGCTATCAGATCTATCAACAAAATGAAACCAAAAATTTTATTTTAAATCACTAAAAAAGTTTTGGGGTTAAGAACATTAATATGCAATAAACATCTTATTTAAAACCTGTTGATAGCATTACCAGACAGTATTTGCTGTGGAATTCACAGGGTAAGAGGAAGACCAAAGAGCTGGAGTCAGACATGAAGGGGATGAAGGAGACATGGAAAGACCGTGTGCTGGCACAGGAGAGAAAAACTTGGCATTTGTTTGTTGAAGGGCTCCTTGGGAAATTGAAAGAAGACATTTTATTTAAAGAACAGGGACAGAAAGCCCCCTACCTGTCCGAATAAAACTAGATAGTAATAGATTAAGAGAAAGATATTGCATTTGGTCATCTCTGCAAGTCCCAAATACAACCAATTAACCCTTTTGCAACGACGGGTTTTTCATTCCAAATGACACCACACCAGAATCTCAGTAAAAAGAGTTGTCAGAATCATTCAAGTTGAATAAATTCAACTCAAACAAGAATTTTCATGCTCTTTTTCCACAAGATGTTTATGGTTCGCCGGTACGGCAGCGTCCATGTTTGTGAACTTTCACTTTGGTAAAATCACTTATCAGTTTTACTGTATTCGCTAGCAGTAAAATATTTTGTTCGTTTCAAGCTTAGTGGCCAGATTTTTTTATGCTGAATCCGATTATGCCCAGCAATTGCCGATACGATTGTAAACAGAAGAGTTCTGGTGCTTTTAAAATAGGACGTACGCCGTACGTCATATAGGTGAATGGGAACGAGGTATCGCGCTACTTCCGTGATAGGTGAATGGGAACGAGGTATCGCGCTACTTCCGTGACGTACGCGGTACGGCACAGCGACAAAAATCATAATAGTGCTGAAAGGGTTAAGGGCTTTGATAAACTAATTAATTCTTAGTATACGCACTCAAAATCCATGTTTTTGTGAGCTCATTTTAGTAAGTAAATTTTGAGATGCGACTGCCACTTCAAGTGGCTTGCCGTATACAAGTTAAGAAAACCAGTTTGCAATAATCACCTAATTACAGAAAATCACAGTTTATGATATAGCATTGACATTTTCCTGACCTTGCCATTTGCCTCTTCACTGAGTTCCTCCTGTGTTTCTTTTAGACGACGTTTAGCAACCTCTGTCTTGCGGTCACAGTCTGTAATAAAGTTCTGCAAGTGCTCCATGGCCTGGTGTATGATTAAACAAATTTGATAATAATAACATACCACTTCTTGAACTGTCATTTACACACCATTTGATAAAGATGTTATTTTCTGTGCAAATATTCATATATTTATTCTTTCTTTTTTATTTATTTCATAAATTCGATAGTAATTTACACACCATTTCATAAAGTACTGTCAATTTCTGTGCAAATACTTGTTTTTTTTTTTTTTTCATTTGGTTAACTTTCTTAACTGGTTATCAAGAAAACATGAGCACCTAAACAACAGAAACTATATTCTGGCATTATTTGCTAGCCAGTCCCGTGAAAATAATATTTTGAGCACACCTACTGAAATCAAGTCTATTCAAAGGTACCAGTTCACATCAGGGGGGAAAAAAAATAAGATACTCACATCAATATCATAGAAATAATCCTTATTCTTGGCTGCAGTTTCATAGTCTGCACGCAGAGCCAGGTCATGGACATTTGGGCAGTCTCCAAGATCCATACGCTAAAACAAAAATTCACCTCTCAAACATTAGATATGTACAAAATAAATTACACCATCTGTGACCAAAATGCGCACAAGAATTGAAATAAAAACCATCAGCTTCTTTCCCAAGAACAATAACAACATATGGACAGTTCATACTGCTCTGGAGTAAATTAATGGTACAGAGTGCAAGGTATAAGCTACTTTAGAAGAAAGAAACAGGAAACTTGTATCATTTCTTAAGGTAGAAGAAAGAAACAGGAGATATGCAAATATCTTTGAGTACCATGGCCGCCTTTTGGTGACAGGACCTTTTTTTCATAGAGTACCATGATCGCTTATTGGCGTCCATACAGCATTAGTATAAAAAGTTATCATGGCAGCCGTCCGAAAATACGCGTCAAGGGAAGTTACTCAATTTCATTGAGAAATGGTCAATGGCGGCTCGGAAATATTTTCATGTGTTTTGATCCATATCTGAGTGGAAATTTGTTTAAAAATGAGTGAAACTGCTGAATGTAGCAATGATTTAGATTCTAGCTCTCAGTTGATCTTTGAAAGTGACAACAGTTGGTCTAGTTTTGATACAGGGCAGCCTGAAACTGATAGTGACAGCCCTAGTTCTAGCATTCATGAAAGTGCCAGAGGTGGTGATGGTGATTTTCAGGGTCATAGTGTGAAGCAGGGGCGTAGATAAATACCTGCTACTGGGAGGGGGCGTGGCAGAGAAGCAGCTGATTAGTTTCAGTGGGACTTGTATGACCCCTATGTGAGTGTTAGACTGTTACAGAAAGTAGAAGAAACCTGTCATGACAGATGTTTATAATCACAATATGGGTGGTGTAGATCACTTCAATCAAAGACTAGTGAATTACTTTTACCCTTATCGCTTCTTCAAATGGTATCATCCAATTTTTCATAGAAGTTGCCCTTGTAAATGGGTATATTCTGTACTGTGAAGATGCCAAACCTCCAATTACACCAAAGCAATTTAGGCTCAAGATTGCTGAAGCTCTGGTATCAGATTATGTAAGAAGTTGACACTACAAGAAAGTTCATGCCAATTGTGCTTCAGTGAAAACTGACAGACTCGTCGCAGAACATAATTCCCACAGCAGTTTGAAGACAATTGACATCAGCCAAGATGCATTGTTTGTAATTCTGCTGGAGTGGGAGTCTAGAAAAGATTCTTTTGTACTGGATATGAAAAACCACTCTGTGCTGTGCCCTGCTTTTCAATTTTTCAAGTGTGAGGATGCTGCCGCCAGGAAGGAAATAGGTCCCCAAGGCCAGAGGAAAAAAGCAACAATAATTGCATCTGTGACCATATTTTATGTTAGACTGACACATTGTCAAGGATAAACTACTTACACTATGGATTTTATGAATACTTTCATACACTTGGCTCAAACCACTAGGGGACGACCATAGCATACAGTAGCTGACATTAATTAACCAATAACACCTGAAGCAGCTACAGTCCCTTTAATAAATACTGCACACACAGAAGCCATACACGGCTGGCAATTCATATGAGAAAACAATGCAATATAAATGCCAATCTAGCTTGCCCTAACAACAACTCAATCTAACAGTAACATCATCACCGACATATTCTATCCAGTGAATAACACCATGACTTTCGCTCACCGGCAAAGCCCTGTACTGTAGTAAAGCAATACTCAAATGCAACATAAATAATCATACATGGTCTACAGAAAAGCCGCTCGAGAAAACTTACACAACCCCTCGAGAAATAAAGCACTAATCCTGACCATATGAATAACTAGCAAGAACTATGACTCCAATGGCATCCAAATACTCCCAGCAAAACTGCTAACAAAGGGACAACGTCCTCCCAGGACGACGGCCATCACCTCTAATGATTTGCGCCAAAAGTTTTATATCCTCTTCCGTTCTGAGTCACTTGACCAGACGGGTTTTTTATTCTATCAATGTTGTCACTCCCCAGCGTGGCCAACTTAATATTTCGGCGAATGTCTATACAGTGACATTAATCCCCCCCCCCCTTCCCTTAAGAAAGAAAACGAAGTTTTCTTCCACCGGAGGAGTCACGCCCAACCCCCTTTGGAGTATGGACGAACACAATGCCGAGACGGCACCTCCTCTTCTACCTAGAAAATGCCAAAGTTGTCCAACACCATTGTCGTTCATGCCTTCTCACCCAATGGACTACATACAAACAGACATGAACCAAACACCCCAGGTGAAAAATCACGACTGTCCTCTCACACACAATGCATTTTATGTTCCAGTAATACCGAAGCAAACATCAATAATAAGACATCATCTCATCCTATAAACAATCTTTTTCTACACAATATAGACATAGGTATCTGATAACATGATTCATACATAAGTTGAATACAACTACATACATATTGCCTTTATGGCATCATGACATATAAATCATATACCATAATATATCTTCATAAACATCAACTGTAATGATTATAATACATTTCTTACATAGACCATAATAAATACTCTCTTCAGATGTTCCTGTCCCCCACCAACCTCATAACCTGGACAGGACATCTGCTACAATGTTATGTACACCCTGAATTGGTAAAATCATAAAGTTGAATTGCTGCAGCAATAATGCCCAGCATGTCAACTTAGCACTGGTGGATCTAGCCGAATGCAAAAATAGCAGTGGTTTGTGATCTGTTTGGAGGAAAAAATACGCTCCCAACAGGTCTCGTGCCAGCTTAGGCACCATGGTACATAATTACGTCCACTACAAAGCATATCATAATACAGCATTATCATGCATTGCAAAGCATTACATGATATTTACAAGTTTACAAAATCCTCATTGATATCAAAATGGTACTGGGGGTGTGTGTCAGACTCTAAGGTTCGGTTCGCATCAACCGAAACACCTTACTGAACACGATCCCGCACTCTAATTCTATCTATTTCTGGACTATTTGCAGCTGGTTCTGAAGCAACGACAAATGCTTCTGCCTAACTGCATCACGCGCACCCCAACTATTCGCAAAAGTCACTCGTGCTATTTTGGTCTTGTCACACGACAATACCTCGACAATTCTAACCGGCGCGACCTCATCAAACACTCGCCTGAGTGTGCGCCAACTAGCACTCAGGGGGACGTTACGCACCCAAACTGTGTGATCACTAGCTATCGGACCCTCGTATAACGAGCCCCCAGATGTCAAGGATAAACTACTTACACTATGGATTTTATGAATACTTTCATACACTTGGCTCAAACCACTAGGGGACGACCATAGCATACAGTAGCTGACATTAATTAACCAATAACACCTGAAGCAGGTACAGTCCCTTTAATAAATACTGCACACACAGAAGCCATACACGGTTTGGCAATACATATGAGAAAACAATGCAATATAAATGCCAATCTAGCTTGCCCTAACAACAACTCAATCTAACAGTAACATCATCACCGACATATTCTATCCAGTGAATAACACCATGACTTTCGCTCACCGGCAAAGCCCTGTACTGTAGTAAAGCAATACTCAAATGCAACATAAATAATCATACATGGTCTACAGAAAAGCCGCTCGAGAAAACTTACACAACCCCTCGAGAAATAAAGCACTAATCCTGACCATATGAATAACTAGCAAGAACTATGACTCCAATGGCATCCAAATACTCCCAGCAAAACTGCTAACAAAGGGAAAACGTCCTCCCACGACGACGGCCATCACCTCTAATGATTTGCGCCAAAAGTTTTATATCCTCTTCCGTTCTGAGTCACCTGACCAGATGGGTTTTTTATTCTATCAATGTTGTCACTCCCCAGCGTGACCAACTTAATATTTCGGCGAATGTCTATACTGTGACATCCATCCAGCTAGAGCTAATTGATAAGTGTGTATTTTTAAATTTCTCTTTGCATGAAATCATGTCAGTACCTCATGAATATTTCTCTTTTGACACTGCAAGACACTGGAATTTTGTGTTCATTTCAAATCGCTTTTTAAACCCTAATATTAATCAAGAGCATATTATATTTGCTCTGTTTAGAAAGAATGTTTACTAATACTATATCTGGAAAAGTCTGATGAGTTTTGAGTTGATTATAATATTTTTTCATAAATGTTTCAATAGTGCATGCCAATTTTTGTCTATTGCCTCATTAAAATTCAAAATGGACACCATGATCACATGACCTGAACACAAAACTATGTCAGCACACAACACTTTATCCCCTTCCAATAACATCCTGAAAGTTTCATGTCATCGGAGGTTACTACCCATTAGAGCTGGGTCGGCTCAAGAGCCGCCAGTCCCTGGTCGACGACACTCCTTCAAATGTTCTCACCAGGTCTCGAGTTAATCCAGTCCAAATCCCGGTCGACGAAAAATCCTCAAATGCCGTCGCCCGGGTTTGATCCTGAATCACCCGGTCGCCAGAGCGGTGTTGTAACCACTACGCTAGCGCGGCTCCCAATCTGTTGACTTATTCAGTCTCAGTGATTTTTTAAATTCCATTTCCCCAAATAGGACATTTTTCCTAAAAACCCTTGGTACTTGAAGGTAATTGCTAACTGAGAAGCCTTGATACTCAAAGTGTTAAGGTAGAAGAAAGAAACAGGAGATTTGTGTCATTTCTACAGGTTGAAGAAATAAACAGGAGATTTGTATCATTTCTTAAGGTAGAAGAAAAAGGAGATCTGTACCATGTCTTAAGGTTGAAGAAAGGTAGACAAAAGCAGGAAATATGTGTCATTTCTTAATGTAGAAGAAAGAATCATGAGACCTATATCATTTCTTCTGTTTATGCACAGATTTATTAACCTTTTCCTATCCTTTGTCCAATAATTTGTTAAAACAAAACACACAAAAGTTTTTCAAAAAGCAGGAGATGCCTATCCTATGCCTCTCATATAACTTCTGACCTTTCTGGAGCGACAAACAGAAATTAATAATTTTCTGTAACAGTTGTAGTGCTGGTACTCTTCAGAATATCAATAGAATGCAATGTAAAGCTATTTTCTCTCACTCAAGAATGCATTAATCACTAGGCTTTAAGACTTGAACTAGCAGGACTACATTGTTGGCTGCTATTTTTCATGAATAATGTACCTTGATTAATCACGAAGTACAGGTTGATACAACTGAAGGAAGATCAATGCTTAAGTGTAAATTACAAAAGTAGAAAATTATATCTATTACTTGCTGGTTCAGTTGACCTTTGCTTTAGCATGTGGCACACTACTGTTTGAGGGCACACATGTTGTTTTGGTACTTTAGTGTTTACGGATGAATATAAGAATCCTTACTATGCCTTGCTGCTATTAAACAGTGTGTGATATCATACAAGGCTATACATTCTGCAAGCTCAATGGCTGAAAATCTCGTGTATTTCCATGTCTGGAACTTCCAAGATCTGTTCAATGCCCTTTCTTTGGTAGCTGAGAACAGCAAGAAACACATGACATGTCTTTGCAACAGATCCTCAAGTAGCCCATCTGTACTCGTTAATTTTTATTTTTGTTAAAGTATGAGTTCAACACACTTGTTGGAAACCTCTACATTAAATAATAATTTCATTTCGCCATAAGGAATATACCGCTTTTCTGCAAAGTAGACAACTGGCAGTACTGGAATCTACCAACAAAGCTAGCTCAGAGTGCGCACAAACCTGCGCAAGCTCAGGTGACATCATATGGCTGCCTCAGACAAGATACATTCTTTGATGTGCTGGTGGTGAAATCAGCAACTAAATTTAGATTTAAATCTAGCAACTAGGTAACAAGTTTTGATGCAGCAACTAAGTAACAATAAGTTTAAAAAGAAAACAATATCCCTCAGTAAAACAGCTCACATTTTGGTGACCTGATTCAAATTTCTAGCCGTCAATGGTGAACTTGAGAATGGAAATTTCGGGCCCTGGTGTATATTCTATTTTTATGTCTCTTTTCTTCTAAGATAAGATTGGTATTTGCTATAAATTAATCTATATCAGAGATGCAGAAAGCTGCTGGATTACAGACATTGTCCTATAGAAGAGATACAAAAAGCATGATCCAGATGGAAAAGTACAACAGTATGCCAACGCACCCAATGAAGGCAAGACTATATGATCTGGCATTGGGACGTCTAAAACGTAGCAGCTTTGTGCATCGGGGAAAAAGACTTAAAAGACAGCATCAAGAAGACCTATCCATGAAGACAACACCGCTGAAGCCCACCCTATACCCTGTACCATAGGAACAGGCCAGCAGTGCCCTCCAAATTAATACATCAGTCAGTGGTCTCACAAGTGGATATGAGTATAATGATCTGCAAAAACAAACTGCTACATTGAGTATGATCGAAGAAGGCTATCCTGATCAATCATTGATACATGCCTATACAGATGGATCAGGAACAAATGCTGTTAGGAATGGAGGTGCCGGTATCTTTATCTCATATCCTGACAACCACTATGAGACTAGGCACATTCCCACTGGTAAATTCTGTTCCAACTATACAGCTGAGGTTCTTCTTCTTCCTCGTTCGTCCTGAAAAGAACGTTGGTTCCGTTGTGTCAGTTTACAGCGAAGCTGTGGTATTTGCGCCTTTCGGCCGACACATCCAACTCAGGCACTGCATTTTTTGGGACCGGGTTTGCCTTTCCTCTTCGATCCCTACTCCTCAACCAGACTGCAGTGATGCAGCCTGTTTCCAGGACCACCACGTGGAGGTGGAGTAGGGTCTTGGTCAGCTCTGGTTCACTGACCCTGACGCAGGCAGTCAAGCTATGGGTCACTTACTGCATTCCTCACTTTTGATGCGTCTTGGGTCCCAGCTGAGGTTCAAGCTCTAGAACAAGCTGCAAATATGATTAATAACACTAACTCTGACTTCCACCAGGTAGACATCCTCAGATGCACTGTCTGTACTGCAAGCTCTCAAGGGTGGTAAACTCCCGCTTCTGAGAAATGAACTAATGAAGGTAGCTGCCAAAAAGAGAACCATACTTCAGGGGGTACCATCTCATTGTGGTGTACCCAGAAATGAAAAGGCAGATAAACTTGCAAAAAAGGGAGGAGAATGTGAACAAGAAAATAATGAAATCACATACTTTGAGAAAAAGAGAGCTATCCAGACTATCAGAAGAGAACAGAATCAACCCAACGACGACTACCACACTCTTGACTGGCAGGGACATATCACCATTTTTCGCCTCAGGACAGGGCATAACAAACTGAATAAACACATAAACAAGCTACGATTGTCTGCTTCACCACTGCACATGTGGATTAAACGAACAAACTGCTGAGCATGTTCTACAGGATTGTCCTCTGTACGACCAGTTAAGAAAGATATACTGGCCCAATGACTCAACACTAAACTCAAAGCTATATGGAGCTAAAGAGGAACTTCAGACAACGGTCGAATTCATCATGAGAACTCGTCTGATGGTGTAAACATCAAAGATGCGATCACAAGAAGAAGAAGCTATAAATTACACATCTGGGAAGTACAAAATAAAAGAAGGCCAAATAAAACTACAGAAAAACTGGATTACTTTGGCAGTACTAATTACTTCAAGACTGGATAGGAAAAGGTTAAAACAAGCAGAATGGCATAAACATCATGAATGTATGGATATAGAAATGATGTGAATTCTGTGTACACAAAGCGATGAGAGCAATCCAAGATGTACACAATACACAATAGAACCTGCTACACAAGTTTATAATCAACACAGGCTGAAATAAAATTACATATTCAACACGAGACAAAGGTGTCCTGCTGCAGATGAAGTCTGAATGATGCAACTTTTAAAAAAAGTATAATATTAAAGGTTTCCAAAAATATCCATAAACATTATTTTCACTTGGCAAAGACGAGTGAGAAAATCAAACCTTTAACAATTTTAAATGCAGGAAAGATCTTCAGACTTCATTCAACAGAACCTGATTGTAATTTAAAGAAAATGATAATTTCTGGTCATTTTCTTGTTAGCCCAACTCACAATAAGGACCACCAATATTCAACTCTGATGAAGAATGCGGAAATCGGACAACATTAAATTCTGTGACATCATTTTGCTACCAAAAAAAAAACAAACCCAATTATATTTAATATGATAACTATTTTATTAACAAACCCACTGTGCATTTCAATTTCCGTTCATTATACATGCTATATTTTATCAATAGATATAAAAGCTTAACAAAAAAAATTGATTATTCTGTCCAACTGATAACAAAAATTAAAATCCTGCTCGACTTGCACAGACAGCTCTAACTTCTAAACGATTTGTATGGAATTTAAACAGAAGATGGCGATTCAACATGGGTCCAACTCACGGTTTCTTACGTACCCACTCCTAGCATGTCAATGAATGTAACAGTATGACACACCAACCTGATCCCAAGTAGCTTTTTTGAAGCTAAAGAAGGAATGAAGAGAAAAAAATTAAATTAAAACAACTGCCAGGCGTAAAAAAAAATAACTGGCTGGTCAGTCAGCTGACTGCCAAAACAAACCACTCACCGTGCTAGCCAGAATATCATGTGGGCAACAGCTGAGTAGGAAGCTCTTACATACCCGTGGATCATCAAATTTCACTCGATACTTGTCAGAATTTCCTACAGTCAGTGAGAGTTAATGGAGAAGAAACAAAAGTATTAACAGCTGAGCATTTCTATTAGATATACCAAGACCTGATGGTAGCAAGAACTGACTCCTAACTCATACATACATGATTTCTTGGTCCCACCATATGCGTTATATGAATAAGCAGTCTTGTTTGACAGTGAATGGAACTTTCTATTTTAATAAATCTATATCCTACTTATTAACAATGGTATAAAAGCAGTGTCAGGGCATTCAGTTTTTAAACACACTTCAAAAATTGGATAGTTACAGGAACTATACTAACTTTGTGAAGATAGATTAATCAGTGGTATAGAAAATAAAACAAAATAAAAAACAATATAGCTCTTGCTATAGAAAGAAAGTATTGGTCTGCCCTGAATTTGCTTTAAACAAGTCATAGAAAAGACAACATCACGAAATGTATACATACAGTTTCACTTGGTTATATCAACCCTTTGAAGGACTCTGTTCGACTTAAAATGTTTAACAATATGTGTGGCTAAATCTCACAAAATTTGTAACAAAACAGGACTGCAAGAGATACAGCAATAAAATGAAACGCAACCCTTAAAGACCTATGATGTGGTGAAAATAATGTTAAACTTGGAAAATTTAGTGAAAAGTTATGTGCTTTCAAAAACAGTATGCTTTACATGTGAAATTCATAGAAAATTTGAATTTGTTGATGGTTGGTGCCATATAAATTTTTATAAACGAGTCAGTGCTTTCAACTCACATTAAATTTACATAACAGCATTTCTCACAAATGAAACCCATACCATCTGACAGCATAAATTTTAAGTTTCATAAAATATAAACATCTCTAAATTGATATTGTTAACTAAACTAAAGGTTTTCTGTGTCCCCTCCCCTCCCCAGATATGCTAACATGTTACAGGTTTTGCCAGATCTCGCCATATTTGTTGCTTTGTGAAGTATAATATTGTGATGCAATTTCCACAAGGTGAAAACTGATAACAAGGGAACAAACAGAAACTTACGTTTGCTAAGGAAAAAATAAATTCTGGTTATTAAAGTTGCTCCGAAGAGACAGAAATAACCAATAAATAGCAACCTCCCAACAGAGAACCTGAATGTGTCATCTGGAGGTGCTGTTATTTCTCATCACCCTTCAGCTGCCCAAGGAGCACAGGCTATCAACAAACTGTCCCATGTCATCAGCTTTCCATGTCTTCCACATCCCTTTTCTGTCTCTTTTCTCCAGATGCTTTTTTGGTCTCCCTCTAACTCTGGGGACTCTAGAACAACACTACCAATACATTTTGTCAATGTGCATCTAATCCATCGCCAACCATCTTCTCATCTCAGGTTCCCATGGCACTTTGTAGTACTGTTGCCAATTGTTTTTCCTCTGTTTAAAGTGTGATGTATGTCTTCCAAGAGTTAATAATTCAACCTTGTTGTTTTCCTCTGATTCACAGCCTCTTCTGTCACTGGTATTCTCGTTTACCAAGAGAATAGTGCCCACAGTATCAGTAATTCAATAATCACTAACCAATGGCTACATGAAAATGATAAAACAGACTGTCAGAATTTCATAAACAAAGATAATCTGTTCCAATATCTCACAACTTAAAAAAAAAAAAAATGACATCATTAATGCAGAGGCTTAAAAGGTGGGCAATAGTAACTGCTTATCACCAAACTCTTTTTCCTCCTCTTCCCCCCATTAAGATATGATTTAATAAGATATAAAAATCTCATAAACAGAGATTCAGCTATAGCAGGCAGCAATTCTTGTTATGTTCATCAACTTTTCTCTCACTCGCCTCACATAATTACACAACTGATTTTTGTATGAGCAATGAACACAGAATCAACGGGCTGATCACCCGTTTGCCAGTCACTTTGATTACGGAAACAACGGCAATCGGATTGATTTGTCGTTGCCCTAAAGACGCCATTAGGCGTGATGGGAACAACGGCAAAGAAAATCTTTTCGCTGTTGCCCTTAAGACGCCACTAGGCGTAATGGCCACTGACTGCTTTGCCGGTCGTTGGCTAAGGACGGAAGAAGAAGAAGAATGAACACAGAGATGAGACATCTTTCATTACTACTGGTCACTGAATGCTTTTATGTACATTTTTCTCCCCAAGAAGGGGTCCTTAACTTTCATAGGAAAATCAAATGGGCCCTTAGCCATCATAGGACAATCAATGTGGTCTTTAGCACAAAACAGGTTAAGAAACACTATCCTAGTTTAACGAGAAGAAGATGCTGGTGTTGGATAGGATACATAATGAGATAACCGGTTTATAACATTAAAAGATAGGTTTTTGGTCTGGAATCAGGTGGGAAAGAGAAATACAGGGAAACTTATAAAACACGGAGAAGATAACTGGAGACAGATATGACAAGAATAAAGAAGATGAGGAAAGCCCTTTTACAGATGGCACAGGAAAGGAAGGAGTAGCATGTTTTATTAAGTACCTATGCTCCACAGAGAGCTGAAAGACATTAATTTGCAGTGGCAGAGAATGGTAAAGTGTAAGAAAATAGGCAATAGTAGCATCATAGCATACTGTAGGCATGTCACAGAAGACAGCTAAAGAGGGTTGGGGAAAACCTGAAGCCAAAAAAACTTCAGCAACATGAACAAGTTTTCACAAGCAACAGAAATGGAGTTTAGTTCACTGATGAAACAGCCTGACAATTTAGATTTTGCTGATGACCTAGCTCTTCTGTCCCATGACCTTAAACCAGAAGCAAGACAAATTGAGAAAACTTGATGAGGGTTAACACCAACTGGATTTGAAAATACAGAGAAAAGACAAAGATTATGAGAATAAATGTGGAAAACGTTTGCACTTTCAGAAACATCTTTACAAAATGTACTCATATATGTATCTTGGCAGCAATGGAGACACGCCTGAGAAGCAGACAGTGATATAAAAATTAGAATAGTCCTACAAAAGGAACTTTCATTGCATTGGGAAATAAAATGAAATAAGAACAAATACAAATCCAGCACAAAAATGGGAATATTCAACTCAAATATCAAGGCAATTCTTGTTCTGGAATCAATATATTAAGGAAAAATGAAAGACCTAGCTTAAATACACATGGAGTAGGAACTAGAAACATGACATGAAAGGGGTAAAGGCATTTAAAGTTGAGAAGATCTTGATAATGTGGCACAGAACAGGAAGGCTTGGCGTGAATTTGTTGAAGGTCTACGCTTTTGCGGGGAGGGAGGCCCTGGGATTTAGGCCTAATGAATGAATGACTGTTAGGCCCTATACATATATCGTTTTATTTTCATGGCTGGTAGGCTAATCATAAATAGCTTACGTCACAACTGCACCGATCTGCAAGTCTGTCGTTAGCCTATAGGGCCTAATAAAATATTAAATAAGCTTCAGGTTATACTGCCGTTCAAGCTGTCAGTACAGACATCTATTGATTTAAGTGAATCACATATATATTACTGCAGTGAAATGAACCTGAAAATATTATTAAGTAATATATTTGAAACATTGAAATGATCCACATTGACTTTGCTTGTAGGCTAGTTGACTGATGATCACAAACTTCTTACCATCTCGAGAAGTTCCCATCAGTTCATCGAGCATAGCTCGAATCTGGTCGTGTGCTGACATCGTGGAACAAAAACGACCTGTGAGATGATTACGGTACTTCTGTTGAAATGTCAATAGGCCTAGTAAAATACTTTGCGGATATGCGACCGACGGTAAATGTAGATACAAGATGGCCGACGGTGGTCGACATATGCGTGATGAATAAGACGTGCAAGTACTTCACTTCCGGTTTTAAATCGTTCATTATTTGGGGGGGGGGGGAGAGAAGAGAGAGAGTGTGTGTGTGTGTGTATGTGTGTATGTGTGTCCCGTTTAATCTCTGACCGACGGGTTATAATTAGGATATATAATGTCTGTAATTCAAGAAAATATCTTCTTCCTCGTTCGTCCTGAAAAGGACGTTGGTTGCGTTGTGTCTGTTTACACCGTAGCTGCGATATCTGCGCTTTTCGGCCGACACATCCGACTTCAGCCACGGCATTTTTTGGGACCGGGTTTGCCTTCCCTCTTCGATCCCTACTCTCTCAGCCAGACTGCAGTGATGCAGCCTGTTTCCAGGACCACCACGTGGAGGTGGAGTAGGGTCTTGGTCAGCTCTGGTTCGCTGACCTTGATGCAAGCAGTCAAGCTATGGGTCGCTGACTGCATTCTCTATTGCTGCATCTTTGGGTCCCAAGAAAATATGATAAGTGGCTGGATACCTGATCATCCCCCCCTGTCAAAGTATTGTAAATATAGTAATTGAGAATCGCCCTGTTGCAGGTGATTATGCGATTGTGTGTGTGTGTTTTTTTTTGGTTCTAAATTGGTAGTCTGCTCGCAATTATCATGTTGTAAAAACTAAGGGTAGGGGAGGGGGGAAGGATACACAAGCTTGGGGTGTTTGGGTTGATACTTAAGTTACTCTTTATTTGTCAGTAGCAATATGTATTACTAGAATATGTCTAGACTTTCACTTCCCCGTCCATACGCCCACTAATAATATCTAAACACTGAAGTTCGTTCTTGTTAAACACTCTTTGACTATACGGTGCAGTTCTTCGGAGTTTCTTTTTCTTTAATTTTGAAGAAAAATTTACCGTTAAATCTCTGATGGGTTCTAATTAAGATATATAATGATACTAATTTTAATTGCCGATACGTGATCGTGGTATCCTTTCACCTTATTGTTATTGTTAATCAGAATCGACCTCACTGCACTCTAGGCAAACCCATAGGTGCTCAGTCTCCCTCAGCAAATGTCGAAGAGTATGAATGCTAATTGTACCTGTAGCACGCTGGTTGTACATATGACGGATGCATCCTCTCTCACGACCATTTCTGCTAGTCCCACGTTTGATGCAAAACTCTAACAGTCTCAGCCTTGTTGATTCATCCACTGCAGTGTCATTATCCAGTAGGCGATCATATTAATTGCCCTTTCCCTTATCCATATCCAGTGTCCCCACTATGGGTGCTCTCGAGGCCATTCTGTCAGCTCTCTCATTGCCACGTACCCCTGCATGATCAGGACAGTAGATCCACACCAGTTCTTCAAGACTTGATGATTCTATTGATTTTTTTCCATTCCTGCCGCAGCCATCCGTTCTGAACTTTCCGAAGCATGGCTTGAGAGTCTGACAATACAACTGCCCTGGTTGATGGAGTTTCAGACAGCCACCTCAGTGCTTCAGTAACTGCCTCTACCTCCATTATTATGCTGGAGGTTGTTGTCATGTAGGCTCCACTCTGTTCAGCAACGACTCTGCCCTTTATTCTTGCAGAGAAGCCCCATTCTGATTTCTCACCATGCACTACAGACCCATCAGTGTACACAATGGCGTCATCATCCCCAGCATGATCACTTATCAGCTGATTAATCTCAAGCTCTGCTTTTCCATTGTCCCACGATCTGCAATCTCTGCCAAGGCAAATGATGAACTTTCACCTTAAATCCTTTCAACGTGTAAATTAAAAGTGTCAAATTGTGTAGCTGTGCGTGTATGCCTGTTCCGTTGTCCCAGAATGGTAAGTTGCTCAGGTAACGTACGTCCTTAGTTAAACATTAAAACAATTAAAAATAAACACATCTCCATGTATTAGGAGGCTTACCAAACCAAGTGTAGTCGACTCGAATCAATCGACTCAGACTCGAGTCGGACTTAAGTCACAACATCGACTCGACTCAAGATAACTTGCGATTTAGGCATTAGCGACTTGCCTATTTTGGTGAACCGACTCGCTGTCTTCATTCATAATGCACTCTTAATTAAGGAGAAATAATAAATGCTTCGTTTTCAGCGATATCGCCCAAACATCACAGCGCGTACAACAATTCCATTGTTCAAACACACTTTATCAAACATTTGCTTATCAGACATAACTTGACACTGTTGCTAGACAAACGTCTCGAGACACAGCGACGGTTACAGCAAAAATATTCCCCGGCTATGTAAACATAACCATCCTGACTGCGGGGGGAAATATACCGTGCGCAGAGACGGATAAATATTTCCGGTGCAAAAAACTGGTGCAGGTGTATAATAAAATTGTATAT
This sequence comes from Oreohelix idahoensis, assembly GCA_024509875.1. NCBI lineage: Eukaryota > Metazoa > Mollusca > Gastropoda > Stylommatophora > Oreohelicidae > Oreohelix > Oreohelix idahoensis. Next base: position 265,096 of record JAMPIV010004575.1, on the reverse strand, counting down.
TACCAGAACAAGAACCAACATATAACAACTAGAACAAATTAGAATGACAAGGGAAAAAAAAACAAAAAACAAAACAAAACAATTAAGTCCATTCAATACTGTGACGTATAATGGAAATATAGCCTACAGTATCCGACAGTCTTTCGTGACCTCGTGGTGTTCTATGATTCGCGAGCAAAGCCATGCATTGACAGCCTGCGTTTACTCATTTTTAATCCACGCCTCTTTTCCTTGAGACGTAAACAAACGAAGTTGTTTACCAACTTCCGCGACCTGCCAGTCATAACAAGGAGCGAACCACGTTTGTTTTCCCGAGTTTCTCACGCGAGCTGATCTGTCAATCAACGGATATCAGACAGACGCACGTGGAATAACACCTGACCTTTTGAAGTGAGTCGCTCGGGAAAAAATATTTTTCCCGAGGACCTTTTGATGTTTGTACATACATGGGGAGATAACTCTGTGATCTCCAAAAGCGGGCCAAATCTACGTGAACACGTTACACGGTCCAAGTCTCTGTTGTCGAGTAGCAACGCCGACAGAGCGACCGTGGAAACCTTTTATCTTGGGAGTTTAGGTTTCTGATTTCTCTGCTATGTACAAGTGTGAAAATTAGCATCCTCTGGAGAGCAGCTAACCGGGATGGTATATAAACTATGTCTTCCCAAAACAGTTATCAGTTGTCGCTCAGAATTTTTCGAATAGTCTAAACATGTAGTCTAGAACCATTGTGGAAGGTGTGTTAATAGCCTTCGTGGGGATTTCATTCTAATTTTCTGGAAATATAAATTTGTGCTTAAGCATGTTAAAGTTTACCATTTTAATTCACTTAAAGTCTAGCTGTTAAAGACCAGTGGAAAATAACGCGTAGCTATTTGTTTACCAGTTGTTCAGTTTAATGATAATTTATCACCCACTCTATCACACAAGAAGAGACGTTTTAGTTGACTAATTATTACATTAGGCGCGACTGATAAGTGACAGAATAGAATTCACGTTATATTTCATTTTGTGTAATTTTAGTAAGTGACTGTTATCTAATACCATACGACGACCCACAGACGCCAACAATCTAATAGCTATTAATGACAGGCGATATTTGTTAAGTGCGTATGGATAATTAAATAATAATTGACATTGTGCGCTGATCATGATCGGGCAGGAGGGGAAAGGCTGCATACCTCAACCAAACCTGCACCCGCTAAGCAACGCATGATAGGAATAGGCTAGAGACACTGTGTGCCCTTTTAACTTTAATCAGGACTGACGGAGAGGATAAGAGATCGTCTTGTGCCCTTCCGGTGTACATATAGGTTGCTATCTATATTAGTAGCAGTTTTTTCATAAATGTTTTTCTATTCTTAAGCATGACCTGATCAAGGGTGACCAGCAGTCTATTTTGGTCCTTTTCTTCATTTACTGATTGGTGAATGTTGTCTTCTTCTTGGCTTACACGTCCCCAAGTTCATTTGTGAACAGGATTGGCCAAAGAGACACATAAACATTTTAAATAATAAAGTTAACTGGACTTACCAATACCCAGATATTAATTCAATTTTATCAGCCCACTGTGGCGTAACACAAATAACATTACCATCTGACTTTTGACAGTCGTATCAGCGGATTTATCCAGCAAGTTACGCTGTTTCAAAATCGTCACTCACCCCAGAGCCAGCCGATAGGATTTACAATCACCATCATAAATAACAGTTTTTTTTTAGCAACCAGATGTTTCCCTATACTGGAAGTATTTTCTACTGTTTACTGTGAACACAAGACCTTGGTTTTTTTTCTACATTAACTATTCGAGGTGACATTTATCTATCCAGGAATCAACCACCAAATTAGGCGTCCCCCTTATAAAATTTAATTATTAGAGGAGGGACTGGGGCCATTTGGCCAGTGGAAATTATGTATTCAGGAATTGTATGTCCAAGAGATTTTTTCATCAAGAGTAGGTAAGAAGAGCGAGTGAGTGGCAACGTATGTCAGAGAGAGTGAATATTTTCTTTGTTACAGGAAAATGGTATTATCTGGATTCTGCTTAAATATTGTTTATTTTACTGGATAGCTTTAGTAGGAACTTTGTTCTTTTCTTTACTGTCTATGCTATAACATAGTGCTAACCTTTGACCTTTGGGGGTTATTAACTTGTTGGGTTCTTTTTCTCTGTCGTAAATTTATATTTGAGATAGGTCTTAGAAATAGTGTAAGGTCCAACAACAGACAGATGAAACATGATGGTGAAGGCTCTGTGATACATACATAAAACACTCTAAAGGTTTCGAAATAGGTAGTAGAACTTCACTAACGGTGCTGGAAGAGAAAGGAACAGTCTAAAAAAATTACGGTATATGCACCGAATTTTAATATGATTCATGTAGTGACTTATTATCGGTATCACAATATTGTGTTTTAATTGATAGACTCTCTATCATGACTCAATCCTTTGGCTAAACAATTATTTGCCAGTTTCCAAATGTAATGTTATGATGTATGTATATAAGCATTACCTCGTCATCTACACAAGCACACACATGTTTCAGAAGGCACTCAGTAAAAGCATGTTCGGTTTGTAGTCATGTTTATTTACAGGATATCGTACATGTGAAGATTCGCATATATTACAATGTGTGGTTCGTATTATTAATGTATTATATTACATCCCCCCTTTTTTGAAAAAAAAAAATATTTTTGCACACATTTCCAACGAAATGTTTCATGTGAGAAAGGATAAGTATGTGTAATGCTCAGTGTGAGTATATATATGTCACTGTCTGTATCGGCTGGGAGGTGTCACTGTACGGCCAGAACGAGTGGTGTAAAGTGCTGGTGTTTCTGCGGAAGTCCCTGGTTTAGCTTGAGTTGGTTGTGATTTCGGCCTTGGCGCTTGTTGGTTTTGTGGGGCACCAAGGTCTGGAGTTACTGCATTGTCTGTTGAAAGCATGGGAATTCTCTGTTCTGTTGTATTCTGTGGGATTTCTCTTATGTCCACTCTGTTTCGCCTCAGGAGGTTGCTGCTGCTGTCTGGTCTTAAAGTATAGCTGCTGGGTTCAGGGTTTCTGGAAATGATTGTTGCTTTTGACCATGTGTCATTATTGTGGTTGTAGGTAGTCACATGCTGACCAGGATATAATGGTGGTAAGTCTTTAGCACATTTGTCATAGTTGGATTTCTGAACTTGCTGACGATGCTGAAGTTGATCATATGTGCTGTCTCTATGTTGTGGACGGAAGTGGACCTTAGATGGTAGAAGGTCTTTAATTCTTCTATCAAACATAAGTTCTGCTGGACTGTCGATCTTACTGTCTACCGGTGTTGTTCTCCATCTCAAGAGTGCTAGGTGTACATCCTCTGTTCTTGTTTTCTTCATGATTGACTTGATAGTTTGTATCTGTCTCTCAATGAAACCATTAGATTTAGGGTATCTAGGTGATGATGTTGTGTGTTTGATCTTCCAGTCCTTAGTGAAGTTTCTGTATGCTTGACCTGAGAAATGTGGACCGTTGTCTGATCTAATTTCATCTGGGATGCCAAACATGCTGCAATACTTCTTTGTAATGTCTGCAATAACAGCTGATGGTGAGGGTTGTGGAAGTTTCTCAATGATGGGAAATTTTCTGTAGTAATCAGCAATAATAAGATAGTCATTATTGTCGATTGAGAAAATATCAGTTCCTATAATGCTCCAAGGGCTCAATGGTATTTCTGATGGTATGAGAGGTTCTCTGCACTGCCTATTTGCATGTTCTTGGCAAATTGAACAGTTTTTACATAGTGTTTCTATGTCCTTGTTTATCTGTGGCCAGTAAACATCTTTCTTTGCTCTCAGTTGTGTCTTCACAATACCAAGGTGACTATTATGGAGCTGTTTAAGGATGATATCGCGTTGTGTTTCTGGTACAACAATGCGATCTCCTTTAAGGATCAGACCATCTTCGATGCTTAACTCGTCCCTCATCGAGTAGTATGGACGGATGTGTGTTGAAACTTCCCTTATAGAGCTTGGCCATCCATGGTATATCAGTTCTTTGAGAGAGTTAAGGATAGGATCTCTCATTGTGTCTTCTCTGATGTGTTCAAGCCGATTATCGCTAAACTTGACAAAATCAACTTTGATGTTTGGGGTAAGATCTGCTGTCTTGTTGGGGTTTGGTAGTTTGCTGAGAGCATCTGCAAGACCTATATCCTCTTTAATGTTGTTAATAGTTACCACACTCAGCTTTTCGCACATTGGTAAACCCAAAATTGCAGGTCCTTCAACATCTACCAAGTAAAATGTTGACGATGTCCATTCAGAGTCTCTGTATGAACATTCAAGTGTTACTGCTCCGAAACAGTCTATACTTGTTCCATTGTAAGCTCTTAGCTTTGTCCTGCCACTCCTACTTTTTACATCCCTTGTGGGAAATCCTTGCTCATCCACCTTGTCAGGCATGATCTGTCTGAATATTCTTAAGGGTAGAGTGTTACCTTGGGCACCTGTGTCTATCTTGAACCGAATATATCTTTCTTTGTGCATTTTAATTCCTGGTATTCGGAATTGTACCTTGCAGAAAGCCTGCGTTCTCTTTGGTTCATTACTGAAAGTTAGTATCTTCACAGTATCAAAACTGGAAGGATCACTTTCTTCACTGGAGTCAAGGTCCTCAGTTATCATAGAGTGTGTTTGTTTTGATGACTATCTGCTGTGAAGTTTGTGTTGAGCACTGTCTTGTTTCCTCTTGAAACATAATTTTATCCAGTGGCCCCTCTTTCTGCAGTAATGACATGTAGAGTCTTTAGCTGGACAGTGGTTTTGTATGTGGTTTAGGCCACAACATTTACACATAGCACCTCTGCTTGTGTTGTGTTTTCCTTGTTGCTTCGAACCAGTTGCTTTGTTTTGTTTGGGTTTATAGCTTTTTACTGCATCCACCTGGGCTGTTACTGTACCTTGCTGAATTTGTTTAATGTTTAGTGCTTGTGCCTCGTGTTTCCTGCCTTCATCCAGAAGTTGTTGTAAAGTTAGTGTATCACTCTGGCTCAGTATCCATTTCTGGAACTCTGGCATTGGTGTGCTGAGAAGGATCTGTTCGATAATTCGCTCTTTTTCTTCTTCTTTGTTAAATTTGCATACACTTGTTTTCTCCTTGATGCGAGTGAAAAAATCATCTAGACTTTCACCAGGTTTCTGTCGCAGGTGGTGAAGTTCTAATCTTGCCGCTCTAAAGTTCGTGTGCTTTATTATCAGACGTTTTTCAAATTCGTCCAATATGGCTGCGGGGTCTGTCGCCGACTCCACAGGCATGGCGGTAGCACAACTGTTGTAAATTTTCAAACCTTCATCGTCCAATGCTTCTAGGATATATGGAGTTAGGGTTTGTCCTTCCAGACCAGTGGTCTTGGAATATAGATCTATGCGTTGGCGCCATAACAAGAAAGCTTCACTCTTATCATCTTGACCGGCGAATCTCATTTGCGGTGCGTTGCGATATTGTTTCGCCGCCATGGCTGACCTCGATGACGAAAATTAGCCGAATAAACTGTAGGCCTACTCACGTGTTATCGTGTAGCTGTTTTGCGTCAGTCCGGTATCGACCGCTGCCACCATGTAATGTTATGATGTATGTATATAAGCATTACCTCGTCATCTACACAAGCACACACATGTTTCAGAAGGCACTCAGTAAAAGCATGTTCGGTTTGTAGCCATGTTTATTTACAGGATATCGTACATGTGAAGATTCGCATATATTACAATGTGTGGTTCGTATTATTAATGTATTATATTACACCAAACACACCTGCGCTCACACCAATTTGGTGCTTCACACACACACGGACGCTACGTGAATACAAACAATGGTTAACAAATATGGGTAATTTGGGCTTGGGTCTTCCAACACAGTACTAAAGTTTTATGATGTTTATTTATCATTTAAATCACAATCAAAACATTTATCAAGTTACAGGCAAAAATTATAGTACAGAAAATACAAAATACCAAGGTGGAAAGGGGGGGGGAGGGTAGGGTTGAATAGGAGTAATCCAAAAATGCCCTTCCCGGTTGAAATAGACAAGGGAAAAAACCCCAGTCCAAAAGACAGGTGGTTATCAGACAAATAGATAATTTAACCCAATGGTAAATTAACGTACTCTGATACGAGGTGTTACAATACTAGGTATCTTCTTCTTTGATCCATAACCGCCAACCGTCAAAGCAGTCAGCGGCCATCACGCCTGGTGGCGTCTTGTAGGGCAGCAACAAATTGATTCCACTTTGCTCGGTCGGCGGCCATCCTTCGTACAGTGCCCCAACTGTGGTTAATTCTTTGCATCTCAGCTTCCACGGTTCTCCGCCAAGTATTTTTGGTCGGCCTCTCTTTCGCTTTCCCTCGGGGGTCCATAGCATAGCTGTTCTTGTGATGGTATCAGGGTCCCTTCTGAGGACGTGGCCAACCCAACTCCAGCAATACTAGGTATAGGTGGTAGAAAAAGTCCTATTGTTCTCAAAAAAATGTTTTCCCTCTACTAAACAGATTTAAGGGAGGGGAAATAACCAAGGTTAGGAAATCCCACTTAAAGAAGAATAGTACAATAAACAAAATATTTACCAGGTGAACAAATTATAAATGGTTTGCAAATAATGCTCCTTCATTCATGCACGCTCGTGATGGCCAACACTCATTTTCTCACACACACTTACCGATCGTGGAATCTGGCACTCCATAGAAAAAATACAAAACAGCAATTAAACACTCGACCTAGGTAGTGTCTTTTTCTTCTGTTTCCAGCCCCAGATTTTGCAGGTGTATGCGGTTTGCAAAGTGTCCCAAAATCGCTGGAAAATGAAGCTTAAGTGTTCTTTGTTTCATTATATTAAAAAAGTTCTATTGGATGGCACGGTCACAGATACCGGGGTGAGAATGGTGTGGTCTCTTGGATTTAGTCACTGATGGTGGAAAAACTTCTTAAGCGTGATGACACGACTGACCAGTAAAGTAGGTTTTTCTTTGGGGGTTTAAGTCCAGTGAAGAAAATGTGCACAGTCAGGGTTCAGGAGATATCTACTCTCTTTCGCAGTAGAGCAGTAAAATAATATAAATATAGCTCTGGCAATGTTCTTCTCCAGTTAATCTTAATTTAATTGATGATGTGTTAAATTGTTCTTGGGTTTGCTTTCTTTCTGGTAAATTCAGTTAGCTGGACCCCACACAGGATCACCACAAGATTAAAATTTAAACTGTTCATCAAAATATCTGGAGGGTTTTAATAACCGAGTCTGGAGAACTCTATAAAATGTTTTTGCTGGGATGCAAAGGTTATGATCACCCTATATGAAAGATAGAAAAACATGAAATCATACTGCAAAAATCCAATAACATTCTAACGCGCGATAAATTTACCGTTAAGACTATTATATACACTCACATATTCAATTAGATATTTAAGAAAACACTTCGTGAGTCTAATGGTTAAAATGCAAATATATATAAAAGGTAAAGGTAAAGGAACCCGTTACACGCCCATTGTGGCATATTGGGAATATGGTGTTAGGCCCATATTATCTTGACCGTCGGCACACGAGGGGTGATGTGGTCGGCATCACGCCTATATATATATATATATATATATATATATATATATATATATATATATATATATATATATATATGTATATATATGTATATATATATATATATATATATATATATATATATATATATATATATATATATATATATATATATATATATATATATATATATATATATATATATATATATATATATATATAGAACTTAACTAAATTAGTTAGTTATAAATTCCTTCGCGACTTTAAGAGTTAATTTAAGCATTTCAGCATCTATTATCTTTGGAAATAATGTAATAGATATATCATTAAATTTACAGCTGGAACTTTGAAATGGGTTTATTTAATGAGTTTAAATTAACACACAATCCAGTGAAATAAAATGAAAGCACTAGACCACTGATCACTTTAACTACTATATTATACCGTTTAGCACAGAAAAGAATTCACTCCAATATAGCCAACAATTCAGATGGAATCTAGCAGGATTCAACTATACGCTAGTGTTTCTTTAAATCTCTGGCAAACGAATGATAAATGCATTTTTCAGAGGTCTTTATTTATATTAAATGGAATGAAAGATCGGGGGGACACGTGAAAATTTCACACCTTTTAAGAACTAAGGAGACTATCGAGATTCTGGGGGTCCTAACATATCATCTAACAATTCAGGGACAGCTGAGTTTCATCGTCACAATCGTCCCCTCTTTTGAGACATGAAAACATCTTTTCATGTTTCATTTATGACTATGAAGCTGCCCTGACCGGCAGCTTTAGGATGATTGGTATCTTCGATTTCGTCCTCTTCCTCCATAGTCCAGTTTCTACTCATTAAATCAGCCCCGACATTCTGTTTTCCCGGAATATATTTCATTTTGAAAGAGTACACGCTTAAAAGCAAAGCCCAACGCATGATCCTGGCGTTAAATTCCTTATTTGCGTCAAAAAAAAGCTAAGGGAGCGTGGTCTGTTTGCACCGTAAAAGATGTCCCGTAAAGAAACTCATGATATCGTCTGATGCCGTCAGTCAGAGCGAGACATTCTCTTTCAACTACGCTGTAGTTACGTTCAGCCTTGTTTAATTTCCGACTGCCATACGCAACTGGGAATAGCATATTCGGGTCGGTGTCTTCCGCTTGAAGCAATGTTGAACCGATGCCCTGACCTGACACGTCGACCCGCAATACAAAAGGTTTCTTGAGGTCAGGTAACCTGAGAATGGGGTATGCATACAACTGTCCTTTTAAAGTGCTGTACGAGTGTTCGCACTTTTGATACCACATAAACTTATCACGACGACCTTTCTTTGTGAGGTCAGTCAGAGGTGCTGTAAGTCCGTTGAAATTCTGGATGTATTTTTGATAATATGCACATAGTGATAGAAAAGAACGAGTGTCTTTCTTCGTTCGGGGCCTTTTTGCGGCAACTATTTTCTCCACGTTCTTCTTAACAGGCCACATGCAGCCGTGAGAAATAGTATGCCCCAGGAAGTATAGCTTTTCAAACCCGATGAGACATTTGCTAGGTCTGGCTGTGAGACCAGTTTCCTGTAGTCTCCTGAGGAGCATAGCTTACTTACTTAGTCGTTCCCCTTCTACCGTGAGGTGTAGAGGTTTGGAAGAGAGAGCGCCAGACCATTCCATCAGCTGTCTTCTTCCTGGCCTGGTTCCATTCTAGTCCTCGGTCCTTCAAAGATTGTCTAATGTTGTCCTCCCAGCGGACTCTGGGTCGTCCTGGAGATCTGGATCCCTGGCTCTTTGTTTCCCATGCCTGTCGTGGTAGCCGATCCTCTCCCACCCTGCAGACATGGCCAAACCATCTTAGTTGGTGTCGCAGATATAGTTGATTGTGCACTCCAATTGACATTGAATGAGAATCCAATTGTCGCATAAAGAGTTTATTATAGTAAGGAAGATGTGTAGAAAGCACATAGACCTTTAGACACTAGTTTTCACAGAGGTGAGCTAGTGTTGAGGGAAAGAGTTAACAGAAGAGCACAGGTTGGTGTCAGTGATTCTCTCACCTTTTAGACTGCCAACTCATGTATTTTTCTGGCGACGACTAACTCTTTCTTACTCAAATCTTTTTAAAGATGAACTAGTAGTAACAAGTAATAATACAAGGAGGGTTGAGAATGTTTTTCTGAACAGAACATACAATCTACTAAGTCAAACTCAGAATGAGGGTGAGTTACAGAATGTACATAATTACTTTAATTACAGTGGAAAATAAAATCAATGTTGACATGTACTTTGAAAAAAAGAAATACTAGGAAATTTAGAACTGTCAGTGTCTTTGGTTCAGATAAGAAGTAAGAGGCTATTTTCCTCACTGACTAAAAGTTTATTCCTATGGCTATTTCGTGGATAAGTGAATTCTGATTTTGGTCTGGGTTTTAAGTAGACTTATTTGCTTGGACTTCTCCTGGGCGTCACAGTAGGTAGGGATTACCAACTGGAGAATATGATTCAGTTGAGCAACAGTCCAAGAGATGACTAGGCTTTCCGTTAACCTGGTTGTGAAGTTGCGTTATGAAGTTCAGGTGCTGACGAGGTGTTAACTGCTTAAAGCTGTAGACTGCACAGGGTTGCTGACTAGTGATATCACCGCTAGGTTTGAGACGTAAGCACTAGTTCTCTCTGTAGCATAGAGCAACTAGGCGGTTTACTCGCAACAATTGACAGCAATCAAAATCCAGAAACTGGCTAGGATTCTGCAACTGGGCTGTGGAAGATAATGCAGGTAATCAATCTTCTGTTTTATACAGATATATTAACTACAGCCATTCTGGACATTTCGTCTCAGAATGGTGCCTAAATATATATTTACCTGAAACCATAACAGTCAGTCTTCCTTAAAAGCGACTGTCCGTTTGTTTACAAATTCCTGTCTAGCGGTAGTCTCACAATAAGGTCGGGTCAGTAAGGTCAACCTTTGTTATAAGCAGACGCCTGGCCGTGTGCGTCCATGCGTGACTGCATTGGAGGAATGCTATTTCATTCACTCGTTCCTTGAACAACATGGTTCTTCTCTCGTTCACAACAGTTTGCTTCATCACATTCCTAATACAATTAGCTTGTAGTACTTTCTCATATCAGCCAGTACTTACATCATTATAATGCATCAATAACATTCATAATACATAAAATGCAAAATAGCTATCAATCTAATGTAAAGAAATAAAACCACAATATTTAGTATTTCACACTTTACATCCATTAACTAATCCCTTGATATTAGAGTTAGCTAATTAAGCGAATACTGAGAGTTTGCTTACCGCTCAGGACTTTATCACAGCTTAAGAAATAGAACTTTAGTAGCGTTTTACACTCAGTCACAATATACTTGTCGATATGAGGTAAGTTGAGGTTTCTATTCTATAACTTATAAGCGTGCGTTGTCTTCCCAACGGTTCTCAGCAAGTGATCTTAAAATTCAGCATTCGTTCGCATGAAGTTAAAATATTTCCTGATTCCCACGCCAAGAGTTAATTATTTCCCGGCTCATGTTTAGACACGTACCATGATTTATCGTGAGTCTCCAGTTGACCACTGAACACGGAAATATAATACTCTGGGAACCACTGGTTTCGACCAAGCTAATAAATCGTATAGATATTTTTAAAGAAATGCTTTTAAGTGCCTTTGTAGAAGAAGCTAGAATTTTGATAGTATGACAGGACTAATAGTGAAGACTTGAAAAAAATAGCTAAAGACACGATCGCAGGTGCAACTATTTCCGTAGAGAACACAGACAAATGTGAAGGAAAAGAAAAGTAAGGAATTTTAACATAATCTAGACAAAATCTTCGAGCACTCTGTGACAGTTGGGACTGTTCTATTTGGGTCTGCAGCGGATGGGATTTTAGGCCTTGACGGATCGTCTGGTTGCGGACCATGTCTCTTCTTGTTACTTCAACCACTTTCCTCAGATACCTCATTTCTGAGGTTTGGATCTGGCTTTTGTGGGTTGTAGTCATTGCCCACGACTCGCATCCATATGTCAAGACTGGGACATAGGTGGAGCGGTATACAGCCTTCTTCGTTTTCTTACCAACCTCTTTCTTGCTGAGGAATCCACGATTTATGGCCTGAAAAAGTCTCCCAGCCGCTGCTTTTCGAGTGGCCAACTCTTCTTTGATGCCTCCCTTTCGGTCTATAATAGCTCCAAGGTATTTAAAGTGGTAGACCTACTCCGGGACCTGTTCTCCCAGCTTTCTTCTTTCTTCTCGTGATATCACCATGGATTTTGTTTTAGAGCTGCTTATGACCATCCCTCTCTTCTCCAGCATAGCAACCGTAGCAATATGTTCGTCATAGGTTTCCGATGCAATAAAGATGTCATCCATGAAATTATGGATATGGGGACTGTGCAAAGGTTCTAAACGCTTCCTCGTCATCCTGGTGAACACTCCTGGTGCGTTATGCAATCCGAATGGCATCACATTAAATGTGTAATGTCCTTCACTAGTGCTGAAAGCTAACAAAGGTTTAACTTCCTCCTTGACGGGTATTTGATAATAACCTTTACTCAGGTCAATCTTGGAGAAAATTCTTGATTTGCTACGCTTGGTAAACAATTCAGAAACAGTCTGGAGAGGTTCGGGCTGGAATTCCGTTAATTAATATGAAACAAATATAAAGGTATGTTATAAGGCACTCGTAGGAAATAAAGAAGTAGAACACTAGACAACAGAAAAACAACAGACATGAGTGGCTTACCCAGAATTTGAACCCTGGACCTTCCGTGCGACAACACCGCCTAGCTATGCAAGCGTTTAGCAACCGGTAATCTATACACAGCCAAACTTCCTTATTGGGCTTCTGCAACAGCACTACACTCGAACTGTAAGGAGATGTCGACTCACTGATAATTCCTGCCTGACGCAGCTTGTCTATTTCTCCGCGAAATGCATCAGCTTTTGCGTACGGGATGGGGTAAACTCTGGTTCGAACAGGGGTCTCGTTTGTTAATTTCATATCAAAATCGATGAGATTTGTTCGACCAGGAACATCCGTTAAGACTGCATTGTACTGTTTTAGTAGCGCCCTGGTTTCTGTTTGTTGTTCTTCTGAGAAATTGTCGCCGAACTTGACATCTTTAAAGGATTCAGTTGGTTGCAATGGGTACTCCATGCAACTATCATCATCTTCCTCGTCTTCCGTTGCTATGGCGACCGCCAGGAGATGCTCGGAGGACGGCACTGGTCTTTCCAAATATTTCTTAAGGAGATTTATGTGAAAGACCTTCTCCTTTCCTTTAATGGAGATCTTGTAATTGGTGCGTGAGATCTTTTTAAGGACGGTAAACGGCCCTAGCCATCCGATGCGAAGTTTATTGCTTCCGGTTGGAAGTAGCAACAATACTTTCTCCCCTGGTTGGAGTTCTCTCTCTTTTGCAGCTTTGTTGTATCTTTTAGCATGTTTAGCGCGGGCTTTCTTAAGGTTGGTTGTAGCTAGATCCCATCCTAGCTTTAACCTTTCCTTGAGCTCAGATACATATTTGCTTGCAGAGACGACTGTCTCGTCAGCCTTTTGGTCTGTCAGGGACCGAAGTAAGGCTTCTAGTGGCCCCTTAATAGGTCTGCCAAATAAAAGTGTAGCAGGCGGGAATCCCGTAGACGCTTGGGGAACCTCTCTGTAGGCGAATAAGGCAGCAGATATATATAGGTCCCAATCTTCCGGTTTCTCCTGACCCAGCTTATGTAACATCATGGTGAGGCTGCCGTTAAAACGTTCCACGAGCCCATTTCCGGTTGGATGGTAGGGACTTGTGTGGATGTGTTTGACCCTCAAGATCTTAAAGGTCTCCTCCATTAACAGGCTACAGAATTGGGATCCATTATTCGTCAAAACTTGTTGAGGGAATCCCAACCGTGTAAAAATTTGCACGAGGGTTTCTGCAACATGCTTGGAATCCATGCATGTTAGCGGTATAGCTTCGGCCCACATTGTGCAAGTGTCGATTAAGGTCAGGATGAACCTGTTCCTTCTTTTGGTCCTTTCCAGGGGTCCAATGATGTCGACAGCAACCCGTTCAAATGGAGTCCCTACTATTGGCATTTGCCCCATAGGTACTGGGGGTGTCAAGTGCTTGGGTGCTACATGTTGGCACTGGGTGCAGGATTTCACGTACCTGATAATCTCAGAGTTCATTCCTGGCCACCAATAGTGGGTTTTTATTCGCTGAATAGTGGCGTTTTGTCCCATATGTCCGCTAAAGGGAAGAGAGTGCCCCATTTCTAAGATCTGGCTTCTGTACTGCGTCGGTATTAGGAGCTGGTTATTCCCTGTATCAGGGTCGCCCGTTCTACAATACAATACGCTATCCTTCGAAAAGATGTCTCCGTGGTGTCTGGGGTCCTTAGCCATGGGCAGTTTTCTAAAGCAGGGCTCCAGAGTAGGGTCCTTTTGTTGCGCCTCCTTCAGTTCATTTGGCAACAAATTTGGTGCAGGCTCCCTCTCCTTCTTGGTTTGCCTTCTTGTGGTTCCGCTGCCACAATCGGCTCTTTTGGTTTCCCAACAAACACATATCTACATCCCAAGATAACTGGGTAGATAGGATCATCCATTATGGCCGCTTTAATAACACCTCTGACAAAATCAGAGTGTATTTCTACCAGTGCGATAGGAAGCGTCCTAGGTGCATTTCTCTTAAAAACTCTACATAGTTTGACGGTGTCCTCTGTCTCCTGACCGGGTTTGACTAGGTGCCTTGCGACAATACAATCAAAAGATAAGCCCGTGTCAAAAAGACAAGTAGTTGAGGTACCATTCAAAATTACACTTCCTCGCGTTGAGGGTCTGTCCCCCTCAGGTTGAGAATCACTGACATTGACTCTTCCTTGCGAGGCTATATGCAAACATCCGATGCTGTTTGGCCCGGTGTGCTTGCCCTGATCAGACGTCCCTGGTGTAGGTGTCTTCCCTTTTCCTTGACCTTGGTGGCCGCGTTGCCACATAGGCTTGGTGGGTTGATCAGAATTGTTGTTTGGGGGATATCAGGTTTTGTAGAATTTCTATTTTTCCTGGGGAGGTCTCTGAGTATTAGTTTCTCGTTGGTTATAGTGCTGAGAGGAATTGGAAGAATAGGATGACTGCTCTAGATTTTGTTTTCGAGATGGCTCATTTGTGGGTTTACGTTTAGTGCTGGGAAGTTCGGCCATTGCATTGGTATAACGTTCCGCCTTATTGAGGATGTCCTCAAGCCTGACTGCGCCCTGTTCAGCCAAAAATCTACAGGTTTCGTTTGACAAAGTTGACTTTATCTGTTCCACAAGAACAAGAAGTCCCTCATATGTAAGAGGTAATTCAGATAATTCAAGGCACTTTGTCATATAGCTGTGAGACGTGAAGAGAACTGGGAAATGTTTCCGTGCTCTCTTTTTGGCTGTTTCTGAACATTTGTAGAAATTTTTGGGCGGTTGTTAAAATGCTGTTTCTATATATACTGTTGAATGGTGTATAGATATGAAGTTGTATTGTTCCCTGTTCACACTGACATCAACTATTTACAGGACCACAGTGTTAAGAGGTATGGTGGTCTGTGGAAGCTCCAATGTTAAAGACTTGTTGTTGGCCCCAGCGTTGCTCGTCAGAGTGGTTGTTAGGAATAGGAATATCAACTCGACCTACGCAGTGGTGTGTAGACATAGAGTGAGAGTATAATACGCGAATGATGAAAGAGTTCGAAGAGTTGATAAATGTTCTTTTTCTCACTCATGTATGGCTGGAAGTCATCGACGCCAACTGCTGTGTACTTTTTGTTACAGTTTAATTGGACGTACACATTCGACAGCACGGATACAGTGACAAATCACAGGTTGGCATAATACATCATGGTACAATTGATAAATGGTCTTGTAATGATACATGGGCACTCGTTGCATAATAGCACAATGGAATGTCAGTAGACAAGCACTCAGTATTGCCCATATATATATCATCTGAGTTTACTGACAAAGCACGTCAGTCTATAAACAATATTCAAGATGGCTTCTAGACCTAACCTCGTCTAGCGAAGATTCCTTTAAATAATGTTCAGCACATATTTTTCATGTAATCATATTGAACCGCTAGTAATGGGTTCTCATCTGTAGCAGTGATCTCTGGACTCATCAAGCGATAGTACGGGGCATCCCTTTTCTCTTCTTGAAAGTCACAAAATATTTGGATACAAGATGGCTGCTGTCGTGAGCTGTCACTCACTTTAGGATACAAACTGGAATCTGTATCAAAGTTAATCCTACATTAAATGTTCTCATTGCTCTGTAGATTCTATCATGATGCAATGGACTTCAACATACAATATGGTGCTGCTAGAAATGAATGACATCTTCATCTAGTTAAATATTCCCTCAGACGTACAAATCGTGCGTCTGCTTATCGAAAACGATGGCTTCGTAAGATAGTTCATAAGAAGTGCTTTTGTTACCTTGGTATCAGAAATATGATTCTGCCATTCCTTGGCAATAAGAATAAACACTGGGGTAAAGCATACACGATAGGTCTAGACGACTATCACTTTCCCCTACACATATATCGATCACTTTTTCCGGCGACAAGCCGATACAGAAAACACGACAGCCCCCCATCATCAGGGCGAAGCCAAATCACACCCCTCTAGCCACACATCCGCTGAACAGCCTTTGACCTTTCTAGCGACAAAGAACATATAGTTCGACTTAGATATGTAAAGATATACAGATATAAGACAGACTCGTCCTACCTAGACAAACACTACACATAAATTCAGGCCATAGATATACTGAAGCAAGAACAATCTATTTCTACCCAAACAAAGAATAAATCGCAGTAAAACTGGATTCATCCGCGGAGTTCGATCGAAAGGGGCGAAACTCCTTTCAAGGGAAGTAACTCAATATTGACTTTTCCTTAAGCACTAAAAAGTATCTATTTTGTTTACAAAATATTTGCGAACATAACAAGCATACAAATGTATTATATTGCAGGATATCAAAGAGTGCACGTAACAGTCTTACCACACCTCCCGGGAAAAAAAAATGGAACTTTTTTTTTTTTGAAATACATCTAGGAGCAACGTACAATAGGCTCACAACGCATGGGTAATGCGCAGATGAAAATATCAGGAATAATTATAACGCCTAATATGAGGCTAAGTCGACTTATGAAGCGACTGGTGAGAATATATCTCATAATCTGAGAGAAATTGTTTCTCTACGAATAAATGTTTCCAGGAAGGTGTCATCAAAGTATAATACAATTCTGGCAATTACACAATGCCTAAAAAAATTCATACCATAATTTCGTATTAGATATCTTAAATTTATGATTTATGAAGAAAAATCATCAAAGCACAGCGGTGAATAAACATCAATGAACCGCTAAGTAGTGATACAATCATTATATTATTAAATTACAAATGTGTATCTATCTTGATATAGAAAGGAACTATTATAGACCTAGACATATCAAGAAGTCTAAGACCTAATAGTTATGTGGGATTATGTGGGCATCTTGACAGAATGTCTGCCATCACATTATCTGATCCACGAATAGCTCGCACAGAGAAATGAAAAGGTTGAAGAGCAATTGCATATCGAGTAGACCTCGAGCTCTTCAAATTCTTACTCTGTATAGCAGTAAGAGCTTTTTGGTCGGTTTCTACTATGAAATGTGCGCCTAGAAGGAATCTTTGTAGTTTCTTCTTCTTCTTCTTCGTTCGCCCTGAAAAGGACGGTGGTTGCGTTGTGTCTGTTTACAACGTAGCTGTGATATCTGCACCTTTCGGTCGACACATCCGACTTCTGCACGGCATTTTTTAGGACCGGGTTTGCCTTCCCATTTCGATCCACACTCGCTCAGCCAGCCTGCACAGCTGCAGACTGTTTCCAGGACCACCACGTGGAGGTGGAGTGCTCTGGTTCGCTGGTCCTGACGCAGGCAGTCAAGCTATGAGTCGCTGACTGCGGTCTCTATTGCTGCGTCTTGAGGTCCCCTTTGTAGTTTGAGAATTGACCAAACCATAGCTAATAGCTCACGGTCTAAAACCGAATAATTCCTTTCTGCCGCATTAAGTTTTCTGGAAATATACATTACAGGATGCAGAGTTCCAGAGTACTCTTGCATTAGTGCCGCTCCAATCCCAGTGGATGAAGCATCACTACGAAGAACAAATGTCTTATCTTTAGTAGGTAACACTAAAATAGGTGGTGTTGAAAACAATGTTTTAATCTTATCCAAAGAGGATTGGCATTCCTGGGACCAGTGGACCATATTAGGCGAACCTTTCTTTAGAAGTGTAGAAAGAGGTGCCATGATAGAGGATAGATTCTGAATGAATCTGCCATAAAATTGAATAAGACCTAACAGACTTCTCACCTGTTTTTTTAGTCTTAGGGATAGAGATGTTAAGTATCTTACTAGTATTATGGTCCTCTGTCTTTAGGAAACCATGACCAACTCGGTGGCCTAGGAAAGAAATTTCGCTAAAACCAATATAGGCTTTAGAGGGTTTCGCTGTCAGGTTGTGCTCGCGCAAAGTAGACAGCAATTCATCTAACCCTGAATAGTGATCTTCCCAAGTATCGCTGAAAAGACAGATGTCGTCTAGATATGCAATGACATCTGACCGATAAGATAGGATTCGGCGCATCATGCGTACAAATGTAGCTGGTGCGTTCATAAGACCGAAAGGCATAAAATTCCATTGGAACAAACCTCTAGGTGTTGAAAAAGCCGTGAGAGGTTTGGCGCGTTCAGATAAAGGAACTTGCCAATATCCTTTAGACAAATCAAGTTTAGTGAAAAAATGAGATTTGGAAAGTCGAGTAAGTAGCTCTTCCAGTAAAGGCATAGGTTCAGCATCGAACTTCGTTACTTGATTCAATTTGCGATAGTCAACGCAAAGACGTATGTTATTGTCTTTTTTTCGAACAATAACCATCGGCGAAGAATATGCAGAGGTGGATGTTTCGATTATTTTCAAATCTATCATCTCATCCAACTCTTTCTCGACCTGTGCTTGAAAATGTATAGGGATAGGATAAGGTCTAACCCTAATAGGAGTATGGTCAGTTAGAACAATGTCATGTTCAATGACATGAGTTTGTCCAGGGATGTCAGTGAGTACATCTTGAAATGTTTGCAACATAGTTGAAACTTGTCGCTGTTCTCCTAGAGACAAATCAGGAGAGACAGTAACGTTCTTCCATGATTCACTAGAATGAAGTGGGATCATTGGAAGAGGGAGATTTACATCTGAAAAACTCGTTTCCTCATCCTGTATCACGGACAGTGATGAGTAATGACCATGTTGTACTGGAGAATCGTCCGTTGCTTGGAAAATGGGTTGTAAATAATCCGGACGTTCATGGAATTCAGTAAGCATATTGATGTGGAAGGTTTTATGCTTCCCATCAATATCGACAATATAGTCGACATCGGAAATTTTCGATATTATATCGTACGGACCTTTCCAAGAAATAAGTAGTCTGTTTTCCCTACAAGGTAGTAGTACAAATGCTTTGTCCCCAGGACAAAGTTGTCGTAAGCATCTCTTCTTATTGGCAAATTGCCTCGCCTTCTGTTTCGCAAATTCAGAAGAAGAAGTTGCTAATTTGCATGCTTCGATAATCTTTTGTCTCAACGCGATGACATATTCGTAGGATGACTTTGTGTCATCGTCAATATTGTCAGCTGTTATGAGATCATGAAGCAACGACATAGGGCCGCGCGGTCGCGCGCCAAAGACAAGTTCAAAGGGAGAAAATCCTGTATGTTCATTGGGGACCTCTCTGTAAGCGAAGAGGGCCGCAGGTAAAACTCTGTCCCAGTCTTGAGGATGATCCTCAGTTATCTTCCCTAGTAAGTTTTTAAGTGTTCTATTAAGGCGTTCGACCATCCCGTTAGACATAGGATGGTAGATACTACTTAAAGATCTATCTATCTGCAGAGTAGACATTACTTGAGACATGGTATCTGATATTAGTTGGGTGCCATGGTCTGATAATATCTCTCCGGGGAAACCCAGACGAGAGAATATAAGCCAAAGAGCATCTGCAATATCAGCAGTAGTAATGCTCTTCAGAGGAATAGCCTCTGGCCAACGTGTGCACATATCAACACACGTCAAGATAAACTGATGTCCTCTGGCAGACTTGATCTTAAATGGACCAATAATGTCTATGGCCATTTTTTGAAACGGCCGAATAGGAATGTCTGCCGCCTGAATGGGTGCAGCATGGCGTGGACCTTTGGATTTAACTTCCTGACATACTTTACAAGATCGACAATAAATCCGTATGTCCTTGTTTACCAATGGCCAAAAGAAAGCCGCAAGAACTCTTGACTTAGTACGGGAAAAAACCATGTGTCCAGCACACTGAGAGTCGTGAGCGTGCTGCAAAATTTTAACTCTCAAATTCTTGGGAACCAGGATTTGAGAATGACTTGACGTAATGGAGTCTTGAACCATACGTACAAGTACGCCATTCTTCTTTGTAATCCAAGATTTACGACTTGTGTCTTTATTCGGATCACCTTTAGTTGCAAGAATGAAGAATTTCTTCAGAGTGGGATCATCTTCTTGCTGTTTTATAAACGAGTCACGAGAAATTACCAAGGGATCATCTTGGTTATGCTCTTCATTATCTTCAGTAGATGAAGTTTGAGGCATATTAAGAGCTTGAGCTCTAGTGACTACAGCGTTAGCAATCTGCATGTTTTGCTTTTCCCAAGCGGAAATTTGTTGCGAAGTGCATTCTTTGACTCCATGAATGCGACCGATGATGAGGTCAGCGATCGGATTCGGAAGAAGACATGCGTGTACATCTCCTGTAAAGAAAGGAGTAGCAATCCTAATGATAGCAGTAGAGTATTTCTCTAATGTGCCGCCAAATGTTACACATTTGACTACTTGTCCAGTGGCACGGGAAGGATCTACGAGTGACTGCCTAACACCAATTGTGGTGCATCCAGAATCAAATAGCACGGAGACTGGATTGTTATTTACTAAACCCTTATGTAAGACAAGAGAACCTCTTCCATCATGCGCGACTGATGCAGGAAGAGCAGGAAGAGGATGGCCGCAGCTTAAAGTAGACACTGTGGTTGGCTCAAATAATGTTTTGCATTGGGGGCACTGAGATGCTCTCCCAAAATCAAAAGCGGAACATGCCATATTACTAGCGTCATTATTATCTTTACTCTGTTTATAGGCTCCATGAGACTCTTGCTGTGCAGAGTTTGCCTGAAAATGTGGTTTATGTCTTCTGTTTTGAGATCTACCTCGGTTATTATTACCTCTGTAGTTATTGTTACCTCTATTGTAACCCCTATTTGGGTTTGAGTCATAGTTCTCTTGGTTACCATTATCATATTCATTATAATGAGTATCTCTGTAATTATGATCTTGTTGACTCCAAGACGGATAACTCGGATAGTTTCTATAATTACTTCCTCTACGGAAATTCCTATAATTGTGACCACCCCTGTGTCGAGAGCTATCAGCTCGTCTCCAGTTCTTCGACGAAGAACCCTGAAATGATTGGTTACCTTGGTTTTGATAACTATTATGGTTACCTTTTTTTTCAAATCTGTTTTGAGGTCCCTGAAATCTGTGTGAATAATTGGGATTGTATGGTGTTGCTGAAGCAACTGGCATACTCTCCTTAATCTTAGTGTTGCCAAAAGTCACGTCGGGGTGTGCAGTGACATATTGGGAACAATATTCTTCCATTTCCTTTAGTGATTTGGGTTTACGCTCATGTATAAATTCAAGGAATGGTTTGTTAACACATGACATAATCTTATCTCTGAGCAACAAATCCATAAGTCCTTCATAAGTTTTTTTCTGTTTTGGAAAGCTCAATCCAGCGATCGACTGTGAGACGTGCCTTTGCAATGAATTCTGAGAATTCTACACCTGTCTCAGGCACCATCGTCTTAAACAAAAGGCGATAGCCTTCCTCACTTAGCTGGTATTTTTTTTATCAAAGCCGCCCTAATGACATCATAATTATCCTTATCTGCTTCTCCTACAAGGCATAATCTAGTCAGAGATTCACCTTTCAAGTTTTCTGCTAATTGGTTAGCATATTGTGATTTATCCACATTATGAGTACGACAAGAACGTTCAAATCTATCCAGCCAGAATGTAATATCGTCACTGGACTGATTGAACGGTGGCACCTTAACCTTGTAAGTAGAAGGTTTACCATTACCACTAGATGCCTGATTAACATTACTCATACTTGTCAATCTTAATTTCTCTAACTCAAATTCATGTTCTCTTATTGCTTTTTTTTTCTTCAGCTTCTCTGTCTAGTCTTTTTTGTTCTGCAGCAGCTTCACTGTCTAATCTTTTTTGTTCTGCAGCAGCTTCATCTTTTCTTTTTTCTTTTTCCATTTCCATCTGGAATCTTTTTTTCCTCAGTCTGTATCTGCAATTTCTTTAGTTCAGCAGCAGCAGTAGCTTCTAATTTTTTCTCTTCAGCTTCTCTTTGCAATTTTTTTTCTTCAGCTAGAGCTTTTCTTTCCTCTGCAGCAGCAGTTTTTCTTTCTTCTGCAGCTAATGCTTTGTCATATTGAGCAATTGCAAATTGTTCTAATTCCATACCAGTCTTATCAAGGGATTTCCCTTGTGCAATGAAGTATTCTAATGTAGACATGATGTCTAACAATAATACTAATTACCTGAAACAATAATAATACCACAAGTTCTTAATGACTTGATTAATCAGTACACTATCTCAAACTCAGTGGGTCACAAGCCTTAATAAGGTCTTGTATAATTTCTTGTATACCAGTAATAATAATAAAGTACTGTTTTATACCATAATCCAAGTGCAGTGCACAAGCAATAGTGTCTTATGAAATATACCTATATAAAACATATGTCAACCAACAGCATACATAAAGCACAAATAAGACTGACAATATGAAAACATTTGCAGAAATCAACTAAATCAAATAAGGAAATCAATGAAAATAATCACCGAATCTGCAAGGAATAACAACACAAATGACGTCACAGTGTATATAAATATAAATTGTGTATACAACTAAATAACAGGAAAGGGGAGACCTACAAATACAAACAAATCGAACAAAACTAAAGAACAGAAAAATATTACAAAAATAATGATGGGTACAGGTCGTCACAGCTAACACAAATAGCAACTAGTTGTTGCAAGCAAATTTCCAATTAAGGAAATTGCACCTAAAGAAAACGCCCACAACGGACCCTCTATGACGTGGGATATTCTGTTGTGAGGACACCGCCCAACCTAAACACAACCCGCTGACATATAAACTAATATACTATACAAATAAATAACATATAACATATAATCATAAATGCATATATCACGTGTGTAATATATATAAGCACTGTGTTGCAGATAGGATGCTCAGTTATACATTAAATAATGAAATGTGTTGGAAAGAGTTTCAGTTCATAAATATAATGGCACAGTTTCTGAATAAACAAAGTAAACTGCCACTTTAATCAATACTAGATTTTTGATTTAATCTATTACAATGTTCAACAATATTAGTATCAGAAGGTCCAACGATGAAATTTACGCACTTATGTTCAACAATACTGCAACAATAGAACAGTTTATGGCCTTCAAAGTATCATCTCTGTACTGTGAAACTCTGTAATGTCTAAGCGTAAAAATGTCAACAACGCTGACCTAGATACTGCATTCACTTGATAGGTCACGTGACAAAGTGTTGATAAAGAGCAAACTAATACTGCAAGTGTGTCGTATCAGCCACAGGAAACGGTCTGGTATCGGTAGTCTGTTGACTTCTCAACTTCTGCGAGGTCAAACCCAGAAAGCTGGTCCACCAGTGTTAAAAGGTATGGTGGTCTGTGGAAGCTCCAATGTTAAAGACTTGTTGTTGGCCCCAGCGTTGCTGTCAGAGAAGTTACGGAAACTCAACATCAAATGGTGTGTACAAACTGTTGTCTACACAAGAAGTGCGGATGGACATTCAAGACTCTGTTGGATGTGCGTCTCTGTGGGCCAATGTTCAGTTCGCAATTGACTAAGCATGTGGCAGTCTTGCAGGATGTGTTCGGCTGTCTGTGCTGCCTGTCCACACGTACATAGGGGTGATGGGACCAATCTCAGTCTGTATAAGTGACTGTTCAGTCTGTTATGTCCTGTTCTCATGAAAAGGATCACCTGTTTTGATCGATCAAGATATTGATGACTCTTTGCAATCAATTTTCAGGCCTTGATAAGGGTCTTCTTTTCCTGGAATGTGATTGTTTGTTCTTTTTGTTCCTGTGTTGCTCCCTCTTTTGCTAACATATCTGCTCTCTCATTTCCTGGTATGCCACAGTGTGATGGTATCCACTGTAGCACTACCCTTCTTTTGATATTTACTTCGCATAGGACTTTGTTTAATTCTGGCAGTTTATCACTGTTGAGGGCTTGCAGAACTGACTTTGCATCGGTAAGGAATACAACCTGCTGACATTGGCTTATTGTGTTATTTATTATTCCTGCAGCAATGCTTATGGCCTGTACTTCAGCAGCATAGTTTGAACAGAATATTCCAGTAGGTGAACAGGTGGATTCATTTTCTTTGTCTGGATAGACCACATAAACTCCTGCGCCTCCGTTCTTCACTGCTCTGGTTGCAGATCCATCAGTATATACTTGGATCCATGCTTCTCTGGGGTATAGTTCTTCAATCCTGTCACATGCTGCTATTTTCCTTTGGAGAGTATTTAGCTCTCCCATGGGGCAGGTGGTAGTTATGGAGGTCTTAATACTGAAAGATGTTGTTCCCATGGGGTTGGGAGGAGTGCGGGGAGTTATTTCCTTAGTGATGTCTGGTAATTCATCCTTGTATCTTCTACTAAGTTGTCTTGGAACGGTGCACAAAACTACTTCTCTTCATCCTCCCACGTGCTAAATCTCCAAATCTAGTTTTCATTGGATGTGCAGGCATGTTCTTGTACTTTTCTGCTTGGATCATCGTCTTAGTGTCTCGTCTGTATAATAATGGTGGAATGCCTGTGATTTTTTCCATTTCATTTATTGGTGTGGTCTTCATGGCACCCGTGATCAACCGAAGCACTTGATTTTGTACTTTATCTAAGGCTTGTAGGTGTGATTTGGCTGCTGTAGACCATGCTGCTGATCCGTACTCTAATATAGGTCTGATTGCACCAGTATACACATTCTTTAGTGTTGTTTCGTTAGCACACCAAATTGATCCAGCTATTTTCCTAAGTCTGGAAAGTTTTCTTCATCGCTTTAGCCTCTGTTCTCTCGATGTGGTGCCTCCATGTCATTCTCTTATCTAATGTAGTGCCCAAGTACACCGGTTCCTCATCTGTTTGGACATGTATATTTCCAAGTCGAATCTCTCCTGCTTAGTCTTTGTTGGAGAGCGTGAAAAGTGTTGTTGATGATTTTTCAGCGTTGATCTGCACCATCCATTTCTCTGCCCATGCTGCTATGTTGTCTGCTGCCCTTTGTATTCGCTTATTAGCGATAGTTAGAAATGTTCTTCTACACCACCACACCACCAAGTCGTCAGCGTATAGGGCAGCTCTCAACCTTGTGGCAGATCGTGGATGAGGTCATTGATGAATACAAGGAACAGGGTGGGAGACAATACTGAGCCTTGAGGAACTCCATGTTTTAGGAGGATTTTTACTTGCTGTTGTGACCTTCCATAGTGACTCATCTGCTTTCCGATTGTGTAGGAACGACTGGATCCATTTTCTCATATTACCCTTGATTCCGTTCCTTTGCAGTTTTACTATTAACCCGTCTTTCCTGATACTTTGTCAAAAGCTTTTTTGGAGATCTATCCATAGGGTAAAGACTTTTCTCTTTTCTTGGAAGGCATCTTCAACGATCTGTGACAGGTATGTGATTTGGTCTTCTGTGCTGCTGCACTCTCTAAATCCTGCTTGTTCTGGCACTAAAATTTTCTCGGATTCCAAGTACCATTTCAATCTTCTGTTGATCATCCTCTCCATTGTCTTACATACAGCTTGTTAGGCTTATTGGTCTGTAGCTGGTGGCCTTCCTGTTGTCTTTTCCTTTCTTTATGATGGGACACATGAGCGCCTCTCTCCATATCTGTGGCACACTGCCTGTCATCCAACTGTAGTTGTATATTTGCAACAGTTTGCTCATTGCTGTATATCCTAGGTGTTTTAGCATTTCGTTGGTTATACCATCCGGGCCTGGTGATTTCCTGTCTTTAAGTTTCCACACGGCTGTTTTTAACTCGTCCATATTGAAAGGTTTGGACATAACGTCCGGACTGTTTCCATTAGTTCTAGTGTGGATTATTTCTTGACGAATGTCTCGTTGTCTGCGTAAATTGACGGAGATGTTACTTTCATTTCTGGAGGATTCCGCAAATATGTCTGCTGCTTGTTTGCCGGTATATAGTTTCCCTGCATCGTCTAGTGTAATGGTTTGTCGTTGAGAATTGTTATCGTCATTCAATTGTTTAGTGAGTTTCCACAACTTTCTCCTTCCTTTTCAAGGTTTAGTTTATATGTTTTTTTCCTTCCAGCTTCTCCTCTGGGCTTCTAGCTTTCCTTTAATGAATTTTGCTTTTGCCTTTTGTAGCATGATATGGTTCTGTTGGGATGGTTGTACCTCTGCAGTGTGCCTTGCTTCATTCATATCTTCATGTAGGTTTTGTAGTGTGTTGGACCAATATGGTACATAGTTCTTCCTCGCTCCTCTCGGTATTGTCTCCTTTGCTGCCTTGAGTACTCCATTATTAAAATCCCAGATGACTCTGTTAATGTCTCTGTCTAGTACCTTAATATCTTTTGTAAGCAGATTTGCTCTGTGTTGATAAATGGACCAATTTGCTTTTTTATAATTCCATCTTGGCTGACTTGGACTTGTATTAATTGTTCTATTAATTTTGATGAATACAGGACGATGATCACTTCCACCGAGTTGTTCTCCTATTTCCCTTTCCACTATCCCAGCCAAATCAGGTGTGCAGAATGCCAGGTCTGGAGTAGAGGTGCTCGGCCATCTTCTGGAGTAAAAGGTTGGAGGATCATTAGGGTTGTTTAGCAGGGTTAGGTTATTGTCGTCTTGCCAGTTTTCTATCTCTTCGCCCCTTCTATCTAGCTGGTTGTATCCCCAGCTTTGGGAATGGCTGTTGAAGTCTCCCACCGCTAGGAAGTTGCCAATGGGGACATCTATGCTAGTCATGTTCAGTGGTATGTCATTGGGGCAGTAGAAGTTTAGGAGATCCAGTTCCAGAGTGTTATGTTTTAGATGGATTACTTGGTATTCTGCACCTTCTTTATATGTCTTGGATTCTATAGCGTTGAGGTTATTCCTTATCAGTGTTAGTATGCCACCCTTCTTCCGATCTTTTCTGTCAACTCTGAAGCATTGATAGCCCCGTATCTTAAAATGTTTTCCTTCCTGTAGGTGGGTTTCTTGTATGCAGCATATGCTAATTTCTTTCCGAAATAGGGTATTCTCTAGTTCAGTCTTTTTGTTGTTGACTCCCTCTGCATTCCAATGCATGACATTCAGAGGGGGCCGTCGTCTTATCTGGTTGGCCAGTTACTTTCTCCTTCCGCCTCCTGGCTCCATTTGGCGGACTAAGGAGACCTCCAGTAGCTGAGGGTGGATTCTGTCGAGGCTCAGAATCCGGCACTGCTCCTGCCTGGAGGGTCGTCACAGGGCGAGCGCCATAACGATAATTTTTTGACATCTGTTGTGTAGACATATTAAACCAAAGCGGGTTGCATGGTACCATGGTTGCTGGTGCGCCTCCTGGCCTGGTACATCTGACTTCAGCACCTGTTTCTTAAGGCAGAGTGTGCTCATGCCTCCCCCTCTGGCTGGGGGATTTGATTTTGCCTTTACCTCGTTTGCTGTCCCATCTTGCCTCCCGCTGGGGTTGATACCCAACCTTCGGCAAGATTACTGGGTATAACGGGGTCCACCACGAGTAGGTGAGGTAGACTTGGGCAGGAGAGGCTAAGAGACATGTTGAGTCTTGTATTGCGCATCACTGCCCCATTTGGACCCCAGTGAGAGTATAATACGCGAATGATGAAAGAGTTTGAAGAGTTGATAAATGTTCTTTTTCTCACTCATGTATGGCTGGAAGTCATCGACGCCAACTGCTGTGTACTTTTTGTTACAGTTTAATTGGACGTACACATTCGACAGCACGGATACAGTGACAAATCACAGGTTGGCATAATACATCATGGTACAATTGATAAATGGTCTTGCAATGATACATGGGCACTTGTTGCATAATAGCACAATGGAATGTCAGTAGACAAGCACTCAGTATTGCCCATATATATATCATCTGAGTTTACTGACAAAGCACGTCAGTCTATAAACAATATTCAAGATGGCTTCTAGACGTAACCTCGTCTAGCGAAGATTCCTTTAAATAATGTTCAGCACATATTTTTCATGTAATCATATTGAACCGCTAGTAATGGGTTCTCATCTGTAGCAGTGATCTCTGGACTCATCAAGCGATAGTACGGGGCATCCCTTTTCTCTTCTTGAAAGTCACAAAATATTTGGATACAAGATGGCTGCTGTCGTGAGCTGTCACTCACTTTAGGATACAAACTGGAATCTGTATCAAAGTTAATCCTACATTAAATGTTTTCATTGCTCTGTAGATTCTATCATGATGCAATGGACTTCAACATACAATATGGTGCTGCTAGAAATGAATGACATCTTCATCTAGTTAAATATTCCCTCAGACGTACAAATCGTGCGTCTGCTTATCGAAAACGATGGCTTCGTAAGAGAGTTCATAAGAAGTGCTTTTGTTACCTTGGTATCAGAAATATGATTCTGCCATTCCTTGGCAATAAGAATAAACACTGGGGTAAAGCATACACGATAGGTCTAGACGACTATCACTTTCCCCTACACATATTGAGATCACTTTTTTCCGGCGTCAAGCCGATGCAGAACACACGACAGCCCCCCATCATCAGAGCCAAGACAAATCACACCCCTCTAGCCACACATCCGCTGAACAGCCTTTGACTTTTCTAGCGACAAAGAACATATAGTTCGACTTAGATATGTAAAGACATACAGATATAAGACAGACTCGTCCTACCTAGACAAACACTACACATAAATTCAGGCCATAGATATACTGAAGCAAGAACAATCTATTTCTACCCAAACAAAGAATAAATCGCAGTAAAACTGGATTCATCCGCGGAGTTCGATCGAAAGTGGCAAAACTCCTTTCAAGGGAAGTAACTCAATATTGACTTTTCCTTAAGCACTAAAAAGTATCTATTTTGTTTACAAAATATTTGCGAACATAACAAGCATACAAATGTATTATATTGCAGGATATCAAAGGAGAGTTTAAGACTCCAACGGGAACTCTCTAACCCATACAGATTTGCCAACCTCTCGAAATTCTCTAGGAAGGTGTCAATTTTCTCATTGGGGCTAGGGAAAGACTCTAAAGTAAAAGACATCGCAGTTAATTGGGCAGATTGAGTGCTGGAGAGATCCGTTGACTGAAACTGGGGTGAAGACGGCTCTCCATTATTTGAAGTAGAAGAGCCCCAACTCTCTAAAGCCTTAAGTGCCAGTTCGTGCTGTCTCTCTCTCTCTCTTTCCCTGCGAGCTTCCATCTCTGCCTCAATTCTCTTGTGTTCCAGTTGACGTTCTTCCCTCTCTTTCTCTTCCTTCTTCTCAGCTTCTGCTTTCTCCTTCTCTGCTCTATCCTGTGCTTCCTTCCTCTCTGCTCTCTCTTGCTCCGCATCATACCTTTCAAGTTCCGTGTTTACAAACAGGTTTGCGGCTTCTCCCTCTAATCCTGACTCTTTCGCCTCCAGTCTCAACATGGATCCCATCTTAATTCTTTTTGCCATGTCAAAGAACTAGATGCTTCTACTACTAGAGAATAGTAAGAATAAACAAGAAGGGAAAAAACTCAAAGCTGCTACGAGAAAAACACTGGAGTATAAATTACTTGTGATACCTCCTACCTTGTAATGTGCTAACTTATCGCTGCTATTATCTGTCAGTTAAGACTCTTAATGCAGGCTACTATGCCACGTTAAATGGTAAGTCAACACTAAAAGAAAAAATTTACTTTTACTAACAGTAGAGAAAAATTTATATTAAAACAATTTAAAGGAAAAATCTCTCCACATGTAAGCCTACCTTGCCGTGGTTGGAGAGCTTGAGCGCCTCAATGATCCCGGGAGCTATGCCGGCGGGAGTTTTACTCCTGGCAGGGTCACCCAAGCCGGACAGGTCCTGGGTGAGGGGCCAGACTAAATGGGCTGAGGAGTGGGTGGAACCCTATAGGTGTAGATGCAGAACCCACCGGCGAGTGGTACATGCTCTGGTCTGCACCAATCCACCCCCACTTCATGGGTTAAATGCTTTCTTGCCTCATTCTTCACTGTTTGTCGTCTATCACGCCCATGGCGACCGTTGCCTCAATTGGCTGTGTGTGGTGTACCCGGAAACGGGGCCTCCCAGTACTGAGGCAAAGTTAAGTCCCCGATGTCACTTATCGGTGCAGAATTGAGAGAGATGGCTGAGCATCACAATCCCTCCTGTGTTGCAGCATGATGAGAACCCAGCATTGCACACTGAGCTTGGGGGGATCACTTGGGCACCAGACTTAATACTGGCTCTTGACTGGATGGCCGCATGCAGGAGATTTCTACAATGGAGGGTTGGCAGGTGGTGGGTATCGGGAAGTGGCTCTGTGCAGGACGTGAGGATTCCTTGGGAGAGCCCCGAACCAGAGCACAGCATTGTGCAAGCTCTGCATAGTTGGAGAGCCCCCTGGATGACGGGGAATGCACAGTGTGCTACCCCACCTATCCCCAACTGCTAACTTAGAACCAGAAGTGGGGTCCTCTGTATGCGTGCCAGGCCAGGATAAAATGCCTGGGAAAGAGACTGGAGCTCAGAACTCCCTAACTCAAAGTTGCAGGATGGCAGAAAAGCCACGGGAAAGACAGGGCTATTTTGAAGATAACGCAACCATATTTTCACCATACCAGCTCGGACGCCGCCTCGGTAAACAAGGTCCGCGCAGAGCAGTGACACCCCCAGGCTGCTTGCGAATAGTCTACTACTGGGAACATAAACAGATTAGGGATGAGCCCACTCTCCCGTTGAACAGGTGCTAAAGTCGTAGATACTGGGCCAGAAGGCGCACCGGAAACCACAGTATCATGCAACTCGCTTTTTTTTTCTATGGAGAGTACACCGTCAAATAAATCTCGTTCTGGTGCTCGCCCTGTGGAGCTCCACCAGGCAGGTGCAGTGCCGGGCTCTGAGCCTCGACAGAGCCCACCCTCAGCTACTGGAGGACCCTCTAGACCGTCTTGTGGAGTCAACAGACGGCGGAGGAGAACTACTGACCAAAACAAAACAGAAAAAGAGAAACCCAGAGTGCCACTTGTCATGATGCACTGGAATGCAGAGGGAGTGAACAGCAAGCAGGCTGGATACAGCAAAAAGACAGAGCTGGAAAACATCTTGTATGAGAAGCAAGTCAGTGTTTGCTGTATCCAAGAGACTCACTTGAAAGCAGATCAAACCTTTAAAATAAGGGGATATCAATGCTTCAGATCCGACAGACAAGATAGACGAAAAGGAGGAGTACTTACTCTTGTAAGGAATAACATTCCTGCACACGAAAGGAAAACCTTCATGGATGGAGCAGAATATCAGCTGCTGCAGATAAAGGTAGACAAGATGGAAAATAGAAACTCCTGAACTATTACTGTCCGAACAACAAACCCCTGAGTCTCAGCTCTATACAGGTACCAGCCACCAACTTTATAGCAGTTGGAGACTTTAATAGCCACTCCCAGAGCTGGGGCTATAACCATCTGGATCACAGAGGTGAAGAGGTTGAAACTTGGCAAGATGATCACTCCCTAATCCTAGTCAATAATGCCACAGATACTCCTACCTTCTACTCCAGAGGATGGCACACAACCTCAACACCAGATCTTGCCTTCTCCACACCAGATATAGCTGGATCTATTAGTAGAGAAGTAGGAGACCAACTAGGGGGAAGCGACCATCGCCCAATCTTTCTTACTGTCCAGAGTGCAACTCTCAGTACAGGCCCAGCCATTACAAGATGGAACTACAAAAAAGCCAACTGGGGTTTATTCAGGCATCAGGTGAACACGCTGCTGTCTACCCTCAAGGTACAGAACAGAGACATTAATGAAGTGGTAAAAGACTTCAACAGATGCATACTACAAGCTGCAAAAGAAACCATTCCCAAAGGATGCCGGCGTAACTACATACCATACTGGTCCAGCACACTCCAAGAACGTCAGGAAGCTATGGACAAGGCTAGAAAGGACGCAGAGTCTCAGCCTTCACTTGAAACTCACAACAAATGGAAAAAGGCTGTAGCAGAGTTTCAGAGAACAAAGCTAGAAGAAAAGCGGAAAAGCTGGAGAACTAAAACGGCATCGCTGAACCTTGAGAAAGACGGCAGGAAACTTTGGAGATTAGTCAAGTCTCTAAATGAAGAGCATTCCTCACCAAGGCAGACTATCACATTGGATGAAGGTGGCAAACTTTTCAGAGGAAAACAAGCTGCAGACTTGTTTGCTAGAAGATACAGTTCAGAAAGCAACTTACCCATTAAACATAGACCATCAGAGAGAGATAAGAAAAGAAATACTGGCAACCATGGGACAGACAGATACTCCTGCCCCAATGAGGGAACCCATCACACTAGGAGAACTACAGAAGGCTATTTCCAAGCTTAAGTTTCAAAAGTCACCCGGCCCAGACAAAATCAGCAACGAAATGCTAGTAAATCCTGAGCTCAGCAGCAAAGACAAAACTGCTTGAGATATTCAACCACAGCTGGTTGAAAGGAACGGTACCCCAAGTATGGAGAGAAGCCATCACAATACCCATACTAAAGAAAGGGAAATGTAAGACCGAGGCTGCAAGTTACCGGCCAATCAGTCTCACAAGCTGTGTTGGGAAGACTATGGAGCGAATAGTCAACCACAGATTGAAATGGTATTTAGAGTCTGAGCAGATCCTGGTGCCGGAACAAGCTGGATTTTAGAGAATGCTACAGTATAGAAGACCAAGTTACTTACTTGTCTCAAGCAATAGAAGATGCCTTCCAGGAGAAGAAAAAGGTCCTAACGATCTGGGTCGACTTCAAGCAGGCCTTTGACAAGGTGTGGAAAGATGGCCTCATTGCAAAACTTAGGAGAAGTGGAATCCAAGGCAACATGATGAAATGGATCCAGTCATACTTGCATAACAGGAGAACTAGAGTCACTCTTGACGGTCTGCAGAGCAGAAAAAGTGTTTGCTCCATCAGGGGGTACCTCAAGGAGGAGTAATTTCCCAACACTCTTCCTTGTTTACATCAATGACCTGGTGAAAGATCTCCCTGCAGGAGTTAAAGCTGCCTTATATGCAGATGACCTAGTACTCTGGTGCGCTGATGAAAATGTCACCACAGCAAAATTATAGAATGCAGCGGGCAGCAGACATGCTAGTGTCATGGGCAGAGAAATGGCTTATCACAATAAACACAGACAAAACCTCCACAACACTGTTCTCCCTCGCCCCCAAAGGACAAATCAGCTAACATACACCTAGGGACAACCGTGATCAAGGAAGAAAGCTACCCCACCTATCTTGGGGTGACATTTGACCAAAGGCTTACATGGAATAAGCATATTGAAAATGCAGAAGGAAAGGCCCGAAGACGACTAGGCATACTCAGAAAATTAGCAGGTACCAACTGGGGAGCAAATGAACGAAATCTAAAGAAGATTTATAATGGAGTAATAAGACCACACTTAGAGTTTAGCTCAGCAGCATGGTCATCAGCTGCTAACTCACATCTGCAGTCTTTGGACAAGGTGCAAAATCAAGCTCTCAGGCTCATTACAGGAGCCATGAAAACTACACCAATAACAGAGATGCAGAAGGTTGCTGGATTACAGACATTGTCCCATAGAAGAGACACAAAAAACCATGATCCAGATGGAAAAGTACAACAGTATGCCAATGCACCCAATGAAGGCAAGACTAGATGATCTGGCATTGGGACGTCTAAAGCGTAGCAGCTTTGTGCATCGGGGGAAAAGACTTATAAGACAGCATCAAGAAGACCTATCCATGAAGACAACACCACTGAGCCCACCCTATACCCTGTACCATGGGAGCAGGCCAGCAGTGCCCTCCAAATTAATACAACAGTCAGTGGTCTCACAAGTGGATGTGAGTATAATGATCTGCAAAAACGAACTGCTACATTGAGTATGATCCAAGAAAGCTATCCCGATCAATCATGGATACATGCCTATACAGATGGATCAGCAACTAATGCTGTTAGGAATGGAGGTGCCGGTATCTTTATCTCATATCCTGACAACCACTATGAGACTAGGCACATTCCCACTGGTAAATTCTGTTCCAACTATACAGCTGAGGTTCAAGCTCTAGAGCAAGCTGCAAATATGATTTATAACACCAACTCTGACTGCCACCAGGTAGTAATCCTCACAGATGCACTGTCTGTCCTGCAAGCTCTCAAGGGTGGTAAACTCCCGCATCTGAGAAATGAACTAAACAAGGTAGCTGCCAAAAAGAGAACCATACTTCAGTGGGTACCATCTCATTGTGGTGTACCCGGAAATGAAAAGGCAGATAAACTTGCAAAAAGGGAGGAGAATGTGAACAAGAAGATAATGAAGTCACATACTTTGAGAAAAAGAGAGCTATCCAGACTATCAGAAGAGAACAGAACCAACCCAAAGACGACTATCACACTCTCGACCGGCAGGGACAGACAACTATTTTTCGACTCAGGACAGGGCATAACAAACTGAATAAACACATGCACAAGCTACGATTGTCTGCTTCACCACTGTGCACATGTGGCTTAAACGAACAAACTGCTGAGCATGTTCTACAGGACTGTCCTCTGTATGACCAGTTAAGAAAGATATACTGGCCCAATGACTCAACACTAAACTCAAAGCTATATGGAGTTAAAGAGGAACTTCAAAAAACAGTCGAATTCATCATGAGAACTCGTCTGACGGTGTAATCATCAAAGATGCGATCGCAAGAAGAAGAAGAAGAAGAAAGGAAAATATTTTTTCCTAAAATTTTAATTCTCCGCCAAAAAAACACCGCCCTCTGAAGTCAGTTATGAGAAGAGACGTTATTAACTTGATTTTAAAAAATCAGAATAAGGCGTCTTTAGCTTAGCTCAACTCTGGTAACTTCAAAACCTTTGTGACTGATTCACCAATCACGCGATCCCAGCAAATCTTATAAAAAAAATTTCCAGTTATTTCTGCCAGAGAATAATTTAAATAACAAATATTTTTGTTTTTCTAACTCTCTGCTGCTGTGGAAAGAAACAAATCCTGTAAATATTGTTGTGTGGTCGACCCAAATACTAAAAGGCGTTGTCTAGAGGTGTAATTATTTTTATTATACCCTAACTTCACAAAAGACAACTCACTCACACTCTATCTAGACAGACCCAGACTAAAGATCAGACTCAAACTGGGCTACCCGTTAAGTGGTACTAATTCTAGATCAGACTCAAAAATCCCGGAGAGCGACCCATTTTATTGTCGTAAATTTATATTTGAGATAGGTCTTAGAAATAGTGGTCCCGTTAGAGTGAAGAATGATGGTGAAGGCTCTGTGATAAAAAGGGTTTCGAAATAGGTAGTAGATTCACAAAGGTGCTGGAAGAGTAAGGACAGTCTAAAAAACATCGGGTAGTGCACCGATTTTGCCTATCTTACGACAATATTATTTTTATTGATAGACTCCTACAACTCTCCTGGCTAAACAATTATTTGCCAGTTTCCAAACACACCTGCGCTCACACCAATTTGGTGCTTCACACACACGCACGCTACGTGAATACAAACAATGGTTAACAAATATGGATAATTTGGGCTTGGGTCTTCCAACACAGTACTAAAGTTTTATGATGTTTATTTATCATTTAAATCACAATCAAAACATTTATCAAGTTACAGGCAAAAATCATAGTACAGAAAATACAAAATACCAAGGTGGAAAGGGGGGGTTGAATAGGAGTAATCCAATATGCCCTTCCCGCTTGAAATAGACAAGGAAAAAACCCCAGTCCAAAAGACAGGTGGTTATCAGACAAATAGATAATTTAACCCAATGGTAAATTAACGTACTATGATACGAGGTGTTACAATACTAGGTATTGGTGGTAAAAAAAAGTCCTATTGTTCTCAAAAATGTTTTCCCTCTACTAAACAGATTTAAGGGAGGGGAAATAACCAAGGTTAGGAAATCCCACTTAAAGAAGAATAGTACAAAACAAAATATTTACCAGGTGAACAAATTATAAATGGTTTGCAAATAATGCTCCTTCATTCATGCATGCTCGTGATGGCCAACACTCATTTTCTCACACACACTTACTGATCGTGGAATCTGGCACTCCATAGAAAAAATACAAAACAGCAATTAAACACTCGACCTAGGTAGTGTCTTTTTCTTCTGTTTCCAGCCCCAGATTTAGCAGGTGTATGCGGTTTGCAAAGTGTCCCAAAATCGCTGGAAAGTGAAGCTTAAGTGTTCTTTGTTTCGTTATATTAAAAAAGTTCTATTGGATGGCACGGTCACAGATACCGGGGTGAGAATGGTGTGGTCTCTTGGATTTAGTCGCTGATGGTGGAAAAACTTCTTAAGCGTGATGACACGACTGACCAGTAAAGTAGGTTTTTCTTCGGGGGTTTAAGTCCAGTGAAGAAAATGTGCACAGTCAGGGTTCAGGAGATATCTACTCTCTTTCGCAGTAGAGCAGTAAAATAATATAAATATAGCTCTGGCAATGTTCTTCTCCAGTTAATCTTAATTTAATTGATGATGTGTTAAATTGTTCTTGGGTTTGCTTTCTTTCTGATAAATTCAGTTAGCTGGACCCCACACAGGATCGCCAAAGATTAAAATTTAAACTGTTCATCAAAATATCTGGAGGGTTTTAATAACCAAGTCTGGAGGACTCTATAAAATGTTTTTGCTGGGACGCGAAGGTTATGATCACCCTATATGAAAGATCACATGAAATCATACTGCAAAAATCCAATAACATTCTAACGCGCGATAAATTTACCGTTAAGACTATTATATACACTCACGTATTCAATTAGATATTTAAGAAAACACTTCGCGATTCTTATGGTTAAAATGCACATATATATATAGAACTTAACTAAATTAGTTAGTTATAAATTCCTTCGCGACTTTAAAAGTTATTTAAGCATTTCAGCATCTATTATCTTTGGAAATAACGTAATAGATATATCATTAAATTTACAGCTGGAACTTTGAAATGGGTTTATTTAATGAGTTTAAATTAACACACAATCCAGTGAAATAAAATGAAAGCACTAGACCACTGATCACTTTAACTACTATATTATACCGTTTAGCACAGAAAAGAATTCACTCCAATATAGCCAACAATTCAGATGGAATCTAGCAGGATTCAACTATACGCTAGTGTTTCTTTAAATCTCTGGCAAACGAATGATAAATGCATTTTTCAGAGGTCTTTATTTATATTAAATGGAATGAAAGATCGGGGGGACACATGAAAATTTCACACCTTTTAAGAACTAAGGAGACTATCGAGATTCAGGCCACCAGGCTAAAAGAGAGATGCCGCCCCTGGTTTCCCTATCTCCGTTCGCTGCATCTGCGATTCCGGCGCTCTCCTCTGGTTTACACTGCCATGTTACCTAACAGCGGGAAACTACATCGTCCGTTCTGGGACCACTACTGCCTTTGATCGTTAGCCGCTCTGCCGATAAGCTTTGGCAACTCCTACTAGGCGGGGTGCCAGAA
Source organism: Oreohelix idahoensis (assembly GCA_024509875.1). Taxonomy (NCBI): domain Eukaryota; kingdom Metazoa; phylum Mollusca; class Gastropoda; order Stylommatophora; family Oreohelicidae; genus Oreohelix; species Oreohelix idahoensis. The sequence goes on along the minus strand of JAMPIV010004575.1, from coordinate 227,618 downwards.
AGGTGTGGAGAAATGCTTGCTTTAAATCGCTCTAGCAATTGGCAGTAGGTGTGGCTTAACCTCCCCTAAGGCAAACCGAAACTCCTGGATCCTCGCATGATAAATTTCTACATATTAATGAGCAAACGTGGTGAAAAATCCCCTCTGCTATGGTGCATACTAATGAGAAAACGTGGGGAACCCACGTTGACTATTGCGTTACACACAAATACAGGGGCTGTGATGTTATTCGAGGGTCCTACCATATCATCTAACAATTCAAGGACAGCTGAGTTTCATCGTCACATTCTCAATAAGGGGAGGGCTCATGTATTCTGTTAATTTTCTATGTATGTAATTCTGATTTTATTTGATCTTTCTTTAGATATTTGGTGTTGTCAAGTTTAATGATAATAAACAACAAAGAACTTAACTTTGTGTGTTGCTCATAGTTTTTCACGTCTGTGTGTCTTGTTGTCACATAATTGTGTGTGTGGGTGTAGTTAAACTTATGTTTCTAGGTATGAGGAGGGGAAAGATTGGAAAGATTGTCTTGTACTAAAAGACAGTCGTATAGATAGGCTGGACTAGAGAAATTTACTCATTCCAGAGACAGATCTTCTCCTTAAACTATTCACTCATGAAATCTATTTCTCATACCTTTATTTCTCACGTACTTATCACCATCCACTCTACTCAAGCGGGATCCTAAATAACTTTCAAACCTATCTAATTACGACAAATACCAGTAGAAGAATTATATAAAAATAAATAAAAAACAAACAAAAACCACCAATCCAAAACCAACAATAGCCCAGCAGAAAAAAGATGTCAATAGTGAGAGAGAGAACAATATGGTATCAAGGAAGAAGAAACATTACAGGCACCATAGACATTAAACATTACCACAGCAAACGGCAGATAAATTACATTCTGGAAGAGCCAACACATAAGACAAACAACAAAGAAATATACTATATGGAAAGATGAACACTATATACCCATATTATAACCCACGTGGGGTTGAACCGTGTATCCCTTGCACACAAAAAATGCCAGTTTTCAAGTGCGGGGTTCAAAACACCTATACCTACCTTAAATACTGTAAAATTCACTTACTCGTAATATGTAGTACTGGTCAAGCGTATTATTCCATCCCTTCCATTTTAGGCTGGGAAAAAAGGGGTTGGGGGGGGGGGGGTGTCCAAGTGTAGGCTTGAGAAGATAATGTTTCTAACATGTAATACCGGTACTAAAAAATTACTTTTTTCAAATAAACAGTCAGTAAATAAAACAGTAAAAGTACAACATGTGTATTATTATGTTTCATTATTAATTGTAGTGATCGACGCGATTGTTCGATAAAGTGGGATCTAAACCTGGTATCATCACGCTCCAGTCTACCTAGCAGTAAATGGGTACCGGACTCTGCTTTTGAGTTAGGGAAAGCAAAGCAGCGAGCAAGGGAACTGGTTACCCCCACCTCATACAGCTGGACCTAGCATAGTGAAGTCTACAACACTCCACTCCCCTATGGTGGTATCTGCTATAGGTCTATCTTTTAATCGCATTGTAGCTTTCTATCTTATACGAGCCATTATCCGTAACGCTAATCGGAAACGTTACACTTTGTTAGGCACTCCCCCCCCCCCCAAAAAAAAAGAAGTTACTTTACCTCCGTCCCTCCACTCTGGCTTCAATCCATATTATTTATCTGCATTTCCTCTGATCTTCAGAAGAATTATCAGTACTGAGTAAAGGTCTTAAGTTTTTTCCCCTTCCTTTTCAATTTGATATATATTATCTGCTTCATGATGTCCGCCATTTCTATCGCTGCGAACACCTAGTTTTTCTATCATGATGGCGTTGAGTCTTAACAGAGTTTAATCTCGTTTTTTTGGGGGTTTTGACCAGCTACATATTACGCGTAATATCAGTTCCAAATAATATGAACAACTGCCGATATGGGAAAGTGGCATCTTAATTCCATTACATAACACACACCAAAAATCCCACTTCAAGATCCGATCTAAAAATTGTCTTAGCCTTCCATCATTATCGTTTAGCGATGAAAAAACAAGTCTCGTCACCTACTATTTCATTGGTCGGACCCTGAGACCTCTGATAACCCTTTGGTGCCATAACGTAATGATAAGAATTTCTTAAGACTTTCTAGTTCACAAATGCTTGGCGAATACTAGCTAAACACGTTTTGGCAAAAGGTTTGCCATCGCCATTGGTGTCGTACTTGTCCGTTTATGTTCCAAAAGCTAAATGTTTCATTTCTGAAAGTCACCTCTGATGTTAGAGAGGCCTTTACTTGTGAATCATGCAATCTCAGCTTTACTATTACTACTATTAGTTATGTGACATAAGTGACTGAAAGATCTTTGAGAGGGCAGTAGCTGTTGGAAGGAAACAGGGGGGTGGGACATGAGCGTTGTTGGGTGATGTCGGGAGGATTAGTTTTTGGGATACAAGCCATTAAAATGGAAGTATGCACTGCATGTATGTATATGTGCTTCATTGACTATAAGAAGGCTTTTGACAGAGTCCATCATGAGAAAATAATTGAATGCCTCAAAGACATAGGTATTGATGGAAAAGATATAAGAATACTCAGTAACCTTTATTGGGAGCAAACTGCCACAGTAAGATCGGGAAGGAATTATTCACCATACATAGGCATAAAAAGGTGTCAGACAAGGTTGTGTGCTGTCCCCCTGCCTATTTAATTTATACACCGAAAAAATTTTCAAACAGATACAGGAAATACCAGGACTGAACATCAGTGGAAGATCAATAAACAACCTTAGATATACAGATGATACCGTGTTGTTAGCTGAAAGCGAACAGGAGTTACAAGAACTAGTGAAGCAAGTGAACAGTATAAGTCATGAATATGGACTCGACATTAATATTGAGAAAACAAAAACTATGATAATTAGCAAAACAGACGATAAACCCACATTAAAGATAAGCGTAAATGGGAAAATCCTGGAACAAGTCAAGAGCTAGGTATATCTTGGTCATATAATAACAGAAGATGGCAGATGTGAAACAGAAATCAAGAAGAGAATAGGAATGGCCAAAGCTACATTCAACAACATGAAACATATACTGACATCCAAACAGTTATCTCACAAATTAAAACTGAGAATCATAAAGTGTTACATATATTCTGCATTTCTGTATGGTGCAGAAACATGGACGATGAATAAGCATTTGGAAGAAAGAATTGAGGCTCTTGAAATGTGGATATATAGAAGAATGGACAGAGATGAAAACAAATAAGGAGGTCCTAGAAAATCTAGGTATGAAAAGAGAACTAATGAGGGAGGTCAAAGTTCGGCAGCTAAAATACTTTGGCCGCATAAAAAGGCATAACACCTTGCAGAAGACCATACCGAAGAGAGAGTTGAAGGCAAACGTGCAAGGGGAAGACAGCGCTATAAGTGGGAAGATATATAGACTCTTTCCTGTCCATCTCTTGATGTTATTAACATCAAGAGATGGACAGGAAAAAGTCTATCAGAGCGCACCACCAAGACAAGAGACAGAAGACGTTGGAGATCCATTACAGCCAACCTTCGTTGTGGAGATGATGATGCACTGCAGTTGTACTGTGAGAAATTTTCTGCAATTTTGGTTTTCTGCACCAGAGCAGTGTGCAGCTTTCTCAATGGGGGGAAAAAAAAAGAAATAAACGAAATGAGATGTTTATAACGGTTATGTACGGACAGTGTATTTTGTTAAAGAGTTTGATGCTGAAGAAACACAACTACAAGATGTAGAATCATACATATATCTTAGCACCAATATAGAAACAGACAATGATAATCAAAATAAGAATACTAAAGACTGGAGGAGCTTTCATGGCATTGATAAAGACCCTTAACGGGCAGCACAGGACATGAAACTTGGCATGTATTTATTTTTTTTTTGCGTATTACTCGAGGCGAAATCTCAGGTTAGTATGTCTAACCTGAGACAGATTTTTACTTGAGTATCCCTTTTTTTTCTTGTACAGAGACAGGTGTCCCTCGCCATTCAGGCAGATACTCGCCGATTTCGGAGGTACCCATTAGAGCTGGGCCGGCTCAGGAGCCGCCAGTCCCTGGTAGACGACACTCTTTCTTCTCTTTCTTCGCCACGGCTCGAGTTAATCCAGTCCAAATCCCGGTCGACGAAAAATCTTCAAATGTCCTCGCCCGGGTTTGATCCTGGGTCACCCGGCCGCCAGCGAAGTTTGGTAACCACTACACCAGCGCGGCTCCCTCTGTATTTATTGCAGGACCATGCTTCATTGGGAGCTGAAAGGTAATGAATGAATGCCTTGAATCTTGTATCACACCAACTGATGCCTTACAAGTCATTCTTCTGGAACCTCTCATCATCATTTTCCTTTGCGCTCCATACGGAGAATGGAACCACAACTGTAGCTGATCCCCATGCAGGAAGTCTGTACCAGGCATTCACACGCTCCTGATACAGTGCTTTCTGTGACAATTTGTTGTACAGGATGAGGTTGCCAGTCTCATGCACAATCTCATATTAGTAGCCTTGTACGACATTCCTGGGGGTGCAGTAGGTCTATTCTATCTTTGTTTGGATAGACTTACTTGGAGCTAAAACCTCTCTTTCCAGTTTAAAATTCCCAACTCTTGCGGCACATTTCTATGCTTTTTATTCAATTACTTTTTGTACACCTACCAAGTCTCATACTCTCAGTCTGCGTAACATATTTTGTGTACATCTCTTGACTTAATTCTTTCAACATGCCTCAACCCTCGTAACTGATATTCATTCATCTACTAACTGCTCCTCACAGAACAGGGGGCCACGATCACTTTTGGCCACCCTGCATCAAAGCTAATGCTCCTACAGCGGTGGTTTCTGTAACAATTAGTTTTACATTACGAGGCTGCCAGCACGATAGACAATCTCATGTTAGTCACCTCTTACAACATATCCAAGGAAGTAGTTTTTTCTTTTGCTCAGAGGCCCCCCATGAACTACATGGGACAGAACTATAAAATACTAGACAACTGCAACTGAGTTATCAATCATCTATAAGGTTTAGCATTTAAATTAAATGGGTAACAGATTATATTTGTGAATATGTCAGTGAAATTCACCATTTTCCGTAAAGAGTTTCTGGGAGCTTGGGAACTGAATGTGTAAAATTTTGATAAAAAACTACCAGTTTACAACAACCTGTATACCACAAACACATTAAATCACACTGACTGCATGTCACAGGCTGCTTGTGGTATAATGGTGTAAAAAAAACTACAACAAACAAACAATTAAGTGCTTGAGATTTGCACAGAAGCTGTCTAGGACAACAAGAGTTTAGGAATAAAACGAAAAATAAAACAGACAGAGAGAAAAATAAGAGATCACAAACAATTCCGTTTTTATGTGTAACTTTTCATTTATTATATTACAGATAGAATTTAACTGTATTCCTACATGATCATATTCTCTGTGTTTACGAGGTATTTCTGTTCAAAAAGTATTAAACACTATTTAAAAAAAACAAAACATGCATGCATATAACAGTGTCATAATACAAATAAAGTTTCTCACTGAAAAAAAAAAGTATATGATTCAAACAACACATTCTCACACCTGAACATACGAGGGGCGTTCAGAAAGTAATGCACCACATCGTTTTTCTCAGGAGATGTTTATTCAAAAAGCATGAAATGTATACACAATATACATGGATATGTCATGTAAACATCGGTATTATTCAACATCTCTTCTTCTTCCGTCCTTAGCCACCGACCGTCAAAGCAGTCAGTGGCCATTACGCCTAGTGGCGTCTTAGGGCAACAGCAGATAGGTTTTCTTTGCCATTGTTTCCCATCACGCCTATTGGCGTCTTTAGGGCAACGGCAAATCAATCCATCTGCTGTTGTTTCCGTAATCGAAGTGACTGGCAAACGGGTGATCAGCCCGTTGGTATTATTCAACATAATCCCCATCAAATTGTACGGCTTTATGCCAGCACGAAACAAGTGCATGTATTCCTAGCCCGTACCAGATTTTGTCTTGATCATGTAGCCATTTCTTCGCTGCATGAATCACTCCTTCATCATCTTCAAACCTTGTCCCTCAGAGTGCATCTTTAAGTGGACCAAATAGATGAAAATCAGAGGGTGCCAAATCGGGACTATAGGGTGGATGGGGTAGTACAGTCCAACCCAATTTGGTGATTGCTTCCAGTGTTGCCAGACTTGTGTGAGGTCGCGCATTGTCGTGAAGTAGAAGCAGGTCTGCTGGATTCTTGTGCGGCCGAACTCTGCGAAAACGTTGATTGAGTTTTTTCAATGTCTTAATGTAAGCTTGCGAATTGATTGTCTCTCCTCTTGGCATAACGTCCACAAGAATCACACCTTCAATGTCCCAAAAGACAGTAATCATGACCTTTCCAGCTGAAGGAATTGTCTTGAATTTCTTTCTTCTTGGTGATTGTGGATGATGCCACTCCATTGACTGTCTTTTTGCCTCAGGTTCAAAATGATGTGCCCAGGTTTCGTCACCTGTAACGATCTTAGCCAAAAAGTTCTCTCCATCAGCATTGAAACGCTCCAACAATTCAGAAGAAATTGATTTCCTTTGCAATCGGTGGTCATTTGTGAGACTTCGAGGAACCCATCTTGCGCAAACCTTAGAAAATCTGAGAGTTTTTATAACTGCATTTGCACTACTAATGCTGACTGACAACTGGAAGGCCAATTGTTGAGTAGTGATTCGCCTATCAGTAAGAATAATGCACTCAGCGCATTTCAACATTTCTGCGTTGGTAGCTGTGGCAGGACGTCCACAGCGCGGCCGATCAAGCAGCTCCGTATCTCAACTTCCTGATTCTTTGATTCTCTGAACCCAGCGACTGACTGTACTCCTGTCGACTGCAAAACTTCCATACACATCACATAGACGCTTGTGAATATTCACAACAGTTTCCTTCTCTGCAATGAGAAATTCTATCACAATTCGCTGTTTATAACGCAAGTTGCTAACATGCTCCATTTCAACGGTTTAGGACAGCCGTATTATTTGGCCAGTTGTGGTGCAATTTGGTGCACACAATTGGGACATGCCATATTTGAAGTGTGCAAAATTTCATGCTTCTATCTTCATTATTAGCTGAGAAAAATGATGTGGTGCATTACTTTCTGAACGCCTCTCGTATTTCAGATTCAGCAAAGACATTCAGAATATAATTTTTATTCCAGAGATGCACCACACTTTAAACACTTAAAAAAAAAAACAACTTTCATTTAATCGGAAAGAACATAGCTTCATTGAATATAAGATAGCATTAATTAAAGAAGTGTTATACATTTTAACTTGGACATGGCATGCAGAGATGACTTCAATCAAATTAAAACTGTGCAACTGGCCAGATTGTAACAGAATTCTATCTGGAAACAACTTCACCAAACTAAATATACTGGCCCATGCTATGACAGTGGACACAACAAAAGATATGAGACAGTGTAAAAACATATGGGAGATGGTATCAGTAAAGGAACTGACAGTAGACAAAAGGGGCTTGAAGTTGTGGGCAGATGTGACAGCCAGTGCTTGTCAGAGCAGCACTCCTGAAACATATCTGGCCACTTTGGTTTTTGGATACAGAGTTGAAGATCTGTAGAAATTAGATATAAAATTCACAATAAGAATGTGGACAGGGTTTTGGATTAAGGTTTGAAGATCTGTAGAAATTAGCAAGAAAATTCCCAAAAGGAATGTGGACTGGTTTGTATGAATCAATACTGGAATAATTGTCACTTAAGAGAATAATTATCACTTAAGACTGACTAGCTACCTTTATTTTCACGTCACCCTTCTTTGCATCTATAACATTTCTGTGCAACATTATGGATACATTCATATTTTTTTTCCCAAAGATAACGATATTTTTCCTCTGTAAATACAAAAACCTTGCCACATAAAAACTCACAATATTTGAAGGGCATCCATGTAATCTAATCCACGGTTTCTCAACCTTAATGGAACTTCAGTTAGTGTTATTCATCCATTTTGATTAAATTTTTGGTGGCATGCATACATGTATTTCTTTGTTATTATATTTATTTATAATATGTGCATGTTCAAAGGAAAATTCACAAATTTAGACTGAAAGATGAACACTTCACTCTTTAAAATTCTGCAACAGGGTGCAAAATAATTCCGGAAGCAGAGTTAACACATTCTTTCTCATAATGGCGACAAAATTAAATTTAATCTTTCACTGAATCCAAGTTATATATATTTTTAAGTGATGCAATCTCTTTCATGTAATCCCATTTGTGTTTCTATGAAAAAAATATATTTACTTTCAAGCACGTAAATATATAAAAAATAAAATAAAGCACTCTACAACTTCCCATGCAAACAACTCAATCACATCAACATTTCGTGTAAATAATTCACGCCTTTCTGCAACAGCTATAGAATAACTACAAAAACATTTACTCAAGAATGCACATGCTTAACAAAGTAAAAAAATGTTAAAATCACACAATGTGTGTACATACACTGAAGATGTACTTTTTCAATGCCATTTTGATTTAAATATAACGATCCAATAAAAAAAAAAAGAATTTCCATAATCTTTTCAATCAATGCTAGTTACCTTAAAACAAACAGAAACAAGTATGAAGACTGGCATACATAGCAGCATAGGAAAAGATTAGCAACAGCTAAAATTTAAAACAGGGAGCCGCGGTAGCATAGTGGTTAGTGCACTGGCTTCCTAGCGCAGTGGTCTATGGTTCGATCCCCAGATGAGGCGGGAATTTTTTAGGCCACAAACGGCTCCTGGGTCGACCCAGCCCCAAATGGGTACCAAAGCAACTCTGGGAAGGTTAAGGCGGCCGGCGTGATGCCGACCACATCACCCCTAGTGTGCCGACGGTCAAGATAATATGGGCCTAACACCATATTCCCAATATGCCTCAATGGGCGTGTAACAGGTTCCTTTCCTTTACCTTTCTAAAATTTAAAACTGGGGGGAGAAAAAAAACAACACTGTTGAGTCTACCGACTTTCATAAATGGGTGCTTGTGCAGAAAAGAAGGATTGAAAAAAAGGATCACTAATGTGGAAATGATGGAAAGAGCCCGACAAACACTAGAGGGTGAGGTGAGGAGTAGACAATGGAACTGAATAGGACACAAATTAACAAAACTAGTTAATAGCATTACAAGGCAATCCTGTGCTGTATGGGCAGCTGAAAGGTATTGACCGAGTCTACTGAATACAACACAGATTAACAAATGAAGCCACAAAATGTCTATGATACCTGAGGAAATGATAAGTGGGGGAAAAAGATTTAGTCATGAAAAAAAAAACAGGATTTTTAGGTTCAGTCAAACTAGGAACATGAAATAAATACTACAGTTACAGAAGAAGGATGTGGAAAGTAAGCTTACAGAATGCGTCACAAGAAAGCCAGAGAAAAGGACCAAAGATTCGATAATAATAACATTGCACATTGGATCATTAGTTCCGAAGCTAGCTTCAGCAACAATATCAAGGTCTTTTATATTTGGACTTGCACCCTAATGGACCTTGAGTCTAGGTTGAGAAGGATGCGCTTGATAATATCCTATTTTAAAAAGAAAAACCCAATAAAGCAACAGATTTTAGTTATAACAATTTGAACACTTTTAAATATGCATCACTTACATTAATTGATCATTCTTTTGTTAGAAAATAGTCTACAACCATAGAAGCAAGCATGTTGTATTGTGCTGATAGTCAAGAAAATATGGGCCTTGTATTTGTATAGTGTGCCGATGGTCACGAAAACATGGGCCCAACACCATATTCCCAATATGCCTCAATGGGCGTGTCTAAGAATCCTTTACCGTTTATACAAGCATGTTAAATGTAATTGGCACTCAACGTTACACAGTTTTTGGATCATAACTGGTCAAATAGATCTTGCTCAAACCCATCTGTTTTCGTCATCGCTTATTGAAAGCAGCATTAAAAAATTAATGCACCATCACTTACTTTGTAAGAAATGGTCTATAACCATACAATAAAGTTAAATGTAATCTACTCAACTTCACAGTCTTTGGATCATAATTGGTCAAATAGATCTTGCTCAAACCTAATCTGATTCCATTATCATTTATCAATACCTTCAAGATCCCCTTGCAGCAGAGGTCCACACAAAAAAAACTTGCTAATCCCTCCTGTTCTGTGCCATCCAATTCAGGTCTTTCAAAATATTCTTTATTTCGTTCATGTCTGTCTCCAGTTCTCTTCATCATGTACTTTTTGGTCTCCTATTTCTGGGGATTTCAGAACAGAGACCACCCTGTAATGCCATCAACTGGTTTTCCTAATGTGTGTCATATCCAACATTAGTGTGCTCCTACCAACCTCCTGCTCCAATGGCGCCTATTACATTTGGTGTGGGAACTGGTGAATGTTTAACCATTTAATTATTTTTCTTTATAAATTTATTTCTAACCAGCCAAATGGTATATCTATTAGTTTAATCAATGTAAAGACCCCCCCCCCCCCCCCAATCAAAAATACTCTGACTGACTAAATCTAATCAAACTGCCTCTGCGATATGCAATATTTGGCATTTTCTATGATGGGCATCCGAATGCCTGAGGGATGATCATAATTTATGTATTCAACTATTTATAACATGAAAAAGCCATCTGGATATTTAATCTTGTTTTTTTTTGCGTCATTGACTAAACTGGTAAACCATTCCAAATGGTATATAAATGTTCCAATGTCTTTATAATGTTTTTATAGGTAAATGTCTTTATGTGTGCATCATGTTTTTTTTTTTTTAAGATTCTTTTTGCCCCCAATTAAATACATTTTTAATGTAATATTTCTAACTCGATCTAAATACATTCTAATCTTAAGAAAAAAACAATGATTTAAAATTTTTCATTTAAAAAAAAATAAAAAATCTCAAGGTTGTTATGGAGAGGCTTGTGTTTATAGTATAGTAAACTCCAAAGTCCAAACCAGCAAATCTAGACTTAGAAGTAGCTTTCAATGGAAAACTCAGGGGAGAACAAGCAGGATTCTAAGGAAAATCATGTACTGATCAAACAGCAACTCTCAAAATCATCATAGAGCTGTCAAGTGAATGACAGACACCCCTGTACTGAGAAATAAGAAAGTTGCCAGGCTCCCCATTCAACAGCTACAGAACATACGCATATTCTTCAACTTGGCTTTGGCTGTGAAAGGGCAATGAGTTCAGCAGCCCTTGTTAAATTACAACACCCCTATATTTGATCACCTTTGTGGACTCTCACACACACACACACAAAATAACTGCATAAACTGCAAAGTAGTGCAGAAAATACTGATACATTACAGAATCTCTGAGAAATTAACATTATGTGTGATTTTTGTATTTAAAAAAAAAAAATTATTGAACTATAGACACCATCAAAAAGATGACCCCATTACCTCTTTCCCCATCAGATGGCTAGACATAATAATAAGACAGACCTATGGAAGTAAACCAGAGAACAAGCAATACAACTAGGGGATAAAAAGGGAAAGTGGAAAAAGAGTATACACTGACAAAAACCTAACCTGTATAACTAAACATGCCTTTGACTGACACTGGAGCCAAAGGTGAAGAGAAGAGTAGGGTAGGCCAACAAGAACCTGGCGAATGGTAGAAAAGGGAAACAGCAACTGCGTCATCATATGCAGGACTGACATTGATGACTCAAAGTAGAAATAGGTGTAAGTAAAAATCGCAGGCCTCTTGTTCCATGGGGATGAAGATAGATTGTTGATGATAGCTTTCTCCAGTCTTACTTTTATGCGGTAAGTGAAGTACAGATCATGATTTTCATGACCAACTTCATTCGGCAAAGTCTTATGATTGAGATTCTTTTATCTTCACAAGACATCATTTTCTGTACACTTCTGTGATACTCTGTTCTTGATATTCCTAACATACAATAATTCCTTTCACAGATTTTCAAATAGTTTACCAGATGGTAATTCCCACATGCAGATGCTGACTCTTAATGAAGGTCTCATTTTTTACCGAAAGAAGAAACAAAATTTCTTCTAGTGGTAGCAGTTTCACATCACTTTATTTAACATCATCTATCCTCGTTATCTTTCTCCTCAAACCTCTTTATCTTTGTCTTCCTGTACTGAAAACCCAACTTTATTTTTCTTTTTCTCATCTTTATCAGCCTTAGCAATCTTTGCTAATACAGACTTCCGAACAACGTCAAATCTGCCTAATGCCATCATCTCTTGTTCCCACTTGGCCATTTCTTGGTCATATTTTTCTCTAACTGCTTGAGCTTTCTGTTTGTATATCTGAAATAAACAATATAATCATCATTTAATACCCTCACATGTGACATCTTACGAAACTAATTAAACAGATGAGAATTAATATTTTTAACAATGCACATTTTCTTGCGCCTGCGAAGGTCCTCTAAATATATGCCAAGCCAGAATGAGGCGCCCGCAAAGAAATTGGAGCCCAAGATGCCAACTTAACAAGTTGCAGAATGCCAGAAAAGCCACAGGAAACAACCAAGGTCTATAATGTAGATGGTGCCAAGCAAAAATTCTTCAACTCGGCATTGGCTGCTAAAGAGTGACGAGCTCAGTAACCCCAGTTAATTAAACAACAACAACAACAGCATGTCTAGTATTTTCAGTTCTTGAACATCTGGGTTTATTCTTCACAATAAATAGAAACCTTTTGTCAGCAATAACCTGATTTGTTCCAGAAAACCACAGTATATAATGGCAACAGTAATCATGTTAAGAAAGGTCAAATAAACCTGGGTAGTGTTGCGTAGGCAGAAATGTGTGACTCTTATTTCCACTTTTCACGCTAAACAGAGGCTAAGCCCTGCCGCCCGAACGTTGCGTTGTAAAAGAGCGTTGATTGTGGTTCCTGCAACTTTCCAGTTAGCTGGTGCGGAAGGAGACGAGGTGAAGACATGGTAGGGACGTGACACGGCTCGTAAACAAAAATGGCTAGTTCACGGTTACCGATGCGATGACAGGTAGTTTTTTTTTTCACCGCAAATAGCGAGAAGGAAGTTAACATAATACGCCCTGTTAAAAATACTGCATGACTTCTTCATGAGAATATACAGATGATATTTAATATATGGGTTTGTGATATCTTTATCATGGACGAGGTTATAGTTGTATCTTATGGAGCAGGAAAAATATAACTAACAGCACACGTCGTAAATTATGCAATGTTGCGAAACTGCGTGGCGAGTAAAAGTAATTTAAAATAAACAAACTATTGTATCAGATTTCTCATATTCTCCATTTATAAGCTTCTAGGCTCAGCCCTTACACTTTCTGATCATCTTCATAGTTACCCTACCGATCCTTCGCTCGATAATTACACTTTCGCGCACTGATACAACAGAGTACATGGATGTAAACATGGCATACAGTAGTCCCATTCACCAGACACACATCATTCGGTATGCTGTATTTTAAAAGCGGAGCTTCAGATCCCCTGCTCGTGAAGAGCGGGATGCATACACAATGTAACCCTGGATTTTGATTCCTATACAGATCCGTATCCCAGAATCCGAAATGCTCGGGGATGGCCGTTTTTCGGTTTTCTGATTATTTCGGATTTCGCCCAAAATCGCCCCGGCTTAAATTATGTACAGCTGTAGTACAATTTATTTTTCAGAAACATATTTTTTTTAAACTTTCAAAATAAACATTAAATACCTGCACATGTAGCCTACATTCAAGCTTGTCTTTCTGTTTCTTTATGTCATATACTGTGGTAGTTCCTACACCATATTCTTCTGCAAGATGATGTACAGAGACACCACGCTCAAGCTTCTGCAATAACTCTACTTTCTGTGCCATCAATAACGACAAATGCTTCATTTTCTTATTCCCACTGTTATCCACAGGAGTATATGCAGCTCTTTTCGACATTTTCACCATGAAATTAAACTCTAAATCACAAAATTTGCGAACAAATATCCAACTCAAAATCACAAGTAAGCTCAGAAATATCCACACACGTGGCTGGTAGCAGTACGGGAACGCAACTGACCACGCTATGTTTGAACATTCGTATCATGCAGTAGCGATTACGTCAGCATATACTGTACTCAGTACCTCCGAAAACGGCGAGTATCTGCCTGAATGGCGAGGGACACTTGTCTCTGTACAAGAAAATAGGATACTCACGTAAAAACCAATGTCAGGTTAGACATTAAAAAAATAACCTGAGATTTCGCCTCGAGTATTAGCGGGCGTACAAAAAAAAAAAAAAAAAAAAAAACTGTACTCAGCCTGCGCGTCATGGGCCGGGAAAGTGATAAACTGAACATAGGCGTGGTCAGTTCCTCGCATACCTGTAAAAATATCAATCAACACGTGGCTGGAAGCAGTGATGAGAGAGAACCAACCACACTTTAAAAATTTGTATCACTTGGTAGAGCTTACGTCAGCCTATATTGCACCTTGCGCGTCACGGCTGGAAACGTAATAAACTGAAGATTGCATGTTTTTGGTTCCTTGCACATCAGTGCAAATTTTTTTTTTTTTTTTTTGGAAACCAAAAGTTGCTTAAATTAGCCTAAAAATCGGCCAAAAAAACATACGCTTTTCGGATTCTGGTCCTGTATTAATATCAGGCTGGTGGTTTTTTTGTTTTTTTTTTAAAATCTGTATCTGCACTATAATTCTCCTTGTCTGTACCAAAACCCACCATGTTATAACTTCAGAGACTTTAACTTGTTCAAGTTTAACTAAGTACTGAGTTTTTTCCACATGACTAGTATATATAAAACTATTAAAAACTACATAGACCAATTATTATGAAACAAATAAAATGACCTACCTCTTTTTCAGCATCACTCATTTTTCCCCATTCATTTATGAGATGTTTAAAGAATATCTGAAAAGTTTTTTGACAAAAAAGAGTAGAGGTCAATCAACTTGCCAATGGGAAAAAATACAGAAATCTCCAAAACTTTGATTTCCCCACATAACACATTACAAAAAATACAAAACTATATACAATGTACTACTTTGACAAGCAATTTGTGGCGACGATATAAGGTAATATTTTATTAGAGGCAGAAACACTAGTAACTAAGATTGTCTGCAAACTTCGCAGAATGCTGTCATTGATTTTGAATGAACAAATTTTAATTTACAATTTTTTTTTAAACATGAAATTTCCAATAAAAAAAAAATTAAATTTTCCAAGACTCAAACAAGAATTTTTTTTTTAAACAAACTTTTATTATACGGTTGTTGTTGATTAACTAGGGCTTCTGAGCTTGTCACTCTTTAGCAGTCAATGCCAAGCTGAAGAATTTACATGTGTTCTGTAGCTGTTGAGTGGTGCTGTATAGAGTGTTTGTGATTGTTGGGGAGCTTGGCAATAGCTGTTGTCTCTCTGTAGAGAGTCCTGGGCAAGTGACCAGCACATGCTGAACTGTTTCATAAGGATGGGTACAGTTGCGGCAATTAGGCTCATGTGTGGGGTTTAATTTGTTTGAGTGCTTGTTGAGTCTGGTGTGTTCTGTTCTTAGTTGGAAGATTGTGCTCTGCTCCTTACATTGTAGGTTATCAATGTAATTTTTGTTGGGATGGGCCATTTCTTTATACAGGGCACGTCCAGTAGACCCTTTTGCCCATCGGTTCAGCCATTCCTCTTTGAAGTTGTTTTGGAGTATTCACTTAGCTGTCTGCATGTTTGCTGGAGTGTTTGTTTGAGCCATGCTTGCTCCTAGTTTTGCTAGTCTGTCTGCTTTATCGTTGCCTGGTATGTCTGTGTTCCCTGGTATCCACTGGAGAGTGACTCTGATGTTGTATTTGGTTAGCAGATTGTCAATTGTTTCAGCCAGCTGTATTATTTCTTAATTTTCAGTTTGGAGGTATTCTTCTAAAGCCTGAAGTGCTCATTTTGAATCAGTGAAGATTATGATATCTGAGGGAATATGGACTTCTTGTTTGAATTGGCTGTCTATTGCTGTGAGTGTGGTGTTTATTGCTGTAATCTCTGCTTGGTAGTTAGTACAGAATTCTCCACACGGTTCATATATTTCTAGTGTGCTGCAATTTGGGTATTTCACATATGCTCCAAGTCCAGCATTTATGGTGGCCTTGAATGCTGAGCCATCTGTGTATGAATGTATTGCAGTGCTAGGGTAGCTGTTTTAAGTATTGTTGGGTTCGTGTCTCTTGTTAGTGTGTTATCCATGAGTGTGGTTTTTATTACTGGAAGTTTTAACTCCTTTCCGGGATAAATGACTGGGTACTGTTCAATTATTTCTCATGTCTGGGGGAGGTGGTGTTGTTCTGCTATAGTTGTTGCTACTTGTAGTGGTGATTTTTGTTTTAGTCTGCTAATGGGCTTCCAGTTTTCAACCAGTTGTCTGTTTGGGTGGTCTTTTCTCATTCTTCTATAGCGCTCTGTAGCTTCCAGAACAGCACGTTTACGTCGTAGGTCCATTGGTTCTACGTTTGCATCAATTTCACAAGCAGCTGTTGGTGTGGTTCTCATTCCCCCACATATGAACCTTAGAGCTTGGTTTTGGACTTTGTCCAACTCTGCTTGTGTGGTTTTGCTCATTGCCGACTGCAGCAAAAGGTTGTTATCCATGACTGATCGGACATATCCCAGGTACAGCTGTCTGAGATTTCCTTTGTCTGCTCCCCAGCTAGTGCTTGCAAGATGTTTAACTAGGTTCAGGCGTCTACTGGCCTTATCTTTCATTTTGTGCATGAAGGTATTGAGGAGTAGCTGTCTGTCAAGCTCCACTCCTAAGTAAGCTGGATTTTCTTCTCTGGACAGTAGTTGTCCATCGAGTTTTAGTTGGTACACCTTCTTGCTTTCCTTGATGCTCCTGGTGAAAATTGTGTATACGTTTTCTGGATGTTTATTTTTAGTTTCCAGAGCCTGCAATACACAGCTATTTTGGCTAGGACTCTGTTTAGTTTTGCTTGCATCAGTTTTTTGTATTTTTCAACTGTCCAAATGAGCAAATCATCTGCATAGTGTTTTTGATACCTTCAAGAAGGGAGGATGGTCGTTTATGAAGATAAGGAAGAGGGTGCAACTTAGTGCTCACCCTTGCGGTAATCCCTCCTCCAGTGTTTTCTGGGAGGATTTAGTGCCTTCTACTGTTGTTTGTATTGTTCTGTTACTTAGGAAGGCTTTAATCCAGAGATACATTTTTCCATGTATGCCCATTTTTGTCATTTTGGTGAAGAGCCCCTGTCTTCATACTGTGTCGTATGCTAGCTGTAGATCAATGAATACAGCTGTTGTGTGCTTACCCTCTTGGAATGCATCTAAGGTTTTTTGCACAAAATGAAAGAGTTGGTCATCTGTTCTGCAACCTTTTCTGAAGCCTGCCTGACTATCATTAATGACTTTATTACTTTCCAGCCAACAGTAGAGCCTGTGATTAAGCATTTTCTCTGCAAGTCTTCCAATTGCTGAGGTCAGTGAGACTGGTCTGTAGCTTCCAGGTTCTTCAGCTGGCTTGTTTTTCTTTAGAACTGGTTTGATATTTGCAGTCAGCCAAGCATTAGTGAGTGTGCTTTCTTTCCATGTTCTGTTAATGAAGTTTAAGAGGACTAACTTTGCAACTGGGCCTGGGTTTAGTATCATTTCATTTTATTAAACGGTAAAATGTGACTTAAGGATTAGAAAAGACATCTAGATCTGCTACCCACAAGTGAAAGAAGCAAGTATGATCCTTTATAGACTTGTTATAACAACAATCCAGCTGGCACAGTTTAAAAGGTCTCTATGGAATGGAATTATCAGCTGCCTGAGGCTAACCATTGCCTTCTTCAAGTATATTCAAGCTGATGTAAGTAACTTTCTCTTCTTTGTTCACTCTCATAAAGTTGGTAGTCTGTCTTAGATTTCTCTGTCATAGAGTTGCTCCCTCCAAGGGATTGGTGAAGGCAATACTGTCAAATTGTTTCTCTAATTCACTTGTTATCTTGGAGCCAACATTCTTGGAGGATATGTTCTACTATTCACTTGTCGACCCCACATGAACAAATGCTGGTCTTACTAACTTTTAATTTCTTAAACTGATGGTATTTGAGTCTGCAGCGATGAGCGTGTTTGAAGCAGGTGGCGTGGGTATACTTATTATCATTGTGAGCTTCAGTATGCTAAACTAAATCAATCCCAACTTCCATTTTGATACACTGTACCAGAGGTTGACAATTCCTCTGCACAGGGTTACTAGGGCAACTAAATATTTTATACTGGCACCTAGAACTTCTTCAATTATTGACCACGGCTCTTTCCTTAAGCTGGAGTAGATTAAGATTCACTGCTTGTAACTTTATCAAGAAGAAAGTGACTAAACCTCAGCCTTATGGATTCTGGTTATAGATGGTCATGCTACAACAGCAAGTGTCGCTGGTCTTTACTAAATAACGAGCAAGTGTACAGGTTAAAAAGAATAATTAAAACCAATATCTATAACTTTCAGCATCTGCAGCACATTTAGAAGAGCGAGGAGTGTTAGTAGGTAACCAGAGTGTAATCTGACTTATTACTGAACAGTTCTTTGATCCCAGCATTTATTGTAAATGTATGGTTATCTATACAATTTTTTCCTTCGTAGCCGGCATCCTGAATAAATACTTAAAGTCGGCTGTGTTTCTTCCTTGTGTGAGCTCTACATAAAGCTTACCATGAGCAGAGACTTTCTCTGGCAGGTATACACCTAAATGATCAAATGATTGTCCATGTGATTTGTTTATAGCTATGGCAAAAGCTAAAATCACAGGACCAAACGAACAAACTTTATTTTATTGGAATTAATATGGGAAGCTGATGACATTTTGATATAACAGGGAAGCTGGTTTCGCTTGGCCCAAGTATTTTAAGCTGCCCATTGGATTCCTAGCATCTTTCTACAAAACTGTAACTCGGTAGCTTCAGGGATCCTTCTGTTTATCAATTAATTTATGAATGATCTTTTCCCACAGCACAGGCTATTTGCTATACTGCAGCCTTTTATTTCTTACTTGGTTGCTTAAAGAGCTTTTCATTTTCTGGAATGCTGTTTTTGCTCAGGATATTCTGTTAATTTCTTGATTAGTTTTAGGCTTCTCTGTTAAGCACACAATCAATTAACACATTATAATCTGATTCACCTGAAAACGCCTGCCCACAAAGTCTAACGGCCAATCCAATATGTTTGTTTAACAATGTGGTCCGTTGTTGCCACTGAGCAACACGATCTTGGTATTTAACCGGTACATGCAAAGCTTCCGTTTTCTGGCATTTTTTTGGGAATCGATCGATATTTTGATTTTTCATGAATTTTCTTAAAGCCATGACCTGGCGGTGGAATCTTTGCTTTGGGAGCTGAGAGGTAACTTTGTACTTGATCAGGAGGATGATGATGTGGCCATATCAGAAGTGAATTTTGTGAAAGAGTAATGAAAGATCAAATGAAAGAGGCTTGTCAACAGAGCACGCTTCAGTTGAAATTTGTTACTTTGTAGGAACAACAGGTCCTACACACTCTAGATCTAGAAGCTGCCTCTTATGATTACTTCAACTTCAGTGAAGAATTTTACCAAATGGGCATAATACAAACAAGGAAAAAGCAGCAGTAAACAAAGAACTTGCGCAAATGCATAGGCAAACAAAATGCTCATTTGTTTTTTTTAAAAGAACAAAACGTCTCATAGACATTCTACAGGGGCTGCTTATAGCTGCCCAGTGTGCAAAATTCATTGCAATGAATGTCGTGAGAAATTCTAATCCACATCTATAAATTAAAAAGTAAATGTAAAGCCTAACGAATTAATTCAATAAAAGGAAAGAAGAATGGTAAAAGAACAGTGTGGTCACAATAGCGTACGCCTGTGTTATAGAACGTCATACTAGCTAAACAAGAAAAACCCCTTTTTATGCTTCGTCTGCATAATTGTAACGCTTTCACGTTTGCTAGTAAAGCCTACTGCATCAAATACACGCGTTTCTAAAAATAAAACGGGTACTGTGTTTCTTAGAAAACCTTGAGATACACTCACTGCGAAATGACCTAGATTAATATTACATTAATGTCATTTTATGCACTACGTAAACGAAAAGACAGACGGGCTTAGAAGAGAGAGAGAGAGAGATGTACGGAGGAACGCATGCAATACTACCACGTCGTCTCGCGATTGAAAAGTAATGCCACCCCACGCAAAAGGCATGCAGGCTTGCTTTTTTTTCAAATAAACAGAGACAAAAAACACTACCAATACGAGGTAAGGTTTTAAAAAACATGTTTAATGCTTATTAAGAAACATGACACAATACTGTTTTATGTCTGAAATCCTGACATTAGCCTGACAGTACAGAAGACACCCCATCGTATAGAAGTGAACGGGTGGTAGAAGAAAATACATATTTTGAACGAAGCCACTTGGCTCCATTAAACTTATATATTTGGGTGCCTTAGGACTTGCTGACAAAGAATATGTTAGGTGTTAAGCAAATAGTCTAATAATTAACAAATTATAGCCAAAATACTATAGTGGTGTTGTCTGACAACACAGGATCATATTTGCTCATAATGGCGTGTTTGGACACTGCTTTAGGGGAAATGAGGCCACCACGTTAGATCCGATTTGATTGGCTAGAATAATATGTAAGGCGAAACATGATTAGTCGATTGCAAATACTATTTTTGGTTGTTAATGGAAACGGTGGGAAGAGTAAATTTTTTCAAATGCTTTTGTAAACATGGTCTCATTGGCTAGACCATTTAATATAGTCAATTAGGAGCGTCAGTTCAGTGCCACTTTTTGAAAATAAACTTTGTAGAAGCAAGTGCGTTGAGAACCAGCTCATATTTTTCTAATAAAAGCCTGGGACAGAGGCAGATCGGAATTGTGCCATAACTCATCGCCAGTCAACGTACTTGTTTAATATTTCCTTGAATTGTGGTAAGCTAGACATATTTGATATCTTTTTGATGAAAATTGAATGTGAATTGATAATTTATGTCTGTATGTGTGTGGTTCAGTAGCAAACATGAGGCAAAGCCTAGATATTGCTCCACCATGAAAAAAAACTTGTCGGAGAGGAGTATAACTATATGGGATTGCCAAATAGTACTCTGACCCTTATCTTATTGAATAGAAGGAAATAATGATGGAATTGCAGAGGCTTTGTAACCATTAGGGAGAGGAATACTGGTGTATATTGTTACATGAGAAGCTAGCAGTTGGCCTACCGCGCTGAACTCTGTGTTTGTTATGTATTGTGCTTCAGTGTGGAAATAGATTATAAATTAGTTCTGAAGTAGGAGGTACAACCTTCTTATTTCAGGGACCGTGGTACTAAAGTATTAAAGCAGCACCTGGTCTG
This sequence comes from Oreohelix idahoensis, assembly GCA_024509875.1. NCBI lineage: Eukaryota > Metazoa > Mollusca > Gastropoda > Stylommatophora > Oreohelicidae > Oreohelix > Oreohelix idahoensis. Next base: position 206,236 of record JAMPIV010004575.1, on the reverse strand, counting down.
AGTTTTGCTGAATCCAGAGGCCGGTAGCATACTCCATGGTCAAGATATCGACCAGTGTTGTTTCTCAAGAAAACTGTGAAGCAAGCGAGCAGAGGAGACACGTTTTCCTGCCGCCCACACAGAAGTTAAGATTTCGTTGGCCAGAGCAGCTCAATCTTGTGTGTCCCCCCCCCTCTAAAATTGACTGTACAATAAATCAAGAGGGACAGTTATTTGTTTCAAATAAAAAGAAACTGTGAACCTTTCCAATATTATTTCCACCAGTAACAAACACATGAAGTCATGATGACAAACAACAACCTAGCTTGAAAAGCCAGTATTACCTCAGAGTACTACATCACTACTTACACACATATTGTAATAATAATATATGTCAGTACAAAGATCCTATCTATAAATTGTGTACATACAACTTGTGATTACATTTGATTGTGATTCCTGATTCACTTTGTAGTTGAATCAGGATATCTATTGTTGAAAGGAATTAATACATATTTTAAAAGTTAACACTTGACTTATTAAGATAGTCTTATAGAGTGTTCTATGTATGTGAGTGTCACAGTGTTGTAAAGTATTGTGGATTAAATTAAATTGTTTATCTGTCTGTTGGTTGTTGTGAACATACACTTCATCACTATCATAACCCTAGACATTCAACGTAGTCATCACAATATTCCAGAATAAGTCTGACTGAGGTCTAAATGTGGTAGCAAAGTAAGGTCATCTGTAACACACCACACTTATTAGATACAGATACCTTCACAGCTGATCTCAGTCAGTACACTAAGTCCCCTATAAATATTTATATCATCCCACTTTACCACAATGAACTGGGCTGATCATTATTTCATGAACAATTATGTTTCATTTATAATATTTATATATCATATATATAAAATGCCAGCTTTTTCTGTCAGAAGCATTCGTAACGCTCCCAAAAATAGTAACAGGGGACACAACAAGTTATTTTGGTTGAAGGTTAGACATTAATTAATTGTATTGTTTCCCTTATATCATTGTATTTACCATTAACAAAAATAAGTACTCAAAAATATATTAATATTAATATAGTACACAAATATTTATAGAATGTGTGATTCCTGTATACACACATTGGGATCATCGCTGGTGCTATGGAGTTCGTGTACTGTGCTGATGCACATGTAGCTTACTTACTAACAGAAGGAAGCACTTCACTTTCTTCTGGCGTGTTAAAAGAAGAAGAATGCTGTAATATATTGTGACAGCAGGAACGAAAGAAAAGGTGACTGGGCACGATAAATGGAAGGCATCGAACAGTTTGATCATCAATCAATACTCTTTAGCTCCCCAAGGAGCATAGGACTTCAACAAACACATGCCAAGTCTTCCTGTCCTGTGCCATCCGCTCAAGTTCTTTCCATGTTTTCCTCAACATTTTCACCTGTTTCCAGTTCTCTTCTCCATGTGTTTTTTGGTCTACCTCTGCCTCTCTTTCCCTGTGGATTCCACAAGGACTGCCTTGTAATGCTATCAACAGGTTTCCTCAATGTGTGTCCTATCCATCGCCAGCGTCTTCTTCTCAACTCTTGTTCCACTGGCACTTGTCTGGTTCTTGTCATCAATTCACAGTATAGATGACCAAGTTACTTACTTGTCTCAAGCAATAGAAGATGCCTTCCAGGAGAAGAAAAAGGTCCTAACGATCTGGGTCGACTTCAAGCAGGCCTTTGACAAGGTGTGGAAAGATGGCCTTATTGCAAAACTTAGGAGAAGTGGAATCCAAGGCAACATGATGAAATGGATCCAGTCATACTTGCATAACAGGAGAACTAGAGTCACTCTTGACGGTCTGCAGAGCAGAAAAGTGTTGCTCCATCAGGGGGGTACCTCAAGGAGGAGTAATTTCCCCAACACTCTTCCTTGTTTACATCAATGACCTGGTGAAAGATCTCCCCGCAGGAGTGAAAGCTGCCTTATATGCAGATGACCTAGTACTCTGGTGCGCTGATGAAAACGTCACCACAGCAAATTATAGAATGCAGTGGGCAGCAGACATGCTAGTGTCATGGGCAGAGAAATGGCTTATCACAATAAATACAGACAAAACCTCCACAACACTGTTCTCCCTCGCCCCCAAGGACAAAGCAGCTAACATACACCTAGGGACAACCGTGATCAAGGAAGAAAGCTACCCCACCTATCTTGGGGTGACATTTGACCAAAGGCTTACATGGAATAAGCATATTGAAAATGCAGAAGGAAAGGCCCGAAGACGACTAGGCATACTCAGAAAATTAGCAGGTACCAACTGGGGAGCAAATGAACGAAATCTAAGAAGATTTATAATGGAGTAATAAGACCACACTTAGAGTTTAGCTCAGCAGCATGGTCATCAGCTGCTAACTCACATCTGCAGTCTTTGGACAAGGTGCAAAATCAAGCTCTCAGGCTCATTACAGGAGCCATGAAAACTACACCAATATCAGAGATGCAGAAGGTTGCTGGATTACAGACATTGTCCCATAGAAGAGACACAAAAACCATGATCCAGATGGAAAAGTACAACAGTATGCCAACGCACCCAATGAAGGCAAGACTAGATGATCTGGCATTGGGACGTCTAAAGCGTAGCAGCTTTGTGCATCGGGGGAAAAGACTTATAAGACAGCATCAAGAAGACCTATCCATGAAGACAACACCACTGAAGCCCACCCTATACCCTGTACCATGGGAGCAGGCCAGCAGTGCCCTCCAAATTAATACATCAGTCAGTGGTCTCACAAGTGGATGTGGTATAATGATCTGCAAAAACGAACTGCTACATTGAGTATGATCCAAGAAAGCTATCCCGATCAATCATGGATACATGCCTATACAGATGGATCAGCAACTAATGCTGTTAGGAATGGAGGTGCCGGTATCTTTATCTCATATCCTGACAACCACTATGAGACTAGGCACATTCCCACTGGTAAATTCTGTTCCAACTATACAGCTGAGGTTCAAGCTCTAGAGCAAGCTGCAAATATGATTTATAACACCAACTCTGACTGCCACCAGGTAGTCATCCTCACAGATGCACTGTCTGTCCTGCAAGCTCTCAAGGGTGGTAAACTCCCGCATCTGAGAAATGAACTAAACAAGGTAGCTGCCAAAAAGAGAACCATACTTCAGTGGGTACCATCTCATTGTGGTGTACCCGGAAATGAAAACGCAGATAAACTTGCAAAAAAGGGAGGAGAATGTGAACAAGAAGATAATGAAGTCACATACTTTGAGAAAAAGAGAGCTATCCAGACTATCAGAAGAGAACAGAACCAACACAAAGACGACTATCACACTCTCGACCGGCAGGGACAGATAACTATTTTTCGCCTCAGGACAGGGCATAACGAACTGAATAAACACATGCACAAGCTACGATTGTCTGCTTCACCACTGTGCACATGTGGATTAAATGAACAAACTGCTGAGCATGTTCTACAGGATTGTCCTCTGTATGACCAGTTAAGAAAGATATACTGGCCCAATGACTCAACACTAAACTCAAAGCTATATGGAGCTAAAGAGGAACTTCAAACAAGTCGAATTCATCATGAGAACTCATCTGACGGTGTAAACATCAAAGATGCGATCGCAAGAAGAAGAAGAAGTCATCAATTCCACATTTGTGACTTTGTCATACCATTTCAGTCCTTCTATTCTACGCTAGCACCCGTTTATAAAAGTCCGTAGCTTTTTGGTTGTTGTTTTTGTTGTTCTCCATGTCTCAGAGCCATACAATAGGACTGACTTCACATTTGAGTTGAAGATTCTTATTTTCGTGTTGGACTTGATTTCTCTTGTTCTCCACATGTTTCCCAATGCAATGAAAGCTCCTCTTGCTTTTTGTATTCTTATTTTGATATCACTGTCTGTCCCTCCAACTTTGTCTATATTACTTCTAAGATATGTGTAAGATTCTACATCTTTTAGTGGTGTTTCTTCAAGTTCAACCTTGTTATCATTTCTTCCATTTATTCTCATCTTTGTCTTTTCCCTGTGTATTTTCAGGCCCACTTGTTGTGACCTCTCATCGAGAATTTTCATTTTCTCTTGCATCTGATTATGGTTATGGGACAGAAGAGCCAAGTCATCTGCAAAATCCAGATCATCAAGCTGTTTAGTCAGATTCCACTGGATTCCATTTCTGTTGTGTGATGTCGATGTTTTCATAACCCAATCTATTGCTAGTAAGAAAAGAAATGGAGACAAGAGGCATTCCTCTCTCACTCCCATTCTAATCCTAAACGGTTCTGTAAGTTGTCCTTCATGAAGAACTCTACATGTCATATCTTCATAGATCTTCTTTATTAAGTTAATGATCTTCAGGGGAACTACATAATGGCTCATCAATTTCCAAAGCGATTCTCTGTCTACACTGTCGATGTATAGCGGTGAATTCCATTCCAGACTTTGTTCAACTATTATTCTCAATGTGGTTATCTGGTCTGTACAGGATCTGTTTTGTCGAAAACCTGCTTGTTCATCTCTCAGTTGCTTGTCTATGGACTCTTTTAATCTCTCCAGGATGATTCTGTTTAATACTTTTCCTGGCACTGATAGTAACATTATTCCTCTATAATTTGTGCACTCTTGTAAGTTTCCCTTCTTAGGCAACTTGATCAGATAACCTTCCTTCCATTCTGCTGGTATTTCCTCTCTCTCCCAGACTTTGCCAAGTAGTTTGTATATCTCTGTAGAGGTATCAATATCTGTTTTGATGGCCTCTGCTGGAATGCAATCTGGACCAGCTGCTTTTCCATCTTTCAGAAGCTTTATGGCTTTCTTTATTAGTTTGATTATGAGCAATTGAAAGAAGTGAACAACACAACTGATAAACAGTACATGAACTGGAGACAGGAAGATGAGTAGATCCATGGTTTTAGATGTACGTCGCATTATCTTGATCAAGAAATCACAACAATGTAAAAGTACAAATTAAAACAACAGAAAATCAAGGTGCTCTTCTGATGGATAATCGGATATTCACACCTAACATTATTATTCCAAAGTATTTGAATAAGTAAAATTGTCATTAGGTATTGGTGCTTTTGAATTTAATTCCCGTCATATGACGGGCTTTTACTCTAGTTTATAATAAACATGCATGTTTACATCTTTTGTGATAATGTTGTAGCATATCGAATGTTAAAAACAATGTTCAAAAAGTATTTTTCCCCCACATTCATGAAATTGTTATTGTATAATACAAATATATACAATATATATATATATATATATACTGATTAAGAATACTGCAGATGATACAAGATTGAATTCTGTGCATTTAAAACTAACAAACATGTGCTAAAGTGTACTTACAGGCACAGCTTCTCCTGCACGTTCAGCAAATTTTTCAGAAACAAAGCTGCCAAAAGATGATAATGGTTTTTTGGGCTTGCCTAAAGACTTTCTGGCCTGGATACAATTGTAAAAAAATAATAATAATAATAATAATAAAATATTATTTTTAAAAAAAGGGGGGGGGGGGGGAGGAAGAAGAGAATGTAGAGATATACATTCTTTTTGTGAAGTGCCAGAGACCAATAACCATCATTCCCTTACTTACTTAATTATGGAGCATGTAGCCACCACTGCAAATGGCCTCCTTGCATGAAGCCTGCACACAAAAAAATCACATGCTTTTGCAGTAGTGGTTTCTGTAGCAATCTGTTTTAGGTGACAAAGCTGCCAGCTTCTATGCACAACCTCATATCAGTTGCCTGTTATAATGGTTGTTCGTCCATCACGGGTGATGAAGACCACTCTGTTCATCCAATTATTTAAGAATATGTTAGGTTAGTCTATGGGTACGAAGGTGACTGAAGAGCCCGATGCGGGCCTGGAAAGATCTTGGACAGTGTGGGCAGGGAATGTTTGCTTCATGTGAAGGTTTTATTTCACGGTCCTTTCTAGCTTGTCTCCGCTGTTCCGCTGCTGCTCTTCTGGATGATTCGCATGCTGCTGCACCTTTACGAAGAGATGTGCGCCAAGCAGTTCGGTCTTGCGCAGCAGCTTCCCATGTGTCTGGGTTTATGTCAAAGGTTTTCAATGACGTCTTTAACGTGTCTTTGAAGCGCTTCTTTTGGCCACCATGGGAGCGTTACCCTTCTGCATCTCACCATAAAAGAGTATCTTTGGCAGTCGATGGTCTGGCATGCGGACTACATGACCTGCCCAGCGAATTTGTGACTGCATCAGAATAGTATCAATACTAGGGATACCAGCTCTGTCAAGAACGGCGGTATCCGGGATCTTGTCTTGCCATTTGATGTTCATTATCTTCCTGAGACAGACTGTATGGAAGTGGTTTAGCTTCTTTACGTGGCGCCTGTATACAGTCCATGTTTCACATGCATATAGCAGCACTGGAAGCACCGCAGCTCTGTATACCTTCAGCTTTGTCTGTAGACTAATGCCACTTCGATGCCAAACGTTGGTGTATAGTCTGCCAAATGTGCTGCTGGCTTTGGAGATCCGGGTGGTCACCTCATCATCAATGACAATGTTCTGGGATAGTGTGCTACCAAGGTATGTGAATCTGTTCACAACATTCAGTTTCTCACCATTAACCTTGATGACTGGCTCAGTATAAACTGTGCCAGGAGCTGGTTGGTACATGATTTCTGTTTTTTCGTGTTGATGGTAAGCCCAAAGTTGGCGCAGGCTTCGGAGAATCTATCCACACTATGCTGCAGATCAGCCTCTGAGCCAGCATTGAGGGCACAATCATCAGCAAACAGAAGATCTCTGATGGTGTGTGATTTGATCCTTGGTTTTTGCTTGAAGCCTCCTAAGGTTAAACAATTTTCCATCAATACGATAACTAATGTCGATTCCTGTGTCCCCGTCTCTAAAAGCATCAGTCAGCATAGCAGAAAACATGATACTGAACAGAGTCGGTGCAAGTACGCACCCTTGTTTAACTCCATTTGAGACGGGGAAAGGCTCTGATAGCTCACCGTTTTCCTGAACTCTAGCCTGCATTCCATCATGCAGTTGCTGCACTATTGTGATAAATTTCTTTGGGCAGCCGTATTTTGCCATGATCTTCCATAGACCCTCTCTACTGACCGTGTCGAACGCCTTTGTCAAGTCGATGAAAGCTGTGTACAGGTCACAGTGCTGTTCTTGGCATTTTTTCTTGTAGCTGTCTTGCAGCGAACACCATATCTGTGGTTCCACGTTCTTTCCGGAATCCACACTGACTTTCAGGTAAAAGACCTTTGTCAAGATGAGCCGTAAGGCGATTCAAAAGGATTCTGGCGAATATCTTCCCAGCGATTGATAAAAGAGAGATGCCTCGATGATTGTTGCAGTCTTGGCGATTACCTTTACGTTTATATAGATGTATAATTGAGGCATCTTTGAGATCGTGTGGGATGGTTTCACTCTGCCACATTTGCTGGAAGATCATATGAAGTTTCTCTATCAGAACTGCACCGCCATCTTTATAAACCTCAACAGGAATTGAATCGGAGCCAGGGGCCTTTCCACTAGACAGTTGACGAATCGCTTTTTTTGTTTCCTCCAGAGTTGGTACATCATCTAATGCTTCATTTATAGGAATTTGGGGCAGGCGGATGATGGCTTCGTCGTTAATAGATGATGCTGGTTCAAGATATTATTAAAATGTTCAGCCCAGCGTTGGAGCATTTTTTTTTTGTCTGTAATTAGTGTTTTTCCATCTGCATTAAGGAGGGAAATGATCCTGATGATGTTGGACCATAGACCGCTTTGAGTGCAAGGTAAAAGTTTTTCAAGTCATGGCTGTCAGCAAAGCCTTGGAGCTCATCTGCTTTATTACTCAGCCATGAAACCCGCATCTGGCGTAGTTTATGTTGGACGATTCTACGCATGTTGTTGAAAGCGTCTTTCTTGGATGTAGATTTTGGATCATTTAAATATGCTTTATGGAGATGGTGTTTCTCAGCCAACATCTGCTTTATATCATCTGAGTTCTCATCGAACCAGTCATTTTGTTTCTTGATGGAAGGACCCAGGACCTCTGTAGCAGTATTGTAGATCTGCTCACTTAGGGCTGCCCAATTTGTTTCCACACTTTGGCCGTCTAGCGAGATAGATTTGAGACGGTCTTCTAAGGTGTCAGTAAATGACTGTTTGATTTTTGTCTTCTTTAGTTTGGTGACATCCAGCCTCTTTTGAGTTTTCTTCCCCTGAGGGCGCCTGGCTGGTTGGATACGAATTTTAAGTTTAGATACAATGAGGCGATGATCAGTCCAGCATTCGGCACCACACATGGACTTGGTCACCCGGACATCTTGCCTGTCCTTCTTCCTAACAATTACATAGTCAATTAGGTGCCAATGCTTTGAGCGAGGGTGCATCCAGGAGGTCCTGTTGCGGGTAGGAAGTCGAAAAATGGTGTTGGTGACAAGGAGGTCATGTTCTGCGCAAGTCTGGAGGAGACGAAGTCCATTACTGTTACAGCGACCCACGCCGTACCTACCAATAGTGCCATTCTAGGAGATGTTATCTGAGCCTACTCTTGCATTAAAGTCACCAAGAATGATGAGCTTATCTGCTTTAGGAACTGATGCAATGACTGCATGTAGTTCTTCGTAAAACTTATCCTTGACATCATCCTGGTTTGTCATAGTTGGTGCATACGCGCTAATGATGGTGGCATGTTTTCTTCCATAGAACAGAGGGATCTTGACCGTCATGAGTTGGTCATTTATTCCCTTTGGGGGCCCCGCTAACTTGCTGAAAATTGCTGTTTTGATTGCAAATCCAACCCCTGCTTCTCGTCTTTCTTCAGTTCCTCTTCCGCTCCAAAAGAATGTATAACCTGCACCCTTTTCGCAAAGTTGGCCCTCGCCTGCAAGTCGAGTTTCACTCAGTGCTGCTATGTCAATGTTGTACCTGGCCAGTTCTCTCCCAATCAGGGCAGTTCGTCTCTCAGGTCTGTTTGCGTTAAAGTCTTTGTCAAGTAAAGTGCGCACATTCCATGCGCCTAGAATGAGGGGGAAAAATCTGTCCTTTCTTTTTCTTATATGTCGACCGCCGAAGTAGGGTATCCACCAACCGCGGTAAGCTGGTTAGGTAATGGTGAAGCAGGCAATGTTTAGGGCACCTTTTCTAGCCCCTTCCTCATGCCATGGAGGTGAGCAGTGCTTTCCTAAAGAGGGCTGCTCAGACACTCAGGGGGCTGCCGAATCCCACTGCTGCTCCGATCAGTGGAAGACGACCATATGGCCAGAGCCGCCTGTGTGTAGGTCTGCGACTACGACTGCCAGCGTACCCACGCCTGCCGCTTCGCCGCTCGCCCATCGCCACAGGACTTGTTGTGAGTGGATGGATGAATGGATGAAAGAGTGACTTGCGCGGTGATTTGGATTAAAGTGAGGAAGAGTTGCGCAATTCGTCGACCTCACTCTCTCGCCTGGGTCCATCTCAATCCAGTGGCAAGACAAGTCAAGACGACTGGAGATGAAGTCAGGTGCAGTGGATGACCAGGGCTTTCTACGTGCCTCGCCGTGCTCCTTACGCTCCACATCGCGTTGCTGGTAATCGCCATCGTGCCCGTTGAACCAACAGGTGGTTTCTTCCGCGCAGTCTATCGAATCCAGTCTTCGCATGCATGGGTAGGCAGACCCTAACTCACCGAAGGTTTATAACCATTCGGCTACCCTCACCTAGTTTAGCCGGCCTGTCAAAGCCGTTGTCCGGGGGTGGCCGCTGTCGCATGCTGACAGCTACGAGGAGCCACAGGTGAGAGCTGGATGCCAGGTTTGGACCAAAGGTGGCTGAGCTGCCCTGAAAGCCTGCACACAAAAAAATCACATGCTTTTGCAGTAGTGGTTTCTGTAGCAATCTGTTTTAGGTGACAAAGCTGCCAGCTTCTATGCACAACCTCATATCAGTTGCCTGTTATAATATACACAAGGGATCAGTAGATCTATTCTTTCTTGTCTCCTCAGAGACCTTTGAAGCTACATGAGGCCAAACGCTTCCAAACATGTGCATGCCACTGTCAAGATGCTCATAACTAAATCATGTGGTTTTTTTTCTCTCAGTAAAACTGACAGCTATGACTGCTAAGTCATGTGGGTTACAACATAAGTCACCAACAACCAAGGCACAAAGTCACTACTATCATTCTGATTGTGGTACTTCCCAGTATCCTGTCCTTCTGGACAATGCCATTTACAAACTGGGATTTTGTATGCATTCATAATAATCTTTGGTGAGCTGGGGATTCTTGACGATTCACTAAATAACTGTACACAAAATATTCTGTGAGCTAAGAATTTTGACTATTCACTAAGTAACTTTACTGAAATTATTCTGTGAGCTGGGGTTCTTGACCATTCACTAACTAAATGTACACAAATTATCCTGTGAATTGGGAACCTTAACCATGCACCAAGTAACTGTACACAAATTCTTTTGTGAGCTGTGGTTTTTTTAATGCAAGACAAAATGAAAATACTAGATAAGACATCACAGCAAATGGTTCTGAAAAAAAACCAAAAAAAAAACCACACAAGCAGAAGACAGATTATGAGAATTAATTGCAGGAAACGATAACAGGAATGCTTTTGAGGAAACACCCCTACAAGATCTAGAACTATACATATATCTTGGCAGCAGTATAGACAAGAGTCGGAGGGACAGACCATGTAACTTACCATGCATATAGTAAAAAAACAACTAAGGAGGGTATCGCTAAAGGTGCTTAATGGGCGGTTACAGTGTTACTATCCTTTGTTCCCCATTCAGGCCCCAGTAACACATGGGTGATTATGACAACAACAGAAACAATAATGATTAAAAAAAACATTGACACAGAACAATTAGGAGACAAGATACAGGCATGAACTGATTCAAGGCCTATGATCCAGAGGGGGCTGAACAGTAACCACGATAAGGATGCCAAATGCTTCTGTTGCATCCAGTCTAATCCATTTCAAAGCAAATGTGTTTAACAGCTAAAATATTTTTTTGGATTGGCTTTCAAAATCTGTGAACTCTCTTAAAAGGGAATCTAACTTGATATAAAAGATCTTGACACAAAAATCCTATAATGTTAAATTAAGCACACATACACCCCCCCTCGAAAAGGGGGGGGGGGGGGGGGGGGGGGGGGAGAAGAAGAGAGACTGAATTCTACGTTGCAAGTAAGTTATCTGCACATGGTTTTGCACAAGCTACACCATAAGCCTGCCATGGCTAAAATGTTAACTTATATATGGTATCCTATCCAACTAATTTATATGAAACAAACATCAAAATAAATTAAATGCCATTTTATGACATGAACTAGTATATCACATTAACATTACAGCCCAGCGGGAGATCTGGTCAGCTAAACTCATAATTTCATAGCAAGCAGCAATTTTATATGTCTCTTGTAACATCAGTTTATTGAGCTCTTTGGATCTTCTTCTTCTTCTTCTTCCTTGTTCGCCCTGAAAAGGACAGTGGTTGCGTTGTGTCTGTTTGCGCCTAAGCTGTGATATCTGCACCTTTCGGTCGACACATCCGACTTCTGCACGGCATTTTTTAGGGACCGGGTTTGCCTTCCCATTTCGATCCGTACTCGCTCAGCCAGACTGCACTGCTGCAGACTGTTTCCAGGACCACCACAAGGAGGTGGAGTACGGTCTTGACCAGCTCTGGTTCGCTGGTCCTGATGCAAGCAGTCAAGCTATGGGTCGCTGACTGCATTCACTATTGCTGCATCTTGTTTTGTTTCTAAAAAAAATAATTATTTGTCAAGCTGAAGTTATTTCTCCTTGTTTCATCTACATTCAATGGATACAAGTGATAATATAACAATTTACCAATAGGAAGTGACTTCTAAACCACTCTGTAGACAGTTGACTGAATACATAAATTTTGCTTTGGCAACTTTGTAGCTGGTTTTGTCAATAAATATCTACGGGGTACTAACTCACATGCTTAAGCCTTTTGGCAGCTCTCTTTTCTTTTTTCAACTCCTCTGCCTGAATCTGCTCTGGTGTTATGTTTTCTAAGTATGCCCTCTTTTCCATTTGGTACTTTTCAAAAAGATCTTTTCGTTCTAGTTGCAAACGCTGAAAACATAAAGATGTATGCAAACCATTGTTAAGGGCACATGAGGATTAAGTACATAACATGATGATCAGAACAAAGAAGGCAATAAAACTGTGAAAAATGATAAAATGCTACGAAGTCAAGTATCTGGATATATTCTACAACAACAAAGACAACTTCAGCACATATGTCCAGCCATATGAACCTTGCTGCCATCAATGGTACCTATACCTTGTAGCTGTATGGCAGCTTGTGTACCATGACAAACCCCAGAGCTATACCAGTGGGAGATTTACTCCTGGTAGGTTCAACCAAGCTGGACTGGTCTGCGTGGGTAGGGGTCAGACAAAAGCTGGTACCCTGGTCCTCCATTCATTCATAACCCTCCACTCCCAAAGGAGCATAGGCCTTCAACAAACACATGCCAAGTCCTCCTGTCACGTGCCATCATCTCAAGTTCTTTCCACGTTCTCCTCATCATTTTCACCTCTGTTTCCAGCTCTCTTCTCCATGTGCTTCTTGGTCTACCTCTGCCTCTCTTGCCCTGGGGGTTACAGAACAAGGACTGCCTTGTAATGCTATCAACAGGTTTCCTCAGTGTGTGTCCTATCCATCGCCATCGTCTTCTTCTCATCTCTTGTTCCACTGGCACTATAAAACTAGTTCTTGTCATCAGTTCCACGTTGGTAACCTTGTCATACCATTTTAATCCCTCTATTCTACGCAAGCACCCATTTATGAAAGTCTGTAGCTTTTTGGTTGTTGTCTTTGTTGTTCTCCATGTCTCAGAGCCATACAATAGGACTGACTTCACATTTGAGTTGAAGATTCTTATTTTCGTGTTGGATTTCTCTTGATCTCCATATATTTCCCAATGCAATGAAAGCTCCTCTTGCTTTTTGTATTCTTAGTTCGATATCATTGTCTGTCCCTCCAACTTTGTCTATATTGCTGCCAAGATATGTGTACGATTCTACATCTTGTATCGGTGTTTCTTCAGGTTCAACCCTGTTATCAATACCTGCATTTATTCTCATTATCTTTGTCTTTTCCCTGTGTATTTTCAGACCCAATTGCTGTGACCTCTCATCGAGTGTTTTCAATTTGTCCTGCATCTGATTACGGTTATGGGACAGAAGAGCCAAGTCATCAGCAAAATCCAAATCATCCAACTGCTTAGTCAGAGTCCACTGGATTCCATTTCTGTTGTGTGTTGTTGATGATCTCATAACCCAGTCTACTGCTAGTAAGAAAAGAAATGGAGACAAGAGGCATCCCTGTCGCACTCCTGTTCTTATCCCAAACGATTCTGTAAGCTGTCCTTCGTGAAGAACTCTGCATGTCATGTCTTCATATGTTTTCTTTATTAAATTAATGATCTTCAGGGGAACTCCATAATGCCTCAACAATTTCCAAAGTGATTCTCTGTCTACACTGTCAAATGCCTTTTCGCAGTCACAAATCCGATGTATAGTGGTGAATTCCATTCCCGACTTTGTTCAACTATTATTCTCAAAGTGGCTATCTGGTCTGTACATGATGTTTTGTCGAAAACCTGCTTGTTCATCTCTCAGTTTCTTGTCTATGGACTCTTTTAATCTCTCAAGGATAATCCTGTTTAATACTTTTCCTGGCACTGATAGTAACGTTATTCCTCTATAATTTGTGCCCTCTTGTAAATTTCCCTTCTTAGGCAACTTAACCAGATATCCTTCCTTCCATTCTGCTGGTATCTTCCTTTTCCCAGACTTTACCAAGTAATTTATATAACATCTCTGTAGCCGTGTCGATAGCTGCTTTGATGGCCTCTGCTGGAATGCCATCAGGTCCAGACGCCTTTCCATCTCTTAGAAGCTTTATGGCTTTCTTTATTTCTTCCTTCATGGGTCTTTCACCGTTAATTTGTAGCTCTTCTTCTGCTGGCTGGATGTCCGGGGGGTTTTGTGGAGCTGGTCTATTGAGAAGGTCTTCAAAATATTCTGTCCACCTCTTCATTTGCCCTTGTATATTGCTGAGCAGTTTTTCATTCTTGTCTTGTACGAGGTACTTGTTTGCTTGTATTTCCCTGTTAGCTTCTTTGTGCTGCTATACAGTTCTCTCATATTTCCTTTGGCTGGAGCATCTTCTGCCTCTCTTGCCAACTCCTCAATATACTTCCTCTTGTCTCTTTTGATACTTCTTTTTACTTCTTTGTTTGCTTCTGTGTACACTTCTTGAGCCTTGGCTTTGGAACTTCTGGTTTTGCTTGTGTTTAAATCTGCTCTCTTGTTTTTTTTTGTCTTTTATCTTATTGATGGTTTCTGTTGTTATCCATACTTTTTCTTGTTGTTCCCTTTTCCCCAGTATTTCTTCACGTCTCATTCCATACAGTTTTGATTTGCTGCCAATAGTCTTCTGTATTCTCTACATCTTCCAGCTGTTGGAGCACCGCAAATTTGTCTCTTGTTTCTTAGATGTCCTACATTAAATTGTTGTCTATAATTTTGTATATCTCTTGAGTTTCATATTACCTTGTGTATTCTCTTATGTGGAAACATGCTTGACTTCTTCAAAGATTTATTTATAACGTACTTACATGCAAAAAAATAATAATAAATAAATACATTTGGTTGAAATGAAAACCAGGACATGTTCTTCAATGCCATCCAATAAGTCGCCCATGCCGTTAGGGTTTGCATTAAGGTTAGGGTTTAAATTTTCTAAATTCTTTTTGAAGGCCGTATCAAACACACGTCCCACTGATTTTCATTTCAAGTTCTGTGCCATCAACTCAAGATTCTTCCATGTCGTTATCATTTTCACTTCTGTCTCCAGTTCTCTTCTTCTTGTGATTTTTGTCTCCCTCTGCCTCTCTGGTTTCCTGATGGTTGCATACCACAGTGTTCTATTATCATATACTGTATCATCTTCATTTTTCTTTGCGCTCCTTACAGAGCACAGAGCCACTACTGTA
The DNA here is from genome assembly GCA_024509875.1 of Oreohelix idahoensis. Lineage (NCBI taxonomy): Eukaryota > Metazoa > Mollusca > Gastropoda > Stylommatophora > Oreohelicidae > Oreohelix > Oreohelix idahoensis. Next base: position 191,217 of record JAMPIV010004575.1, on the reverse strand, counting down.
GCTGGTTCCACAGGAAGCCTGCACAAAACAGTGACATGCTCTTGCAGTGATGGTTTCTGAGTCAATTTGTTTTACATGATGAGGTTGCCAGCCCAATGTGCAACCTCATTTTAGTTGCCTTGTATGACATGCCTGAGGGTGAATTAGTCCTATTCTGCCTTTGTTTCTTCAGAGATTCCAAGGTACTACACTGGGCCACATACTGTATGTAGCAGTACTATTACTGTACTATGCTGTGTAAACTTAATATTTACTGGTGCTTGATTTTGTTTACTGGTAGACCTGATGTACAATAGACTTCTTACCCACATAACTTACTGAAGACACTTAGTGGTTGCTTGGTGTCCCACGTAGATCCTTTTGCTCACATCCCTTTTAGTATGAGATATATAATATATATAAATATGTATATATTATATTGAAAAGTATTATGGCTAGTGTCTTGATGTAAGTGGCGTAGCCTATTATGCACTTTCGCCATTGGCTACCATATACTGCATCCACATTTTAGCCTACCATATGTTTGGGAGTAGATTTATATGGCGTGTTAAACCAGAATTTTGAGCTAAAAATCTCAAGGTTGACTTATACACCGCAATTTATGTTTATATATTAAATTGATAAAAACAAAAGTTAAACGAAAGTTTATAAATGGAACAAACAAGACAGGCTGTCACTAACAGATTTCTCCTCTGGATCAAGCTCTTGCCACTTCCTTGACGCCTGCCTGACAATTTCTTTCCTATCAAGATCTGCAGATATACATAACACAAAACTGCAAACATGTTAACACATAACATTAAACCATATCCGAAAACAAACAAGTTAAAAAAAAAAAATGTCTGCATATCTTCAAATCAAAACCTCAGTTTATGCAAACTATTAATCTACTGCAGGGTTGCTTAACCATTAACTCTTATCTAAGCTGGACTTGATTTCTGTTGGTTTCAGTATACTTTTCAAAGCAAGGAAAGCTCATTTTTCATTATTATTTTGATATTATGGATATATGTACAAGTTTCACATCTCGTAGGGATGTTTCTGCACAAGCAGTCTGGCTCTCATTAGCCACATTTATTCTCATAATCTTAGTCTCCTCTGTGTACATTTTCAGGCCCAAGGACTGTGACATCTTATCAAGGATTCTCATTAGCCTATGTCTTGCAGAGTCTTCTATTAATAGGTACTATTAATCTCTTGGATCCCTCAGACATGTCATACAAGGTGACATGATACAAACTCCTGCAGAAAGCTCCGCCACAAGAGCATATGCATGTTTTCTGCACAGGTCCTGCAAGGGACCCATCTACAGGTGGCTCCATGCTCCAGAGGGAGTGAAAAGGAAAATGATGATTCTTGTTCGTCTTCCTCGTTCGTCCTGAAAAGGACGTTGGTTGCGTTGTGTCCGCTTACAGCGAAGCTGCGATATTTGCGCCTTTCGGCCGACACATCCAACTTCAGCACTGCATTTTTTGGGACTGGGTTTGCCTTCCCACTTTGATCCATACTCTCTCAGCCAGTCTGCAGTGGTGCAGCCTGTTTCCAGGACCACCACTTGGAGGTGGAGTAGGGTCTTGGTCAGCTCTGGTTCGCTGACCCTGACGCAAGCAGTCAAGCTATGAGTCGCTTACTGCATTAATCTTTCTAGCTGCGTCTTCGGTCCTGAAAATGATGATTGAAGATTATAATTAATCTTCGGACAGACTGCTACTATTGTAAGGTTAAAAAAAAAAAAAAAAAGTAAAGGATCTCATTACACACCCACTGAGGCATATTGGGAATATGGCCTATATTTTCTTGACCATCAGCACACTAGGGGTGATGTGGTCAGCATCATGCCGGCCGCCTTAACCTTCCCAGAGTTGCTCTGGTACCCAAGTCTTGACACTGGGTCGAACCCAGAGCCGTTTGCGGTCTAAAAAAATCCCACCTGAACTGGGGATCAAACCATGGACCGCCGAGCTGGGAAGCTAGTGCACTAAACACTGTGCTACATCGGCTCTTGCTACTATTGTCCTTACCTAATAATTTCCTACCTAAAACTATTAATACTTTTCTTTTCTTTTAGCTGATCTGTTAACACAGACCAAAAAAAAATTTTTTACAACACTTTATAAAAAAAAAAAAAAAAAAACTCTACATGTATACACACACTATTGCAAAACTTCACCAAGACTACTGGATCCAAACAGATCCACACTGTCTGCATATTTAGATAATTATACTTGTCACATACCAGGGTTAACTTTCTTGAGTTCTTGTTCATATCTCTGCAAGTACATGATGAACACATTAGGAGGCACTTTTGGCTTTTGTGGAACATTATGTGAAGACTGTGCACGCTCTCTGCTACTGGTATGAAAGTACGCTCCTGACCAAACTGGACATTTCAGTCGAGTAATTCCAATCTGCTGGATATGTGAAATTCTGGAATTAAATTAAAAGGTAAAGGTGGTTTTAAAACAGAACTACTGCCGTAGGGGAATGAAGAATTAGAATTCACTAAACTAGATCTCAGCTTTATGAGGTGGGGTGACCAGTTCTCGTCCTCACTGCCTTTGCCTTCCCAAACTTTCGTGTTTCAAGTTCATTAACTTTTCCTTGAGAAGCCATCTTGAGTATAAATCGCAATGACATCAGCCACGTTTATCTACGGGCTACATCACTGTTATTTTATCATTCAAGCATTTCACCTAATGAGAAAAAATTGGCAACCATGGCAAACTAAGAGCCAGGGATCCAGACCTGGGAGTTCGCTGGGAGGACACAATTAGACAAGGAACCAGGCCAAAAGGAAGAAAGCATACAGGATAGCATAACCTATATACCCCACGGTAGAAGTAGAACAACTAAAGGAAGTGTCTTCTTTCCACACCACGATGTCAAACTGTCGAACATCTTTCCTCTCTCATTCTATATTTTTTCCTTCTATCTTTCCCACTGTCACCAGTATCTCTCCCTTATCCATATCCAATGTTCCCACTATGGGTGCTTTTGAGAATTCTTTTACTTACTTACTTACTTAGTCGTTCCCCTTCTACCGTGAGGTGTAGAGGTTTGTAAGAGAGAGCGCCATACTATTCTATCGGCTGTCTTCCTCCTGGCTTGATTCCATTCTAGTCCCTGGTCCTTCAAAGATTGTCTAATGTTGTCCTCCCAGCGGACTTTGGGTTGTCCTGGAGGTCTGGATCCCTGGCTCTTAGTTTTCCATGCTTGCCGTGGTAGCCGATCTTCTCCAATTTTGCAGACATGGCCAAACCATCTCAGTTGGGACTGCTCTACTTGGGTTCGCAGGGGTTGGGTTTTTAGGCTTTGATGTATTGTCTGGTTGCGGACCATGTCTCTTCTTGTTACTTCAACCACCTTCCTCAGATACCTCATTTCTGAGGTTTGGATCTGGCTTTTGTGGGTTGTAGTCATTGCCCATGACTCGCATCCATACGTCAAGACTGGGACATAGGTGGAGCGGTATACAGCAATTGTCGTCTTCTAACCAACTTCTCTTTTGCTGAGGAATCTTCGATTTATGGCTTGAAAAAGTCTCCCAGCTGCTGCTGTTCAGGTAGCCAACTCTTCTTTGATGCCTCCCTTCCGGTCTATGACAACTCCAAGGTATTTAACCTTTAGCACACGGCATAACAAATTTAGGAAATTTGCCCTGCAGCTGCATTCTTTTTCACAACGCCCCCGTCTTTATAGTGGGTGACTTGTAACGCCTATAGTTTCTTTGTTTCTTGGTCAATTGCTATAATTTTTGGAATGTATATAAATAAATGAATGATGAATCTGATGATATACGTTTTGTTGGTGTATATGTTAGATGTGATTGGAAGAGAGGAATGGAAAGATGAAAAAATGGGATGAGGCACCCGCATCTTGCCCTTTCTGTTCACTAACCTGACTTCATCAAAATTATCGTCAACAACGCTAGATAAACTCCATTTTTCCTCATCTCCGCAATCACCCATATTCTGAGAACCGATATCAGCGCTAGTAATGCCAACAAATTCCTCATCATCGGAAGTCAGAATCCATGACAATTTCAGCGAATATAGCAGTTTGTTCGATGCCGATTGATTTCGATTTTTAAAAATTCACAAAAAATAAACGCGAATACACCCGTCATTAAATAAAGATTGGAATCGGAAGTGAACTCTCTTGCACATAAGATTAAATCTAAACATCCGGTGGTGATATCACGTGTACACATATTATAAGGCAGGAAACCGACGATATCCGAAAGTCGCAATAATGCGCCTGCAGCTGGCAGAACACAGAAAATCTATGGTGCCAATTTGCGACTCCAGCGTGCTACAGGCTAAAGTGGTCGACCTGCTTCAGGACCTGTTCTCCAAGCTTAATCTGGTGTCTTCTTTCCTTTCGTGATATCACCATGGTTTTTTGTTTTCGAGCTGCTTATGATCATCCCTCTCTTCTCCAGCTCTTCCTTCCAGACTTGCAGGTTGGAATGAAGATGTACTTCTGCTTTAGCAATCAGGGCAACATCATCAGCAAATGCCAGCTTTGAAATAAAGGCCTGTCTCATCTTCCAGTACCCCACTGAATACTTTCTTGTCCTCTCCTTACATGCCTTGATGACATCGTCCATGAGGAGTATGAAAAGATAAGGTGACAGGATATCACCTTCTCTGACATCAGTGGTGGTCCTGAATTCTTCTGACTTATGGTTTGCCGTCCTCACATAATTTCTGCAAGACTTGTAGAAGCTCTGTATAGCATGAATCAGAGGTGTTGGAATGTTCTTCCTCGCCAAACAGTCCCAGAGTTTGTTCCAGGGGACCTTGTCAAATGCCTTTTAAAGATCTAAGAAGCAAAGGTGGATCTCACTCTTATACTCAAGAGCCTTTTCACTCAACTGTCTGAGTGTGAAGATTAGGTCTTGAGTACTTCGATTTGCTCGGAAGCCACACTGGACCTCATCCATTTGTGGCTCAGCTAGGCGTCTGAGTCTCTGCTCCAGTATTCTCTAGTAGATTTTACCAGGGACACTGAGAAGGGATATGCCTCTATGGTTTCCACATTGTCGGTTGTCACCCTTTTTGAAACTCGGTGTTATTATGGCAATCTCCCAATCCTTTGGAATGGTCTTGTTGCACTAAGCTGCCTGTAGGACCCTTAGGAGTAATAGGTCACCTGCTGCTCTCATGTACTTAACCATTTCTGGTGTTATGCCATCATGTCCTGATGCTTTGCCCATCTTGATTTTCTCCAGTGCTGCCTTCAGTTCTTCCATCTTTATGTCAACTTCATCACTATTAGTTTCCCCTTCTGTGTCAGTGGTTATCATTTCTGATGCTTGACCTTGCTCACCATCTAGGAGCTCTGAAAAATATTCTTTCCATTACTTCTTTTAGACGGCGGAGCAAGCAAAGACATCAACAACAGAATGAACAAAGCAAGAGCAGCCTTTTTTGGTCTGAACAACATCTGGAGGTCCTCTCGGTACGACACAGGCACAAAATTGGGATTGTGTCAGAGCTGTGTGCTTTCTGTGCTTCTCTATGGCGCGGAGAGCTGGAGAGTTACACAGAAGGAAATGACGAAATTGTCCTCTTTTCACACAACATGCCTAAGAAAAATTCTCCGAATCTTTTGGCCGAATGTCATCGTCGGCCAGGATCTGCTTACTCGGAGCAAGCAAGAGGACATGCACACCATCATAGCTGGCAGACGCTGGAGCTGGGTTGGCCATGTCCTCAGAACAGACCCCGATGCCATCACAAGAACAGCTATGCTATAGACCCCTGAAGGAAAACGAAAGAGAGGCCGACTGGAAACAGCTTGGTGGAGGACTGTGGAGGCTGAGATGCAAAGAATGAACCAGAGTTGGGGCACTGTGCGAGGGATGGCCGCCGACTGAGCAGAGTGGAATCAATTTGTTGTTGCCCTACAAGACGCCACCAGGCGTAATGGCCACTGACTGCTTTGACGGTCGGCGGCTAAGGATCAAAGAAGAAGAAGATTACTTCTTTTGGGGCAGTAGGTAATTTGCCTTGCTTGTCTTTAGAAATTTAAGAGGGTACTGTTTTTCCTTCCTCATATTCTTTAGGGTCTTATAGAACAATTTCTGGTTTTCTTGCGCATCACTTTCTAGCTTTTCTCCAAATTCTTCCCAGGACTTCTGTTTTGCTGCTAGCACCTTGTTCTTTGCTTCTGTTGTGAGTATCATATATTCTCTGTATTTCTGTTTTTCCTGGTGTGTTTTTAGCTCCTAAGTATTGTTTCCATGCCTCTTTCTTCTCTCTTATTTTCTCTTTAACCTCATCTGTCCACCAAGGTGTCCTCTTTCTCTTGTTCCCAAGTCGAACTTCACCACATGCTTCTGCTGCAGCTGTCTTTATGATGTCCTTGAATTTCAGCCAGAGTGTTTCCAGGTCATCAGGTTGTTTTTCTGTGTTTCTCACTGTTGTAGCAATAAGCCCCTGGTATCTGGTCTTCACTTCTGGCTCTCTCAGCTTGTAGGTCTTAATGCTTGTTTCCCCTGTTCGTTTACTTAGCTTCTTGCGTGATGTTAGGCAGTTCCTAGGCCGAGTAACTCTTTCAGTTGTTCTTTTAATTGTTAACAAGTAGTGGTCACTTTCAATCTCTGGCCCCCTCCACACTCTAGCATCCCAGACATACTTGAATGAGCTCTTCCTAACTATGGCATAGTCGATCACTGACTTCTCATTCTTTGTTGGTTCACACCTAGTGTAAACATGTATGCGCTTATGGGGGAACTTTGTGTTTGTAATGATCAGATTCTGCTCAGTGCAGAATCTAAGGAGTCGCTTTCCATTGTCATTAAGAGTATCTTCTCCATATCTACTAATAACTCCACCCTATCTAGCATGGTCATGTCCAACTCTGGCATTGAAATCTCCGAGCAGGATTACTTCATCCAGGCTGTCGTCCACTGTCCTTTGAAGCAGCTCGAAGAATTCCCCCTTGACCTCTTCTCGCTCACCTTCATTTCGCCCATACACAATGACAAGGTTAACTATGGTTTCTCCTTTTAGTTTTAGGACCATAATGCGTTCCGAAACAAAGTTCCATCCCTTGATACTATCCCTTTGGTTTTTGGCCACAATACAACCCATGCCCCCTTTAGCTCTTTCAGATGTGGGGACACCACTGTAGAGCAGCGTGTCACCATCGAGATCCATAACTCCTTGTCCTTTTTTCTTTGTTCCATGTTCCGTAAGTCGCAGTCCGTTTCAGTTCATCGCCTTTAGAATCAGTCCGGTTTTCTCTCTTATGTTTCTCATAATTTGGTTTTTTAGACAAACAGGTGATTGGCCTGTTGTGCCTTTGCATGATGGAGGGGCTGCCTCCTTACGGCCTCCATGGCTTGGGACTGTCTAGGCGGAGTTGAAGAATTCTTTACAATGTGCAAAACCATATCTCTATGGCCTCCAGGTGTTTTTCTGCTTGTCTACTAACCGCCCATGACTCACTTCTAATTGTCGGGATTGGCTCTATATAACAATAAAGAACTCTTTCTTACTGCCATCAATTAAGATTTGTTGTACAATACGCTTTTCATTATATTTAATGTTGCTACTGCCTGGGCTATTCTACTCTTCACCTCTAAGATGTATCTTCCATCTGATGTTATTAGTGTGCCTAAACATATTCATTTATTTTATTTGTGCATTCTTCACAAGTCATTTTCTTCAAGACGACCATTGCTTCAGTTGTTTTACTATTTAGGCTAAGGCCTTTATTTTTATATTCTGTTGATATTGTTTCAATAATTTTCTGTAAAGCTTTATCATTTGTTACTTTATTTGTTACTAGACTATATTATAAGCATATGTCATATTGTTTATATATGTCCATCAACTAATATTCCTAGCATGTTCTCTAATTATATTTTCACTGTAGGCCCACAGATTAAACAGATCAGGTGACAGCACACATTCCTGCCTTAAACCATGTTTTATCTGCTGATCCCTAAATTAAACCCCTTATTATTGTGTATCTGAATCCTTTTGTAAGGCTGCATTCGATGCTTCTATTGATGTTTTCCATTCATGCTATAGCCATCCATTTTGAACCTTAAGAAGCATTGAATCTGACACAATAACTGCCATGTTTGACAATCTCAGACAGCCACCTCAGAGCTGCAGTAACTGCCTGTATTTCCTTTCTCATGCTGGAGGTTGTTATCAAGTAAGCTCTGTTCTGTTTGGCGACGATCCTGCCCTTTACTCTAGCCGAGAAGCCCCAGCCAGATTTCTCACCATGGAGTACAGACCTATCGATGTACACAATGGCATCATCGTTTCCTGCATGATTATGCAGCAGTTGATTAAATTCCAGTTCTGCTTTCCAATAGTCTCAAGCTCTGCACTCCTTGCCAAGGCTGATGATGACTTGCTGGTAGTTTGTCCAGTTATCACCTGACTTACTCCACTCTTCTCCCTTGGATACATTTTCAACTAGGGTCATTTGTCTAATCGTAGCCTGTGCCACCCATGACACGCCTCTCTTTACTCTTGCTCTCTTGATGTCAGCTATGTTCCTATGCAGGGTGCGACTTATGTCTGTGGTTATTCGTATAAAGGCTTTTGCTTGGGCCATGGCATTCTTCTTTGATCCTTAGCTGCCGACCGTCAAAGCAGTCAGTGGCCATCACGCCTAGTGGTGTCTTGTAGGGCAACAACAAATTGATTCCACTTTGCTCGGTCGGTGGCCATCCTTCGTACAGTGCCCCAACTCTGGTTCATTCTTTGCATCTCAGCCTCCACAGTCCTCCGCCAGGTTGTTTTTGGTCGGCCTCTCTTTCGTTTTCCTTCAGGGGTCCAAAGCATAGCTGTTCTTGTGATGGCACTGGGGTCTCTTCTGAGGAGGGCCATGGCATATCTGGATCTAACTGACAGCACTCCAAGCATGTACCTCATTGTCACAATGGGGTATTTCGCATACAGCCCAAGACTAGACACATCCCTTCATTTTGAATGCACTCCAGTCGTTCACATTGCTTTATTGATAGCATGAGTGTTCCCAGCCCATAGTCGATTACCAATATGACTAGGTGATGATACAGTAGAAATAGTAATCTCTACTCCAGGTGCACAGCAGCCATGGTTTTTAACGCTGCCAAACCTCGTTTGCACTTCTGTATGATTAGCTCAAAATGGAACCTGTACGATGGCCTGCGGTCAAATGTTACTCCAAGATATTTCAGCTTGTCTTGCCTTTCAATTTTCTGCCCACTGAGAATAATATCTAGAAGGTCTGCTTTCCCTATGGAGTTGCTCAAGGAGCACCACATCACACATGCATTGTTGGGATTGACCTTGGAGCCAGTTTCCTTGCACCATTTAAGCACCTCATGTAGTGCCCCATGTATGCTACTGATCATTTTCTGATGGTCTGTAACATAACCCAGAGTAAAAGCTAAGTAACAAGTAGGAGGCCTAGGCCTATATCTTCCTGCTAAGGTGAAGGCCTCATGGCAAAAGTGGAAAGGTATGAAACATGTAAGAATAAAGTAAAGTTATAAACAAGAAAATATGAATAGGCCTAAACCAAGTGCATTTAATTTTTAAAAACACAAGACTGTGTCAATTAATATAACAGATACATTGGGTGCTATGTAAATTTGTGACCGAAATGAACAGTGGGGCGCGTTCTTCGATGCCATCCAAATAAGTCGCCCAGTCGTTAGGGTTAGGCATTCTAAACGTAAACCTAACCCGTAGGCCTACTCATTAGCCTAATTAATGCGTCTCTGAATTTTTTGTTGTTGTCAAGGTCGTATCGAAAATACGTCCCTTTGGAATGAATTACAACCTAAATTTGGAGATCTAAACTCACGCACTTAGAAAATACATTTGATCCTGAACTCATTTCGCTTATGATGAAATTCGTAATCAATGACAAACTTTTACAAATTGGTTTGAACAATTTCAAAATAACAAGTAGGCTATCGAACGTTTTGAAATAGATATGTGATGGTTTACATCCTTCAAGTACGGCTGTCCAAGCGGTCTTAAAATAGATTTATGGATGCTAATTTATTAGAAAGACTCACTGTATGTTCCTGATACCGGATAATATTTTCAGAAGTTTACAACTCTGTCCTACCATGGTAGTCGCCATGTCCTCGCGCCTTTAGGGATGCGTTGCGTGGTCAAAAATATTATTTTATGGATAACAAATCGCACGTCAGTTAAAAATTAAATTTCATACATTATGAACACATAGTTATTGGAATAATATTTTACTGCTTGCTTTTAAATCGTCTGTAATATCTACTATTTTTCAACGCCTACGCTTTATAAGCGTATTGTCGAAGTACTCCCTTTGACGTCAAGATGCTTCCGTCAGCACCAAACAAGTGGATATATTATCATATTTAAGCCAGTTCCATCATTAGGTCGCTGCTTGTCATTTACACAGTAAAGGAGGACACGAATACTTTCAGGAACCTTTGGCAGGGGAATATTATTAAAGATGGAACATATACAAAATTTGCTATTTACACTGGCTTTGTTGTTCGTAACATACGTTCCTTTCAGTTACAGCGCACAACTGGAGAAGCAGGCACTTAAGTCAGACGCAGCTAAACCTGAGGCCAGGCCCGTTTCTGACGGTTATGATTCAATTTTCTTCCATCACAACTTTGAACAGATGGTTGCTTTAATGCAGGAAGTTAATAAGGCATGTCCAGAAATCACGCGTATCTACAATCTCAGTGAACCGTCCGTGGAGGGCAGGAATCTTACAGTACTGGAAATTACTGAAGATCCAGGCATCCATAAACCAGGTAATAGCCGTGTGCGTGTTGTAAAGGGACAGGGAGATTGGCTCAGAACGATGAGTTTTGGATAATACACTCATTGCTCGTATAATATATCTGTTGAAATGAAGAATCATGGGACGTAGATCTGATTTTGCCTAAATGTCTATCGATCCAGCGGCTAATTAAGTCTCCCACGTCGTTGGGCCTAGGATTAGTGCTCCAAACCTTTAGGCCTACCCATTATTAGCCTACTGCTTCTCTGAATTTGTCATTTAAGGCCTTATTGATGTTGGTGACTTAATTGGCCTCTGGATCGATAGACATTTGAGCAAAGTTTGACACAACACCCATTATTCTTCATTTCAACCAAAATATCTTAATTTGTATAATAAATTATCTTGACATCAGATATAATTTTATTTACATGATATTTGCTGGAAATACTTTTATCAGCATTTATTTTTTATTTCATGTTTTGTTTCTTATAGAGCCACCACAAAGCATGGGTTAATTTTAATAATTCACAATATGTTTCTCATACCTATCAACCTCCTGAGACAGAAACCTGTACGCCGGACCAAAAAAAAAACGTTACAAACACCCAAAAATCCTTACGCAAAAAATATATTAATAAATTATACACAATACAGTTTTAAAACGAGAAATGACATATACAAATCTATTAGCATTTGAATTAGTGTAATATAAAGTGCTAATAGTCTCATGCTGTTCTGTACATATAAAAAAGTGATCATGAGGTGCTATTCTTTCGATGCAGTGTTTTGTATTATAATCAACACATGCACTTTTAGCACTTTCCAGAATTGCATTAGTTGGCTTAAAGTCTGCACAGCATGTATCAATGTTAATCTTACACTGTAAAAAAGAAGTGAATGTGTCCGCATTCATGGACCTGCTGCAGTCTGGGTGGATTTTTTTCATCATTGAAAATGATCTTTCGCAGTCAGCATTGTTGTGAGGGAGTATCAGCAATCACTGAATGATGACTTCCAAATTAGGGAAGCGGATGACACCAGTACTAGTTTTATGGTCAACAACTTCCAGCCAATATCTACAGAAGCTCTTTTTCTGACCACTATCTGTCAGTAGAGGCACACACACATCAGACAACATACAGTAGTCATCGAACTCACCTTTCAGTGCTTCCTGATCAAGATCTGGGGCAAAGGTATCTGCCATTCTGCAGATGTTTGGATACCTGAGATTATCTTTACTGCTTGGATCTAGCACTTTTAAGTCCTTTAGCACCTGGTTGTCAAAGGGAAATTTATCAGTAATTTTTTTAAACCACTGATGTGTAAAAATTTCTGACATCCTAAAAAAATGAACTCTTTACTCCACTATCAAGTTCCATTTCTTCCATAAATGCTCCGTTTGAGAGGCCAATTGCCAGTATGCTGTCATCATGCTGCACCCTATGATGATGTTGATAATCCTATCGGCTGACTCTATGGGAGAGTGCCAATTCTGAAACAGCGTAACTTTCTGGATAAATCCGCTTGAATACGACTGTCAGAAGTCGGGAGTATAAGTGTTATTTTGTATACCCCAGTGGGCTGGTAAAAATTGGAAAAATATCTGGGTAATGTAAGTCCAGTTAAATTTACAAGTTAAAATGTTTCTCATGTATCATTGGCAAATCCTTGCTCACAAATGAAATTGGTGATGCACACGCCAAGAAGAGACAACATTAACCAATCAGTGAAGAAAAAGACTGCTGGATGCCCTTGTGATCAGGTCTGCTAGGTATATAAGAAAACAATTATGGAAAAATGCTACTCCTCCATATAGCTATATATATATATATATATATATATATATATATATATATATATATATATATATATATATATATATATATATATATATATATGCACACAGATGGGGACAAGACAATCTTTTATCCACTCCGTCAGTCCTGATTAAAGTTAAACGGCACAGATGTTTTCCTTTACGCCTATACGATCAGCTTTCGCTAGCGCTGAAATTAGGTCAGATGGAGTTATGCAACTCTCCCACCCCCTCTCGCACTGGCAGTAAGCGTACAATGTTAATTATTATCCAGTTATCCATACGTGCACTTACATAAATATTGCCTGTCGTTAATAGCTATTAAGTTGTCGGCGTCTGATAGTTTAGTCATATGATATTAAATAATAGGCACTTATAATAAATACGCACAATGAAATAAAATGTGAATTCTTTTCTGTCACTATCAGTCGCGCCTAGCATATAAATCAGTCAACTAAAACCGTCTCTTCTTGTGTGAGAAAGCGTGTGGTGAAAATTAACATTATAACTGAACATCTGGTATGAAATAGCTACACGTTATTTTGTTTCACTGGTTTTAACAGCTAGAACTCATAAGTGAATTATAATGGTAAAAGCTTAACACTTTTAATTGGTAAAAGGTAACTCTTTTAAACACGTAAACACTAATTTCTATTACCAAAAAATCAGAATGAAAGATCCCCATGAATGCTATTAACACATTTTCCACAATGGTTCTAGAACTACGTGCTTAGACTATCCAAAAATTCTGAGTGACAACTGATAGCAGGTTTAAGAAAACACAGTTTATATATCATCATGTTTCTCTGATCTATAGATGATGTTACTTTTCGCACTATCGTTTGTACTGGAGAATCATGAACAGAGTTCCCAAATAAAGCTTACGCCCGTCTTCTGTCGAGCGCTTTCGATCGTCATCAAAAGACTTATACGGGTAACGGGGTTCTCGAAGATTTTCTCTGTACGAATGCCCGCTTCTGAGATCAAAGAGACCAGGGGGTTTTCTGACTCCCCTGAGTACGAACTTCAAAGGGTCTGTGGTTTTTCATGTGCGGTCTGTCAGGTATCGTATGATTGACAGATACGCTCACGTGAGGAGACCAGGTAAACAAACCTGATTCGCTACCTATTATGACTGACAGATCATGCAGTTTGTAAACATCGTTTGATTATGTTCAAAGAAAAGCGTGGGTGGAAAAGTGAGTAAACACAGGCTGTAAAATGCCTAGTTTTTGCTAGCAAATCATAGAACGCTAAGAGGTCACAAAAAGACTGTTAGATTACTGTAGGCTGTCTTTCCATTATACGTCACACACCCCACAATCACTAAATTTGATATGCCTCAAGTCATCAACCTGTTTAACATACTTCATCTCCACAAATTTAACTAAAAATTTTCTAAGCAATCTGTCCATCTCCTCCATCATGCCACCTATCTGCGACTCATCTGTTTGAAAGAGTTTATTAAACTCATTTAACAGTGGCAGAATGAAACTCAGAAAACAAAGGGTCAGCTGGGTTAGTGGTGCTTTTAAAAGTTTATGGATGTTTTGGACTCTGCCAGGCTTTTCAACGTCATTGTGGCTTTCAAAATAAGATGAGAGAGCTGTAGACTGGTTAATAATCCTATCCGCTTCCTTCTGCAATGACAGCCAGTGAGTCTGACAATATTCAGGTCATCTGTTTCTGTGAATAGTTGGCACTCCTTATAAGCCTTTCGTCATTTTGAGCTGTGCTCAGAATGACAGTACATGTGTCTAACAAGACCCTGAGCTAGCAGCAGAACTATTAGAACCACTATTTGCACAAGTCTGGAAAACGGGGACAACACCATCAGAGTGGAACACAGGAATAATTGTCAAATTGCCCAAGAAGGGAGATCTTGCAGACTGCAATAATTGGAGAGGAATCACTCTTCTCTCAGTTCCCAGCAAAATACTAGGCAGGATAATTATACAGAGAATTTCAAAGGCAGTATATCACAAACTGAGGAAAGAACAAGCAGGATTTAGACAGAACAGGAGATGTGTAGGTCATATATTCACTCTCAGGAACATTATAGAGCAGTGCTCAGAATGGCAAAGACAGCTTTACATTAATTTCGTTGATTTTGAAAAGGCTTTTGACAGCATACATAGGGACATAATAATAATAGGGACAGTTTATGGAAAATACTGAGGGCTTATGGAATTCCAAGCTGCATAGTGTCAATCATAAAAAGCCTCTATGCAAACTTTACGTGCAGTGTTGGGCAGAGCAACCTAACCTTTGAGGTGAAGACAGGAGTACGACAGGGATGCCCCTTATCAACCACTCTATTTTTAACAGTCATAGACTGGGTGATGTGCCAGACAACAGAGGGCAGTCCAAGAGGAATAAGATGGACAACATTTTCTACATTGGAAGATCTGGAATATGCAGATGACATTGCACTACTAGCACATTCACATCAACACATCCAGGAAAAAACGGATAGACTTAATAAGTTTAGCCAGCAGGTGGGCTTGAACATTAATTTAAAGAAGTCTGAGGTCATGACGCTCAATGTGAGCAACCCTGAGCCCATATCAGTAAGGAATAAGCAATTGGTACAGACAGATACCTTCACATACCTAGGAAGCATAGTAACACCAGACGGCAGGGCAGGCAAAGACATCAACATCAGAATGAATAAGGCAAGAACAGCCTTCTTTAGCCTAAACAACATCTGGAAGTCCTCCCAATACAGCACAAGCACAAAATTAAGATTATATCAGCGCTGTGTGCTTTCTGTGCTTCTCTATGGTGCGGAATGCTGGAGAGTTACAGAGAAGAAAATGTCGAAATTGTCCTCTTTTCACACAACATGCCTAAGAAAAATTCACCGAATCTTTTGGCCGAATACCATCACTAACCAAGATCTGCTTACTCGTAGCAAGCAAGAGGACATGCACACCATCATAGCTGGCAGACGCTGGAACTGGGTTGGTCATGTCCTCAGAAGAGACCCCGATGCCATCACAAGAACAGCTATGCTTTGGACCCCTGAAGGAAAACGAAAAAGAGGCCGACCAAAAACAACCTGGCGGAGGACTGTGGAGGCTGAGATGCAAAGAATGAACCAGAGTTGGGGCACTGTACGAAGGATGGCCACCGACCGAGCCAAGTGGAATCAATTTGTTGTTGCCCTACAAGACACCACTAGGCGTGATGGCCACTGACTGCTTTGACGGTCGGCGGCTAAGGATCAAAGAAGAAGAAGATGTGTCTAACAAAAGGTCTTCTACTGGCACAGTCAATTGTTTGATTCCATCTTGTGCACATAAATTTGCAAGGTGGCAAATACATCCAATTGCAGATGAAGCCAACCAGTTTTTAATGATAAGTGTTGTCTTGGTCCTCTTCGACTGGAACTTTCTGGCAATATCACTGTCAGGAAACATTACAGGTGCCAAGTCACAAAAGTGATCAGCAACAGATACAGTTAAGTTATGCTGGGCAATGAAATTGGCAAATAAAACTTCAGCTCTTGTAATGCCTCCCTCTTCCTGCTTTGTCTGAGCAAAAAAGGTCTTAATAGATGCTCCCTTCTTCATTGCAAACATTTATTCATGCAGTTTCGTTTTAAACTGTGCTTTCAGATCGTATAATCCTGAAGCTGCTTCTTTAATATCTTTGCTACAAGAGGCATGGGTTGATCCTAACTTGGATGCATCTACAATACCAGGGAAGAGTTTAACCCATTCCGCCTGAAACTTACCATGACCTGCAAGCTTTTGTTTCTTTGAATTAGGTTCAGCCATCATTCAATGGATGAAATATTTCAACTAATAATCTTTGTAGATGAAGAGAACGATTAAAAAATACAACGAAGCAAAGCAAACAGCTAACAGTAAAAAAAAATTATGAACAGAATAACGAGTCTAGGAAGAAAAAAAAACGTGCTACCAAAATTTACAAAATTATTATTAAAAAGTTGCTAGACCAGTGATAATAGATCGCCACTTTATTGAAAAATAAAGCAGCGAAGTTTACGCAAACAAACTTTTTTTCTAGTTATGTAGGGCCTACACAGAATATTATGACATTAATTTATTGGAAATATTTAAATGGTCAAAATATAACTGGAAAGATTAAGAGAATGAAAAAAAAAAATACAATGAAGCAAAGCAAACAGCTAACAGCAAAAAAAAAAAAAAAAAATTTACCAAATTATGATCAGAATATCAAATCTAGAAAGAAAAAACGTACTACCAAAAGTTTACAAAATTATTATTTAAAAGTTGGTAGATGAGTGATAATAGATCGCCACTTTATTAAAAAATAAAGCAGCGAATCTCGACCGCTGGAATAAAGTAGGCCTACTGTATGGATTTACTCTAGGAACAGAAAAGTTTACGCAAACAAACTTTTTTTAAAAATAGTTATTTAGGGCCTACACAGAATACTATGACATTGATTTATCGGAAATATATTGAAGAGCAAGATATAACTGGAAAGATTAAGACAGCGATTAAATTGCAACAAAGCAAAACAACAGCAATATTTAACCAAGTTATAAGTACTTAGCTTTTTTTTTTAAAAAATGGCGTCGAGGTGTGGTGGCAGGCATGGTTGATAACAGATAACTTTAAAATACGTCATGTCACGCTGAAAACCGAAAGTGTTTGTGGCCGAACTCAAAGTTTTTACTGAATTATTGGGTATAAAAGGATTTGATTGGCTGCTGGGAGAGACCTCTTTTTAAAAACAGACGCTGAGAATCCCAGAATTAAAAAAAAAAAATTGGTTAAAATAAAACCTGGGCTAGAAAATATTTTCTGATTTAAAATTTTTTTTAATTGGGTTGGAAAATATGTTTAGATTTTTTTTTTTTAAATTCAAGAAAAAAATAAATTTTTTGTTCTATTTTTTTGTTTGGGAGAAAATCCGTACAACGAGTCTGTATGGCCCTACACTGCTAAAAGTATTTAAAAAAACGTACAAGTTGACAGGTATGGTTTCTAGACCTGAGTAATTTGTAGATAACATTTTATGGGTATAATTTAGAATTTTATCATTTGAATTCTATGACAGCTGAATTCAAATGTGTGAAGGTGGTAATAATATATATTTTTAACATTAAAACTAGTCATGATGATTTGCGAATCATCAGATGAAGTATCTAAGGCCATTGAGTCCACGCTAAACTTGGAAGGAAGATGAAAGCCTGTGAAGCTGGAGGTGCTGCCCAAAAAAAAACTCGCTTAGTAGGCTGATACATCCAGATTAATAGATGGGGATTTGGCCAAGGTGGTATCTGCTGGTGGTCCAAAGTATCAATTAAAAAAAGCAAAGATACAGTAATTCAGGAAATTCAAGAAGCAGAAAATGGTATGTGGGTGTAAAGTGCAGCAAGCTCAACAAGGCCAGCAGACTACATGGGAAGGAGTTCTGCAGAGATCCTTGACATGTAATGATATGTGGCACCTCTAAGACTTGAGCTTCATTAATAGATCAGTGTATGTGATCTTCTACCATTGTCTGCAAACCTTGTGAAATGGGAAAAATCAAGTGATGCACGGTGTACCCTGTGCCAGGAGAAATGGACATTGGAACTTGTATTTTCAGCTTGCAAAGTGGTGCTAGGACTAAGGTGATATTTACAGTGACTTAGCTGAGTGCTAAATGAACTTGCTGCTACATCAGACTTGGCAAGGTTGCAGGAAGACAGCAAAATCAGTATTATTATAACAAATACACACTTCCTGGATACTATGTTGTTCAGCTGTAATACGGTATTATCTTGCAAGCAGTTTATTTCATAGAAATTGTATGTTCATATTGCACACTACAGTTGAGTTTTGAGATTGTAGTTTGTTAGCAGTAAATGTTTGATACATTTTTCAGGCAAACCCGAGTTTAAATATATTGGAAACATGCATGGGAATGAGGTGGTTGGCAAGGAGTTGCTCTTGTATCTTATGGTGGCACTTTGTGAGGAGTATAAGAAAGGGGATGATTTGGCTACGTTCATTGTCAGACACACACGGGTACACATTCTGCCATCAATGAATCCTGATGGCTGGCAGGCAGCGTACAAAGAGTTACAGGTAAAACCAAAGGGACCATAAATAATGACATTGAAATGAATGTGTATTTCTTTATTTAATCTTAAATTAAAATATACAAATATTGTCAGAGGCATATTTCTCATTACTGAATAGAGACCAGTGAATGATTTTCAGAATTAGAGCAGGCCCACAGCAGACTAAAATATATGTTATATACTATAAATTTGAACAAACTATAATGTGTCTATGTCCTGTCATCCACATATAAAATATGTTGTTTAGAAATTTGGGGTTTGACAGAGTTCTTATACAAAATATGTTGGAATCCAGATGATTTAAACAAATCCAGTGGATTGTTTTTCACATTTATAGTGGGTTTCGGACAGTTAAAATGTTATAGAAGTTAGCTTCTTTATTGTATGAAGACGTCTTTTACAGATTAAAAACAATTTTTTTTTTAAAAATTTTAAACCTAATTATTTTTCTGTTTCTGCCTGGAACATTGAAGGAAAAAGGCGAGGTAGGATGGCTGACTGGAAGATCAAATGCAAATGGGGTCGACCTAAACAGAAACTTTCCTGATCTGAATGCAGAGGTTTATGACAATGAGCGAGAACACAAGGGGAGAAACAACCATCTGATGAAAGTTGAGAAGGCCATTGCTATAGATAAAACAGTGAGTTTCATTTACACACTCAACAACTTAAGGAAGACAAGGGACATTACATTTGTGTCAGATAAGCGGTTAGAGTGCTTTCCTTTTGCAGAACAATTATTGGGTTCCAGGATTGAAACCTGGTAGCATCACGCTGTAGTAAATGGGTACATGACTCTGCTGTTGAGTTAGGGAACATGAAGGCAGCTAAGAAGGTTACTGGTCTCCCCACTTCATAAAAAAAGCTAGACCTAGTATGGTGAGATCTCTATATCCTTACTTTAGCTGCTTATAGAGCCATCACTGGTTGGCTTCCATGCATTAAGTCAGTGCCAAAGGACTTAATGTGCACTTGCAGTGATAGCTCCTACAAATACTTGTTGTACATTATTAGCTTGCTAGCCCCATGTACTTAGCTTAGCTAATTTGCTGTTTTTGATACACCTGGTGAGCACCGTGGTCCTATTTCTTCTATTTCTGCTAAGAGGCTTGTGTTATCCATATGGGGTGTTAACCTTACACTTAAGAGTGCACACATTAAATTTATGTATGTGCTATTTTTGCTGAGAATTTTTAATTGCATCAGTAATATAAGGTCTAGCTTTGTGTTGTTCTGTGGCCGTTGGCATATACGCTGATGAATATGAGAGTCTACTATTCCCTACTTCTACATTGTGATGATCGTATTGATTCTATAGTGGGGTTCGTATCACTACCCTAAACAGTAGGCAGCTCTTTACGTGTGGTGGTGTTAGACGTCTGCTTTCTTTCCACATAACGACAACAGTTCATAACAGTGTATAACTGACAAATGATGAATGATGTCACGAGTTGGCAAATGACTTCACTCGAACAGCAGTAGCAATTAACGGTGAAACTTTATTTACAAATGAATAGAGTGGCGAAGGTGAAATGGTGAGCCCAACCTTCTCCCAAGGTTGGCAGATTTGGTATAGCAACAATGTTCTAATTCATATTTACTAATATGTCTTGCTGTCTTGCTCACTCTGACTGCTTCTTAATTCTAGTTGTCTCTATTGTTTATTGGAGCCGCGGTAGCATAGTGGTTAGTGCACTGGCTTCCTAGCGCAGTGGTCTATGGTTCGATCCCCAGATGAGGCGGAAAATTTTTAGGCCACAAACGGCTCCTGGGTCGACCCAGCCCCAAATGGGTACCAGAGCTACTCTGGGAAGGTTAAGGCGGCCGGCGTGATGCCGACCACATCACCCCTCGTGTGCCGACGGTCAAGATAATATGGGCCTAACACCATATTCCCAATATGCCTCAATGGACGTGTAACGGGTTCCTTTACCTTTCTTTTTTTTTTTTTTTTCTATTGTTTATTGATAACTACAGCTGTCAAAATATTTCCGTGTCCTCTAAATTTGTTTTATGGTAACATTGTTTTCTCTAAGTACTCTGCTGTAAATCTTCTATTCTGTTCACGTTTCTGTAGTCTTTACTTGGTGTATGTGGAAAATACTGGCCTTCCACTAGGGTTGATGATTTCCCAAGTTAACTTGCTACTCATTAGACTGTCACTTGGTCTAATATTTTGCCTACCAGCAATATACTTTAAATGTGCATTTTTTAAAACCACACACATTTCTTGAAACTAGCAAACTGTCTCTTGTCCTCAGAATAACTATAATAACTATCATAGTGGCTGCCAAGCGATTCAGCGGCTAGACAATAGTTTCATAATTCTGTCACCACAGAAGCAACCAATTCATTGGCATATTGTCCGATGATACCTCTCAATTGCGCTTGCCACATAAAATACTATCTTTACGCATACTTTGGAGACAGCCCATTCTAGCTCTTAACGCAAACACATTCAAAATCTGACTGACTTAATTTTAGAACAACGATTTACAATTACAACTATTTACGACCTTTCTAGATCGTCTGTCTCGAAAACAACTCGGTAAGAAATATAAATTTCCAGTGCAAGCTTAACTTAGCTGAGTTCACCCAAGCAGAACTCCAACTTGAGTTCACATTTTTTTCTCAAGGGGCGTAAAACACTACTGTTGACGGATTGTCGCCCTTTGATAATAAATCAAATAAGCCATGGATTTTCGCCCTTAGATTTAAATTATAAGTCCGTTAATTTCTCTTATGCAAGTGTTTGAAACCGAATTTCTGACACTCAAACTTCCTGTTACAGTTCTTGGGGTCTCAGAGAAGACCAAAAAAAAAATGAATAGAACTGCGGCTACCTCAGTTAGGTCACATGAGGCAACTTATGAGGTGGTCATGGATTTGATAGGCTCATCATGTAAAATGAATTGCGGTAGAAACCGCGGTTCTTGTGCGTTAATTCACCGGGAAATTATAATTTTACAAATTTATTACCCAAACTGACAACCGTACTTTTTCTTGACTGAAAAAGGTTGATTTCACATTGTGATTTGGGAGTGCCGCTGGTTTAAAAAAAAAAAAAAAGGAGGCAAGTTAAAAAAAAAAAAAAAAGCGTTTCTCGCTTACGACAGACCCCCCCCCAACATCCCCCCCCCCCCCCCCCGTATTTTTTAAAAGTTTATAAACCAATAGAACGGAATTGAATCAGTTCTACAAGTTAACGGTACACAGGAAACAAGGGAAATCGCTGCCGTTGCCTTCTCTAACTCAAGATCAGAGTCAGGTACCCATTTACAGCTGGTTAGACTGATGCGACAGCTGATAGAATGGTCTGGCGCTCTCTCTTCCAAACCTCTACACCTCACGGTAGAAGGGGAACGACTAAGTAAGTAGACTGATGCGTGACACCTGTTCCCTTCCTCGCTGCCGTTGCCTTCTCTAACTCAAGATCAGAGTCAGGTACCCATTTACAGCTGGTTGACTGATGCGTGACACCTGTTCCCTTCCTCGCTGCCGTTGCCTTCTCTAACTCAAGATCAGAGTGAGGTACCCATTTACAGCTGGTTTGACTGATGCGTGACACCTGGTTCCTTCCTCGCTGTCGTTGCCTTCTCTAACTCAAGATCTTTTCTTTTGATTGAAAAAACACATTTCTTTCATAACAAAGCCAGTATTGGTGTGTAGGGCAAACATGACATATATGTAGTAGTATTAAGATAACACAGGCATTGCCAAGTTTTTTTTCATACTTTTATAGATGTCTCTTGGATTGGTTTAATATTTAAATAACTAACTTCTCCACTTCCATTTTGCATCCTTTTTTAGTGTTGTTAAAAAAAAATTATGAATTATATTTTGTAAGGCTAAACCTATTGAATAAATTGAGCACTGTTTTATTTAAAGTATGACAAAGTAAAGCATCAGCCACATTTTGCTGTTGAGTATAGTGGGAGATATACTGCGTCTTACTTTAGTAGCTTAAGTGCCTCCACTACTGAGTAACCATTATATATATATATATATATATATATATATATATATATATATATATATATATATATATATATATATATATATATATATATACACACACATACACAGAGTGTCCGTAAAAGATTATACCCTTTTCAAAAAATGTATTCTCGGCACCATGATGTGGTACAAGGATGCTTTCACAAAAGTAAGATAATCTCTGCAAGTTTTTAAGCATACCTTACAAAGACTCAATATGTGCACCCTTCGTGATGCGACATATATCTAGTCCATAGTCCATTTCTTCCCACACTCGAATCAGCATGTCTCCTGTAACAGCAGCAAAGGCTCCAATGATCCGCTCTCTCAGCTCCACCAGATCTCAAGGCAACGGTGGGACAAAGGGACAAAGACTCTGTCCTTGATGAAGCCCCACAAAAAGAAATTACATGGTGTCATATGTCTGGGGACCTCGGAGGCCATCTCAGCAACACTGCATCGTCAGGACCACTGCGACCGATCCACCATTGTGGGAGATGTTCATTGAGGTACTCTCTCACCGCTCCATGGTAGTGGGGTGGAGCTCCATCTTGATGGAAAACGAAATCCCGTGAGTCCTCTTCAAGTTGGGGCATCATCCAATTGTCTAGCATGTCCAGGTACGAGAGTCCAGTAACGGTTGTTTCTGCAAAGAAAAATGACCCGTAAAGCTTCCTTCTGGATATGGCACCAAAGACGTTTAACTTTGGAGAATCTCTCTTATGCTCAATGACTGCATGAGGCTGTTCTGAACCCCAGATCCGTACGTTGTGTCCGTTGACTCTGCCACTGATGTGGAAGGTCGCTGATAAAGTTGATAAGATTGGATTTTTATTCCCGTTAATGATATCCACCAAAAGATAGATATAAGTGGATGGAAGCAGACATCATCATCATCATCAGTTGATAAGATCTCTATGGTGTTGTTTGCTCCACTGTAGTGTATGGAATGTCAACTTGACCTACGCAGTGGTGTGTAGACATGGATTGAGTGTATAATGTGCGAATGATGATAAAGGTTCGTGGTGTTGACAAAAAATGTTCTTTTCTCACACTCATGTATGGCTGGAAGTCATCGACACCAACGACTGTGTACCTTTTCTAAAGTTTAATTGGACGTACACACTCGACAGCACAGATAGTGACAAATCACAGGTTGCCATAATACATCATAGTACAGTGGATAAATGGTCTTGCAATGTTACATGGGCACTCATGTAGAATAAGTGTATAATGGACTGTCAGTAGCCAAGCACTCAGTATCGCCCATACATATATCATCTGACTTCACTGACTGAGCACGTCAGCTTATAAACAATATTTCAGATGGCTTCTAAACCTAATCTCGTTTAGCGACGATTCTCCCACATAATGTTCAGCACATATTTTTTTCCATATAATAATATTGAACCGCTGATAAAGGGTTCTCATGTGTAGCAGTGATCTCTGGACTAAACAAGCGATAATACGGGCATCCCCTTTTCTCTTCTTGAAAGTCACTACATGTTTTGGTTCCAAGATGGCTTCACTCGTGAGCTGTCACTCACGTTTGGATACAGATAATGAATCTGTCCTAAAGTTAGTCATTCATAAAACATTTCATTGCTCTGTAGATTTGATCATGAACAATGACTGCAATCTACAGGATATAGTGCTGCTAGGAATCGAAGTCGTTTTCATCGAGTCAAATATATTCTCTTAGACATTCAAATCGTAACTATCGAAAATGGTGGCTTCGATCGAGAGTTCATAAGAGTATCTTTGATTACCTTGGTATAGGAAATATGAAACTGCCATTCCTTGGCAATACGACTAAACACTGGGGTAAAGCATACACGATAGGTTTAGACGACTATCACCTTCCCCACAAATACTGAGATCACTTTTTCCCCGGCGACAGGCCGACATGGAAAACACACAGTCCCTATCAGGACGAAGCCAAATCACACCACACTCTAGCGACACATCCGCCGAATAGCCTTCGACCTCTCTAGAGACAACAGAACATATAGTTCGACTTAGATATGTAAAGATATACAGATATAAGACAGACTCGTCCTACTCAGACAAACAATACACATAAATTCAGGCCATAGATATTCTGAAGCAAGAACAATCTATTATTACCCAAACAACGAATAAATCGCAGTAAAATGGATTTATCCGCGGAGTTTGATCGAAAGAGCCGACACAACTTTCAAGGGAAGTAACTCAATAATGACTTTCCCTTAAGCACTAAAAAATTACCTATGTATAATATTGTAAGATATCAAAGACTGCACGTAACAGTCTTACCACACCTCCCGGGGAAAAAAAAAAAAATGGAACATTTTTTTTTTTTTGAAATACATCTAGGAGCAACGTACAATAGGCTCACAACGCATGAATAATGCGCAGATGAAAATATCAGGAATACCTATAACGCCTATGTTACGCACGGATCATTATTATTTTTCGTTTGTATAAACATTTTTCATATGTATGATCATTTTTTTGACTGAAGTGTGTATTATGTTTTCTATGGTCAAAGGGACATAATCCGAGTTATCGAAACTACAATTTTTTTAGGAGTTTGCCTTCTCTTGTATAGAGACACGTTCGGTCTATAATTTCTTGAACGAAGCGTGACCACATCTCCTTATTTGGTAGTACCAGTCAACTATGGTAGATGTCTGAAACCTTTCTTAACGCTTCTTTTCATGACCATAAAAGGCGCGACTGTGTAAGACTTTTATCTCGAATGTTCTTAGAATCGTCTTATTGTGAACGGCAACTCAGAGATTGTCGTTCTGCGCATGTCAAAAGCTGGGAGTTCGTTCTGTGTGTTCCGCCCAGTTGGGGCAGTTTAGAAATGGTTTAAGAAGCGAGCAGACGCGACCTGCGTCTTGTGATTTTCTGAGGGAAATACATGGTCTTTGTGAGTTAGTTAGCTAACTAGACTATTTCCCAGTATTATTCACGCCTGCCTGGAGGCATATGTTCATGGTTGATTTTCCGAAATAAGGTAATTCCTCTTGTATCGAACTTTATGCTATCATCTAGAGGTTCGTCATTTTGTCGCCTATTTGCTCGCCTGTGTGATGCAAAATGGAGAGGTACTTTGACTAGGATTAAGTCCCCGGTATCTGTATACCTGAACTAGTTAAATATATATGGGTCGCTCTAGACCAACAAGACTATTGTCTGTGTTCCAGGATTCGTTATATCAGAGATCACGTCCAAGTCAGATGGTTAGACTTAGGAACATTATAAAGGTCGAGCTGACCTGTAGCCCATGTATGCTATTCACGTGCAGACAGTAAACGGACTGATTGTATACATCTGATCTGCTAGCATCAGGAAGGGAATATTATTATTATTGTCTATGAACAGTGATAACCTGCGGTTGACACTGTTGCAGAAATTATTATTATTTATACAGCTTCACGAACTAGAACTCTATGATTTATGAATTTCTGAATCTATTGAACTGTGATGTCTTATGACGCATATATACAACAGCTGTCATTGCTGACTACAGAAATTGTTTTCAATGTGCCATATCATCTTGCTGAACTCGTTAACTATGTTGATGTCATAAGTATCATGACTGTTTTGTGGCGTGCAATAAATGGAAGAAACTTATACAACGAAGTTACCCTTTCTATGACTCTACACGTCATGTTGCCTGTGTGATAACCCTGTGAACTGTTCCACTACCACATACACAGCAACATCCTAAATCAGAGAAGACACCTACATCTTACACTTTAATACCAGGTGTCGATAAGGGTGGCAAGTTACCACTTCAGCTCAAATCCACCCTTATCATTTTTGGTGGCCAGAGCTGGTTCTATCATCTGATATTTTGGCGCACCATATCATTTTTGGTGGCCATAGGATGGTTCACTCTGATTCCAGCTATCAAGGGGGTCAGCAAACCCAGACATCATCATCATACTAGATACAACTACAGCATCAACTACCACCTTACAAGAAATTTTATTGAAAGTATCCGGATTTTCTGACAGTTGCTGATTTTGAAACTACCCGGCGCTGCTCGGCAATATTGAAGTTTATGTAAAATTAGAAGGACAAGTACCGAGCGAATGGATTTCCTAATCTGGTGAAAAGAAGGACAAGTGCCGTAACAACTGTTCCGGTCTCAGGGGTACTGTTGCGGGTTCAGAAGGTCAAGTGCCGGTTAAATCAATTTAGAAGATTCAGAAGGTCAAGTGCCGTAACAACTGTTGCAGTATTAGAAGCTCATTTCCTTCGTCATGGCTGTTTATGGGAGCAGAAGTTAATCAACGTTGGATCATTATCCTCAGAATGCTGATTACATCCTGTTCTGCACCGTGCTGACGCTGGATTTATAGAAGTTAAGTGGCCTGTTTTGTTTGTGAACTGTGCCCTTATGTTCTAACTGAGCCTTCTGTACTTTCACACTTTCTCCTATTGTTTTCATGATACATGTTTATATGTTATATGTTATTTGTTATTTGTATATTTATATGTTTATATTTCAGCGGGTTTTCTCGGTTGGGCGGTGTCTTGCAGTAGAAGATACCACGTCACAGAGGTTCTACTGTTAGCGTTTTCGTTAGGGACTGTGCGAATTTCCTACAGTGAAATTTGCTAGCGACAATCGTTGCTATATCTGTTTAGTTGTGACGAGTTGTGCTTTATTTTTGTTTCTTGTATATATATATTTTTTTTCTTTTTTCTTTCTCTCTTTCTTTGTGTTTTTTAGTTTCGATTTCGATTGTTTGTATTTGTAGGTCTCCCCTTTGCTATTATTCAGTTCTTTACGTATATTTTTGTGTATACACTGTAGCGTCATTTGTTAGTCATATCTTCGCATATTTCTTGTTAGTTTTGCTGTTTGTGTATTTGACTTATGCGAATGTTTTCGTATTGTTTGATCTTTGTTGTTGTTTACATTGACTTTGATCTTTGTTGATTGTTTACATTGACTCTGATCTTTGTTATTGTTTACATTGACTCTGATCTTTGTTGTTGTTTACATTGACTCTGATCTTTGTTGTTGTTTACATTGACTTTGATCTTTGTTATTGTTTACATTGTTGGTGACCTTTGTTATTGTTTACATTGTCTTGTTATTGTTTACATAGTTCTTGCATAGTTAGCTTTCACTATTGTTAATATATGCTCATGCACTATTGGTCTATAGTGCACTTATCATAACTAACTGGTGTTTTTTGCTTATGCACTATTGTAGTGCAGTTATGATAAATAACTGATGGTTATGCACTGATTTGGGGTAGTGCACTGTTAATTAAGAGGTGACTTGTGATATTATTATACATTTGATAATACAAGTTGGTGTCAACTCCTGTTTCCCACAGAGATTGGGTTCAACATAGAGATTATACAAGCACTTTATTAAGTCTTGTTGCTATTTAACATTGAAATAAGATAATTAATTATTTCAGGTTCTGTACTCACATTTTAGACATCATGTCTACATTTGAGTACTTTATTGAGCAGGGTAAAGCCCTTGGGAAGACAGGTGATAAGTTGGAAGAATTTGCGACTGTTCAATATGCCAAGGCATTGAAGTCGGAAGAAAAGAAAATGAAAGAACAAACTGAACAAAAGAGAATAGAGGCTGAAATAGAACAAAAGAAACTGCAGATGCAGGTGGAGGAAAAAAGATTTCAAATGGAAATGGAAAAACAAAAAAAAGAGAAGCTGAAAATAAGAGACTTGAAAAAGAAGCTGAAAATAAGAGACTTGAAAAAGAAGCTGAAAATAAGAGACTTGAAAAAGAAGCTGAAAATAAGAGACTTGAAATAGAGGAAAAAATAAGAGACTGAAGAAAAAAAAAGTTACAGGCCCAGGCTGAAGAAAGAAAGTTACAGGCCCAGGCTGAAGAAAGAAAGTTACAGGCTGAGGCTGAAGAAAGAAGGTTACAAAGAGAGGCTGATGAGAGAAAAGCAAAAATGGAACATGATGAAAAAGTCTTAGCTTTAGAGTTAGAGAAGTTAAAGTTATTGAACACTGGTAATGCTAATGATGCAAATAAGGTGTCAAATAAGACTAATGCTAAGGATTTCAAGCTTAATCTACCAGCATTTAATCCCTCAATCGATGATATAACATTTTATCTAGATAGATTTGAAAGTGCATGTAATGTGCATAATATAGATAAAACATTATATGTGTATCATCTGTCCAAGATACTTAGAGGTGATGCTTTGACTTTGTTGAGTATGGTAGATGTGCCTGACAAAAACAACTATGAGGTTGTCAGGGCGGCATTGTTAAAGAAGTACCAACTTAACGAGGACGGATATCGTCTTAAATTTAAAACCATGTTACCAGAAACTGGAGTTGAATTCTCTGAATTCATCTCAGGCATCCGTCTTACTTTTTTACGATGGGTTGAGTTGTCTAAGACAGAAAATACATTTGAAGCTCTTATGGATTTACTACTTAGAGATAAGGTTATGTCTTCTGTTAATGAAGCTTTTCTATCTTTTCTTCATGAGCGTAAGCCTAAAAACATAAAAGAAATGGAAGAATACTGTAGCCAGTATGTTACTGCGCATCCGCACATAACCATTAGTAACTCTAAGGTGAAAGAAGGTCTGCCAGTTGCTTCGGCAGCACCTTATGGCCCAAATTTTATGCGTAAATTTCAGGGTAGCCAGAAAAATTTCAATAAAAAGAGTAATCGTAATTATGCCCAGAACCATAGTGATCAATTCCAGGGTGATTCTTCTTCCCAGAACTGGAGACAACCTAATACTACACGTTATTCTACTCCGGTTAACTTTAGAAATTTTCACAAAGGTAATCGGTATAGAGGGAAATATTTTATGCAGAGACCTCAATACCAAGATAATAGAGGTTCTCAACAGCATAGAGATAGTAATGACAGTTATGGAAACTGGAACTCAAACCAGGATAAAAATTACAGTAGGGACTTTAATGATAATTGCAGAGGCAATAATGGTCGCGGTAGATCGCAACATAAGAGAAAAAGATATCAACAGACAAACTCTGTTCAACAAGAATCTCAGGGAGCAGATAAACAGGTTAATAATGATAAAGACCATAATGCTATCGGATGCTCATCTTTTGATTTTGGTAGGGCAAATAAATGTATCCAATGCAGTACTTTATTTGATCCGAAAACCGTTAGTACTTTAAGCTGTGGTCATCCTTTGCCCGCTCTTCCTGCTAATGTTGCTCATGATGGGAGAGGTTCTCTTATATTACATAAGGGGCTAGTAAATAGTAATCCAGTCTCAGTGTTGTTTGATTCTGGATGTACTACTGTCGGCGTTAGGCAATCTCTTGTAGATCCATCCTGTGCTACAGGAAAAGTCATCAAATGTGTCACATTTGGTGGCACGTTAGAAAAGTATCCTACTGCTATAATACACATTGCTACTCCTTTCTTCACGGGAGAGGTCCACGCGTGTCTACTTCCAAACCCTATTGCGGACCTTATTATTGGTCGTATTCACGGAGTTAGGGAATGTACCCCACAGCAGATTGCTGTTTGGGAAGAGCAAAACATTGAAGCTACCAATGCGGTGGTCACAAGAGCACATGCTCTGGATCCACCTCAAACTTCATTAACTAATAATGATGAAGTAAATGACCAAGATAGTCACTTGACTATTACACGTGACTCATTTATCAAATTGCAAGAAGAAGATCCTTCTTTACAAAAATTCTTCATTCTAGCAAAAAAAGGTGATCCTAATCAGAACACTAATAGGAAATCTTGGATTTCTATGAAGAACGGCGTACTTGTACGTATGGTACAAGACTCGACTACGTCCACTCATTCACAAATTCTTGTGCCTAAGAGCATGAGATTGCAAATATTGCAACATGCTCATGACTCGCAATGTGCTGGACATATGGGTTTTTCCCGTACAAAGTCGAGGGTTCTTGCGGCTTTCTTTTGGCCATTTGTGAGCAAGGACATACGAATGTACTGTCGCTCTTGCAAAGTATGTCAGGAGGTCAAATCTAAAGGACCACGACATGCTGCGCCTATCCAGGCTGCTGACATTCCTATTCGCCCTTTTCAAAAAATGGCAATAGATATTATCGGTCCTTTTAGAATTAAGTCGGCTAGAGGACATCAATTTATCCTTTCATGTGTCGATATGTGCACACGTTGGCCAGAGGCAATACCTCTCAAGAGCATCTCAACTGCTGATATCGCAGACGCTCTTTGGCTGATATTTTCTCGCTTGGGTTTTCCCGGAGAAATATTGTCAGACCATGGCACTCAACTTATATCAGACACTATGTCACAGGTAATGTCTATGCTACACATTAAAAGGTCTCTCAGCAGTATCTATCACCCAATGTCTAATGGGTTGGTCGAACGTTTAAATAGGACTCTGAAAACTTTACTTGGTAAAATAACTGAGGATCATCCTCAGGATTGGGACAGGGTCTTACCCGCGGCTCTCTTTGCGTATAGAGAGGTCCCCAATGAACATACGGGGTTTTCCCCTTTTGAACTTGTCTTTGGCGCGCAACCGCGCGGCCCTATGTCTTTACTTCACGATCTAATCACTGCCGATAATATTAGCGATGAGACTCAATCTTCTTATGAGTACGTCATTGCTCTTAGGCAAAAGATCATCGAGGCATGCAAACTAGCAACTTCGTCTTCAGAATTTGCTAAAGAAAAGGCAAGGCAGTTTGCAAATAAGAATAGATGTCTACGACAACTTTGTCCAGGTGACAAAGCTCTCGTTCTACTTCCTTCAAGGGAGAACAGACTTCTAATTGCATGGAAAGGTCCATATGCAATAGTCTCCAAAATTTCTGATGTCGACTATGTTGTCGATATTGATGGAAAGCATAAAACTTTCCACATAAATATGCTCACAGAATTTTATGAAAGACCTGACTATTTGCAGCCTATTTTCCAGGCTACGGACAATTCACAAGCAACTCATGGTCAGTACTCATCTCTGTCAGTTATACAGGATGAGGAAACTACTTTTTCTGATGTCAATCTTCCTCTTTCTATGGTCCCACTTTATTCTACGGAATCTTGGAAAAACGTGACCGTTTCTCCAAATCTTTCCGCTGAGGAACATCGACAAGTTTCTTCGATGTTGCAAACATTTCAGGATGTTCTTACAGACATCCCGGGACACACACATGTCATAGAACATGACATTGTGCTAACTGATCACAATCCTATCAGAGTCAGACCATATCCAATACCTATCCATTTCCAGTCTCAAGTCGAAAAAGAGTTGGATGAAATGATACGTTTGGAAATCATTGAACCATCCACTTCAGCATACTCTTCGTCTATGGTTATTGTTCGAAAGAAGGATAATAACATTCGCATTTGCGTAGATTATCGCAAATTGAACCAAGTTACGAAGTTCGATGCTGAACCTATGCCTTCATTAGAAGAGCTACTCAATAAACTTTCTAATTCTAGATTCTTTACCAAACTAGATTTGTCTAAAGGTTATTGGCAAGTCCCGCTAACTGAACGTGCCAAACCTTTTACAGCTTTTTCTACACCTAGGGGTTTATTCCAATGGAATTTCATGCCTTTTGGTCTTATGAACGCCCCTGCTACATTCGTACGCATGATGCGGCGAATTCTCGCATATCGTACAGATGTCATAGCATACCTAGATGATATCTGTCTATTCAGTGATTCTTGGGAAGATCATTATTTGGGTTTATACGAATTACTGTCTACTCTTCGCGAGTATAACTTGACTGCAAAACCCTCTAAAGCCTTTATAGGATTTAGCGAGATTTCTTTCCTAGGTCATCGGGTTGGTCATGGTCTTTTAAAGACAGAGGACCACAATGTTTCAAAAATACTTAACATTTCGGTCCCTAAGACGAAGAAACAAGTAAGGAGTCTATTAGGTTTGATTCAATTCTACGGACGATTCATTCCGAATCTGTCCTCCATTATGGCACCGCTTTCTACTTTATTGAAGAAAGGGTCGCCTAATTTGATCCGCTGGTCTAAAGAATGTCAATCCTCATTGGACCAGGTTAAAGCCCTATTTTCATCTCCACCTATTCTTAAGTTACCTACTATTGAGAAGACTTTTGTTCTTCGAAGTGACGCCTCGTCAACAGGGATTGGGGCAGCACTAATGCAGGAGTATTCTGATACTTTGCATCCGGTGATGTATATCTCTATGAAATTAAACGCTGCAGAAAAGAATTACTCGGTTTTAGACCGTGAGTTATTGGCTATGGTATGGTCTATTCTGAATTTACAAAGATTTCTTCTAGGCGCACATTTCATTGTGGAAACCGACCAGAAAGCGCTTACTGCTATTCAGAGCAAAAACTTGAAGAGCTCGAGGTCCACTCGTTATGCCATAGCTCTTCAACCATTTCATTTCTCGGTTCGAGCTATCCGTGGTTCGGATAATGTAATGGCAGACATTCTGTCCAGATGTCCACACGATTCCACATGATTCTTCTGTCATATATATATATTTCCTGATATACAGTCCAATGTTATAATGACATGTTAGTAGATTTTGTCTCACTTTTTTTTTTTTGAGGGAAATTTATAACATTGTACCATGTAATTATTTAAGAAGGCTTAGTTAGTGATATACGGGCCAAAAGATCACTCGGCCACATTTAAATAAATTATTTTCAGGATTGTATTAAGAAATTTACCAGTTGTCTTTAAGATTTGTGTTATTGATATTTTCGCAGCACATCATTGAAGTCTGCGAGTTTATGTCCATTGTGGAACTTTGAGGATATCAAGTCCTGTCCTACATTGGGAGCGGATGATGTCCACATCTTCTTCTATTGAATGTTTTATGTCACCGAAGATCAACACATGTATTACTTATTAATTACTGTTACTTTATATAATGTAATAATATAGTGCGGTATATTAGTAAATTACACCGCTATTTGCAACACATTGTATGATAACACATAATATATTTAATTTCATATATTGGTATGAGAATAATTTGATTGTCATTATGTTGTTGCCATCATTGTGGCGTGTGTTGGTGGCACCTTCCTGGAATATATATCAGCGTATACTTAGATAAATTTTTTCTCTAAGGATCTGAGATATGATCTCAGTGTCGCTCCATGCGTTGAGCTAATTTGTTAGGTATATATCCACGCATCATACGTGCGTTAGGAGCCTAGATTTTTTCCGGCTCCAGGATTTAAAAAAAAAAAATGTTTCATTTTTTTTTTTCCCGGGAGGGTGCGGTAATGTTACGCACGGATCATTATTATTTTTCGTTTGTATAAACATTTTTCATATGTATGATCATTTTTTTGACTGAAGTGTGTATTATGTTTTCTATGGTCAAAGGGACATAATCCGAGTTATCGAAACTACAATTTTTTTAGGAGTTTGCCTTCTCTTGTATAGAGACACGTTCGGTCTATAATTTCTTGAACGAAGCGTGACCACATCTCCTTATTTGGTAGTACCAGTCAACTATGGTAGATGTCTGAAACCTTTCTTAACGCTTCTTTTCATGACCATAAAAGGCGCGACTGTGTAAGACTTTTATCTCGAATGTTCTTAGAATCGTCTTATTGTGAACGGCAACTCAGAGATTGTCGTTCTGCGCATGTCAAAAGCTGGGAGTTCGTTCTGTGTGTTCCGCCCAGTTGGGGCAGTTTAGAAATGGTTTAAGAAGCGAGCAGACGCGACCTGCGTCTTGTGATTTTCTGAGGGAAATACATGGTCTTTGTGAGTTAGTTAGCTAACTAGACTATTTCCCAGTATTATTCACGCCTGCCTGGAGGCATATGTTCATGGTTGATTTTCCGAAATAAGGTAATTCCTCTTGTATCGAACTTTATGCTATCATCTAGAGGTTCGTCATTTTGTCGCCTATTTGCTCGCCTGTGTGATGCAAAATGGAGAGGTACTTTGACTAGGATTAAGTCACCGGTATCTGTATACCTGAACTAGTTAAATATATATGGGTCGCTCTAGACCAACAAGACTATTGTCTGTGTTCCAGGATTCGTTATATCAGAGATCACGTCCAAGTCAGATGGTTAGACTTAGGAACATTATAAAGGTCGAGCTGACCTGTAGCCCATGTATGCTATTCACGTGCAGACAGTAAACGGACTGATTGTATACATCTGATCTGCTAGCATCAGGAAGGGAATATTATTATTATTGTCTATGAACAGTGATAACCTGCGGTTGACACTGTTGCAGAAATTATTATTATTTATACAGCTTCACGAACTAGAACTCTATGATTTATGAATTTCTGAATCTATTGAACTGTGATGTCTTATGACGCATATATACAACAGCTGTCATTGCTGACTACAGAAATTGTTTTCAATGTGCCATATCATCTTGCTGAACTCGTTAACTATGTTGATGTCATAAGTATCATGACTGTTTTGTGGCGTGCAATAAATGGAAGAAACTTATACAACGAAGTTACCCTTTCTATGACTCTACACGTCATGTTGCCTGTGTGATAACCCTGTGAACTGTTCCACTACCACATACACAGCAACATCCTAAATCAGAGAAGACACCTACATCTTACACTTTAATACCAGGTGTCGATAAGGGTGGCAAGTTACCACTTCAGCTCAAATCCACCCTTATCAGCCTAATATGAGGCTAAGTCGACTTATGGAGCGACTGGTGAGAATGTGTCTCATAAACTGAGAGAAATTATTTCTCTACAAGTATATTTTTCCAGGAAGGTGTCATCAAAGTATAATACAATTCTGGCAATTACACAATGCCTAAAAAATTCATATCATCATTTCGCATTAGATATCTTAAATTTATGATTTATGAAGAAAAAAAATCATCAAAGCACAGCGGTGAATAAACATCAATGAACCGCTATGTAGTGATACAATCATTATATTATTAAATTACAAATGTGTATCTATCATGATATAGAAAAGGAACTACTATAGAACTAGACATATCAAGAAGTCTAAGCCCTAATAGTTATGTGGAATCATGTGGGCATCTTGACAGAATGTCTGCCATCACATTATCTGATCCACGAATAGCTCGCACAGAGAAATGAAAAGGTTGAAGAGCAATTGCATATCGAGTAGACCTCGAGCTCTTCAAATTTTTACTCTGTATAGCAGTAAGAGCTTTTTGGTCGGTTTCTACTATGAAATGTGCGCCTAGAAGGAATCTCTCTAGTTTGAGGATCGACCAAACCATAGCTAATAGCTCACGGTCTAAAACCGAATAATTCCTTTCTGCCGCATTAAGTTTTCTGGAAATATACATTACAGGATGCAGAGTTCTAGAGTACTCTTGCATTAGTGCCGCTCCAATCCCAGTGGATGAAGCGTCACTACGAAGAACGAATGTCTTATCTTTAGTGGGTAGCACTAAAATAGGTGGTGTTGAAAACAGTGTTTTAATCTTATCCAGAGAGCATTGGCATTCCTGAGACCAGTGGACCACATTAGGCGAACCTTTCTTTAGAAGTGTTGAGAGAGGTGCCATGATAGAGGATAGATTCTGAATGAATCTGCCATAAAATTGAATAAGACCTAACAGACTTCTCACCTGTTTTTTAGTCTTAGGGATTGAGATGTTAAGTATCTTACTAGTATTATGGTCCTCTGTCTTTAGGAAACCATGACCAACTCGGTGGCCTAGGAAAGAAATTTCGCTAAAACCAATATAGGCTTTAGAGGGTTTCGCTGTCAGGTTGTGCTCACGCAAAGTAGACAGCAATTCATCTAACCCCGAATAGTGATCTTCCCAAGTATCGCTGAAAAGACAGATGTCGTTTAGATATGCAATGACATCTGACCGATAAGATAGGATTCGGCGCATCATGCGTACGAATGTAGCTGGTGCGTTCATAAGACCGAAAGGCATAAAATTCCATTGGAACAAACCTCTAGGTGTTGAAAAAGCCGTGAGAGGTTTGGCGCGTTCAGATAAAGGAACTTGCCAATATCCT
The DNA here is from genome assembly GCA_024509875.1 of Oreohelix idahoensis. Lineage (NCBI taxonomy): Eukaryota > Metazoa > Mollusca > Gastropoda > Stylommatophora > Oreohelicidae > Oreohelix > Oreohelix idahoensis. The sequence continues at coordinate 154,640 of JAMPIV010004575.1, read as the reverse complement.
TTAGACAAATCAAGTTTAGTGAAAAAATGAGATTTGGAGAGTCGAGTAAGTAGCTCTTCCAGTAAAGGCATAGGTTCGGCATCGAACTTAGTTACTTGATTCAATTTTCGATAGTCAACGCAAAGACGTATGTTATTGTCTTTTTTACGCACAATAACCATCGGCGAAGAATATGCAGAGGTGGATGGTTCGATTATTTTCAAATCTATCATCTCATCCAACTCTTTCTCGACCTGTGCTTGAAAATGTATAGGTATAGGATAAGGTCTAATCCTAATAGGAGTATGGTCAGTTAGAACAGTGTCATGTTGAATGACATTCGTTTGTCCAGGGATGTCAGTGAGTACATCCTGAAATGTTTGCAACATAGTTGAAACTTGTCGCTGTTCTCCTAGAGACAAATCAGGAGAGACAGTAACGTTCTTCCATGATTCACTGGAATGAAGTGGGATCATTGGAAGAGGAAGATTTACATCTGAAAAACTTGTTTCCTCATCCTGTATCACGGACAGTGATGAGTAATGACCATGTGGTACTGGAGAATTGTCCGTTGCTTGGAAAATGGGTTGCAAATAATCCGGACGTTCATGGAATTCAGTAAGCATATTGATGTGGAAGGTTTTATGCTTCCCATCAATATCGACAATATAGTCGACATCGGAAATTTTCGATATTATATCGTACGGACCTTTCCAAGAAATAAGTAATCTGTTTTCCCTACAAGGTAGTAATACAAATGCTTTGTCACCAGGACAAAGTTGTCGTAAGCATCTCTTCTTATTGGCAAATTGCCTTGCCTTCTGTTTCGCAAATTCAGAAGAAGAAGTTGCTAATTTGCATGCTTCGATAATCTTTTGTCTCAACGCGATGACATATTCGTAGGATGACTTTGTGTCATCGTCAATATTGTCAGATGTTATGAGATCGTGAAGCAACGACATAGGGCCACGCGGACGCGCGCCAAAGACGAGTTCAAAGGGAGAAAATCCCATATGTTCATTGGGTACCTCTCTGTAAGCGAAGAGGGCCGCAGGTAAAACTCTGTCCCAGTCCTGAGGATGATCCTCAGTTATCTTCCCCAGTAAGTTTTTAAGTGTTCTATTAAGGCGTTCGACCATACCATTAGACATTGGATGGTAGATACTACTTAAAGATCTATCTATCTGCAGAGTAGACATTACTTGAGACATGGTATCTGATATTAGTTGGGTGCCATGGTCTGACAATATCTCTCCGGGGAACCCCAGACGAGAAAATATAAGCCAAAGAGCATCTGCAATATCAGCAGTAGTAATGCTCTTCAGAGGAATAGCCTCTGGCCAACGTGTGCACATATCAACACACGTCAAGATAAACTGATGTCCTCTGGCAGACTTGATCTTAAATGGACCAATTATGTCTATGGCCATTTTTTGGAACGGCCGAATAGGAATGTCCGCCGCCTGAATGGGTGCAGCATGCCGTGGACCTTTGGATTTAACTTCCTGACATACTTTACAAGATCGACAATAAATCCGTATGTCCTTGTTTACCAATGGCCAAAAGAAAGCCGCAAGGACTCTTGACTTAGTACGGGAAAAACCCATGTGTCCAGCACACTGAGAGTCGTGAGCGTGCTGCAAAATTTTAACTCTCAAATTCTTGGGAACCAGGATTTGAGAATGACTTGACGTAATGGAGTCTTGAACCATACGTACAAGTACGCCATTCTTCTTTGTAATCCACGATTTACGACTTGTGTCTTTATTCGGATCACCTTTAGTTGCAAGAATGAAGAATTTCTTCAGAGTGGGATCATCTTCTTGATGTTTTATAAACGAGTCACGAGAAATTACCAAGGGATTATCTTGGTTATGCACTTCATTATTTTCAATAGATGAAGTTTGAGGCATATTAAGAGCCTGAGCTCTAGTGACTACAGCGTTAGCAATCTGCATGTTTTGCCTTTCCCACGTGGAAATTTGTTGCGGAGTGCATTCTTTGACTCCATGAATGCGACCGATGATGAGGTCAGCGATCGGATTCGGAAGAAGACATGCGTGTACATCTCCTGTAAAGAAAGGAGTAGCAATCCTAATGATAGCAGTAGAGTATTTCTCTAATGTGCCGCCAAATGTTACACATTTGACTACTTGTCCAGTGGCACGGGAAGGATCTACGAGTGACTGCCTAACACCAATTGTGGTGCATCCAGAATCAAATAGCACAGAGACTGGATTGTTATTCACTAAACCCTTATGTAAGACAAGAGAACCTCTTCCATCATGCGCGACTGATGCTGGAAGAGCAGGAAGAGGATGGCCACAGCTTAAAGTAGACACTGTGGTTGGCTCAAATAGCGTTTTGCATTGGGGGCACTGAGATGCTCTCCCAAAATCAAAAGCGGCACATGCCATATTACTAGCATCATTATTATCTTTACTCTGTTTATAGGCTTCATTGGACTCTTGTTGTGCAGAGTTTGCCTGAAAATGTGGTTTATGTCTTTTGTATTGAGATCTACCTCGGTTATTATCACCTCTGTAGTTATTGTTACCTCTATTGTAACCCCTATTTGGGTTTGAGTCATAGTTCCCTTGGTTACCATTATCATATTCATTATAATGAGTATCTCTGTAATTATGATCTTGTTGACTCCAAGACGGATAACCCTGATAGTTTCTATAATTACTTCCTCTACGGAAATTCCTATAATTATGACCACCCCTGTGTCGAGAGCTATCAGGTCGTCTCCAGTTCTTTGAAGAAGAACCCTGAAATGATTGGTTACCTTGGTTTTGATAACTATTATGGTTACCTTTTTTATCAAATCTGTTTTGAGGTCCCTGAAATCTGTGTGAATAATTGGGATTGTATGGTGTTGCTGAAGCAACTGGCATACTCTCCTTAATCTTAGTGTTGCCAAAAGTCACGTCGGGGTGTGCAGTGACATATTGGGAACAATATTCTTCCATTTCTTTTAGAGATTTGGGTTTACGCTCATGTATAAATTCAAGGAAAGGTTTGTTCACACATGACATAATCTTATCTCTGAGCAACAAATCCATAAGTCCTTCATACGTTTTTTTCTGTTTTGGAAAGCTCAATCCAACGATCAACTGTGAGACGTGCCTTTGCAGTGAATTCTGAGAATTCTACCCCCGTCTCAGGCACCATCGTTTTAAATAAAAGGCGATAGCCTTCCTCACTTAGCTGATATTTTTTTATCAAAGCCGCCCTAATGACATCATAATTATCCTTATCTGCTTCTCCTACAAGGCATAATCTAGTCAAAGATTCACCTTTCAAGTTTTCTGATAATTGATTAGCGTATTGTGATTTATCCACATTATGTGTACGACAAGAACGTTCAAATCTATCCAGCCAGAATGTAATATCGTCACTGGACTGATTGAACGGTGGAACCTTAACCTTGTAAGTAGAAGGTTTACCATTACCACTAGATGCCTGATTAACATTACTCATACTTGTCAATCTCAATTTCTCTAACTCAAATTCATGTTCTCTTATTGCTTTTTTCTCTTCAGCATCTAATCTTTTTTGTTCAGCCTCCCTGTCTAATCTTTTTTGTTCAGCTTCCCTGTCTAATCTTTTTTGTGCAGCTTCACTGTCTAATCTTTTTTGTTCCGCAGCAGCTTCTCTTTCTAATTTTTTTTGTTCAGCTTCACTGTCTAATCTTTTTTGTTCCGCAGCAGCTTCTCTTTCTAATTTTTTTTGTTCAGCTGCAGCTTCTCTTTCTAATTTTTTTTGTTCAGCTTCAAATCTCCTTTCCTCCACCTGCATCTGCAATTTCTTTTGTTCAGCAGCAGCCTCAGCTTCTCTTTCTAATCTTTTCTCTTCCGCCATAGCTTTTCTTTCTTCTGCAGCTAATCTTTTCTCTTCTGCAGCTAATGCTTTGTCATATTGAGCAACTGCCCATTGTTCTAATTGTTGACCAGTCTTATCAAGGGCTTTCCCTTGTGTAATGAAGTATTCTAATGTAGCCATGATGTCTAACAATAATACTAATCACCTGAATCAATAATAATACCACAAGTTCTCAATGACTTGATTAATCAGTATACTATCCCAATATCTGTGGGTCACAAGCCTTTAATAAGGTCTTGTATAATAGTAATAATAATCAGGTACTGGTTTATACCATAATCCAAGTGCAGTGCACAGGCAATTGTGTCTTATGAAATATACCTATATAAAACATATGTCAACCAACAGAATACATAAAGTACAAATAGGACTGACAATACAAGAACGTTTGCAGAAATCAAAATAAATCAAATAGGGAAATCAATGAAAATAATCACTGAATCTGCAAAGAATAACAACACAAATGACGTCACAATATATGAATATAAATTGAGAATAGAACTGAAAGATAGAAAAGGTTAGACCAACAAATTACAAACAAATCAAAACAAAACTAAAGAACAAAGAAATATTACAAAAATAACAATAATTACAGACTTCACAGCTAACACAAAAGCAACAGTTGTCGCAGCAAATTTTCAATCAAGAAAATTGCACCTATAGAAAACGCCCACAACGGACCCTCTATGACGTGGGATATTCTGTTGTGAGGACGCCGCCCAACCTTAAACACAACCCGCTGACATAGAAACTAACATACTATCATACAAACAAATAACATGTAAACATAAATATATATAAATTATGTGTATGATAGTATGTGTTGCAAAATAGGCTCAGTCTTACAGTAATGGCAAAGTTATTTTTATGAAAATAAACAAACTGCCACTTTATTCAATTAAACATTCTGGCCTTAAATATTAAAGTTCATATATGGAAAACAAGAAGATCCATCGATGAAAATAGGACTTCTTAGTTCACTCATACTGTCTTCCTGTTAACATTGACAAGAATTGATCCAACTGTTCTGTGAAACTCTATAATGTCTAATGTAAAAAATGTCAACAACGCTGACCTACATACTGCATTCACCTGACAGGTCACGTGACGAAGTGTTGACAAAGAGCAAACCAATACTGCAAGTGTGTCGTATCAGCCACAGGAAACGGTCTGGTATCGGTAATCTGTTGACTTCTGAACTTCTGCGAGGTCAAACCCAGAAAGCTGGTCCACCAGTTGATAAGATCTCTATGGTGTTGTTTGCTCCACTGTAGTGTATGGAATGTCAACTTGACCTACGCAGTGGTGTGTAGACATGGATTGAGTGTATAATGTGCGAATGATGATAAAGGTTCGTGGTGTTGACAAAAAAAATGTTCTTTTCTCACACTCATGTATGGCTGGAAGTCATCGACACCAACGACTGTGTACCTTTTCTAAAGTTTAATTGGACGTACACACTCGACAGCACAGATAGTGACAAATCACAGGTTGCCATAATACATCATAGTACAGTGGATAAATGGTCTTGCAATGTTACATGGGCACTCATGTAGAATAAGTGTATAATGGACTGTCAGTAGCCAAGCACTCAGTATCGCCCATACATATATCATCTGACTTCACTGACTGAGCACGTCAGCTTATAAACAATATTTCAGATGGCTTCTAAACCTAATCTCGTCTAGCGACGATTCTTCAACATAATGTTCAGCACATATTTTTTTCCATATAATAATATTGAACCGCTAATAACGGGTTCTCATGTGTAGCAGTGATCTCTGGACTAAACAAGCGATAATACGGGCATCCCTTTTCTCTTCTTGAAAGTCACTACATGTTTTGGTTCCAAGATGGCTTCACTCGTGAGCTGTCACTCACGTTTGGATACAGATAATGAATCTGTCCTAAAGTTAGTCATTCATAAAACATTTCATTGCTCTGTAGATTTGATCATGAACAATTGACTGCAATCTACAGGATATAGTGCTGCTAGGAATCGAAGTCGTTTTCATCGAGTCAAATATATTCTCTTAGACATTCAAATCGTAACTATCGAAAATGGTGGCTTCGATCGAGAGTTCATAAGAGTATCTTTGATTACCTTGGTATAGGAAATATGAAACTGCCATTCCTTGGCAATACGACTAAACACTGGGGTAAAGCATACACGATAGGTTTAGACGACTATCACCTTCCCCACAAATACTGAGATCACTTTTTCCCCGGCGACAGGCCGACATGGAAAACACACAGTCCCTATCAGGACGAAGCCAAATCACACCACACTCTAGCGACACATCCGCCGAATAGCCTTCGACCTCTCTAGAGACAACAGAACATATAGTTCGACTTAGATATGTAAAGATATACAGATATAAGACAGACTCGTCCTACTCAGACAAACAATACACATAAATTCAGGCCATAGATATTCTGAAGCAAGAACAATCTATTATTACCCAAACAACGAATAAATCGCAGTAAAATGGATTTATCCGCGGAGTTTGATCGAAAGAGCCGACACAACTTTCAAGGGAAGTAACTCAATAATGACTTTCCCTTAAGCACTAAAAAATTACCTATGTATAATATTGTAAGATATCAAAGACTGCACGTAACACCGACACAACTTTCAAGGGAAGTAACTCAATAATGACTTTCCCTTAAGCACTATTTTGCTTTCAAAATATTTGCGAAGATAACAAGAATACCAATGTATAATATTGTAAGATATCAAAGACTGCACGTAACAGTCGCCTCATCACTGAACACGAGCCTCTCCCCAAAATCATCATTCTCAAGCAATTTCTGCATGTTGTCGCTGAAGGCCGTGCGAAGTGCTTTGTCTGGTTCAGTGAGTTCCTGCACAAGTTGCAGCTTGTAAGCCCTCATTCTCAAACGCTTATGAAGCACTTTCCATACTGTACTGCCGGGCATTTCCAACTCACGACTTGCCCTTTGAATCGACTTCATGGGGCTGTGCTGGAAGGCTTGCCGAACTCTATCCACTGCCTCCTCCGAACATGACGGGCGACCGGTGCTTTTGTCTTTGCACAGGCAACTTTCCTCCAGGAATTTCGTATACCAAAGCTTAATGGAATTCTTATCAGGTGGATCAACCCCAAACTGTTGCCAAAAATTACGTTGTACTGCAATAACAGACGTCATTTTCGCATATTCTACCACACAAAACGCCTTCTGTTGTTTGGTCGGCGCCATTTTGCAAAAACAGTGCGCATGCGCACAGCGGGTATTTCAAGTGAAACTTTCGCAGTTGAGTTGCAACCGGTAATTGGTACATGTCTCTCCACACACTGGTCAAGTTGGTGAAAAAAAAAGAAATAAGTACATTCTTTTATGGACACCCTGTATATATATATATATATATAATTATTAAAATATACAATTGCATGTGTTGCTGATACATTGATATTTAATGTGTGAAAGGAAAAGTTTTACAGGGAAGGTAATAATAGCGAAGTATATAAAAATGTCGCTAGTGATGGAAAGGACAAAAATTTAAGAAATCTGTTAATAGCATTTCAATACAGCCCTGATTCTGGAATGCCCAGAGTAAGAAAGGTTGAATGAGGCCAAAAAAGACATGGCAAAGTGAACTAGAGACAAAAAAGAACAGGATGAGGACATTGAGCTGATGGCACAGGACTTGGCATGTGTTTATTGAAGGTCTATGCTCTTTATGAAGCTGAGGACTTTGCATGAGTTTATTGAAGGTCTATGCTCTTTATGAAGCTGAGGACTTTTGCATGAGTTTATTGAAGGTCTATGCTTTTTATGAAGCTGAAGGGTAATGAAGGAATAAACAAAAGTGCAGATCATATACTTGGTCATTAAGTTGAACCTTTTCATTTATTTAAATATAGCTGTTAAAGTAACAAGTACTTATCTGCAGCTTCAACCAGAAACCATAGCTGTCATGCGCTGGCTTGCTAACATTGGCTTTGTGCTATCTGCCAACTTGCACGGAGGTGATCTGGTAGCCAACTACCCATATGATGAGACCAGATCAGGCAAAAGTCAGGAGTACACAGCTTGTCCTGATGATCACACTTTTGTGTAGGTTATGGGTTTGAAATTCTTTGGATGTGTAATTTATTCCTTATATTTATTTAACTTCTGTAACATTTCTTCATCTTTCATCTTTCTGTGGAGCATAGGTTTTTGACCAAATATTAGTCAAAGCCTTTCAGTTATAGACATTGTACTCCAGTTGTCTTTTGTTCAGTTTGCTGGTTTATAAATAATATTAGACTGGCATAACATAAACTCTTTGTAAGGAGCATCAAATGAGAAAAAAATAGCCCTTACGTGCATTTTAATATAAACTGTGACATTTCTTTTGTGAGCATCTGATTGGCACTATGTTTAGAGCATTGATCTCCTGTGGCAAAGGTACTGGATTCGAAACACGGTGGCATCACACTCCAGTCTACCTAGTTATAAATGGGTACTCGACTCTGCTCTTGAGTTATGGAAGGCAGCAAGGTAGGGAACTGGACCTAGTATAGTGAAGTCTCTAACACTTCACTCCTCAGTGGTAGTATCTGCTGTGGGGCTACCTTTACCTTTTTTTAAAAATCTTTTGTAAATTGAAGAGATATCTTTTAGAAAACACCCTTCATTTATGTTTTTGGTTTGTGAATATCAGCTTAAGGCGTTCCCCCCCCTGCCACAGGATCTAAACTCATTTTGTTGTTGCTACAAAATTAATGTGTTTTTGAGTTGATTTAGATATTTATACATGTTTTAAGTTACCACTTCTTATATTCTCAAATATCCTGACATATTACTGTTGCAGGTATTTGTCCAACTCATATGCATACTACCACAGAACTATGGCTAATCCACATAGGATTCCCTGTGATAAGGATGGAGGCAATAATCCTATCACTAATGGTGGACTTTGGTACTCTGTTGCGAAAGGTTAGTAATGGTCATTATTTCTAAAGATAAAGAGGATAAAGAATCTTAAACCATTCTAGAAGCAGATTCTCTTAAAACAATTCACACCTTGTTCATAAAAAAAATATGCAAGTGTATCAGTTTAATTAACATCTCTAATTTAAGAAGCTATGTCATATAAAACAGATCTATGACAAAGATGAACAGTATCTCAGTAATTTTTACCTGCCTTATTATAATAAATTATAATAGCTAATTCTACTGCCACATCTGTATATATAGGCTTACCATACGTCCCGGTTTGACCGGGACTGTCCCGGTTTGAAGGTATGGTCCCGGCCAATTTGTCATTTTGTCCCGGTTATTTGGAAAAAATTTAAAAGTGGCGAATATACTCGAAGTCAAAAAGTGCAGCCTCGGAAAATGGCAATTAGGCAACACGAAAACCCGACTTTAACACTGGCCTAGTACGCAGCGTCGCAAGTCAGTTGCACAGCCACCGCACATGCGCAATCTTAGTTGAGTTCTGTCAGATTGCGTAGGTAATTTACTCGAGTCGGTATTTGTTTTCGGCGTGTTGTTTGTGATTATTTTGTACTGTACATTAAATTAATTTAACCCTCAAAATGCCAAAAATAAACTGTATTTACAGATGAATTAAGAAAGGATTATCCGTTTTTGAAAAAAGTTTGTGGTCATATTGACAAAGTGGAATGCGAACCGTGTTCTTCAGAATTTTCGGTGGTTCATGGTGGGCGTTCGGACATCAAAAATCACTTGAAATGTGCGAGACATAAGGCTAGTCTAGCAGCGGCAGGAACTTCCTAAAAAATATTGTCATATTTTAAAAGTGCCGATCCATGTGACAAAGAATTTTTAATAGCTGCTAAAGAAGCAACTAGCATTAATATCAATTGATGCTTCCAACAGGAAAGAAATTAAAACTCTGCCATGTGTTGTGCGGTATTTTGTACCAGATTGTGGAGTAAAAGTTAAACTTTTAGACTTTCAATCAGTTCCCGGTGAAACTGCAGAAATATTGACAAACTATTTAATGTCAGTTATCAAAAACCATAATATAACCAAAACAATTATTGGATTTTGTGGAGATAACTGCAATACCAATTTTGGAGGTGTAAAACGGAGAGGACAAAACAATATTTACAGTCGAGGGAAGAAATATTGTGGTCATTGGTTGCGGTGCTCACATCGTTCACAACTGTCTTCAAACTGCAGTTGATGTTCTACCTATTGAAATAGAAGCTTTAATGGTCAAAATTTATAAATATTTCCACATTTATACGGTTCAAGTAACTCAACTAAAAGAGTTCTGTGAATTTGTAGATGTCGAGTATAAAAAAGTTCTTCAACATGGCAACACCCGTTTTCTTTCGCTACTTCCAGCTATCGACAGAATACTTGAAATCTATGAGGGACTGAAATCATATTTTATTTCACAAGAACACTGTCCAGTGTTGATAAAACAGTTCTTTGATAATGATTGTGGTGAAATGTATTTGTGGTTTGTGCAAGGGCAACTCACATTGTTTAACAAACCTACCTTGATTATGGAAAGTACAAAAGCAAGTGCAACTGATATTGTCAGTGAACTTAGAAAATTGAAAAAAAATCTTGAGGAAAGGCATGATAATAAAAGCTTTTTAGAATACTGGAAAATATTGGAAGTATTAATATTAATACAATCCTACAAGAGTTTACAAAATTTTATGACCGATGTCTTTCTTACATTGAGCTATGGGAAAACAGTTTTGGTGGAGCAGAATCTTTCATTTGGATAAACAGCAATGAATTAACATGGTCTGAAATTGAAGCATCAGGTGAAAAAATTAATGAAACTCTTGCAAATAGTGCAATAAACTTGGATGAACTGTTTGATGAAGTGGTGATTGCAAAAGGTTTGTGGTCTGCAAACTATGACATTTGGAAAAATACAAGTTGCGAAGAAAAATGGACACAACTATTCAGTCATTTCAAAGAAAAGAACATTTCATTGCCCAATCTTGTCCAAATTATAGAATACAATTTCAGCCTGCCATGCACATCTGCACCTGTTGAAAGGATATTCTCAATAATGAATAACATATGGTCTGAAGAAAGAGGTAGAATGGCTGAATCAACTATAAAAGCTTTATTGCGCTGCAAAGTTAATTGTGAACTAAATTGTAGTGAATTTTTCGACGCGATTAAAAATAACAAAGAATTTTTAAAGAAAGTTCACGCTAGTGATAAATATTAATAACTTTTTAATAGTAAGTTATGTTCAAGTACTCACTGAATCTACGGGGTCCTTTAGAAATAGTCACCATAGGCATTCAGACACGCATCCCACTGCGTGGGTAGATTGCGGATGCCGTCCGAGAAAAATGACTGGTTGCTTATTGAACCATTTGGTCACCGAGGTCTGCATCGGAGTCGAATCCGTTGTCCCTTTAGATATTTTTTTAAGGGTCCGAACAAATGAAAGTCACATGGTGACAGATCGGGGCTGTAGGCTGGGTGTGGCAGAACTTCCCACCTTTTCCTTGCTAACGCTTCCTGCACAATGTTCGCAACATGTGGACGAGCATTGTCGTGCAACAGAATCACACCGCGCGAAAGCATGCCGGGTCGTTTATTCTTGATGGCTGTATGCAGGTTGTCTAGTGTGTCTTTGTAGCGGATGGCATTGATGTTCACGCCAGGCTCTTTAAAGTCTACCAATAGAAGCCCTTCATGGTAAAAAAATGCGATTAGCATAACCTTACCGGCGGAAATCTGTGACTTGAATTTTTTGGACGGATTCCTTATCACATCGGCCATTATTTTAACGGTCTGCAGCACAACCAATGAATACTAGTAGAATGAACACTTACAAACTTGTACATTCGTATGTGCTTATTACGTCAGATGTGACATCATCATGCTCCTCCTACGAATGTCCACTTGGCACAGCACGGTCGGGTTTCATTTGAACACGCCTCGTACTTCTCTCTTTCTAAAATCGCATAGAAGGCACTCACTTTCTGTTTCGAGCAAACTCTCGAAATTGTCCTGGTTTGAGAAAAAAATATTATGGTAAGTCTATGTATATACATACGCGCATGTGTGTGTGTCTCTGTGTTTGTATATTTATTTATTCTAATTCTGTAGGCATGCAAGACTACAACTACTTGAATACAAACTGCTTTGAAATTACCCTGGAACTTGGCTGTGAGAAGTTTCCACCTGCCTCCAAGTTAGAGCAGCTCTGGCTGGACAATGCAGCTGCTCTCTTTAACTACATCCTACAGGTAATCACTTCAGTTATGGCTTCAATATGTTGCCACCCTTTAAAGTATGTCCCTGCAGGTATTTACAGCAGTATTACAGGACTTTGCTTCGCAAATGATTTTGAAATTATTGGCCACATTGTATTTTGAGGTTTTATGCTTAACCTTTAGCACGCTGCATTCTTTTCCCAAAACTATGCTCCTGCAGCTGCATTCTTTTTCACAATGATAGTGGGTGACTAGGAATGTCTATAGTTTTTGTGTTTCTTGGTCAATTGCTATCATTTTTGGAATTTATATAAATAAATGAATGATGAATCTGATGATATAAAATTTGTTTGTGTACATGTTAGATGTGATAGGAAGAGAGGAAAGGAAAGATGAAAAAAACGAAGAAAAAAAATTAAAATAATAAAAAAAATATTTTTTTTTATTTTAAAATTAAAAAAAAATTTTTTAAAAATAACCAACACACGAAGAGTCCATATCCCTTCCATCTCAATGAAAGTCATTTGACCAATACAAATCAAATGACGATCTTTTCGTTACACCCATCATCAGTAGCACAGCAACAAACGCCCTCGTCAGCAGTGACATTCGGCCGTATTCCTAAAACCTTTCCGATATTCCTAGTCCTAACCCCTAAAATTATACATACTAGCAATGCCATTCTACTTTCGTTTCCATCTCGGCCATCAAACATATTCTGAGAACCGATATCAGCGCTTATAAAGACAAAAATCTCATCCCTACCGCATGGTGTTAGAATCCAATAAAATTAGAGCGAAAATGGCCGCGTGTTCGATGCCGATTCATTTCGATTTAAAAAATTTACAAAAAATAAACGCGGATACACCCATCACTTTTGTAAGATCGGAAATGGAAGCTAACTCTCTTGCAAATAACATTACAACTTAACATCCGGGGCTGAAAATCTCGTGTACACAAGTCATGTGCTAGAAAACGATGATAAACGCTGTCGACATATGTCGACAACAGCTGGGAGAACATAGGTTGCCTTCGTCGACATATGTCGACGGCAGCGTGCTAAAGGTTAATTAACAGTACATTCTTACTGCGAAAGGGAGTTTTGAGTTTGAATATAACCTATATGCTGGGGCATGTTATTGAGTTGTTTTTTTTTTTATACTAGGTGTCCAAAGTCAGTTATTATTAAGATTTTTTTTAGAGGCTTGGAGTAAATTCTGGCATGTCACTTCAGTATAAGATGTATTGAGAAATTAATTACAAATTGTGGTGCAAAATATGAATTTGACCTGTTACAAGATTCAGCTTCTGTGCCATCATATGGTCTCATTCATAAGTATTAAAATTATCATAAAGGTGTATGACACCATGTATCAGAATGTATGACATTTTCTGAAATATCACATGAAAAAAGGGGGGGGGGGGGGGGAGAAAGGAAACTAAACAGATTTTCTCTGAACTAGTTGTACTCTTCTTAAATGAACATACTTTTCACCAAATTGTACTATTTTAAAATAAATTTGTCACCAGCGCGAAGAAGATCTCAGTATAACAATTCATCAGAATACAGGAGAACTGATTATCCAAAACTTCATTACCTAAATTACCAATTAACTCATCTGTAAATAGATACCTGACTCTGTACTTCAGCTAGGGACAGAGGCAGGTAGGGAGGGAACGAGTCAACCCACCTCATAAAGCTGAGACCTATTATAGTGAAGTCTCGAACACTTCACTCCTCTAAAGCAGTATCTGCTGTTGGTCTACCTTTACCTTTTACTGTTTGTGAGTGTTCCTAATCTTGTGTTCTGTGTTTCACGTTTTGAAAAATATGACTATCTTTCATTATCTTTTCTAACGCTGTGACATTTGCACCTGCTCAACGTTCTTGTTAAGTCCTTTTTCGCATAGGAGTTAAGTGTGAGAGACTTAACATAACTAGATGCAAGTCTACCTGTGTTAGATGCACTATGTGTGCACATCTGAGTAAGTATTATCTTCTTCTTCTTTGATCCGTAGCCGCCGACCGTCAAAGCAGTCAGTGGCCATCACGCCTAGTGGCGTCTTGTAGGGCAACAACAAATTGATTCCACTTTGCTCGGTCGGTGGCCATCCTTCGTACAGTGCCCCAACTCTGGTTCATTCCCTGCATCTCAGCCTCCACAGTCCTCCGCCAGGTTGTTTTTGGTCGGCCTCTCTTTCGTTTTCCTTCAGGGGTCCAAAGCATAGCTGTTCTTGTGATGGCATCAGGGTCTCTTCTGAGGACATGGCCAACCCAGCTCCAGCGTCTGCCAGCTATGATGGTGTGCATGTCCTCTTGCTTGCTACAAGTAAGCAGATCTTGGTTAGTGATGGTATTCGGCCAAAAGATTCGGTGAATTTTTCTTAGGCATGTTGTGTGAAAGGAGGACAATTTCGACATTTCCTTCTCTGTGACTCTCCAGCATTCCGCACCATAGAGAAGCACAGAAAGCACACAGCTCTGATATAATCTTAATTTTGTGCTTGTGCTGTATTGGGAGGACTTCCAGATGTTGTTTAGGCTAAAGAAGGCTGTTCTTGCCTTATTCATTCTGATGTTGATGTCTTTGCCTGCCCCGCCGTCTGGTGTTACTATGCTTCCTAGGTATGTGAAGGTATCTGTCTGTACCAATTGCTAATTCCTTACTGATATGGGCTCAGGGTTGCTCACATTGAGCGTCATGACCTCAGACTTCTTTAAATTTATGTTCAAGCCCACCTGCTGGCTGAACTTGTTAAGTCTATCCGTTTTTTTTCTGGATGTGTTGATGTGAATGTGCTAGTAGTGCAATGTCATCTGCATATTCCAGATCTTCCAATGTAGAAAATGTTGTCCATCTTATTCCTCTTGGACTGCCCTCTGTTGTCTGGCGCATCACCCAGTCTATGACTGTTAAAAATAGAGTGGTTGACAAGGGGCATCCCTGTCATACTCCTGTCTTCACCTCAAAGGTTAGGTTGCTCTGCCCAACACTACACGTAAAGTTGGCATAGAGGCTTTTTATAATTGACACTATGCAGCTTGGAATTCCATAAGCCCTCAGTATTTTCCATAAACTGTCCCTATGTATGCTGTCAAAAGCCTTTTCAAAATCTACGAAATTAATGTAAAGCTGTCTTTGCCATTCTGAGCACTGCTCTATAATGTTCCTGAGAGTGAATATATGATCTACACATCTTCTATTCTTTCTAAATCCTGCTTGTTCCTTCCTCAATTTGTGGTCTACTGCCTTTGAAATTCTCTTTATAATTATCCTGCCTAGTATTTTGCTGGGAACTGAGAGAAGAGTGATTCCTCTCCAATTATTGCAGTCTGCAAGATCTCCCTTCTTGGGCAACTTGACAATTATTCCTTTGTTCCACTCTGATGGTGTTGTCCCCGTTTTCCAGACTTGTGCAAATAATGGTTCTAATAGTTCTGCTGCTAGCTCAGGGTCTGTCTTAAATAGCTCTGCATTTAAGTTATCATGGCCCGGAGCTTTGCCGTTCTTTAACCCTTTGATTGCTGTGATGATTTCTTCTTTTCGTGGAATGTCTGTATTCACATCTAGATCGTTTTCAGCTTCAGGAACATTCAGTTGTGTCTCTGGTGGTTCCTTGTTCAGAGTTTCTCTGAAGTGCTCTGCCCATCTTGTTTCCTGTCCCTCTGCTGTCGTGATGAGATTACCTTGCTTATCTCTTACTAATGTAATATTATTTGCACCTCGTTTTCCGCTGATGAATTTAGTTATTTTGTATACTGTGCTTTGTTCATTTCTCAGTGCTGCCTCCTCTGCCTGTCTTGCAAGATCGTCTAGGAAATTCCTTTTGTTGGCTCGGGTTTGGCGTTTAACTTCCTTGTCCAGCTGACTGTACTGTTCGCTATATAGTTGCTTTAACCTGGGGGACTTCGCTTCTGTTTTCTTTCTTTTCATTTCCTTTCTCATCGTTATGGTGTTTAATGTTTCTGGTGTTATCCAGTCTTGCTTCTTCCTTTCCTGGAATCCCAAGCATGATTTGCTGCTTTCTTTGTATATTGTTGAAATGGTGTTGAAATTCTGGTCTATATCATCAGTCAATGTCTTTTCCTGACTTTTGGCAAATTGATATCGTTTCTTTATGTCGGCCGCAAAAGCTTTTCTGGTAAGGGAGTCCTTCAATTTGCTGATGTCAAACCTTTTCTGTGTAGTTACAGTTGGTGCAGCCCTTCTTAGTTTCACTTTCAGTTTTGCTACTACTAAATGGTGATCACTTCCCACATCTGCACCTCTTCTTACCTTCACATCTTGTAATGCATGTCTCCATCTACCGTTAACCATGATGTGGTCTATCTGGTTTCTGTCCCGACCATTTGGTGATTCCCATGTTAATTTGTGAATTTCTTTATGTGGGAAGAGTGTTCCTCCAATGACCAGGTTGTTAATGCTACAGAAACTTATTAGTTTATCCCCATTTTCATTTGCTGTTCTGCTGCCGCATTTCCCCATTGTTCTTTCATTATATGTATTGTGTGTACCAACTTTCGCATTGAGGTCTCCCATTACTATAACAAGATCATATCTAGGTGTATCTTCCATTTCTTTCTGCAGTTGTTGATAGAATTCATCCTTGACCTCCTCATCGCTATCATTCGTTGGTGCGTAGCATTGTATTATTGTAGTGTTGGTGAATCTCCCTCTCAATCTTAATCTTATCAGTCTGTTGTTGATGGGTCTCCATTCCAGTAATGTCCTTTCTATTCCTTTCTGTAGAATAATGGCTACGCCTTCATTGTGCTGTCCATCCTCTCTTCCAGAGTAAAGTACTGTTTCTCCTGTTGCTGTTTTAACTTTTCCTGCCCCTGTCCATCTGCTCTCGCTTATCCCTAGAATGTGTAACCTATAGTTTCTCATTTCTGCCGTGACCTGTCTTAGTTTACCTGTCTCGTACATTGTCCTGACATTCCAAAAACCTATTCTTGTATCCTGTTTTGCGGTCAGGACGTCCGTTTTCATGTCAGTGGCTTCCTTTCGGCTTTCACCACTGACAGTCATACGAGCCACAGACTCCGAATGTCCATCCCGCAGCAAAGTTTTTCCATTTATTGTTGTTTCCGTAACGTGCGATTTTTTTTTACATAGACAGGGGTGTCAGCCCTATGCTAAAACCCCCAACCTGGAGGACCAGGGTACCAGCTTTTGTCTGACCCCTACCCACACAGACCAGTCCAGCTTGGTTGAACCTACCAGGAGTAAAACTCCCACTGGCATAGCTCTGGGGATTGTCAGGGTACGCAAGCTGCCATACCGCTACAAGGTATAGGTACCATTGATGGCAGAGAGTAAGTATTATAGTTTTAATTAATTACGTACCAATTGTTGCACTAAAGAGCGCAACTTGGTGCGATCGGGTTTTGATTGTTGCCAAACAGCGCTGACGCTGAGAGATGTAAAAAGCCGGTTGATGAAGACACGTCTTCCAACAAACTTCGTTGAAAGTATTTACCCCCATATTGTGGGAAGACTTTATGATGTTATTTATATGCTACCTTCCAGGGTGAAGTGTTAGCCTTAGCCACTTATTGAATCGAAATATTTACTGCAATACTCCCGCCGTCCTTGGGACTTCGGCGGTCAGTGAGGTCGGTCAAATTGGCCAGTTAATTATTATAAATGAAGTACTTTGCCTAACATGAAATTATGATGATCGTCTGTAATTCGTCTACAAATAAATGTACCGTCCTTGATGTCGAGCCATGATTCCTGTGTGCATTACTTTTCCAGTTGGTCAACCTTATGACCACATCATTATCACGATGTTTGTTGGTTAACATTGGTCTATCTTTACGACCCACAATTTGTGGGCCACCTGTAAGCCCGACCAAAGCTGATAATATTTAAGTCAGCAATTGTATTAACAGTTCTAACCGTGCCACCCCTACTCACGTAAAAACCCGGAGTCTAACAGTTCTAAAATATATAACTACGGCTTTATTTTCTAAGATATACAATCATTCACCAACGGGCTGATCACCCATTTGCCAGTCACTTCGATTACGGAAACAACAGCAAATGGATTGATTTGCCGTTGCCCTAAAGACGCCAATAGGCGTGATGGGAAACAATGGCAAAGAAAACCTATCTGCTGTTGCCCTAAGACGCCACTAGGCGTAATGGCCACTGACTGCTTTGACGGTCGGTGGCTAAGGACGGAAGAAGAAGAAGAAGACAATCATTCATTAGTTATTGTCTAAGATATATAAACATTTGAGCTTAATTTTTTTGTACCTCTTTTAAGACACACATTGGAGTGAAAGGCTTTGTCAGATCCACTGAGAATGCACCAATTGCCAATGCTGAGATCAAAGTGAGCAACATGGCTTCTGGCCTACCAATAGAGCATGACATTCTTTCATGTGAGTACATTTACATAAATTTGAAAAATGCATTTGGAACAATGATGTTTTGAGAGTTGAACCTGTGGTAATTTTATTTTTTTTGAGTGATGGCAGCATCATCATCAGTATCTTTGAGGCTCAACATGGAGCACAGGTTTTCAACAAACAGTAGTTGTGTAGAACTTGAGTTTGATGGTACTGCATTGTTGGTTGTCATGGATATGGTGGCCGTATTGGATTTTAATGCTATGTTTCAATTTGCTAAAGTTTTTAAATACATTTTTCAGTTATGAACTTAAAGCTTTTTATCCGAATGGATTTTTGAGAAATTTATTAGTTCCACAGGCTTTCAAGTTAATTCTGACATTTTTCCTCTCCTTAAAAGCTTTTGTAGTTCATGATATTCAGATAAGCGAAAACAATGCTGGGTGTTGCTGAGCACCTTAATTCTGTAATCTGCCGACAACTTTTGTGAAGGATTTAAGCAATGGTTTATTCTAGCTCATTAAGCCCCCACTGCTGAGTTAATCAGTGGAATTATTATTATAATATACAAGGGGCTTGACATAAGTCTTGGGCCTGACCATGAAGGAGTCACAGAAGGAAGATGAAACTTGGCACATTTAAAGTTCATCATATTTGCACTGAATGTGTGAAGTACGCGTTTGTTTCTTCAATGGGTTTTCCCGCTACGGTGCACGGCGCAAAGTACCCTATTGACCGGATCTGCTGCTCCAAAGATTTGACAAAACAATGGAAAAGAAGGAGGCCAGAGCTGTGATAAAATTTCTGATGTTTCAGGGAAAAACACCTACAGAAATACACAGGTAGATGGAACCAGTGTTTCGTGATTCTTGTCCTTCATATACTTCGGTAAAAAACTGGTGTCAACAGTTTAAGTGCGGTCGCTCAAATGTTGCTGATCTGCCAAGATCTGGTAGACCAGCCTCAGAGTGCAACGATGAAAATGCAACAAGAGTGAAGAAAATCATTGACCAGGATCGAAAAATGACAATTGTGGAGATAGCTAGTAGAGTAAAACTGAATGAAAGAACAGTTTATAGAATTTTATACAACAGGAAATTTGTGACCAGGAAACGAGGGATAACGCGCACTCAAAATCTTCCTTTGCTGCAAGACAAAGC
Organism: Oreohelix idahoensis; assembly: GCA_024509875.1. Lineage (NCBI taxonomy): Eukaryota > Metazoa > Mollusca > Gastropoda > Stylommatophora > Oreohelicidae > Oreohelix > Oreohelix idahoensis. The sequence continues at coordinate 135,069 of JAMPIV010004575.1, read as the reverse complement.
GCCCTCTCACAAAGCACGGCTTGTGCAGCTAGCAGCCAACGATTTGAATATTGAAATTCTTCCACACCCACCATATTCACCAGAATTGGCTCCATCAGACTTTTTTCTATTCCCAAATCTTAAAAAACAGCTAAAAGGAAATCATTTTGACAGCGATGAAGAAGTTATACTGGCATGTGATGACTGGTTTAGTTTGAAAAATAGGGTGTTTTACTCCCAAGGTCTTTTCAAGGTCAAGCAGATATGGCAGATGTGTGTCAAAATGGTTATATTGAAAAGGAATAAACACTATACAAAATTTCAGCTCTCTGTGACATGTCCTTCATGGTCAGGCCCAAGGCTTATGTCAAGCCCCTTGTAGCTCTGTTTAGAGTGTGTGTTTAGTAACTTTGACTGAGACAAACATATAGTACATTTAAAATGATTGAATCGAAGTTAAATTGGTATAATTACAAATAACAAAATTTAATTATCGCTTTAAGTTTAACAGTATAAAAGAAAGGAATAATAGTTAATTACAATATAAAGCTTTCATCACTCGGGTGATGGTTTTTGATAAGAGGTCCAAGTGGCAGCATATGGGTCAACTAAGCTGCCAGTGATGATTCTGATCATCCTCCTCCTGATGAGTTGGTTTTCTGTACACTGCGTTCACTCATCTCTGGTCAAGGTTCGTAGGGTGAAGCTCGTTTCCCAGGAAAGTCTAGGAGAGTCTTCAAAGCTGGTCTTCCGTCTTAAAGCGTAACCACTCGTCCCTTCTTGTCCCAGAAATGGTCCTTTTTGCTGGTACCACCAATAAGCCAGTCTTGGCTACAGACTTGTTGCTCAGATGAATCAATGAGACGAGTCAGTCTCTTACAAGCATCTGGGGGGTCTTTAATTTGACAATAGATTCCCTCTCTGACTCCGTGTATATCTTCAGTTTCCTAGTCCCGTGTTCCTTATTAAAATGTAGAGATTTCCTGTGCTTTGTAAGTCTTATTTGGTTCTCCAATAAAAGGTCCAGTTAAAAAAAGGAATTATGAATCTAGTCTTCACTCTGGCGAAGTCTGATGTTGTCTTGGCGAGCGTGAAATTCACAATGAAATAAAACTGCGAAATGTTCAGTATATATTCCTATCTTCCCAGGCCTTCATTTGTTATGGAGTTAAATAAACGCTCCTATCATATTCAAACAGGTCGTATGTGGTACTTTCAAAATATTTCCGACATGGAAAAATTTTGCAAAGGTCACGTCTCCCATATATGGTAATATGATGTCCGATGCCCTTGTGTACAAACTTACAGACAGATCTGGGAACTCACGTGACAACATGTGTAAGCTGTAATACTTATTACTTTATTAGAAAGTAATGTTGTCATAACAAGTCGGCCCGGAAGCGATTATGTCACCTTTGTCTGCCCACATATGTCACACAGACAGTAATCTCATCTTATCAGCGGTTCAATTTAAACGCACCGGCGACTATCTTATCTCATTTGCTCACCGCAAGATAGGATGACCGGGTAACAAACCAGTGACATCACAGAGAGTAGTGTCGAATGATTTGATAAAATCAAATATCTGCTATTTAACAGAAAAATAACGACGAAAGAAAGAAAGAAAAGTGCGATACTTGAGAGTACATAATAAAAATCAGTACCACAAATGTACCAATACTGCCGGAGAGAAACAAAGATCGATAGGGGCCACCCCGTTTTGTCACACAGTTGTAAATGAACCACCTGTACATTCACGTCAGTGTTTTTAAACAGTGAATATTTTTCATGTTCCAGAACAGTGGCAGGTTGCCTAGGAGCTGTGGGGATCTGCCATGATAAAACCATGTCTGTTTTGATATTTGGAGTTTGGAACAAGTGCTGCTTATATGTAACTTTTATTTCTTCTGGATTGTCTGCATTCTGCAGTTGCCATCAACAGAGAAGTGAAAAATTCAGCTAAATATTTTGTATGTACAACCCTTCAGTTCCCCAAGGAGTATAAGCCTTCAACAAACTTATGCCAAGTCTTCCTGCACATGCCATCATCTCAAGGTCTTTCTATGTCTTCTTCATGGCTGTCTCCAGTTCCCTTCTCCATGTGACCTTTGGTCTTCCTGTACCTCTCTGTGATATTTTACAGATTAACTTCATCATTTTCCTTTGTGCTCCTATGGTGCATGGAGCCACCACTGCAGTTGGTCTCCTTGCCAGAAGCCTGCATCAAGCTGTCACATGCTCTTGAAGCAGTGGTTTCTTTGGCAATTTGTTTGACATGATGAGGTTGCCAGACTCATGCACAACCTTGTATTAGTCACCAAGTACAGCATTGCCTGAGGGTGCAGGTCCAATTCTTTCTTTGTCTCTTCAGAGAAGCCCAGGAACTACAAAGGGCATTTATAACTTCACTTCAGAGAAAAGATTGTATTTCTGTCTCATGCAGTTCACAATTAAAGGGAATTTTGTAAAGCTAGCTTGTGAGTTTTCACTAAGAATGAGGGACAAGTCGATTTAATCCTGGGGATGCCTTGCTTTTAAAGGCAGTGGGCTAGTCTGAAATTTCTATAGCATTACAATTCTTTCTCTTTTCCTCCTTCATCACCTAGAGATTTATCCTGTCATCCCCTGTGATCTAGCAGTAGATTAGGATCTGCCTTGTGCTGGCCTCTGCTCTAGAATAATGAGTTGTTTTTTTATTATTATAGTGAGACAAAGCAAGAAAACATGTGAACTAATCCAATCAGTTGAAGCTTTGAGTCTTCAGAATGTTTGTCAGTAGCAGATTTTTAGTTGGCAGTGTGTTTTGTTAGGTTAGTTACAGATTGCTTGTTCGATTGGCCTAGTGGTTAAACCGCTTTCCTCTCGCGGCACACTTACCGGGTACTCGGATTGAAACCAGGTAGCGTCACACTCAAATCTTCCCAGCTATAAATAGGTACCTGACTCTGCGATGGAGTTAGGGAAGGCAAAGGCAGCACGGAAGGGAACTGTTCACCCAGCCTCATAAAGCACTTAAGGTGAAGTCTTTAACACTTCACTTCCCTACGGCAGTTTGTGCTGTGGAACCACCGTGACCTTTTTCAGATGTATTGTCAGCACTTTTCTGTTTCATATAAGTTATGAAAGTATTGTTGACTTTATCATATGAAATCATAGCTTATACAAAACTTCTGTATTATTGTAGTGGACAGTGGAGACTACTTTCGATTGCTAGCTGATGGTTACTACCGCATCTCTGCCCATGCCGATGGCTTTCACCCATCATTCCGCTGTGTCCACATCGTAAACACTATTCGTGTGGGTGAGCCAAGTACTGAAATGGCTGCAGCCCCAGAACTGAACTTTACTCTTACTCCCAACACCAAGCCAAAGCCTGATGACAAAGATGAAATGATGGCCTGTGAAACTCTATGGAGTGAGGTTCAGTTCGAAGTAGGTTTGAATGTCTTGCATGCTATTCATTATTCATGCTATTTTAAGCAATTTCAGCTTATTATGATTTGTAAGAGAATGAATTCTAGTTAAGGTATTTTATGTGTGCGTATGTGTGTGCCTGAAGAGTTACTCACTGAGATACAGTTGAAATGAATTCTGGGATCCAAAGATGCAGCAATAGTGAATGCAGTCAGCGACCCATAGCTTGACTGCTTGCATCAGGACCAGCGAACCAGAGCTGGTCAAGACCGTACTCCACCTCCACGTGGTGGTCCTGGAAACAGTCTGCAGCAGTGCAGTCTGGCTGAGCGAGTACGGATCGAAATGGGAAGGCAAACCCGGTCCCTAAAAAATGCAGTGCTGAAGTCGGATGTGTCGACCGAAAGGTGCAGATATCACAGCTACGGCGTAAACAGACACAACGCAACCACCGTCCTTTTCAGGGCGAACGAGGAAGAAGAAATGAATTCTGAAGCAACCGAAAAATGAATGTGTACTAGTTTGTAATGAGGGAGAATGGATTTTCTCAGCTTATATCATTTTCAGATTTAAATTTTCTCATAATCATAGTCTCAAACTGATTTTCTTGGCATGTTTGAAAGAATGAATCTCGGTAAATCCCATGCCAGACTAGAGTAGAATATACAGAGGGATACATTCAGAATGTGTTGTCGTGAGATGAGACTTTCATGTGTTCAGATTGCAGCTTAGTTTAGCTACTTGCTGAAATTTTATTATGATAAATTTTAGGTAAGTTTGTGCATTGATATGGGGAATATTTAGCGACTATTTTCAAATAATAGCTGAGTTCAGTTCTTATTACGAGAGCAAGCTAATTTCTTTAAAAGCTGACACCATCAGAATTTAATTTTCTCTATCTGCTGACAAAGTTACTGGAATGTACCGTACATAATTATTTGTTATTACTTGATGGATTGTGCTGAACAGCGGCAAGGGATGATGGAGTGGGAGATGGGAAGGGGACGCTGACGATGAGAGGGACATAACATTACAAGTCAGTCCTTGTTCTGGATTCCCTAGAGTAAGAGGTAGATGGGAAAACGCACGAAGAAGAGAACTAATGAGAGTAAAGGAAGGGATAAAGGAGATATTGAGCAGAAATTTAGTGAAGGATTATGCTACTTGGGAAGCTAAAGAGTGATGAATAACATTTCCAGCCATGTGTAGATCCCTAGGGTCTCTAAAGAGACAGAAAGAATAGAACTACCACTTCCTCAGGCATGTCATAAGAAGAAACTCATGAGGTTGTGCAAGAGGTTGGCAACCTCATAGCATAAAACAGATTACTACATAAAGTATCACTGCAAAAGCTCATGAATACTTTAGAAAGTCTTCTTGCAAGGCCATACTCCATAGTAGAGATGGCTACTGTGTGTATGTGTCGAAACAGTGTTTCGAAACAGCATCGAGTCCGACAGATTCGACACTCAGCCTTCTTGTTGTATCGACACATCATAGATAGTATGGAAAATCAAACAAGTCATAATTTTTTTTTTTAAAATAATTCCTCAGGACTGAAAGAGGCTTACTACTACTAGGTGTCTGCTCGGTTTGAGTTGAATCATTGTCACTGACTGTACCTATTCTAGTTTTATATAATGTGTCATTATTACTGTTATTATTATTATTTTTTTCACGTTTACTGCAGCTGTCAGCGTGTTACCCTTGCATATCATCATAATGAAAATGACTGTAAAATTCTTAACAGTGGTCACACGGAATACCATAGATTTGTACTAACGAGAATAAGTAAATCTGCATACTAGGGTGTCACGACTCATGTCTCATTGTTTCAGTTAATTTACTTGTAGTCTGCTGTTTCGAAACAGTTCCATAGTTCTATTTCATCCAAGCGCTCATTATACGCATGTTACGGTACTCTTGATTCCTGACTTCAGGCGCTCTCGTAAGAAAACGTGTTTTGTTTATACATAAAATAGTGTTTAAAACTTGTGTTCAACCTCATTTAATCTTCATTTATGGTGGGGAGAAGCCCTGTTTGGGATTATTGTGTAAAGATCAAAGACAACAAAGTAAAATGTAACGTGTGTTCTGGTATTTTATCATTCAAGGGTTCGTCAAAGATAGTATGGGATATCAAACGTCATATTTTTCAGGGATGTGTTATGATGACTTGATTTTACAAGTGATATTATTTTTGCTGGGAAGTTATAGACACTGGAAATTGTGTCAGTGCTGCAGTTGTCAATGTTTTAGGCACTATGTTAAAGTTGAAAGTGTCCGTGTGTTCGTATAAATGTAATGGACACTTTATTAGCTCTGCTGATATCTGTGTACTCGGTGTGGATTTGAAACATTGTCTACCAAAACTAGCTTACTCTAGTTTGATATTATGTGTTATTATTACTGTTATAATTATTGTTGTTTTTTATTATTTTCACATATACTTCAGCTATTATCATATCTCCGTTTTATTTCATCATAATGAAGACTTGTATAGAAATATTGAATTGTGGTCACACGAAACACCATAGATTTTCACACACGCCAGTACCGCGCAAGAAAAAACAAAGAGATTGTCTCACATAGTTCATGACTGTCTATTAGAGACTTCTTTCTACCCGATACGGGCAAAATTGCCGCTGCGCCGTTGTGTCGAAACAGTGTGTCGACACAGTTTAAATCACTGTTTCGAATGTCTCAAAACAGCTGAGTGTGTCGATTTGCCCACCTCTACTCCATAGGGAGCAAAAATGGAAATAATAATGATAATGTTTTCACCTTGAACTTTACAGTGACCTTTATGTCTTAAAAATTCCTACTTGACATTAGTTATGCAACTTTTGGACCAATTTCTTTCCAGACTCAGTTGGATGACCGTGATCTTCTGGTTTCAATCTTGTCATACTTGGACCCAAGTACTAAATGGTCAGTGATAGCGAACCGCTTGACTACAGTACAGCTTTACTACTACTTAGCTGAAAGCCTGAAAGGATTAGTGCCAGATCAAATGAGGGAGGTGTTACATCTGATGCCCAGAGCTCTCCAGGAGCAGCTGGATATGGTCATTGCCGCCACTATGAAATAAAAGCAAATACACCTTTTGGTTTTAAGTTGAGCAAAAATGAAAGCTCTGGTTACAGTTACTGAGGGGGGAAAATAATTCTGACAGTTTAAATCTTTGTTGATATTAAAAGTGTTAGCAGTATAGTGCACTCCAATACTTAGGTTTGATTTAAGAAAAAACATCAGGTATGAAATTGAAGATTGAGGACCAATGTATAACTTTACAAATAACAAAGTTAATTTTTTTTTTGTCTACTGAAACCACACTGTGAGAAAACAAAAACTAATTTGTCCTGATCCATGAAATTCTTGAAGATGGCATAATCCATAAAGTTGTCATACTAGCCAAGGTTGTGATCAAATCATGAACACGCAGTACAGTAATTCTTCAATAAATTATCTGCGTAATAATAAATAATTGTAAACTACTTACACTGTTCAGTAATATTTACTGAACACTTCAGTTTTTAAAGGTTTTATTAAATTGTTTATACGGCAGCATTTGCAAATGACCCCACCAAACCATAGTGTAAAATTCTAGGAAATAACATGTGCAAGTGTATACAAGAACAGCTTATAAGCATGCCCATCTGTCACAAATGAAAGCTCAGAAAATGTTACTTCATTTTTTTCTGTTATAGAACTTTGCCCCTTTGTTGTTTAATGTGCTGGAAAAAGTTAATAACATAATGAATGGAAAAGCCATTAGGGGTTGAAAGATAGGAATAGACTTACGTTTATTACGTTAATTATTATCCATTGAACTGAAATCTGTTCCATTTATGTAACAAATCTGTAACTAGCATGTTGTACTGTCTTATCAAAAGTATTGAAGTTTACACTTTGATTGTGAGGGATTATATATCGTCCTTTCCATAGTATACAGTAGTACTATATAATCTTCAGTGAATGAAAACCAGAAAAGTTTGTAGTCTGTTTTGACCTTTGACCAGCGATGGGACTATTGATTCTGGATGTCAGGATGCCCTGCTGTAGAAACTAGGCAGGTTGATGTAGATACGTTATTAGTCTTTAAATTGAAGAATGGAAAAAATTTCATAATAGATCCACACAAAGTCTCATAATTTTTGCATGACGTGTCTTATAATGAGTTCAATTGTTTCTTTATTAAAGTGAAGAAAATATACATCTTATAAAATTAGATTTTTGCTTATGGAGAGCAGATAAGAATTTGTTCATTGAAGTGTTAGCACACTCAGAAATCTTATGCACCAGCTAGTCAACAGACTGTAAATACAGAAAATTAATGAAAATCAAGAAATCTGCACACAAAAAATAAAAACATTGCTTCAGTATTTATTTGATATGTCAACACGCTGTATTTGAGGTAACTCACGTAAGAAAGGCCATTAAATTACAGCTTGCTATTAAGCCCTGAGTGAAGGAAAAAAAAAAGATATTTTCTAAATGTGTATCTTTCACCCGATTGTCATGTTTTTTTTTTTTTTTAAAAACTCACCTACGCTGACACTTTAGTATTTACATAACCTGTCATGTGATGTCGTTGTCCCAAAACCTAAGATTTTTATATTTATTTAATTTTCTGGAACATTGAAATGTACGTTTGTTTCTTCTTGTCCTTTTTTTCACTCATTAAGAAGCATGTAACCACAACAGCATGTCACACCCTTGTAGGAAATCTGCACACTTGTGCTCTTTCAACAGTGGGTTTCTGTAGCATTTTATTTTACGTGAAGTTGCTAGTCTTACAGACGGCGTAATCACCTTATGTGACATGCAGTTATAGGGCATATTGGTCTTGTTTAAGGTTTATGCTACTTGTGCCAGATCTAACATATTTCATGGCAACCCTCTCCCCCAACACCCTAGCAAAATTACTCCTGTTTCACTTGAGCTTGTCTAATTACGTTGTATCTTTATGTTGTGTCACACCTCAAAGTTGAAAACAGGTCAAGAAATCAGCCGCTTCCGCCCTCCTGTCTGCCCGGCAAAGGAAGTAATTATGTACTGTCAGTCCACTGACTGCAGCAATTGTGACAGAGGACCAATAATGCTTAGAGGCAGTCCTGTGACTTACCATAGAGAGCATATCTTTTTGTCGAAAACTGAAGCTGGTTTGCATAAAAATAGAACTACATTTGCACACTTGTTAAACACAGATGTTATTCTTGTATTTTTTAAATCCATTGTATAAATATGGTACTGGCACTATTTTTTTGCTGTTGTTGAGGTCTTGTATCAGGCTTTGAGATCCACACATTTCTCTATTTTGATTTTTCAAAAACATTTGACCATTCCTGTTAAAGTTCATTTTCCACTTACCTGTTGCTAACTTAACAGATTTATGGTTTTCTGCCTGCTGCACAAAGTGTTAAAACAGTAAAACTGAGAAAAACAGAAGCCTAGTTATAAACTTGTACTTTTAAAATACTGAATAGTGGGGGATGATGGTCAGTAGTTAGACCAAGTTCAGAATGATTATTGGTCGCTGCAGATGGTAGCATGACCAGGATCTCAAGTGTTGGTGCAGATCATGTGCAATAATATTGTTAAGCTTTTGTTGATTTTTTTTTTGTTTTAATGTACTTAACGGCCCACCGGAACCAAATTTCAGCCAAAGATCAAATGATGTTTTATTTTTCAGAAAATGTGTTTCCAAGTTCTATAATATGATTTTAATATTTGGTTTAAATTATATATATATAAATCAAATTATAAGACTAGTCTGCAAATGGCTCATAGTAATTTTGGTGACTTCAGACACAGGGAGCCTGTTTGAAAATGTTATTCAGTTTATTTGAACAAATAGGATATAAATCACATTCTCTCAAATTTAATGCCACTCTTACTCCTGACTGTTGTTTTGTGTTAGTGTATTAGTTATTATGTGAACTGTGTATGACTATTGTGCAGTGAAATTCTAGTGATTTTTTTAAACACTGTGATGTGAAGTTCTTGAAATTATTGTATTTCAGAATAATTTTTTTTTAAATAAGAAAAATAACAGGAAATAGAAACGTTTATTCTTTTATGAGGTAGAAATTGTGCATTTCAAGAAGAATTGTGTAGACACATGTATGTGAACTTGGATATCCTGCCTGGGCATTTTTTGTCAGAAAATACAGTACTTTCTTGAAAAATTACAGAATTCCATTTTATAGAAGTCATCCTGGTTCTTGCTTTAAAACAACAAAAGCTGTATTCCATAATTATTGTCTTACCTGTTAAGACTGTTTGTTTCCTTTATTGTGATGTACAATTATTTCCTTGTTTCATGAATTTACTTTTTTTTATGACTTTTTAGGTCAGAGCTGTGGTACACCCTGCATTTGTTAAAGGGTTCACATAATCTGTAAACCTTTATTACTGTAATGTTATTTACAATTTTTATTTCTGATCCTCGTATTTTGTAACATTAACTCTTACTATACATGAGCTAAAACCGCGTTTTTACGCGCTAGTTTAGCTATCGTTACCGTCGCGCGCCACTTCACGGGGCGAGCCGTAAAATTGGTACTAAACCCGCGCCACTTCACGGGGCTTGCTGGATAGTAAGAGTTAAGATCGTAACAGTAGCAGCATGAATGTACTCTTACTTGTATTTACTGTCTTTTTTTTTTTGTTTTCAGTATCACATTCCTGTGTATATAAAACCAAAAATTCCCTGTGGTAGGTTCAAAATAATAGTTGGGATATTTTTGGTCTTACACACTGCTACATAAGATATCATTTGTTGTTGCGCTGTGCAGGTCAGGAGCCTATTATCTGACATTCAAAAATACTCTGACACTCTCGACCGGCAGGGACAGATAACTATTTTTCGACTCAGGACAGGGCATAACAAACTGAATAAACACATGCACAAGCTACGATTGTCTGCTTCACCACTGTGCACATGTGGATTAAACGAACAAACTGCTGAGCATGTTTTACAGGACTGTCCTCTGTATGACCAGTTAAGAAAGATATACTGGCCTAATGACTCAACACTAAACTCAAAGCTATATGGAGTTAAAGAGGAACTTCAAACAACAGTCGAATTCATCATGAGAACTCGTCTGACGGTGTAATCATCAAAGATGCGATCGCAAGAAGAAGAAGAAGAAGAATACTCTGACAACCTAAAGTGGGGGAGGAGTGAGGTGCAGCCTTTATTTTCATGACATGGTAGAAAGAAATCCTTTACTATGCTGCACCAGGGAAATTTTTTTTATTTTTATTTTTTTTTTTTTTTTAATTATCATTTGTAATAGAAAGGCCTATTGTTTGTTAGGACACCCCCCATGTCCTTTTTTCACTCATTAAGAAGCATGTAACCACAACAGCATGTCACACCCTTGTAGGAAATCTGCACACTTGTGCTCTTTCAACAGTGGTTTCTGTAGCATTTTATTTTACGTGAAGTTGCTAGTCTTACAGACGGCGTAATCACCTTATGTGACATGCAGTTATAGGGCATATTTGGTCTTGTTTAAGGTTTATGCTTGACATTGCACTGCTGGCACGTTCACATCAACACATCCAGGAAAAAACGGATAGACTTAATAAAATTAGCCAGCAGGTGGGCTTGAACATCAATTTAAAGAAGTCTGAGGTCATGACGCTCAATGTGAGCAACCCTGAGCCCATATCAGTAAGGAATCAGCAACTGGTACAGACAGATACCTTCACATACCTAGGAAGCATAGTAACACCACGGTGGGGCAGGCAAAGACATCAACATCAGAATGAATAAGGCAAGAACAGCCTTCTTTAGCCTAAATAACATCTGGAAGTCCTCCCAATACAGCACAAGCACAAAATTAAGATTATACCAGAGTTGCGTGCTTTCTGTGCTTCTCTATGGTGCGGAATGCTGGAGAGTCACAGAGAAGGAAATGTCAAAATTGTCCTCTTTTCACACAACATGCCTAAGAAAAATTCACCGCATCTTTTGGCCGAATACCATCACCAACCAAGATCTGCTTACTCGTAGCAAGCAAGAGGACATGCACACCATCATAGCTGGCAGACGCTGGAGCTGGGTTGGTCATGTCCTCAGAAGAGACCCCGATGCCATCACAAGAACAGCTATGTTTTGGACCCCTGAAGGAAAGCGAAAGAGAGGCCGACCAAAAACAACTTGGCGGAGGACTGTGGAGGCTGAGATGCAAAGAATGAACCAGAGTTGGGGCACTGTACGAAGGATGGCCACCGACCGTGCAAAGTGGAATCAATTTGTTGTTGCCCTACAAGACGCCACTAGGCGTGATGGCCACTGACTGCTTTGACGGTCGGTGGTTAAGGATCGAAGAAAGAAGGTTTATGCTACTTGTGCCAGATCTAACATATTTCATGGCAACCCTCCCCCAACACCCTAGCAAATTTATTCCTGTTTCACTTGAACTTTTCTAATTACGTTGTATCTTATGTTGTGTCACACCTCAAAGTTGAAAACAGGTCAAGAAATCAGCCGCTTCCGCCCTCCTGTCTGCCCAGCAAAGGAAGTAATTATGTACTGCCAGTCCACTGACTGCAGCAATTGTGACTGAGAGGACCAATAATGCTTAGAGGCAGTCCTGTGACTTACCATACAGAGCATATCTTTTTGTCGAAAACTGAAGCTGGTTTGCATAAAAATAGAACTACATTTGCACGCTTGTTAAACACAGATGTTATTCTTGTATTTTTTAAATCCATTGTATAAATATGGTACTGGCACTATTTTTTTGCTGTTGTTGAGGCCTTGTATCAGGCTTTGAGATCCACACATTTCTCTATTTTGATTTTTCAAAAACATTTGACCATTCCTGTTAAAGTTCATTTTCCACTTACCTGTTGCTAACTTAACAGATTTATGGTTTTCTGCCTGCTGCACAAAGTGTTAAAACAGTAAAACTGAGAAAAACAGAAGCCTAGTTATAAACTTGTACTTTTAAAATACTGAATAGTGGGGGATGATGGTCAGTAGTTAGACAAAGTTCAGAATGATTATTGGTCGCTGCAGATGGTAGCATGACCAGGATCTCAAGTGTTGGTGCAGATCATGTGCAATAATATTGTTAAGCTTTTGTTGATTTTTTTTTGTTTTAATGTACTTAACGGCCCACCGGAACCAAATTTCAGCCAAAGATCAAATGATGTTTTATTTTTCAGAAAATGTGTTTCCAAGTTCTATAATATGATTTTAATATTTGGTTTAAATTATATATATATAAATCAAATTATAAGACTAGTCTGCAAATGGCTCATAGTAATTTTGGTGACTTCAGACACAGGGAACCTGTTTGAAAATGTTATTCAGTTTATTTGAACAAATAGGATATAAATCACATTCTCTCAAATTTAATGCCACTCTTACTCCTGACTGTTGTTTTGTGTCAGTGTATTAGTTATTATGTGAACTGTGTATGACTATTGTGCAGTGAAATTCTAGTGATTTTTTAAACACTGTGATGTGAAGTTCTTGAAATTATTGTATTTCAGAATAATTTTTTTTAAATAAGAAAAATAACAGGAAATAGAAACGTTTATTCTTTTATGAGGTAGAAATTGTGCATTTCAAGAAGAATTGTGTAGACACATGTATGTGAACTTGGATATCCTGCCTGGGCATTTTTTGTCAGAAAATACAGTACTTTCTTGAAAAATTACAGAATTCCATTTTATAGAAGTCATCCTGGTTCTTGCTTTAAAACAACAAAAGCTGTATTCCATAATTATTGTCTTACCTGTTAAGACTGTTTGTTTCCTTTGCACCTTTTTTTCAATTTGTTCCCTTGATTGTGATGTACAATTATTTCCTTGTTTCATGAATTTACTTTTTTTTATGACTTTTTAGGTCAGAGCTGTGGTACACCCTGCATTTGTTAAAGGGTTCACATAATCTGTAAACCTTTATTACTGTAATGTTATTTACAATTTTTATTTCTGATCCTCATATTTTGTAACATTAAGATCGTAACAGTAGCAGCATGAATGTACTCTTACTTGTATTTACTGTCTTTTTTTGTTTGTTTTCGGTATCACATTCCTGTGTATATAAAACCAAAAATTCCCTGTGGTAGGTTCAAAATAATAGTTGGGATATTTTTGGTCTTACACACTGCTACATAAGATATCATTTGTTGTTGCGCTGTGCAGGTCAGGAGCCTATTATCTGACATTCAAAAATACTCTGACAACCTAAAGTGGGGGAGGAGTGAGGTGCAGCCTTTATTTTCATGACATGGTAGAAAGAAATCCTTTACTATGCTGCACCAGGGAAATTTTTTTATTATCATTTGTAATAGAAAGGCCTATTGTTTGTTAGGACACCCCCCCCCAATTATTATTATAATGCTGTAATACAAAATTTGTTGTTATTTTTTGTTGTTGCTGTAATATGATGAAACTGTGTTGTTACGTAGCAGTGATTCTTGTGCAATACTTTTTAACCATAGCTGACATTCTGTTCTTTGTGACCAAAAAAAAAAAAAACTACTTCTAGGACTGGGGAGTATCATACATATTTGGCATTGAGGAACAGTTGTATACCTCAATACCCTAGGGTAGAAGAGGAACGACTAAGTAAGAACAGTTTTATAAAAACTGCATTATTTTGAGAATTCCAGAACATTTCTGTTATACTTGGGTTTGCTTTCCCATTTAAAAACTTTTTTTTTTTTTGCGTAAGATAATCAGACCATTCCCATCGATGCAGAGTAATATTTTTACAACCTTATTTTGTGTTCTTACGGTATTCCAGCTTCTTATTTATGTACGGAATTTCATTTACTGTAAATATTTTACCCTGTTATAGTTTCTTAATTTTTCTGAAGTTACCTCACTAGTTGTTTGGAAGATGATTTCAGGTCCCAACTTCTTTTTACACCCTACTCTGCAGAAAGTCATGAGCAGAAGAAAAAAAATTTCATAACATAAGACTTCTTGAGTAAGCAGATAATGTTGATTTTATGAATATAATAGATGAGATCACACATGAGAGAGAGAAGATGCATAAAAACAAGAGACTATAGATGAGTCAGTTCTGAAAAGACAGCATATTATTAAAAACAGATTTAACCAAGAAACAAACATAAATATATGGGATGATTGTCAAGAAGACACTTTAGAAAAATATAGACACTGCAACGGTAAATAACACAAAAAAATCACCGAGAACTGCAGACCATAATCCAGGCTAGCACAATAATCTGGCATCAAAGATTTAATTAAAACCAACATAAACAGGCATGTTTACAGAGTTCATGTCCACAGTTCCAGATGACTCAGAACCCTAGATAAGAAATACTGAACCTTTGTAGATAGGACAATTGATAAATACTTGAACCATGTTGAGATACTGACACGCATAAGAAATATTTAAAAAAAAAAAAACAGTGAAAATGGCAACACATCATAAAAGTCTGAGACGAATGGAGAACAAAGAGTGACCTAAGAGTACAGAGCTGTAAACAAGAAATTGCTTGTACTATTATTAGATAGTTTAAACTGTATTAATTTAAAAATGTGTAAAGGTTTTATTTTCTCTGAAAATTTACAATCAGAAATGTATTTTATAAAGTGTTAATTTAATTACGTTTCAAACAATATTAGGCGCTTGATAAGATGCATTTTATGTTAATAATCCATATTACTGAAGTAATACTGAAAATGTATTTTTCTCACTTCAAAAATTCCACTAAACAAATATTTTAAATCTTACAAGCGTGGTATATTTATATGTTATATTAAATTCCTCTGTATTTTCTTTATTGTTGACATCTTTAAAATAGAAAAAGTCTTAAGTATTTACACTCTACGAAAATTGTTCCACGTATTATCATTTTTGTGTACGAGAACCTAGGGTAACAATCTCATAAATATATGTAATATTTGTCCAGTGTGTACTCCACCAATTTTACTGATTATGGTGAATATTGTGATATTTTCTGTGCAGTCTTGCCCTTAGCTCAAAGGTTGGATAATCAAAATTAAAAATAACATTTTGGAAGGAAATAAAATAAGTAGTCTGAGCACTTTTGGATGTTGACTTTCTTCTTTGTCATTCAGAGACAATTATGGAATATTTCCATAGAAAAATGTGTTTACATTGATGTCAGTATGTGCCGTGTGTGAATGTTTTACAAGGAGCTCTAGATAGTTTTTCACTCTTTCTTACAAGCTGTCTTGTTCTTTTATGAGTACTAAGCTGCTAGAAATGCGTGAGGAAATTACCATATATACTTGAGTATAGGTCAATCTGACAGTAAGTCGACCCCTAGACTTTAGGACTTAAAGAGCTTCCAAAATTAATGACCCGATTACAAGTCAAATGAGTTTTTCGTTCATTCCGAATTCCTGCATCACATTGGAATTTCTGTGACTTTCTGCAAATTTTGTCACTTTCAGCACCTTTTCCTGTTTAAAAAACCTGACATAGCCAGCCTAAACTGAAAGTCTGAATACTGTTGGTTGTTGCTAAGTAGCATTGAGATCTTGGTATTTAGTGAGACCTGAGTTATAAATAGATTTCCGATCATCTAAAGCTTCCATTTTCTAAATTTTTTTAATTTTAAAGAGTCGATCGATATTATGATTGTATTTGATATTTTTAAAAAGAAATGACTTTCTGGGCTGTCGAATATTTGCTTTGGGATTTGAGAAGTGACTTGTTATTTGATGAGGATGCTAATGGTGCGGCCGAATTAGATGTGGAGATTGATTAAGGGCCTGACTTGGACTCTGACAGTGATGCTGACGAAAGTGGATCTAGCGAAAGAAGTAATGGTATTGATAGATCAAATGAAGGAGGCTCGTGAACAAAGCGTACTGGTCTTTTATATTTGGACATGCACCCTAATATAACCGGCTAGGTTGAACGGGACGCACCTCGCCAAAACGAGGCACAATTTTATTTTTTTTAAATAAAAAAAACTACTCCAGTAGAAATTAGCGACTTTATGGGAATTCAAACATGTATTACTTAAAATATTACGATAAAAACTAATAATGAATCAGCAAGTTTATGTCTGAAGGAAATCAGTTTGTGGTGGGAAGGGAGAACAACACTGACCAGTTTGATTAATCTTTTGTTTTTGTCTCATCTATAAGTCGGGGGTACATTGTTAAGGTCCAAAATGGGACTTTCATAAATTGGTGCTTGCTTAGAATAGGAGGATTTAAATAGTTTGTTAAGATTACTAATGTGGAACTGATGACAAGAACCATGCAAGTGCCTGTGGAACAAGGGACAAGAAGACAACATGGTGATGTTTGGGACACGCATTGGGGAAACCTGCTGATAGCATTACCAGGCAGTCCTTGTTCTGGAATCCCCAGGGTAAGAGAAGCAGAGGTAAAGCAGAAAACGTTAAGAGAACTTAGACAGAAATGAAAAATGAGGAAAACATGGAAAGACCTTGACCTGATGGCACAGGACAGGAGGACTTTGCATGTGTTTGTTGAAGGCCCATGCTCCTTTGGGAGCTAAAGGGTATTGATTAATTGACCTCTGCATGGAGATGTAGGTGCATTTAACAGTACAGGTAATTATGAAGATGATAACACAGTTGATATATCAGCACAAAACTAGGCTTATGCTGAGATTCTCAAGAATTACTGGAAACAATAACATATCTGGGGTTATCCACATATGACCATCAGCTAAGCACAATGCTACAATATTCAAATGTGGAAGTGAACCTGTCTGTGAGGCTAATTACACCCTTATTGACTCTTGAAATCATCCACAAACGTCTAGGGATTCCCTCTGGTGAAACATGTTGAGATCCCAGCTTTGCACACTAAGTATGGAGGAGTCACTTCAACCCCAGATGTAAATCTGGCTTTTTACCTCGTTGGCTGCATGCAGAAGGATCTCATTTTGGGCCCATGATGGGCAGAGGGAACTGAGAAGTGACTGTGTAGGACGTGACAATTCCTTGGGAAAGCCCGGAACCAGAGCACAGTATTTTAGCTCTGCATATTCGGAGAGCCCCCTTGGAGGCAGGGAATGCACAGTCTGCCGCATGCTTCTTCCTCCTAGCTTGTGACCAGATGTGATGATTCTTTAAATGCAAACCAAGCTGGAGAAACTGAAGCTCATGACTTCAACTCAACATGCTTTAGAATGGCAGAAAAGCCACAGGAAAAGCCTAGATCTACAGTGTAGATCAGAGGTGGCCAAACTACGGCCCGCGGGCCAGATCCGGCCCGCCAACCAGTTTTGACCGGCCCGCCAACCTGTTTTGGCCGGCCTCTTATTGTTGATTGAAAATTACTGTATCCTCCGACCACTGTGCTAAAAAAATATTACAAAATAGCACGCACAGGCACCAGAAACAAAACCAAAAAGACCCAAAATGTACGATTAAAATCTCCCCACCTCCCACAACACCACCAACTCGCTCTCTCTCTCTATCATAACAATTGAGCTCTACTAGTTAGTGCCGACAAAACGGAAATGATAACGTCAAATCTCTGATCGTGCACGTGGACAGGCGAAGACAGTGTCGGTACCTACTTTGATAATGAGAAACTGAAAGCAATGACAGATCTTTTCTGCGGTCGGAAGTCTCCGAGATCCAATGATGTTGCTTTGTCTTTAGCATCAGTATGGGAAAGTGATCGTGGGAGTGGGGGTGGATGGTAGGTACATTTCTATAGGAAGGAGATGAGGTGCACAGTTGGTCTTGTGAAGTGTGTTAAGTATAAATCAGCCAGTGACACTTCTGGGCTTGTAGCTGTTGTGCACGTTTTCATGTATAAGAGAAAGCTTGTGATTGAACAACTCAAGAAAAAACTGAATCCGCAAAAGAGTATATTTAGTCATGTAAATAAGATTCAGGAATCATCGCTCATGGCGTCCTATGTGATTAGTTATGAGCTTGCAAAAGCAAAAAAGCCGTTTACTGATGGAGAGTTTGTGAAAAAGTGTGCAGTTCAAATGGCTGAAGCGTTCAATGAAGAAAAAGTAGTAAAAGAATTTCAAAATGTACCTCTTTCAAAACAAACCGTAGCTAGGAGAAGAGAAGATATTAGTTTGCATTTGTCCCAGAACTTGAAATCTTTAATTGAAAATTGTCCATACTTTTCACTGGCGATTGATGAAAGTACAGACATCACAGACATTAGCCAGCTTCTTATTTTTGTTAAAGTGATCCAGGAAGACTTTATTGTTTCTGAAGAATTACTGAAAGTTTGCTCTTTGCATGGTACAAGTAAAGGGGATGACATATTTTCTGCAGTTCAAAATGCCATGGAAGAATATGGTGGGTTTGAAAAATTGTCTGCTGTGTGTACCGATGGTTACAAGGCTATGGTTGGGAAAAATACTGGTTTTGTTGGACTTTTGAAGCAAAATAAAATTGACGTGCATACATTACATTGCATAGTTCACCAAGAGGCCCTTTGTGCAAAATCCATAAACCTAAATGACACTATGGCTACTGTAGTGAAAATAATGAATTTGATCAGAGGAGGACACAGCTCTTTAACTCACAGGAAGTTCCTTGCATTTTTAGAAGAAGGGGATTCTGTTTACGGTGATCTCCTGCTTCATGCTAAGGTGAGATGGCTTAGTCGAGGAAAATGTTTAATAAGATTTTGTGAACTGAAGGATGAAATATTTGACTTCCTGCGAGACAACTTACCATGTTCAATTGATCTTCAAAATAAACTCAAAGATATTCATTTCATTCAGCACTTGGCATTTCTTACAGATATAACACAACATTTGAATGTACTGAATTTGCAGTTACAAGGAAAAAAGGATCCCGTTACACGCCCATTGAGGCATATTTGGAATATGGTGTTGGGCCCATATTTTCTTGACCATCGGCACACTAGGGGTGATGTGGTCAGCATCACGCCGGCCGTCTTAACCTTTCCAGAGTTGCTCTGGTACCCATTTGGGGCTGGGTCGACCCAGGAGCCGTTTGTGGCCTAAAAAATCCCACCTCATCTGGGGATCGAACCATAGACCACTGCGCTAGGAAGCCAGTGCACTAACCACTATGCTACCGCGGCTCCTAAGGAAAAAGGCAAACAATTTATCAAATGATGGGCTATGTTGATGGCTTCAAAAAGAAACTGAGCCTATTTAGTCTGTCTTTGCCTGTTTCATTTTCCTTGTTGTAAACAGCTGTCTGAGAAAGAGAGTGTTAACTTCAGGAGGTACACAAATGACACTGGACAGCTGAATTCTGAGTTTGATCCTCGATTTCAAGATGTTTCATCCACAAATGGAACTTTTTAACAACCTATTCAAGTGCACAGTGGAGTCTCAGCCAGCAGAACTACAATTACAGTTATGTGAACTCCAATGTGACCCATTCATCAACACAACAGAAGCAACTGGAGCTGATTTGTGGAAATTACTACCAAAGGAACGTTACCCACTTGAGAAAATGGGCCCTAAAAGTGTGCTCTATATTTGGTAGCACATATCTTTGTGAGACAACATTTTCTGCCATGAAGCTTATCAAATCCAAGACCAGAAACAGATTAACTGACTCTGTATTATCCCATGTTCTCAGAATTGCTACGTCACAAATGGAAGTAGACTTCAAATCACTGGTGAAAAGTTTTGATAAGCTACACTCTTCACAATGAAATAACACAAAAATGTATGTTTGAAATAAATAATTACATGTCGTATTACAAATTACAAAACAAATTAAAACAACAGATTCATTATTTATTTTTTTTAACAGTAATGTCAGTCCGAAGACTGTTATACATGTCTTGGCAGATGTGCAGTACAGTAGTTTGCCGTTGCTTTCTGTACGTGATTCATTATACGAGGAGTGTTCAAATGAAACCCGCCCGTGCTGCGCGAAGTGGACATTTGTAAGAGGAGCATGATGACGTCACATCTGACGTAATAAGCACATACGAATGTACAAGTGTGTAAGTATTCAATCTCCTAGTATTCATTGTTTGTGCTGCAGACCGTTAAAATAATGGCCGGTGTGATACGGAATCCGTCCAAGATCGATCAGCGAGCGCTGATCCAGTTCCTAACAGCCGAAGGATGTCGACCAGCCGACAATCATCGCCGAATGAAAGCAGTGTATGGTGACAACAGTGTGTCTAAGACTACAGTGAAAGACTGGGCACGAATGTTTCGAGAAGGACGTCAGTTAACGAAAGGTCTTCCGCGGCCAGGTCAGGTACATATTGTTGGGACAGAAGCCATCGCCATAAGGAAGAACGCATGGGGTGGAGTTTGAACCACCTGCTGCGTTATGAAGAGGAGGGTGATGCATTTCTGTTGCGCATAGTGGCAGGCGATGAGTCGTGGTGCCACCACTTTGAGCCGTGCAGCAAAACAGCGAGCATGCAATGGAAACATCCCGGATCACCAAAACCCAAAAAATTCAAGTCACAGATTTCCGCCGGTAAGGTTATGCTGACCGCATGTTTTGACCATGAAGGGCTTCTATTGGTTGACTTTAAAGAGCCTGGCTTGAACATCAATGCCATCCGCTACAAAGACACACTAGAGAACCTGCATACAGCCATCAAGAATAAACGACCCGGCATGCTTTCGCATGGTGTGATTCTGTTGCACGACAACGCTCGTCCACATGTTGCGAACATTGTGCAGGAAGCGTTAGCAAGGAAAAGGTGGGAAGTTCTGCCACACCCAGCCTACAGCCCCGATCTGTCACCATGTGACTTTCATTTGTTCGGACCCTTAAAAAAATTTCTAAAGGGACAATGATTCGACTCCGGTGCAGACGTCAGGGCCTCGGTGACCAAATGGTTCAATAAGCAACCAAAGTCATTTTTCTCGGACGGCATCCGCCGTCTACCCATGCAGTGGGATGCGTGTCTGAATGCCTATTTCTAAAGAACTCCAGTGAGTACTTGCTTCATAACAATTGCTGTATTTAATTCTACTACTCCTGCTGATGTACCTTACATATATTTGTTATGAAGCCACTGGGACGGGTTTCATTTGAACACGCCTCGTATATGTAAAACTAAATCTCAGAACGTTATTTTTTAAGGATTTTATAGGTCTGGCCCTCTGGTGTTACCCTTTACCATAAACTGGCACTCGGCCAACCTTAGCTTGGCCACCACTGGTGTAGATAATACCAAGGAGTCTTCAACTTGGTACTGGCTGCTAAGTAGCGAGAAGCTCAGCAGCCTTGGTTAAACAACAACTGGAATCACAATTAATACTTTTCTATAATCTTTAAAACAAATTGACACAGAAACCACTGGCTGCAAGAGCATGTGACTGCTTGGTGCTGGCCTCCTGGAAGTGGACCACTGCCGTGGTAGCCATTTGCTTCATTCGGAACACAAAGGAAAATGATGATATCTCACCAGATCATAGTCTTTTATATTCGGACATATGCCCTAATATGAACGACAGACATTGTGTCTAGGTTGAACTAGTGCATCTCACAAAAAGTCCTACTTAAAAATAAATAAGAATATGTAATATTAAGTTATTGGATGAGGTCCAGTGCGGATTCCGAGCAAACCGAAGTACTCAAGACCTAATCTTCACACTCAGACAGCTGAGTGAAAAGGTACTTGAATATAAGAGTGAGATGCATCTTTGTTTCATAGATCTGGAAAAGGCGTTTGACAGGGTCCCCTGGAGCAAACTTTGGGACTGTTTGGCAAGGAAGAATATTCCAGCACCTCTGATTCATGCTATACAGAGCTTCTACAAGTCTTGCAGAAATTATGTGAGGACAGCAAACCATAAGTCGGAAGAGTTCAGGACCACCACTGGTGTAAGACAAGGTGATATCCTATCACCTTACCTCTTCATACTCCTTTTGGACGATGTCATCAAGGCATGTAAGGAGAGAACAAGAAAGTATTCAGTGGGGTACTGGAAGATGAGACAGGTCTATATTTCGGAGCTGGCATTTGCTGATGTTGCCCTGATTGCTAAATCAGAGGCACATCTCCAATCCAACCTGCAAGTCTGGAAGGAAGAGCTGGAGAAGAGAGGGATGGTCATAAGCAGCTCTAAAACAAAATCCATGGTGATATCACAAGAAGAAAGAAAACATCAGATTAAGCTGGGAGAATAGGTCCTGGAGCAGGTCGACCACTTTAAATACCTCGGAGCTATTGTAGACCGAAAGGGAGGCATCAAAGAAGAGTTGGCCACTCGAAAAGCAGCAGCTGGGAGACTTTTTCAGGCCATAAATCGAGGATTCCTCAGCAAGAGAGAGGTTGGTAAGAAAACGAAGATGGCTGTATACCGCTCCACCTATGTCCCAGTCTTGACATACGGATGCGAGTCATGGGCAATGACTACAACCCATAAAAGCCAGATCCAAACCTCAGAAATGAGGTATCTGAGGAAGGTGGTTGAAGTAACAAGAAGAGACATGGTCCGCAACCAGACGATACGTCAAGGACTTAAATCCTACCCCCTGCAGACCCAAGTAGAACAGTCCCAATTAAGATGGTTTGGCCATGTCTGCAGAATGGGAGATCGGCTACCACGACAAGCATGGGAAACAAAGAGCCAAGGATCCAGACCCCGAGGACGACCCAGAGTCCGCTGGGAGGACATTAGACAATCTTTGAAGGATCGAGGACTAGAATGGAACCAGGCCAGGAGGAAGACAGCCGATAGGATAGTCTGGCGCTCTCTCTTCCAAACCTCTACACCTCACGGTAGAAGGGGAACGACTAAGTAAGTAAGTAATATTAAGGTTTTATGAAATGTTATGAGATAAATATGAAGAACTCTGCATGTCATGCTGATGACTTGGCTGTTCTGTCCCATGACCGTAATCAGATGCAGGACAAATTGAAAACAAATTGAATGCAGTCAGCGACCCATAGCTTGCATCAGGGTCAGCGAACCAAAGCTGACCAAGACCGTACTCCACCTCCACGTGGTGGTCCTGGAAACAGTCTGCAGCAGTGCAGTCTGGCTGAGCGAGTACGGATCGAAGAGGGAAGGCAAACCCGGTCCCAAAAAATGCCGTGCTGAAGTCGGATGTGTCGACCGAAAGGTGCAGATATCACAGCTACAGCGTAAACAGACACAACGCAACCACCGTCCTTTTCAGGGCGAATGAGGAAGAAGAAGAAGAAGAAAACACTAGATGAGAGGTCACAGCAATTGGGTCTGAAAATACACAGGGAAAAGACAAAAATAATGAGAATAAATGCAGGTAATGATAACAGGGTTGAACTTGAAGAAACACCATTACAAGATGTAGAATCGTACACATATCTTGGCAGCAATATAGACAAAGTCGGAGGGACACAGTGATATCAAATTAAGAATACAAAAAGCAAGAGGAGCTTTCATTGCATTGGGAAATATATGGAGATTAAGAGAAATCGGATCCAACACAAAAATAAGAATCTTCAACTCAAATGTGAAGCCAGTCCTATTGTATGGCTCTGAGACATGGAGAACAACAAAGACAACAACCAAAAAGCTACAGACTTTCATAAATGGGTGCTTGCGTAGAATAGAGGGATTAAAATGGTATGACAAGGTTACCAACGTGGAACTGATGACAAGAACTAGACAAGTGCCAGTGGAACAAGAGATGAGAAGACGATGGCAATGGATAGGACACACACTGAGGAAACCTGTTGATAGCATTACAAGGCAGTCCTTGTTCTGGAACCCCCAGGGCAAGAGAGGCAGAGGTAGACCAAGAAGCACATGGAGAAGAGAGCTGGAAATAGGTGAAAATGATGAGAACATAGAAAGAACTTGAGATGATGGTACGTGACAGAAGGACTTGGCATGTGTTTGTTGAAGGCCTATGCTCCTTTGGGAGTGGAGGGTTATGAATGAATGAGATAAATATAAGGCCGAAAGTTTATTACCTCAGTGATACTTCAGAACATGTTTCAAATGTATTATATAAATATACTGAAATCATGTTTGGAACTTCTGACTTGTATGACACAGCAGAGCGGCAGAATATTTAAAATCAAAATTTCAAACTGCTTCTTTCAGTCTATATCAATCTGTCATTCTTTGTAATGAGGCAACACAGACCTGATGATGTAGTGATATGATGTGTAGGATACTCTTATACTCTACTATGGGGAGAGTACAACCCTTGCACATATCATCAGCATACAGTTCAAGTGTCTGTTAAAAAGAACGCAGCAAACTTTAAAAATAACAGAGCCACATCTAGAATATTGGTAGGTCACCACGAAACATGCTCACTAAAATACAGTAAAACATTAAATGTGATTCTGTTACAAGACAACATTTTTTCTTCTCTTTGTAACAGAAAGCACCATGTATGCCATATAAACTATGTTATCTTGTAAGCCCCACTATGTTTGGCGACGATTCTGCCCTGTACCCAAGCAGAGAAGCTCCAACCAGATTTCTCACCGCGGATCACAGACCCATCTGTATACACAACGGCATTATCATCCCTGGAATGATCATGTACCAGTTGATTAATTTGCAGTTCTGCTTTTCCATTCCACCAATTTCATTCTACACTCTCTGCCAAGGCTGATGATGACCTGCTGGTAGTTCTCATCTGACATACTCCATTCTTCCCCCTTTAATATAGTGGCCACCTGCTTGATCGTTGTCTCCGCCTGTGCCATCCCTTTCTTTATTCTTGTTCAAGATAACAACTTCCAGCATGAGAATGGAGGTCAAGGCTGTTACTGCAGCCTTATGGTGGATAACTGAAACTTCATTAACAAAGGCTATCATTGTGTCAGACTCTCAGTCTATGCTTTGGAAGGTTCGAAGTGGTTGGTTGCGGTATAAATGGAAAACATTCATAGAAGCTTCCAGTCTACAAGAGCTGGTGTGGATATACTGTCCTGGTCATGCTGCGGTATGTGGTAATGAAAGAGCTGACAGACTAGCATCAAAAGCACCCATAGTGGGGACACTGGATATGGATAATGGAGATATACTGAGAACAATTAATGATCGCCTGTTAGAGAATGACACTGCAATAGATGAATCATCAAGGTTAAGACTGTTGGAATTTGGCATCAAAAGTAAGGCTAGTAGAGATGGACATATGAGAGGATGCATCCATCGTGTTTACAACCAGCGAGCTACAGGAACAGTTAGCGCTCACACACTTCGACATATGCTGATGGAGACTGAGCACCTATGGGTCTGCCCGGAGTGCAATGATGTCAATTCTGTATAACAATAAACTGTGTAATCAGCATGTAACACAGGTAGTCCCATAGCATATGCTGCCATAGGGGATTGAAGTGTTACTGACTTCATAATACTAGGTCCAGCTTTTTAGGTGGGGTGACCAGTACCATTCCTCACTGCCTTAGCCTTCCCCAACTCAAGAGCAGAATCATGTACCCATTTACAGCTGGGTAGACTGGAGCTTGATGCTACCAGGTTTTGATAACATAACCCAGTAACTGTGCTGCGAGAGGAAAGAGCTCTAACTGTTTAGCCAATCGTGGACTCAGTCTGTACGTACCACAAACGACTAGCCTGATGTTTAATCATAACCACGTAATGCATTTGCCCAATTTTCCTCATAGTAAAAGGTTACTGAACTCCACTGTTGGAATTTAACCAACCTTCTTCATTCAAGAACTCTCATTGGTTTATCTCAGATGTAAGCCTTAAGAAAGCAAAAGAAGCCTGCCTAAATGTGCAACGACCTTCATCGCCACCTCTTTCACTCCTCATGGAGCATAAACCCACCACTGTAGACGGTCCCCTTGAGGAAACATACGTCAAAGCGTAAACTCTTGCAGGAAGTCTGCGCCAATGCATTTACGTTAGGACTGGGACCTTTAACGATTAATTAATCAGTTAAAATTGTTTAAATCAATTAAATGATAAAACTAATTTTTATCGATTAATTATTAGTATTGTTTATGATTTTTGCTTAAATGCAAGAGCATTTGCTATGTTACAGGTTTGTGATGTGGAATTTGGTAAATATGGTCAATAATAATAAGTTGTTTGGTTGTAAATTTTCATTATATTTTCAGGACCATGTTTCCATGTAACAAGTAAAATAAATAAATTCCTTAGTGATTTTTTTGACAAAATGATATTTATGATTTTTTAAATAATTTATCAAACTGTTCAAAATTGATCGACTAATCTTTGATTAAAGAAATGTCATTAATCGATTAAGATTTTAAAAATCAATCCCAGCCCTAATTTATGTGCTTGTGCGGCGGGGGTTTCCCAGAATCAACGTAGTTGCCAGCTCCATGCCCCATCTCATATTACTCAACTTTTAGGCATGTCTGAGGAAGCAGTTGTCCCATTCTTTCTCTCTCTTTATACAGACCTCCTGAATCTACATGGGGAATGAGCTCCAAGTGCAGAACAGACAAGAATAAAACGGTGAACAAGTTTTATTTAAATAGGTTAAGAGGCAGAACACAAACAGAACTGCTGGTTAGAAATCAGGAGAAACAGTATTAACAGGTCAAGAAAACGTAATATCTGCAGAATGGGAGAAGATCAGCTACCACGGCAAGCATGGGAAACTAAGAGCCAGGGATCAAGACCTCCAGGGTGACCCAAAGTCCGCTGGGAGGACAACATTGGACAATCTTTGAAGGACCGAGGACTAGAATGGAACCAAGCCAGCCGAAAGAAAAGTATGGCGCTCTCTCTTACAAACCTCTACACCTCACGGTAGAAGAGGAACGACTAAGTAAGTAAGTAAGAAAATGTAATAGCAAGATGGACATAATATATAAAGGAGCTCTATGAAGATGAAAGATCATAATTAAATATTCAACATAACAGCAAAGAACTACCAATACTTGTGGCAGGAGCTAAGGATGCAATACAGCACAAGAAAGGTAAAGGCCTATGAACCGGATAATATAACAGCAGATGAAATTACGGCTGTAGGTGAATTTGGAACAGAGGTCATAACAAAACTATTTAATAAAGACGGCAGTGGATACTAGAGTTGTCTTGATACCAGAGTTGTCTTCAAGTCTTTCATAACAGGTCTCAAGTCTCTTAGTTATGGACGATGTCATCAAGGCATGTAAGGAGAGAACAAGAAAGTATTCAGTGGGGTACTGGAAGATGAGACAGGTCTATATTTCGGAGCTGGCATTTGCTGATGATGTTGCCCTGATTGCTAAATCAGAGGCACATCTCCAATCCAACCTGCAAGTCTGGAAGGAAGAGCTGGAGAAGAGAGGGATGGTCATAAGCAGCTCTAAAACAAAATCCATGGTGATATCACGAGAAGAAAGAAAACATCAGATTAAGTTGGGAGAACAGGTCCTGGAGCAGGTCGACTACTTTAAATATCTCGGAGCTATTATAGACCGAAAGGGAGGCATCAAAGAAGAGTTGGCCACTCGAAAAGCAGCGGCTGGGAGACTTTTTCAGGCCATAAATTGTGGATTCCTCAGCAAGAAAGAGGTTGGTAAGAAAACGAAGATGGCTGTATACCGCTCCACCTATGTCCCAGTCTTGACATATGGATGCGAGTCGTGGGCAATGACTACAACCCACAAAAGCCAGATCCAAACCTCAGAAATGAGGTATCTGAGGAAAGTGGTTGAAGTAACAAGAAGAGACATGGTCCGCAACCAGACGATCCGTCAAGGCCTAAAATCCCATCCGCTGCAGACCAGAATAGAACAGTCCCAACTAAGATGGTTTGGCCATGTCTGCAGAATGGGAGAAGATCGGCTACCACGACAAGCATGGGAAACAAAGAGCCAGGGATCCAGACCTCCAGGACGACCCAGAGTCCACTGGGAGGACAACATTAGACAATCTTTGAAGGACCGAGGACTAGAATGGAACCAGGCCAGGAAGAAGACAGCTGATAGAATGGTCTGGCGCTCTCTCTTCCAAACCTCTACACCTCACGGTAGAAGGGGAACGACTAAGTAAGTAAGTAAGTAAGTCTCTTAGTACAAGTCTCAAATCCCTAACAACAGCTTTAAAGTCGAGTCTCAGTTTTGACCTAAAACTGTTTTTAATCACAATCGCTTTGATTTGAACAACCGCTACAAATAATAAAGAAAAAATTAATATCTTTTCCAGTATTTTATTTATTTGTTGCAAGTATGTTGGGACATTTATTTTATTGAATTAAACAAAATGAGGACGGTGAAGTTGGTTCATCAAAACTAGCGAGTTAAGTTGCTAATAAAATAAACCCCAAAAACTTGAGTCGAATCTCAATTCAAGTCATTCCGGTGACTTAAGTCCGATTCGAATTTGAGTTCACTGACTCATGCTGACAACCATGGTGGATATATATCTGATAATCCATTAAAATAAATATTCATAGCTTTGTCAAAGAAACCAGCAGCCATCAGTGTGAAAACTACAGCACACTTAGTCCTATGAGTTATATGACCAAAATTTTAAGAATTATGAGAAGCGTGATAAGCAGAAATGATGAACAGTGCGGATTTGTGGAAGGTAAATGCACAACTAAGAACATTAATAGAAAGAGCTGCAGGAGTAAAAATAGACCCATACTTGTGCGTTACAGACTACACAAAGGCCAGAGGAAAAAAAAATTGTGTATGGGCAACAAAACGGCAGCTATAAGAACTGACAGTTAAATTTGAATGTTTCAACAGAAAATACAGGGTATTAGGCAGGAATGTGTGCTGTTGCCTGAAATATTATGTAATCCTTAGAGCAGGGATAATACAGTTTTAATAACAAAACGTGAAAAGGTTACAAACATGAAATAACTGATATAGTAGTGACAGAAATGAAAAATAAAGACCTCAGCTTAAAAAGCAACAAAGAAATAATGGTCATCTCGAAAATTGATGCTTCGATGACGGGCCTCGTGTTATAAATGTTAACATCAAATAAAACATCTTTGTCAATGGAAGAAAGAGAGTTCTTCAGTGTTATGAAGTACCAATCCTGTCAAATGAAAGTGAGTCCGAAATTCAGTAAATGAGCAAGAAAATCCAGGGAGGCTACAGAGATGTTGTTTTATAGAAGAACAGTAAGAACGCTATGGACAATTAAAGAGTAATGAGGATGTCCTGGGGAAAAAAAACTAAACCAGTGCAGATAGCAAAGCATTAGCAAACGTGGTTATAAGACGATGCCTTCACAACTGAAGGTCACATAAAATATGAATTTTCTTAAGAATTTTTTTTTTTACTCTTTCATGTTGTCTTGCATTTACAAGTGTTTTATTTACTTTCAAACAAAAATAACTAACTTTATGTATACCGGTACTTTTAAATTCCAAATTAAGAAAATAAGATTTCTGAGCCAACTTTATGTATACTTTTAAATAGTGAATTTAGGAAATAAGATTTTTTGAACCAACTTTCTCTAATTAAATAGTTCATTAGGCTGTAAAAACTCTTAAAATCTCTAATATATTAATTATATAGAGATTTTATTATTAATCTCTAATTTATTAATTAATCTCTACAGTGATGAAGTAACTGTAATTATATTTACCCTGTAATGAAACTGTGATGGCTCATGAACTAACTGTCAGCCCTCCCCTCCGATAACTTCCTAAACAGCACAGGTCATTGACTACAAATCTGTTTCTCTGGCAATTTGTTTTACATAGTGGAGTTGCTGTCCCATGAGGTCATCGCAGCCACTTCTTTACACATGCCTGGTGACACATGTCCTGCTTTTCTCACCAGAGATTCCCCCTTCCCCTGGGGAGCCACACGGGGATGCCCTTCTATACTTGTTTTTCTCAATCGCTTGACATTAAATGTGGGGACATTCAGTGACACCGGTGAACAAAGTCTTGTGACATGGATGACACACAAGCTAGAGTTCTTTGATGTTTTAACTGTCCCTTCAAGTAATTTTTTTTCTTTTCTTTAAGTGTTCCCTCCTTCTGACCAGGTAAACACTGTTTAACTTAGCCACAAGTCAATCAGCTATATTAGGGTAAATATCCAATTATAAAACACATTTTGGTATACGGCAAAGATCATTCTAAACATAATTATGTCACTCATTCTGATGTATTTGGTTTATGCTGCTGGTTTGTCTGGATGTTGCATTCAAGCCCGGCATCCACATTTTTTATATCCCCTATACAGTTGGCATGGGACAGGAAGACTTGGTATAAGCTTGTTGAAGATCTATGCTCCTTGGTGAGCTGAAGAATGATGATGATATATCTGGCACTTCTGCTCTCCTAACTCCTTCTAAAGTAGAAAGCATTGACAAATGTTAAACACTTGGACCAATCTTGTGTCCACTTCATTCCAGATCTTTTCATGCCTTTATTAGAGTCATAAATGTGGAAGTCTGAAGGCGAACGAGGAAGAAGAATTCCAGATCTTTCAGGCTTCTATCTGTTCACCCTTGATGGTTTATAAATTTGTCATTTCTGAGATTTAAACCAAAAAAAAAAAAAACCTGTAAATGACATCTAGCTAAAACGTTAAACAGTCTAATAGTAAAAGCACTTACCTTAAGCACTAACAACGTAACTGATAAATCAAATGAGGTGTCCATAATAAGAACACACATTAAAATATTAATAAACCATCCATTATAAAGGAACCCTTGAGGAAAAAAAACGTACCAGAAAGACCATGAAAAACAAAGAGAAAATTTACAGACAGGAAGCAAGCAAAAGCGGGAAGGATCTGGAATGCAACATGATCGAGTCCTTCATAATAATTCATCATTCTCTATTTGTTTAAACAGTTTGGGACCACAACTGCAACTGGCCCCCTTGCAGGATGCCTGTGACAAGAAACTTTGTGTGCAATGGTAGATTCTGTAGCACGTTATCTGACATGATCAGCTTGCTGGCTCCATGTACAACCTTGCACGTCATGTCTTAAGACAAGTATGTGTGAACAATGGTTCTACTCTCTCTTTGACTCCCCCCATACAACAATGAAAGCAATATGGAGTAAGATGTATCAAAGTGGAGATAATTCATCGGTGCTGCTCCAAAGATTAAGGAATGCAGATGCTGAACATGCTTAACTTAAACTAGTCTATGAGAGGTAAAAGGTGATGACAGTAGTCAAGGTTCGCACGTTGCCCCATATTGCCTTATGGGCTATCTATATTTACATTACAGCTAGCCTTAATCTAACACCAACCCTGCTCTGAGCTTCGTCAAAATTAATAACGGCCAAAAAGAATGAGGCAGATTTCAAAATAAAAACCAAACAAAAACTCCAACTGGAAGCGAAAATACCCCATGTTTGGTCAGTAAGGCAGCCCCAAGTCTACTATTGCTCCCCTCAGCCCTATGAAATGGTCAAAAGAAACCAAAAAAAATTGATGGCTAGATCAGAATTACCAGCAGAAAGATGAAAATATACTGTAATGGCTCAACAAGGAACATTTGGTATATTTTCTAAACAAGAAAACAGTACTGGAATCACAAGAATTGGCACATTGAGGAAATGTCTTTACCAAACATTCACATAGTTTCTCAAACCATTTTTGCTGACTATGGCAATGTAACAATAGGGATATCGATATTTAAAGTGCTGTTTGATTAACTACATAAATGTTACACATGGATTTAGTTTTT
Source organism: Oreohelix idahoensis (assembly GCA_024509875.1). Taxonomy (NCBI): domain Eukaryota; kingdom Metazoa; phylum Mollusca; class Gastropoda; order Stylommatophora; family Oreohelicidae; genus Oreohelix; species Oreohelix idahoensis. Next base: position 103,174 of record JAMPIV010004575.1, on the reverse strand, counting down.
ATTTTTCCAGTGAAAGCTAAACAGAACAGGCTGCATATCTTGTGTGCTGAGTAAAAATAATTTAATTACTGTACACCAACATATTTGTCAGCTGCACAGGACTAACAAAATATCATGAAATCAATGTATTCCAAACTATAAAAGAAAAAATGTACAGGCACAAATCACTGATGCATGAAGCAACACGTGCCATGATGCCATTGTAACTGTCAACGAGCTCCTGCTTCATTCCACACAACATGAGAGCTGCAGACATCATTTTGCCTTTTGAAGCAAATAATGGAACATGCTGAAAATTTAAAAAGATAAAGAGAATTTTTATTAGATTGCTCCTCACTATCGAAAAACTTCATCCAAACTACATCATTTTGCCACAGGACAATAATGTCGATGAGAGAAAACATTTTATAGATGTGTAAAGATATAAAAAACGGAAAAGGTAGTTCGGTAGCAGATAGAGCCGGAGGGGGAACAAAGTGTTACAGACTTCACTATACTAGGTCCAGCTTGTGAGGTGGGGTGATTATTTCAATTTCTTTCTGCCCTGCCTTACCTAACTCAAGAGGAGAATCAGGTACCTGTTTACAGCGGGTAGACTGAAGTGTCAAAGTCACAAATGTGGAACTGATGACAAGAACCAGACAAATGCCAGTGGAATAAAAGACGAGAAGAAGACGCTGGCGATAGATAGGACACACATTGAGGAAACTTGTTGATAGCATTACAAGGCAGTCCTTGTTCTAGAATCTCCAGGGAAAAAGAGGCAGAGGTAAACAACAACAAAAAAAAAAAAAACACAAGAAGAGAACTAGATACAGAAGTGAAAATGATGAGGAAAACATGGAAAGAATTTGAGCTGATGGCATGTGACAGGACTTGGCATGTGTTTGCTGAAGGCCTATGCTCCTAACATTGACTGATTGATACTGAAGTGTGATGATACCAGGTTTCAAACCCGGAACCTGCTAACTTTGCCATGAGAAGCAAGCACACTAACCACTCTGCCAATACAAGGACTGGTAACCTCATCATGTAAAGTAAATTGCTACAAAATTCCCTGCTGTAAGACCACGTGAATGCTTGGTGCAGGCTTCCTGTAAGGAGGTCAGCTGCAATGGTGACCCCATGCTCTGTAAGTAACACAAAGGAAAATGATATGATAATAATTTTGTTGATTCCCCCCTCCCTAACTGTTTTAATCACAGAAGATATTTCTGACAGGTGTACCTCACCTACCCAGACATTATAAAAATATGTGCAGTGAGTCTTGATTGACAAGCATACACATGTAGAAACAGAACAATGTGCAGTGAGTCTTGATTGACAAGCATACACATGTAGAAACAGAACAATATACATTAAATAACAGATACAGTATGCACTTGGACAGTCTTAAAAACTTAAGAACCCAATGCTAACAATATTATTTCTATTATTAGAGATCTCTAGTTACATGTCTCATATACAACAGCCATGATGTATTGACTTTAATTACCTGCAAGTAATTGTAGATCACATATTCAAAAGCAACCTCCAGCACAATAAATGGTAGAAATATGCTCTGGAAAAGATAAGGAAATAAAACAAAAAATTATTGCTATATTCAGCTAATGAGAATTTGGTGAAGCAAAACATATCTGTGCATAAACTGGTCGATGCTGTTTATTTTATATACACACACATTATCTAACATAAGATGAGTAAGACATCAATACTTGTATATTTTAAAATAAAATGTATATACACATAATGTGTCATATGTTCGTGACGGGAATTTATGACAACCTATAATGATTAATGTTCTTTGTACATGTAATATTGTGTACAATTGTCGGTATAAACGTGGCATATCCTCCTACATTGACGTGCGTGGAAAGGGTGGGGGGAAGGGGGGGGGGCGTAGGTGTCCGCCCCAGGTATCAGCCAGGAAAGGGGTACCATCGAATAGCATTATGATTGTACTTATTGTGTAAAATGTACTTGCAAGTGCGTTTTTTATAGAATGGGGATGCCAAAGGTATGATCTGCCCCGGGTGCCACGCCCCTGATCTCCAGTCCTATTGTTGTTAAAAGTAAATTAAAATTTTCATTTTGTGCGTGTGTGTATTTTTCCTTAATCCTAAAAAAAAGTAGTCTCGCCATACTTGTCATGATGTGATACAACAAATAAGAAACACATAATTTCAAAAAAAATACAGGGGAAAAAAGCGCGTGCGCACACACACACACACACATATACAAACAAATTAAACAAAAGGGGAGGGGGTGTAAAATCTTGAGGTGTTTGGTTTGATATTTAACTGACTATCATTTGTCATAATTTTTATTTTATTTTACATTAACGAAGAAAAAATATCCCGTTCAACCTCGGGTTATAATTAGGATATATATTATTTTCAATTCCAAATAATATGAACAACTGCCGATATGAGAAAGTGGCATCACATTTGTCAAATCATTGTAAATAGGGACAATCACAATTGTTCTTATACGTTAAATAAATAAAATAAAAAAAATAAAATAAAAAAAACAAACAAACAAACAAAATCAAGAAGAAACTCTGAACAAGAATAATATTAAAGTGGAGTGGTGTAAAGGCCTGGTGGTTCCAGTTATATAACTGACTTTAACAGATATTTAATTGACTATAATCTGTTAAAAGTCATATGCATTGTAAGAACAGCATCAGACCTTCACATTCCCAGCCACTATATATTAATATTTGTTCGTGTTAAATATTGTTTGACTATATTATGCAGTTCCCTAGGTCTGTCTATTCTCAACACCTCTTCTATATTTATAGGTAAGTTGGATGCTTGCAAATAATCTAATATTGGTATTCTCATTTGTTCATACCTCTTACATTTTAACAAGTAACATGTTTTACATAACCAAACCACATCTTCACGTTCCCAGCCATAGTGGTCGACCAGCTATGACGTCATGCAGTAGTAGAGGGGGGTCAACATTTTGTGACGATAGGCAAAAGGGGAGGGGGTTTGAAAAACGTGACGTCTCACACAAAAATACAAGTGAGGCTCGCTTCTTTCATAAATTATGTTGGAACAAAAATTAAGAACACATAAGGAAGGGAAACCCGAGGCCTGTAAACAGTAAATTAATATTAGACAAACATAAAGGTATGTTTTCAGGCGCTCGTAAGAAATAAAGAAGTAGAACACCAGACAACAGAACTTATTTCTTACGAGCGCCTGAAAACATACCTTTATGTTTGTCTAATAAAAATTAAGAACCTTTAAAGGTTGTTATTGCCGGGAGTTGTAGTGAGGATAAGCTCTCACTGCAGATAAAATACTTCTATGGCACGCGCCTCAAACAGCCTCTGACAACCAAGTCCAGCTCCCGGCCTTCACGTCTGGCTCAATTTGAGCCCGGCGGAACTGTTTCCACTGACGGGAGAAGGGGCAAAGGCGAGCGACTGGCACCTTAAAACCAGCAGCTTCGGGCAGATAGAGCTCGTGATCCTTGGTTGGTAGCTTATCTAAGAGAAGGAACTCTGAATTCAAACCACCGCTGCCTGGCGGGAATATCCATTTGTGGAATTGGCTTCGGGAGTAAACCCTGAGGATAAATCCGGAGTCGGAGTCCCTAAGGCAGTCTAATGTCGATTCGACATTATTCTGGCAACTCCTGCGACATGGCTGGTACCAAACTGTATCGGCTACTGCCGTTTCTTTGGATCTACCGGCTGTGTGGAGAGGGGGAACATGCTGCATGGGCAACAGCTTGATCTCCATATAACTGTGCCCAAGCTCGCGCCCTGGAGATGACACTCCAGCTTCACCCTATAGGTGTCGGCGAAACACGGGAAGTAGCAGTTACCGGTTATAAGCATTTTGCCCAATTGGCGTAGGGCATGGCGCCAGGGGCTACTTCCGACAGTGGGAGAGGTTATATGATCTCACTGGACAGCTACCGCCCGCTTCAAGCTGGGCAGCCCCCAGTCAATAAGGTGTTGTCCCGCCACTGTCTGCTTTCCCCATTGGGTGCATGGGGATTAGGGTCAAACCCGAACTGTGGACAGAAAATTTTGCACCAAGCAATTATCGAAAAAATAGAAATAAGCAAACTCTCAGATTGGGATGCTGGAACGTCCGGACTATGTTGACTGGACTATCCGAAAACCTACAGGATGTAAACGATTTAAGGAAGACAGCCATAATTAATGATGAGCTTAAACGACTTCAGGTGGATATAGCTGCACTTCAGGAAACGCGCCTGGCGGGCTCTGGAACGGTGAGCGAGAAGGACTACACATTTTATTGGCAAGGGAAAGATCTTAATAAAGCTAGAGAACACGGAGTAGGTTTTGCGGTCAAAAAATCGCGAACTAACATGGTTGAACCAGGCGAGAATGGATCAGAACGCCTGTTAACGCTCCGCCTGCAAACTAGCACAGGTCCCATCACCCTTGTCAGTGTGTATGCTCCTACTCTGTACTCTGCCTCAGAAGCTAAAGATGAGTTCTACGAGAATCTAGCAGCAGTAATCAAAAGCATACCTAGGCAAGAACAGCTTGTTCTCCTTGGTGACTTTAACGCTAGAGGGGGTGCCGATAATGTTTCATGGCCTTCATGTCTGGGCAGGTTTGATATTGGCAAGATGAATGAAAATGGACAACGGCTCTTAGAGTTGTGCGTCCACCATGACCTCTGCGTGACCAACACCTACTTTCAGACAAAACCACAGCATAAGGTGTCATGGAGACACCCACGATCCAAGCACTGGCACCAACTTGACCTGGTTCTCGTCAGAAGGCCACTCCTCAGGTCTGTGCTCTCCACGCGCTCGTACCATAGTGCAGACTGTGACACAGATTACTCCTTGGTTTGCTGCAAAATCAGAGCACAACCAAGAAAACTCTATCGTGTCAGACATGAAGGGAAACCACGCATTGATACCAGCAAGATGTCAGACCCTTTCATGATCGCTCAATTCACTGCGACCTTCAAGAAAGTGCTCAGTAGCCCTCAGCATGGTGATACTATTACAGAGAACTGGGAGCATCTACGGAACACCATTCAAAGTACTGCACTTGCCACCTTTGGTAAGAAAACAGCAAAGTCAAATGACTGGTTTGACGCTTCATCAGATGTGATGGCCCTGTTATTGAAGCTAAGCGCAGTGCTATGAATGAATACAAACGTTCACCGAGTGCCAGAACCCTACAGATCCTGAGGGCTACGAGAAGCAAAGTTCAACAAACTGCTCGACGCTGTGCAAATGACTATTGGCTCCAGCTCAGTGAGAGCATCCAGATCGCAGCGCAAACAGGCAACATTAGACAAATGTATGACGGTATAAAGAAAGCACTTGGCCCCCATAAAAGTAAGACGGTAGCGCTAAAAACCATCAGCGGAGAGAAGCTAACCGATGAGGGTAAGCAGATGGAGAGGTGGGTCGAGCACTACTCTGAGCTTTACGCTAGAGACAATACCGTTACGCCTGCAGCCATTGATGCTGTCAATAGTCTGCCAACTATGGAGGAACTGGATGCCGAACCAACATTAGAGGAACTCAGTAAGGCCATTGATAGCTTGGCCTCTGGCAAAGCACCAGGCAGTGATGGGATTCCTCCTGAATTAATCAAATGCTGTAAGAGCACGCTATTACATCCCCTGCATAGGACGCTGTGCCAGTGCTGGGAAGAGACAACTATTCCTCAAGACATGCGAGATGCCAAGATTGTAACACTGTATAAAAATAAAGGAGACAGAAGTGATTGCAATAACTACAGAGGCATCTCTCTTCTTAGTATTGTTGGTAAGGTTTTTGCCAAAGTCATCTTAATGCGACTACACAAGTTAGCTGAGCGCATATATCCAGAGGCACAGTGTGGATTCCGAGCTGGCAGATCAACAACAGACATGATCTTCTCTTTCCGCCAGCTTCAGGAAAAATCAAGAGAGCAGAAAAGACCATTATATACCGCCTTTATAGACCTCACAAAAGCATTCGACCTGGTTAGTAGGGATGGACTCTTTAAAATCCTCCTGAAAATAGGCTGCCCTTCTAAAATGCTGGAAATGATAAAGTCATTCCATGACGACATGAAGGGAACAGTCCAAAATGCTGGAAGCACGTCACAGCCCTTTGATATACGAAGTGGCGTTAAACAAGGCTGTGTTCTGGCTCCGACCCTCTTCGGAATCTTCTTTGCCTTACTCTTGAAACATGCATTCAGAGATGCAACTGAAGGAATATGCCTTCACACTAGGTCAGATGGCCGTCTGTTTAATCTTTCAAGGCTGAAGGCAAAAACAAAAATCAGAAGGGTCACTATAAGAGACTTGTTGTTCGCTGATGATGCTGCAGTCATCACTCAAAGCCAACAGGAGCTTCAGAGCTTGATGAATCGCTTCACTAAAGCATGCAAGGACTTTGGCCTCACAATAAGTCTAAAGAAAACGAATGTGCTGAGTCAGGATGTGGGTGCTGCACCAGTTATCACTATCGATAACTATGAATTGGCAGTGGTGCACCACTTCACATACCTAGGGTCTACCATCAATGACAAACTCTCACTGGATACAAAAATCGACAGCCGCATTGGCAAAGCTGCAGCTACCTTTGCCCGCCTCACATCGCGTGTTTGGGGAAACTCTAAACTCACAATGAAGACCAAAGCTGCGGTATATAATGCCAGCGTCACCAGCACACTCCTATATGGCAGCGAGACCTGGACGACCTATGCTAAGCAAGAAAGAAGGCTCAATACCTTCCATTTACGGTGTCTACGCCGCATCCTCGGCATCTCGTGGAAAGATAAAGTGACAAATGTCGAGGTGTTGTCACGTGCTGGCCTTCAAAGTATGTATACGCTGCTTAGACAGCGCAGACTTCGCTGGCTTGGCCATGTTCGCCGCATGGAAGATGGTCGCATCCCAAAAGATATCTTCTACGGACAATTAGCAGATGGCAAGAGAACAGTTGGGCGACCACAGCTGATGTTCAAAGATGTGTGCAAGAGAGATATGAGGGCACTGGACATGGATCCAGCAACATGGGAGGATGAAGCTGCCGATCGCACTAAGTGGCGATGCTATTTACGGCACCACCTCAGATTGGGCGAAGAGAGGCTCACACAAGAAGCAGAGGTGAGGAGAAAACGTCGAAAGGAGCACCAGGAAAATAAGCAGCTGAGGGCTGCCACCCCAGGGGCGCATTCCCATAGTCAGTTATGACTGAAGGGGCTATTATTATTATTATATCTAAAAATTAAGAAGCAGTAGCAACTTATCACCACAACGACAAAAGTCTGATGAAATCAAACTTTTATCAAGTTGAACCAACTGGTGTGAACGTTTACAACTTAGTTTTGTATGAGGAAAAAAAGGAAGGGGTGGGATGCAAATGCACTTATTTGGGTAAGGCAAATGATGGGACCTGTCTAGTGCTGGGACGCTGCGCATGAAAGAGAAGAGTAAAAAGCCTGATTAATTAAACATTATTTTACTTAAAAGCTTAAGAGATTTGTGACGTCGCATAGGAGGCAGGTCAGGGTTTTTGTGAAGCAATGTGACAAGGAATGTGGGCGCGGGGGTTAAAAATGGCAAATGCTGTGTGACAACATATAGGGGAGGGGTCTTCCAGATACGACGTCACCCAGTTGGGGGAGGGGTAAGAAGTTATTTTATGACGATAAGGGGAGCTGGTTTGAAAAAATGTGACGCCACAAAAATTACTCTAAAGTGAGGTTCGCTTCTTTCATAAATTATGTTGGAATTAAAAATTGGAATTAAAAAAAAAAAAGTTATAGCGAAACAGTAATAAGTCTCGAAATTCAGACAACAGTCCGATGAAATCAAAAACACAAACGTTTACCAAATTGAACCAACTGATGCGAACGTTTAAAGTTTGTTTCTTTTAAAGCGGTGGGGGTGTGCAAATGCATTTAGTTTAAAATGTGTTTTGAGAACTGTATTGTTACGGTGGTATGGTTTTCTTGTAGAAAATGTCTTAACACATTTAAATAAATTTTCCTGAGTTCTACATACACATATAATGTTGTGCAGATTCTATTAGAGGTGTTGGGATGTTAGAATCATAAAAATGTAAATATGGGAATCTAATAGTGCCTAGAAAGATTTAAATTGGAATGTTATTCTTAAAGAATCAACACATAAAACTACTGTGTAACAGTACCATGATGTTTTAATAATCCTCTTTTTGAATTGCTTCAAGGACAATGTACTGTCCAAAACTCAAAAGTATATAATATGGGCCTTTAAAGGTGTCTACCTTCTCACAAGATTACTCTTGGCAGAGATGCAGATAGAAGGGTAATGACACTTCTATCACAAAGGGAGTCTTCACAAGATATTCAGATAAGCGAAAACAATGCTGCTTTGGCTGAGCACGTTAATTATAGAATCTGCCGACAACTTTTGTGAAGAATCATGCAATGATTAATTTTAGTTCGTTTAAGCCCCCACCTCTGATTTACCCAGTGGAATTCTTATTATTCTGGTATATCTCTGTTTAGGGTGTGTGTAGTAAATTGACTGAAACAAAGATGCAGTAACTTTAAAATGATTAAATCGAAGTTAAATTTGTAAAATTACAAATAACAAAATTTAATAATCACTTAAGTTATAACAGTTTGAAAATAATTGAATAGTTTAGAAGAAAAGTGTCATCATTGATTGATAATAAAGACGATGAAAAAAAAGTTCACTTTGGCAGCGTATATTTTGCACTTAGCTGCCATTAGTAGTTTCTGTTCCCGCTGATGGGTTCTGTTTACATTGCTCTCGCTCGTCGCTGGTCAAGGTTGTAGAGTGTAGATCGTTTCCCAGAAATGTCAAGGAGAGTCTACAAAGTTGGTCCCTCGTCTTAAAGCTTAGGCCATTGTTCCCTTCTTGTTCCAGAGACAGTACTTTCTGCTGGTACCACCAATAACTGTGATAAAAAATAGAAACGAAACGCTCTTCTGAGTGAGTATTGCGTTTCCCGACACATACTTATGTGTCCCCTTTCTTCTATTCTTACTGACTTACTTAGTCGTTCCTCTTCTACCGTGAGGTGTAGAGGTTTGGAAGAGAGAGCGCCAGACTATCCTATCGGCTGTCTTCCTCCTGGCCTGGTTCCATTCTAGTCCTCGGTCCTTCAAATATTGTCTAATGTTGTCCTCCCAGCGGACTCTGGGTCGTCCTGGGGGTCTGGATCCTTGGCTCTTTGTTTCCCATGCTTGTCGTGGTAGCCGATCTTCTCCCATTCTGCAGACATGGCCAAACCATCTTAATTGGGACTGTTCTACTTGGGTCTGCAGGGGGTGGGATTTAAGGCCTTGACGTATCGTCTGGTTGCGTACCATGTCTCTTCTTGTTACTTCAACCACTTTCCTCAGATACCTCATTTCTGAGGTTTGGATCTGGCTTTTGTGGGTTGTAGTCATTGCCCATGACTCGCATCCATATGTCAAGACTGGGACATAGGTGGAGCGGTATACAGCCATCTTTGTTTTCTTACCAACTTCTCTCTTGCTGAGGAATCCTTGATTTATGACCTGAAAAAGTCTCCCAGCTGCTGCTTTTCGAGTGGCCAACTCTTCTTTGATGCCTCCCTTTTCGGTCTATAATAGCTCCGAGGTATTTAAAGTGGTCGACCTGCTCCAGGACCTGTTCTCCCAGCTTAATCTGATGTCTTCTTTCTTCTCGTGATATCACCATGGATTTTGTTTTAGAGCTGCTTATGACCATCCCTCTCTTCTCCAGCTCTTTCTTCCAGACTTGCAGGTTGGATTGGAGATAAGCCTCTGATTTTCTCTTCTATTCTACCATCCCATTTATCTCTGAATCTACTCTCGATGAGAATTAAATTTAACCTCTCGGGATAAAACTTTCTTTTACATTTAAATTGAATAGCTTAAGCTTTACATTACATTTAAATGAAAAGGTTAATAGCTCAGATAGAATATGTTAACATTTACATTTCCACTGATTGAAAAGTGTTCACAATATAAATTGAATATGTTTTCATTTATGTTGTAACGAGATTTGGTACCTCTTGCTTTGTTGTGTAGCGCGACACACACACACACACACACACACACACACACACACACACACACACACACACACACACACACACACACACACACACACACACACACACACACACACACACACACACACACACACACACACACACACACACACACACACACACACACACACACACACACACACACACACACACACACACACACACACACACACACACACACACACACACACACACACACACACACACACAGCGCAGTAATAACACTCGGCGGATCTTGCTTTGAAGTTTGAAGACGGCGGAAATGTGAATTACGGTTAGCCAGACGGTATTGCTGAAAGTAGGAAATAGCGAATATAGGAATGAATGGCCGACTTTAAAAGTTTGCATTTACTGGACATTAAATTTAAAACTACAAGAGAACGCCTGGTTGGAATACAATTAAATTAAAAATAATTCACTGAAGGAGATACACTATGAATTATACCCAAAAGGATATTATTCAAATATAAATGATTTTAAAAATAATTAATATTTTTCACCTTCATCACATCTTCTAAAAGTTAGTTAATAATCTTCAAAAATTTATTATGCATACATGCCTAACCGGATCGCAATAAAACTAGGATAGAATGAAAGCCTCATATGGGGAAAATGAAAGGATACCTAGGAAGGAAGGAAGGATATAAGTGTGTAGTGAACAGAAGAGAAAACAAGTACAGGAAAAGCACAGATTGCCTCAAATCGCCTCAAACTGAGAGATTAAACGAAAATCTTTTTGGCCCTTAGGAGGGGCTTTCTCGTACGTGAGATATACACATATATAAGGACAGAGCGGCGCGTTGAAAATCACACACCAAATCCAGAAGCCAGAGTGAGAAACTGGAAGGCAGCATCTGCAAGAAAAGTTCTTTTTTTCACGCTGCATGTAGGGCAGATGCTATCTCTGTAACATCCTACCATGATTCATTCATTTATATACAAACACTGAAGACATGGTCGCATCATGAGCAGCAGTTGGTGGTGAGATTGTTGGAACACCATGGCCACCTATTACCTTTTGTTCCAGGTTTTTATGATCAATTTTTATGATCATTCCTGATCGAGAAATTAAAGACTTGAGGACCGTTGATCCTGCTAACTGAAGCCTAGAGGTCAACCAATCTTCAACACCTTAGTCCACCGTAGTTATAGGGCGGGCTCAAGGACAGTCTGTTTATTCAAGTGTGTCTCAGGAACCTCAAGCAGACGTGGCTAATATTATGTGTATCCATCCAACAAATCCTGTGAGCCGTTTCAAAAGCGATGGTCAATGATGATATCATCTAGAAACTAGATAGCAATACATAAACAGTATACTGTGACAGACTGTTCTAATTGCATTGAAAGTTCATCCAAGATTTTTTTCTATTATTTATTTTAATTTGTAACTATAAATAATCATACATTTTACCATCTTCCAACACCCATTTCTCATTACAAGAATATATAGATGTACACAATAAATTATGAAATTGTACTCATTTGACTTGGTAAATTTTTAACTGTTAAATTTTGAGTTACTTTTTCTAATTTAATTATATTATCACATAGGGTTATTATAGCGAAAGTGGCAACGTATACTTCTGAAGTCTAAATCTATTGTCCAGCTCAGAGTATTCACAGCCGTAACTCATTTGTGATACCAGTGTACTTCTCGGGCACTGGAACTTCATACTTTCTGGGGAGAGATTCTACTTCTTCTCTACCACTATCATCACACTAGGAAAATCTTTCGCTACATTAGGGGCTCTTTCGCGGGATATTATTTTTTTTATCCTGAGCCACTATCTATGTATTCTTATATCTTGAGCCACAAAAAGTTTGTAAAAATAAATTTTTTTGAAAAATTCTAAAACTTAGAAATTTTTCGTAATAATAGTACCATTGAGTACGAAGTAAATAGGAAACGCTCACAAGGTTTTAAGGAGTTGTCTTGTTCAAAGTAATTAATTGATTTTAATTAAGTTAGTTGGTTAGTGAAGATAAAATTATATACCCTCTGGTAAGTAAGCATCATGGCTGATTTGGTGAAGTTTCGATCTGCAATCATGTAAGAGGGAAAGGACGTAGGATTGACAGGTGATGCTCTTATCCAGTATGTCACAAAGGAAGAGGATAAACGTATGGACAGAGAGGAAAGAAAACTACAAGCAGAGAGAGAAGCCAAAAGCTTAGAAGCAGAGAGAGAAGCCAAACGATTAGAAGCAGAGGATAGGAGATTGCAGGCGGAAAGAGAAGCCAAAAGCTTAGAAGCAGAAAGAGAAGAAAAGAGACTAATGTTGGAAGCTGAAGAAAGAAGGTTACAAAGAGCTCATGAGCTAAGTTTAAAGGAATTTGAACTCCAGGGAGCAGCTAGCAATCATGGTGCTAGCTCACCTCACTCTGAGAGTAGCTCCAACCATAGCACGGGAAATGGAGACATGAGTTTCCACCTGGATCCATTTATTGAGAAAGAGGACGCCATTGAGTCGTACCTGGATAGATATGAGAGACTGGCCTTTACCTATGGATTGGAAAAGGAAAAATGGAGCCTTAAGCTATCTCAGGGATTGAGGGGAGTTTCATACGATGTGTATTTAAAACTCTCAAAAGAAGATCAGGAAGATTATGAAATCTTAAAACAAACTTTACTGGTCAAGTACGAAAAGAATTCTGAATCTTATAGAAAGAGATTCCGAACTGCTATGCTACTTACAGGAGAAAACTATCACCAGTTTTCTGTCAGGTTTGAAACTTATCTGACAAAATGAATTAGCTTAGGAAAATGTCATGATATAAAAGAAATGGTCATGATGGAACAACTGAGAGAATCCATGCCTCAAGAAATGAGAAAATTTCTTATGGAGCAAGGAGCTGAGAGATTGGAAGATATTTTAACCATGGCTGAGAGATATCAAGCAGCTCAGTCAGAAGTATCAGGAAATAAGAAGAAGCAGGGTGAGAACTTCAAACATTCACAAAACTGTACCAACTATGAACATAGGGACAATTCCAACAAGAACATAGAACTGATTATAAAGACAAAAACCCTCTAGGATCAGATAAGAAACCTTCAAGAAAGGAAGGAAAGTGGTGTAAATCTTGCCAAATGAGTAACCACAATACTGCGGAATGCAGACGGAAAAACCCTCCTCATCACGCTGCATGCCTTACAACAGGGAACAAGGGAATTAAGGACCTGGCAGATAGTCAGAAGGACCTCCATCATCCCTCTATCTGTGAGGAAGTGACCTTGAATGGCACCCAAGTACTGTGCTTATATGATACAGGCTTGGACTTTGACTCAGTAGTGTGCTCTTCTCTGGTGAGTCCGGAACAGATAACCACGGAAACCGTAGAAATCAGAGGACCAGTCAAGGGAGCAGGAACCATGACACTACCCATAGCCCGTATCAACATAAGATCTCGCTATGTGGAAGGAGAGATTAAAGCAGCAGTGATGGACAACCCTATCTACCCATTAACACTGGGATGTAGATATGTCTTTCTAGGAGAACCTATAAGACCCATAGTGATGGCAACAGTCCAGACCAGGGCAAGCTCCAAGAAAGAGGAGGACCCTATCATCAATACTCATCCAGAAGAGATGAGAAAGACTCAAACCGCTGACAGTACATTGAAGCCTTGCTTTGGCAAATTACCTAAAAGCCATAACCCTCCAGAGAAAGGAGACTTATATATGAAAAATGGCCTACTATATAGAAAAGCTGGAGCAGGACCTAAAGGACATGGACAGCTTGTAGTGCCAAAATCATACCGGGAGCAGGTTATGAAGCTAGGACATGCTATACCCTTCAGTGGACATATGGGAATAGGGGCCACGGGACAACGGATAGCCTGTCATTACTTTTGGCCAGGGATCACAGAGGACATAAAGAGGTATGTGAGATCCTGTCCAGAATGCCAAAGAGAAGCTCTAAACATAGGACTGCACCAGCAACGCTGGGAGAAATGCCCATTATGGGAACGCCCTTTGAACGTGTTGCCGTGGATATTGTTGGACCCCTTAGTAGGACCAAGAAGAGAAATGTATATATCTTAACCTTGGTCGATACTTGCTCTATGTGGGGAGAGGCAGTAGCCATGTCATCGATAGATTCTAAACATGTGGCAGAGGCACTGTTAACAATATTCACATGATTAGGTTTCCCACATCAAATATTGACTGACAATGGTTCTCAGTTTAGGGGAAAGCTAACACAAGAAGTATTCAGGATATTTCAAGCTAGACATTATCACTGTAGCCCGTACCACGCCCAAGGGAATGGTCAAGTAGAGCGGTTCAATGGCACGCTCATTTCAATCCTTAGAAAGTTGGCTAGCGAGAAACCTGAAACTTGGGACACATACTTACCCTCAGCACTATTTGCCTATAGGGAAGTCCCACATAACTCCACAGGATTGGCTCCAGCTACATTGTTGTTTGGACGACCAATCAAAGGTCCACTGGAAGCATTGTTGCGGACATGGACTGATGAAAAAGCAGAAGAAACCGTGACTTCTTCATACCAATACGTCAACGAGTTGGCATCTCGTTTGAAAACAAGTTGGAAACTGGCCAATGATAACTTGAGACAGGTCAGGAGGAAGCAGGCTGCTTACTACAATAAAACAGCAAAAGATAGGGAACTTGAGGTGGGAGAAAAAGTTCTGTTACTGTTGCCCAGCAGCAATAATAAATTGCAAATTGAATGGCAGGATCCCTACGTCATATTGGAAAAACTTTCCAGGACCAATTATAAGATTGACAAGAAAGGAAAGGAGAAGTATATCATGTCAACCTTCTTAAAAAGTATTATGACAGGGAAGCATCAGAAGTTGCACATATCATGACCCTGGCCATTGCAACAGAAATGCAGGATGAACCAATTTCCTCCATGGAATACCCCCTAACAACTACAGAAAATTATGCTCAGGTTAATGTGAGTGAACATTTAACTCTTGAGCAGAGGAAAAAGGTTCAGGAGGTGTTATAAATCCATGCTGATGTACTCACAGATAAGCCGGGGTGTACTAATCTGTTAGAGTATGACATGACGATTACTGACCCTACACCAGTTTGTATGCGGACATATCCTATACCTTATGCAAAAGGACAAGCACTCAAGGATAAGATTGACTATCTCTTAAAAGAGAAAATTATTTCAAAGTCTGAATCTCCCTACAGCTCAAGTGTGGTGCTATTAAGGAAGCCTAGTGGTGAACACAGGTTATGCATTGCCTATAGGAAACTAAATGCCATCACTGAATCTCAGGTAGACCCATTACCTGATACCAATCAGTTGTTTGCTACATTGAGTAAGGCTCGGTATTTTTCAAAAGTAGATCTAAGCAAGGGATACTACCAAATACCAGTGAAACCAGAAGTTAGGAAACTGTTAGCTTTTAGTACACCGGATGGACATTACGAGTTCAATGTACTCCCATTTGGTTTAAAGAATGCTCCAAGTATCTTCTCCAGAATGATGAGGAAATTGTTGGAACCATTACAAAATCCTCATATCACCAACTTCATGGAAGATATTCTGACTGCTATCACTACATTCGAGGAACACGTAGTAGCACTCTCCATGTTGTTAGATAGACTGAGAGAAATGGGATTGACAGCACGTCCAACTAAGTGTCATATTGGATGTGAGAAATTGGAATCTTTAGGTCACACTATCTCTACAGGGCAAATGTCTCCTGACCCAAAGAATGTAGAGAAAATGAGAAAAGCACCAAGACCACAAACTAAGAAGGATGTAAGATCCTTTGTGTCACTGTGCGGGTTTTATCAGAAATATGTACCCCATTTTAACTCATTATGCGCGCCATTAACCGACTTAACCAAAAAAGGCTAGCCGGATAAAATACAATGAACCGCGGAGTGTGAACAGGCTTATACAGAGTTGAAAAATAAGCTGACAAATAAACCTATCCTTGCCCTTCCCGATCTCTCACAAGAATTCGTACTAAGAACGGATGCTAGCAATGTAGGCATCGGAGCAACATTACTACAGCGGGCAGACACACCACCACATATGCTATTACCAGTAGCTTTTGTCAGCAGAAAGTTAAATGCAGCTGAAAGAAATTATTCTACCGTTGAACGTGAATGTCTCGCTTTGGTCTGGTTGATCAATAAATTCGCCCCTTTACTTTACGGGAAACACTTCATCGTGGAAAGCGATCACCAGCCTTTGATGTTTTTAGCAGTGTCTGGAGGAACTGCAGCATGAGTTACCAAAAAGTTAACTGTGCATGAACTGTTTTAAAGAAGAGGGCTCTGTAACGAGATTTGGTACCTCTTGCTTTGTTGTGTAGCGCGACACACATACACACACACAGCGCAGAAATAACACTCGGCGCATCTTGCTTTGAAGTTTGAAGACGGCGGAAATGTGAATTATGGTTAGCCAGACGGTACTGCTGAAAGTAGGAAATAGCGAATATAGGAATGAATGGCCGACTTTAAAAGTTTGCATTTACTGGACATTAAATTTAAAACTACAAGAGAACGCCTGGTTGGAATACAATTAAATAAAAATAATTCACTAAAGGAGATAGACTATGAATTATACCCAAAAGGATATTATTCAAATATAAATGGTTTTAAAAATAATTAATATTTTTCACCTTCATCACATCTGCTAAAAGTTAGCTAATAATCTTCAAAAATTTATTATGCATACATGCCTAACCGGATGGCAATAAAACAAGGATAGAATGAAAGCCTCATATAGGGAAAATGAAAGGATACCTAGGAAGGAAGGAAGGATATAAGTGTGCAGTGAACAGAAGAGAAAACAAGTACAGGAAAAGCACAGATTGCCTCAAATCGCCTCAAATCGAGAGATTAAACGAAAATCTTTTTGGACCTTAGGAGGTGCTTTCTCGTACGTGAGATATACACATATATAAGGACAGAGCGGTGCGTTGAAAATCACACACACCAAATCAAGAAGCCAGAGTGAGAAACTGGAAGACAGCATCTGCAAGAAAAGTTCTTTTTTTTTCACGCTGCATGCAGGGCAGATTAAATTCAGCCAATATAGTCTCACCGTGAGCTTATAAATCATAAGAGGGTATGTAAGTTTATTAAAGATATATATATATATATATATATATATATATATATATATATATATATATATATATATATATATATATATATATATATATATATATATATATATATATATATATATAATTTTATTTCAGATGTTATTTACGATTTGATTGTATCAGATATAATAAAACAAAAAAAGGGGAATGACGCTAACCAGAGGTAACCTTCACCGGCATTGTCAGGAAGCATAACCATTAATTGGTTAGCCAAATATATCATGGCTAGTTCTTGCCTGGAAGCATACGACATACCAGCAAGTACATAAGTGACTCGGCATCCATAAGGTTATATCGTACCCACGTATCATAACATGTGATTTATTTGTGTATTTTGTTAATTCTGCACAGTAGACATTATCTTATCATGCTATCTCTGTAACATCCTACCATGATTCATTCATTTATATACAAACACTGAAGACATGGTCGCATCATGAACAGCAGTTGGTGGTGAGATTGTTGGAACACCATGGCCACCTATTACCTTTTGTTCCAGGTTTTTATGATCAATTTTTATGATCATTCCTGATCGAGAAATTAAAGACTTGAGGACCGTTGATCCTGCTAACTGAAGCCTAGAGGTCAACCAATCTTCAACACCTTAGTCCACCGTAGTTATAGGGCGGGCTCAAGGACAGTCTGTTTATTCAAGTGTGTCTCAGGAACCTCAAGCAGACGTGGCTAATATCAGATGAGTGTTATGTGTATCCATCCAACAAATCCTGTGAGCCGTTTCAAAAGCGATGGTCAATGATGATATCATCTAGAAACTAGATAGCAATACATAAACAGTATACTGTGACAGACTGTTCTAATTGCATTGAAAGTTCATCCAAGATTTTTTTCTATTATTTATTTTAATTTGTAACTATAAATAATCATACAGTTTACCATCTTCCAACACCCATTTCTCATTACAAGAATATATAGATGTACATAATAAATTATGAAATTGTACTCATTTGACTTGGTAAATTTTTAACTGTTAAATTTTGAGTTACTTTTTTTTTCTAATTTAATTATATTTAGCAAATAAAGCAATCACCAGCCCTTGGCAGTGGTGGTTCATGAAATCATCATTCTATCCGCTGAGGTTGCCAACCTCAAATAACTAGGACATCCACTAGCGATTTTCACATATTACACTTGTAATATTCACATGGTAATATATATAGGCACTACTCTTGAAATCTGCCTCAGACTTCTACAACCAATAATATATTTCGGTTATGTTACTGAACAGCCGCAAGTGTGAGTGCTTGTCTTAATGCTGCTTCGCAACCCGTATTCACCATTTCTCTTCTCTGAGTCTGCGCAATGACATGTCCAGAGAACATTATATTTCCCTCAAAATGTACGTTATGAGGAGATAACATATACCTGGTGATAGCAGAGTTTTCGTAGTGGATTCCATAATGTTTACATCCAACAATTTTCTCATCATTCTAGAGAAGACACTAGGCGCATTCTTCAATCCAAATGGCAATCTATTAAACTCATAGTGTCCTTCTGAGGTACTAAAAGCGAGGTATGGTCTAACCTCAGGCTTTACTGGAATCTGATAGTATCCTTTACTCAGATCCACTTTTGAGAAATATTTAGCTTTATTTAGTCTGGCAAACAACTGATTTGTATCCGGCAATGGATCCACCTGTCCTTCTGTAATAGCATTCAGTCTCCTGTAATCTATACAGAGTCTATGTTCTCCAGAGGGCTTCCTTAAGAGTACAACACCGGAACTATACGAAGATTCACTGTGCGAAATAATTCCTTCCTTCAACAGATAGTCTATCTCTTCCTTCAAAGCTTTCTCCTTAGCAAACGGAATCGAATATGGTTTCATACAGACAGGTGTGGGGTCTATCAGTTTCATATCATATTCCAATAGGTTTGTATGCCCTGGTCGGTCTGTTAACCCCTCTGCATGATTATTTAGAACCTGTTGCACTCTCTCTTTCTGAGTTTTCGTTAAATGTGTACTGATTTTCACCTGTGCTGCTGTCTCACAGGGGTGTAATGGATATTCAAATGATGAAAGTGGTTCCTTTTTCATCTCCATGGCGATGGACAAGGTCAACAAGTGTGTCTCTTCCTGATGTTCTCTTTCCAAATATTTCTTCAGGAGATTCACATGATAGATTTTTTCTTTCCCCTTCTTATCTATCTATCTTATAATTTGTTCTAGATACCTTCTCTAAAACTGTATATGGACCCTGCCATCCAATTTGTAACTTATTCTGACTCCCGGGCAAAAGAAGCAGTACTTTCTCTCCCACAGCCAAATTTCTGTCTTTTGCCTTCCTGTTATAATAGGCAGCATGTTTCTTCCTGGCTTGTTTCAAATTTTCATTGGCAAGTTTCCAGCCAGTTTTTAAACGAGTGGTCAGCTCATTCACATATTGGTATGAAGATGTAATGTTTTCCTCTGCCTTTTCATCAGTCCACGTTCTTAACAAAGCTACATATGGACCTTTAATTGTGTGGACCTATTTGTCCATGCACCGGTATGGTCTCTTCCACTCGAAGCTTTATAGTGATGATTTTTTTCCCCCAGAATTATCATTCACAAAACGACCGCTACCAATTTTTCTTTTGGGGCTTTCTCCCCACTTAAAATTCTTGATGAGAGATTTCCTCTCTACATCTTCTTCCTCCAGTTTGTTTAAGTCCGATTGAGGGATTTTCGGCTTATCCTGGGGTAAGACATCTTTTTGCACTCTCCGCATAGTGGCCATTGTAAAACAGTTAAGTGAAGCTTGTCCGTGAAAAGGGGCTTCCCATTCCATTTGGTCCACTTTATCAAATCTATTTTTCTTTTTATTATCAGGCCTAATTTTGCCCCGTGGCGTGTCCAGGTCCTGATCCATGTTCCCACTTGTGGGTGTTCCCTCATGTGCTATGCTACACCTTTCTACAAAATTCTCAATGTCCCATCTTGCTTTGGGCCAATAATAATTGTGAGCCACCTTTTGAATGATGGTACCTATCTTCTCATGGTCCCCATCTGGTTTCACATGTAGGCTCCTTATTAAGTCTGCCCTATATCTTTTAGGAAGTACCAGCTGTCCCTGACCTTTGGATCTAGCTCCAGTCTTCCTATACATCAACTTGTTTTTCATGTAAAAATCTCCCTTGCCTGGAGTTGTATGACAAGTTGACAATTTTCTGAAACAAGGCTTGAGTGTTTTATCCCCAGCCTGTGCCTTCCTCATCTCTTCTGGAGTGGTATCCAACATAATATCCTCCTCCTGTCTTGAGGTCGACCTGACCTGAAGGGTTGCCATATACACAGGTTTCCTTCTGCAACGGTCAGTGTCATGATTGTCCATCTGACAATTCTTACACCACCTTTTTCCTTGGTTGAAAGATTTTCTTTCATCATATTTCCTTTCATCGAATTGTGGGAATTTATTTTTATTTTCATACCGTGGCCTATCAAATTGGTGCTTACCTTTGTTTTGATCCCTAGGATCAAATTTATTAAAGTTCTGTGGTGCCCTAAAGTTATCCACTTGTTTCTTTTTATTACCTGTTACCTCTGCTTGAGCTGCTTGATACCTTTCAGCAACATTTAGCAAATCACCCAGCCTCTCTGCACCTTGTTCCATGAGAAACTTTCTCAGGTCTGGAGCCATGGACTCTCTTAATTGCTCTATAAGGACCATTTCCTTAAGATCTTGGGTTTTCCCCAGAGAAGTCCATTTCTCCAAATATGTCTCTATTCGTGCAGAGAACTGGTGATAGGTTTCACCTGACAGTAGTTTAGCATTCCTAAATTTTTTCCTATAAAATTCTGCATTCTTTTCATATCTTAACAAAAGAGCCTGCTTTAGCATGTCATAATTTTCCTGATCACCTCTGCTCATTTTTGCAAAAACTTCATAAGCTGCCCCACGAAGTCCTTGAGATAACTTTAAGCTCCACCTTTCTCTCTCTAACCCATATGTGGTAGCTAATAGTTCATACCTATTTAGATAGCTCTCTATATCATCGTCTTTCTCAACAAAATGATCTAAATGAAAATTCATAGCTGAGGTTGAGGCTCCTTGGCTAGCAGTGGCATCAGAGGCAAAGGGACTGGCACCATTTTCAGGAGCATGGCCCTGAAACTCAAACTCCCTTAATCGTAACTCATGTTCCCTTTGTAATCTCTTATCTTCTCTTTCTGCAGCTAATTTCTTGTCTTCCCTTTCTGCAGCCTGTCTTCTTTCCTCGGCTTCCCTTTCTGCAGCTAATTTCTTCTCTTCTCTTTCTGCTTCCAATTTCTTAGCCTCAGCCTCAAATTGTAACTTCTTAATTTCCCTTTCAGCCTCTAACTTTCTTTCGGCTTCAAACCTTCTTTCTTCGCGTTCAATAAATTTGTCACATTCCGTAGTGACATAGGCAACCATAACTTGCCCATCTAATCCTAACTCTTTTGCAGTCTGAACAGCAGCAGATCGAAACTTGGCCAGGTCCGCCATTGTCTATCAGGTAAATTTACACAATGTCTAACCAACAATTCAATCTCTAAATATATATCTAATGGACAACACAGGCACCGTGAGCTCAACCTTATTTAATTCCACCCAAGGATACCTTTTAATTCTTATATTCCCTGAAGTGAATTACCCCCAATATTTTTAATAGGTAAAGATTCAAAATCCCGGACGAGCGAGACCCCAATATATGTGGTGAAGTGGGATGTTATAAATATTTATAGGGGACTTAGTGTACTGACTGAGATCAGCTGTGAAGGTATCTATATCTAATAAGAGTAGTGTATTATAGATAACCTTACTTGCTGCCACATATATATATATCTCAGTCAGAATTATTCTGGAATAGTGTGATGACTACGTTATATGTCTAGGGTATGTGTATGATGAAGTGTAAGTCAAAACAACAACAGACAGATAAACAATTTAATTTATTCCACCACACTTGACAACACTGTGACACTCACATACATAAAACACTCTACAAGGATATCTTAAAGGAGTCACTGATAACTTTTCAAATAACAATATGTATTCATTGCTGTCATGAATGAATATGTGTCCTGATTCAAATACAAAGGGAACCAGGAATCACAATCAATTTTAATTACAAGTTATATGTACAGAATTTATCAATATGAATATTGTAGTGACATATATTATTAAAAGTATCCTATGTGTGTCAGTTGTGTAGTAGTAATATGAGGTAATACTGGTTTTGTTTTGTTCAAGCTCTGTTGGTATTTGTCATCATGACTTCAATAGTTTGTCTTTATTGGAACTAGTATTGGAGATGTTCTCAGTTCCTGATATTAAAACAATTTACTTCCCCTCTTAAGTTTATGTTACAATGTTATTTTAAGATGGGGGTACATAATTTTGAGCTCAGCTGGCCACATCAGCTTATCTTGCGTGATGGCGGCAGGAAAAGACTCCTCTGCTCGATTTCTCCCCTGTGCTCTGGAGACACCTCACTGATAGCTAAATGGACCAAGGAGTATGCTGTCCGACTCTGGATTCAGCAAGGCTCTGACCAGGTGCTGCTCAATAACGTCAAGACCACGGTCCCTGAAAACAAGAAGGATGTACCTTCTACTTCACAACTAATTGATACTCTAGTTCTACACTGAGCACAATACATCACAAACATTGAGTTCAGAGCGTTAGGCCAACTGTCAGCTTCATCTGAAATACTTTATACCAGTATTTCCCTCCCTAATGGTTACTACGCCTCTGCAATTCCAGCATTATTTCTTTCTAGTCAATCATCTAGGTGTCAGTGTACTGTTTGGCCATTCCATGCCGTTTTACTTTCCTCCGACACCTTCTGTTCAGGCTGGAGCATTATAGGCTTTACATCATGTTTGCTACTGAACTACACATATATACAGGCATAAATTAACAATTCACATTCAATTTTCATTAAAAGATACTGAATGTTTCAAGCTTACCACAATTCATAGAATAAACACAGATACGTTGACTAGCAATGAATTCTGGCACAAATACTGGCACAAATTCCCATCTGCTTATGTTCCAGGCTTTTATTTAGCAAAAATATGAGCTGGCTTCAACGCACTGTTGCTTTATCAAGCTTATTTGAACTAGTGGTCTCGAACTAACGCTCCTAAGTGATTATATCAGCGAGTCTGGCCAATGGAGCCACGTTTCGACAAGTGTTTGAAAAAATTTTACCTTCCTACGTCTCCCCTAACAACCAAAGATAGTATTTATAGTCCGACCAATCGTGTTTAGTCTTATATTTGTTGCGCTCCAATCAATTTGGAGTTTACATGGTAGGCTATTTCCGTACGTAAGGTTTTTTCAAACACGTTATAAAAAAATTTTATGAGCAGAAATGATTTCATGCTGTCAGGCATCCCCACTATTATATTTTGGTTATAACTTCTTAATTCCTAGACTATTTGCGTAACGTTTTACATATTCTTTGTCAGCAAGCCCTAAGGAACCCAAATATACAAATTTAAAAGAGCTAAGTGGCTGCGTTCAAAATATGCAATTTCTTCCACCTCCTGTTTCGAAGATGTGCTGTCTGGGTACTGTAATGTTTTCAAACGTAAACCCATCTAATGTTATCTTTTCTAATAAGCGTTTTTCAGGATTTTAAAACCTAACTCTGGGAAGGTTAGTGTTTTTATCACTGTCCGTCCGAAAAAGTTAGTGCATGTGGCCTTACACGCGTGATAGTAGTAATTGTGTATCGCGTTACGCTTGTTGGGGTGGCATTAATAGTGAGACGCGTGTTTAATTTTGCATGCGTTCCTGATTTTCATTCGCCCCTCTCTCTTTCTATTTGAGTCCACCTGTTCGTTCGTTTTGGTAACGCAGTATAATTAATGTTAGGATTAATTTAGGTCATTACGCAGTGTGCCTCCCAATGTTTTTCTCAGAAATGCAATACCCGTTTTAATGTGTTGTGGAAACGCTTGTATTTATGCAGTGGCTTATATTTAACGTGGAAACGTTCCAATTTGCAGACGAAGCATAAAACAAAGGGGGATTTCGAGTACATTCTCTGTGACAGCACTGTTATTTTACCATTGCTCTTTTCTTTATTAGAATTTATTTGTTAGGCTTTATATTTACCTGATAATTTATATATGTGGATTAGAATATTTCACGACAAGGGTGTCCATAAAGACTCTTTACAATTTAACAAATTTATTACAAAAGCAATTGATGAGATATCTTAATCAGATTTGTTCTATGTACTCAGCGGTTATCAAAGTTTTTAATCACATACCTTTATCGTATTTCGGGTACCCTGTTGATGAAAGAGGTACCGTTTAATGAACCCCTAAAAAAATGGCTACTCCTCAAGAGAAGGCACAATGTGTATCATAGTTTATTGAAACAAAATCGGATAGGCAGACTCAGCGAAACTACAGAACTAAGTATGGAAGAGATCCATCGTCACGTCCGTCAATTCGTGCATGGCACAAGAAATTTATGGAGACAGGGACAGTGTTGGATAAAGGGAGGAGTGGACGACCAAGAACATCTGAGGAAAACATTGAGCGTGTAAGACAAGCCTTTTATCATTCTCCCACAAAGTCCATCCGTACTGCCGCCAGACAGTTAGAGCTACCACGTTCAACAGTGCACAAAGTCATAAACAAGAACTGGTGATTCTACGCTTACAAAGTGCAACTCTTACAGGCACTCGAGCCAAATGATAAACCAAGACGAAAAGAGTTTGCAGTTAACATGCTGGAACGAATTTCTGAGGATGAAACGTTCCTCACCCGAGTTTGTTTTAGTGATGAGACAACCTTTCATTTTTCAGGGAAACGGAGCACACATAATGTGAGAATCTGGGGATCAGAACACCCCCTTGTGACTAGGGAACTTCACCGAGATAGTCCAAAGGTGAATGTGTGGTGTGGGATCATTATACACATTGTGCCTTCTCTTGAGGAGTAGCCATTTTTTTAGGAGTTCATTAAACAGTACCTCTTTCATCAACAGGGTACCTGAAATACGATAAAGGTATGTGATTAAAAACTTTGATAACCACTGAGTACATAGAACAAATCTAAGATATCTCATCAATTGCCTTTGTAATAAATTTGTTAAATTGTAAAGAGACTTTATGGACACCCTGTAAATCTTCTTTCTTCTTTGATCCTTAGCCGCCGACCGTCAAAGCAGTCAGTGGCCATCACGTCTGGTGGCGTCTTGTAGGGCAGCAACACATTGATTCCACTTTGCTCGGTTGGTGGCCATCCTTCGTACAGTGCCCCAGCTCTGGTTCATTCTTTGCATCTCAGCCTCCACAGTCCTTCGTCAAGATGTTTTTGGTCGGCCTCTCTTTCGTTTTCCTTCAGGGGTTCATAGCATAGCTGTTCTTGTGATGGCATCAGGGTCTCTTCTGAGGACATGGCCAACCCAACTCCACCGTCTGCCAGCTATGATGGTGTGCATGTCCTCTTGCACTCTCCGAGGAAGCAGATCTTGGTTGGTGATGGTATTCGGCCAAAAGATTCGGATAATTTTTCTTAGGCAGGTTGTGTGAAAAGAGGACAATTTCGACATTTCATTCTCTGTTACTCTCCAGCATTCCGCACCATAGAGAAGCACAGAAAGCACACAGCTCTGATATAATCTTAATTTTGTGCTTGTGCTGTATTGGGAGGACTTCCAGATGCTGTTTAGGCTAAAGAAGGCTGTTCTTGCCTTATTCATTCTGACATTGATGTCTCTGCCTGCCCCGCCGTCTGGTGTTACTATGCTTCCTAGGTATGTGAAGGTATCTGTCTGTACCAATTGCTGATTCCTTACTGATATGGGCTCAGGGTTGCTCACATTGAGCGTCATGACCTCAGACTTCTTTAAATTGATATTCAAGCCCACCTGCTGGCTAAACTTATTAAGTCTATCCGTTTTTTCCTGGATGTGTTGATGTGAATGTGCTAGTAGTGTAATGTCATCTGCATATTCCAGATCTTCCAATGTAGAAAACGCAATCCATCTTATTCCTCTTGGACTGCCCTCTGTTATCTGTCGCATAACCCAGTCTATGACTGTTAAAAATAGAGTGGTTGATAAGGGGCAACCTGTCGTACTCCTGTCTTCAACTCAAAGGTTAGGTTGGTCTGCCCTACGCTACACGTAAAGTTGGCATAGAGGCTTTTTATGATTGACACTATGCAGCTTGGAATTCAATAAGCCCTCAGTATTTTGCATAGACTGTACCCATGTATACTGTCAAAAGCCTTTTCAAAATCTAATGAAATTAACGTAGAGCTGTCTCTGCCATTCGGAGCACTGCTCTATAATGTTCCTGAGGGTAAATATATGATCTGCACATCTTCTGTTCTTTCTAAATCCTGCTTGTTCTTTCCTCAGTTTGTGGTCTACTACTTTTGAAATTCTCTGTATAATTATCCTGCCTAATATTTTGCTGGGAACTGAGAGAAGAGTGATTCCTCTCCAAATATTGCAGTCTGCAAGATCTCCCTTCTTTAGCAATTTGACAATTATTCCTTTGTTCCACTCTGTTGGTGTTGTCCCTGTTTTCCAGACTTGTGCAAATAGTGGTTTTAGTAGTTCTACTGCTAGCTTAGGGTCTGTGATAAATAGCTCTGCATTTAAGTTATCGTGGCCAGGCGCTTTTCCATTCTTTAACCCTTTGATTGCCATGATGATTTCTTCCTTCCGTGTAATGTCAGTATTAACATCTAGATCGTTTTCAGCCTCAGGAACATTCAACTGTGTCTCTGGTGGTTCCTTGTTCAGAGTTTCTCTGAAATTCTCTACCCATCTTGTTTCCTGTCCTTTTGCTGTCGTGATGAGATTTCCTTGCTTATCTCTTACTAAATAAGTATATGAGGAGAATTGCCGTAAGACGGGGGTAAAACAGTAGAATGGGAAAAAAAAAACACACACACAAATAGTAATACGTCTTACAAGGAGAAAGGACAAGAAAAACCTACGTTGCGGCCACAAGGCCTTCGTCAGGTACAGACAAACAAGAGACAGGAGGGAAAGAAAGAAATGAGAATTAAGTAGAGAACATGAAACTATAAAAATAAGAGAAAAACCACTCCCTTTTGTCCAGTCACATGTCCAGTCACAGAAGCAAGATGGCTGCCACTAAACCGGAAAGCGGAAGTCGATAGTACATTAAAAACAAAAAATAAGAAATAATGAAAATAAGGACCGGAAAAGAGTGAGGAGAAAAAAAAAATTAAAATATATAAAGTGAGGGAAAAGCGATTTAAAAAATAAATAAATAAACAAAATTAATATAAAAAAATATAATAAAATAAATAAATAAATAAATAAAATAAAAAAATAAAATAAAATAAAATAAATAAATAAATAAATAAAAATTATAAAATAAAATAAAAAATATATAAAAAATTTATTATTAAAAAAAAAAAATGGGTGATCACATCAAAGTAGACAGTCATAATACAATAGGGACTAGATAGAGAAAGGCGTCTCAGACAAAAGAATGTTGGGTATTCAAGCCGTGTGGTTTAAGGCAACCCATAAGATGGATGAGGCGTTGTTCCTGGCGAAACCGACTGTTGGCGTCCGAGGAACAGGATCTGATGGCTGTCACCTGGATGTCAGTGGCACCGTGGTGGTCCGGGCCATTGAAGTGGATGGCCACAGGTGTGGATTTAAACTGAGAGATGTCGTAGAGGTGTCTGCAGAATCGGTCGCCCAATCGTGTGCCCGTTTGGCCAATGTAAGTAATTGTGCAACGTTTGCATATAATAGCATAGATGACGTTGCGTGACTCACATGTGAAGCCATGGGTGATGGTGAACTTGGCGTTAGGGAACGAGACTGAACGTGTTTCGATAACATACTGACATGTCTTACATCGTGTTCGGTTACATGGCTTGGTCCCAAAGTGGCCATCGTTGACGGTTTTCAAACGGCTGTGGACTAGGAGGTCCCTCAAATTTTTATCCCGTCTATATGCCAGCAAGGGTGGCTCACTAAACACTTTCCGCGCCTCTGGGTCAGCTTGGAGGAGAGGAAGGTGACGATACAGGATCCTTTTGACAGCAGTGTTGTGAGGGTGATAGGTCATTATTAACTTGACTCTATCAGAGGAGGTGTTTTGGCGGGGTTTGAGGGCCTCTAGACGTGAGATAGGGAGAACACGCTCTAAGGCAGAGGTAAGAACATCCTCTGGATACTGTCTGTTGCGAAAGAAGTCCAACATTTCTTGTGCTCGGCATAGAAAGTTGTCATCATCTTGGCATAACCGACGGAGACGGAGAAGTTGTGAGAAAGGCAAGGAGTTACGACAAGCCGGAGGATGAGAGGAAGTATAAAGGAGGTAACTGTGTGCATCGGTCGGTTTGTAGTACACCGAAGTGGTGAGGTGGGGGGGGGGGGGGGGGGGGGGGTGGGGGGGGGGTTCGGGGGGGGGTAGGCTAATTTTTTTTGGGGGGAGTGATGGTGACAACGATGTCGAGGAAATTAACAGAGACAGTGGAGATGTGAGAGGTGAATTGGATCGCAGGGTGGAAGTTGTTAATGAAGTTAATGAACCTAGATAGGTCAACCTCTGGCATATCAGTGAGACCTATGCCATCATCTATGTATCTAAGATACATCAATGGAAAAGGTCCAGGATACTGCTGCCACACCTGATACTCCAGGTAGCCCATGAAGAGGCAGGCAAAACTGGGACCCATCTTGGTTCCCATGGCGACTCCACTAATTTGGTCAAAGAACTGTCCATTGAACTCAAAGGAATTGAGTCGAAGGACAAGTTCTGCAAGGCGCAGAAGAGTCTCTGTAGCAATAGAGGGTTGCGTGCGCTGGTCCAGGAAAAACCGGAGAGCACGGAGACCATCAGAGTGAGGAATGGAAGTGTAAAGCGAGCAAACATCTAACAGAAATAAATGGTAGGTACAGTCTGGGGAAAGCTGGATAGAGGAAAAAGTAGTAAGAGCATGGTTTGTGTCCTTTAAGAAGGAAGGAAGCTGCTCTACAATAGGCTGGAAGATGCCGTCGAGGAAATCTGATATATGTTCAGTAGGGCAGGCACAGGCAGAGACAATGGGTCTCCCAGGGTTAGAGGGTTTGTGAATTTTGGGAAGCATATAAAACACGGGCTTGCCCAGACAACTATTGTCAATACGGAGATGAGAAGCGCTAGAAGGTAAGGACTTGTGAGCGATAAGACTTTTGATGGTGTCATGGACCAGACGATTGTTGAGGACTGTCGCATCATTGTCACGGCACTGGTAGAAGGAGCTGTTGGGGAGCTGCTAATATTGTTTGCACCTCGTTTTCCGCTGATGGTTTTAGTTATTTTGTATACTGTGCTTTGTTCCTTTCTCAGTGCTGCATCTTCTGCCTGTCTTGCAAGATCGTCTAGGAAATTCCTTTTGTTCGCTCGGGTTTGGCGTTTAACTTCCTTGTCCAGCTGACTGTACTGTTCGTTAAAATAGTTGATTTAACCTGGGGGACTTCGCTTCTGTTTTCTTTCTTTTCATTTCCTTTCTCTTGTTATGGTGTTTAATGTTTCTGGTGTTATCCAGTCTTGCTTCTTTTTTTCCGGAAATCCCAGGCATGATTTGCTGCTTTCCTTATATATTGTTGAAATGGTGTTGAATTTCTGGTCTATATCATCAGACGATGTCTTTTCCTGACTTTTGGCAATTTGATATCGTTTCTTTATAACAGCCGCAAAGACTTTTCTGGTAAGGGGGTCCTTCAATTTGCTGATGTCAAACCTTTTCTGTGTAGTTACAGTTGGTCCAGCAGTTCTGATTTTCACCTTCAGTTTTGCTACGACTAAATGGTGGTCACTTCCCACATCTGCACCTCTTCTTACCTTCACATCTTGTAATGCATATATATATATATATATATATATATATATATATATATATATATATATATATATATATATATATATATATATATATATATATATATATATATATATATATATATATATATATATATATATATATATATATATATGTTAGTTCACATGTTAGTAATATAAAATGTAAAATGACAACTTATGCCAATCCTGGCTCACAGACTTTTTTGCTCAGATGGATAAAAGAGACTTGAATCGGCCTCTTACACGCGTCTGGGGTGTCGTTTATTTAATAAGATAATTCCCTCTCTGACTCTGTGTGTTTCAGTTTCCTCACATATTCCGGTTTTCCTTATTTAAAATGTTAGAGATTTTCTGGGCTGAATTGTAAGTCCTGATGAATACTCGAATAAAAGGTTGTCCGGTCTGATAAATGGAAATTCTGAATTCTAACTACTGGCAAGTCTGGTGTCTTTGGCAAGCGTGAATCTCATAGTGAACTAGACTAACTGAAGCGGCAGGTTATATTGACTGTCCTACCCCGCTCTGTTTGTCATGGAACTCAAATGATCAGCCAATCTGATTTGAATATTTTGCATGACTCATCTAGTGCAAAATTTCAAACATTACTTTTCTGAAAATGGGCTGTAAACATCCGATTGCCCTGTGTACCAACTTACAAACGCACAGGTAACCTCACACGACAATGTGTATAAGATGTAACAAATTATTACTTTCATGTAAAGTAATCCCTTTGTAACAAGGTGTACCGGAAACGATAATGTCATGCTTGGCTGTCCAGAATGTATCGCACAGCTTTGCCGCACCCTGGAAAACGCGATGTATTATCACCAACAAGGGTTGTCAGATGTTTGAACAAACAAACTATCTGCTACATAGCAAACAGAAAGAAAAGGGTGCGACTCGGAAAAAATCGCAATAAAATCAGTACAAAATGTATCAATGGGTCGGACAGTGTTCCCGAAAATGACTGGATGGCAAAGGCGACAGCTCGTATGTGCTAAGATGATGGTTAACTGCAAATGGCGGCACTATGTGTTATAGGTAAATAATCCAGGACGCAAGACTACTGCTTACGTGTAGGTAACATAAATCGATATAGTGTGTATTCTCCAGACAGCACGAGTAATGTGTGGTTTACAAGTACTGGCTATCGACGAATCCTTTCTGTCGGCATGCCCGTATGCTCCGAGTTAATTGGATGTTAATGGGTCGGACAGTGTTACCAAAGATGACTGGATGGCAAAGGCGACAGCCCGTACGTGCTGGAGCGATAGATACTTTCAGCAATAGGTTGTGGTTAAGTAATCTTCGCAGCAGCCTTATAGCTGAAAACTAACAGTATGACGTAGAATGCCGTGTAATATTTATTTTGTGGAAGTTGTAATCCAACTGGAAGCAGCAATCAAATCAGGAAGCACTGAACAAATGTTGTGACCAAGGCTCTGAAAAACATAGAAGCAATCAACATCTCATTACTACCCAGCAGACTCTTCCTCTGTCATTCTCTCACCCATGCAAAGTATAAACAAACTTCCAACCGCCATTTCTCTCTTTCACAAAATCAAAACAAAACCCGCTCTTTGCTCTGTTACACCTAGGGAATCACTATCACTGTAGGCTCCCGCACTAGGTTTCTGTTTACAAGCCATGCGTTTATGGCGCGCTGCATCGCAAAGCGACCTGAGGCTAAAATTATTCACACACACACACACCTGGTCCCACACACGCTATGGTAAAGTGACAACAATGTTGAGTATCCCCACATTCCGCGATAATTACATGTGGCCCCAGTGATAGTCATTCAAGTAGGGATAACACTGAATGAGTTACCAAAACGTTAGCGTTGGGCTTACACTCAGTATATATATCAAAAAGCAAAAACTCTTTGCAGTATTATTATACACACAGCCAAGCGGAAAATTGGATAATAATATTATAACCAGTTTCTGTCTTACAAAAAACCCCACTCCTAGCTAACACTTAGTGATTATGGACCGTGGCTCACTTAATAAAATTCAGAGCATCCCGTGAGAAAAAAAAAATTTACCTTAAGGAAAAAGATTGTATATATATATTATAAGACGAATTAAAGTAACACGGGATCTCTATTCCATTAGATTAAGCTAACACACCACTGTATTAAATAAGTAAATGTGGGCTTACCGAATAAAGAATAATTCCTGCTGTGGCCGTTGGTATATACACTAAATGAATGATGATGATTGTGTATAGTGGTTCGTATCACTGCCCTAAACAGTAGGCAGTTTGGATGATGATGTTAAGTTACTTTTGATCAAATTGACGATTACAACAGCGTATAACAGACAGATAGCTGATGGTTTAACATCTTGTGAACTTACTTCACGCCGACAGCAGTGAACAATAATGCGAAGTTTATTTACATAACGATCAGCAACAGTTGAAATGAGATGTTCTGCCCAACCTTCCACCTGAGGCTGGTAACCTTTGTGTAGCAAAATTTCCATAGGCAAAATCTAAACCTCGTCCTTGCTCATTCCCCATATATTCTTTATTCACTATCACTGCTTCTGTATCTGCTTGTGTCTCTAGTAGTCAAGGTGGTTATGACTTGAGAACCACTGTTGTCATTTAAAGCTTCTTGGCATATCATTTATCTAAGTACTCGCTGTTCCTAATTTTGTTTTACTTTGTCTCTGCTGCACTTCTATCTTCTTGACGTTTCGAGTCTTAATGTGACTACTTGGTGTATCTTTTATAAAGACTGGTCTACTACTAGGGATGACTATTTCTACCAATGTCTATTGTTTCACACTTCTCATGGCTAGCTGCTGCTTGTTGTTCTTCTCATTATTCTAAACAGTTTATCTCGTTTTCTAGACTTGACATACCTGGTCGTTTTGTCATCTTGAACATACTTCATAAATCTTGAATTGGGAACACTGTCTCTGGTCCTCAGAAATACTCATGAAACAAACTGACATGTATGAATGTGACGTGTGGGCGATCAAGCGTCTACGTGAGCAATTAAGTCTTTTCTGTGAAACACATAAGCAAGCCAGACTGATGGCCTTCTCACGCGATGGTAACTCACGACTGTGCCCGTCACCTCTAAAATAAATACTGTCTTACACACTTGGGAAAGATCCCATATTTCTCAACCTACGCTTAACGCGTCTAGATCTGCACTGAATAAAACTAGAACCCCGATTTATCATTACAATTATTTACGAAGTTTATAGATCAGACTTTCTTACGAACAGTTCACTCGTTCCTACCAAATACCGTGCAAGCTTAACTTCGTTCACCTTACCCGAAAAACCAAACTCCAAACTTGAGTACTTTATCCCACGAGAGACATAAAAACACTACTGTTAATGAATAGTTGCCCTTTGATAAATAAATCTATAAGTTATGGATTCTACTCCAACTTATTAACTTCAATAGCCTGTTCAATTACCTTATGCAAATTTGTGAAACCGGATTGCTGCCACACGTACTTCGTTGACCCGTATTGTGGATTAACGCACTTTGCTTACAAATTCATAAGTCCTAGATTATCTCCCTTTTATTTAAATTAAATTTTCTGTTACTTTCTGTTATGTAAATTTTCTAAACCGGATTTTCGACACTCGACCTTCCTCTCACACTGCACTACAACTGCAAATTTAGCTCTGGCACAGAATATCATTTTGTCCAGTAGCAGAATTTTCTTGGAGAAATGGTATTGAGTGATAAAGACACCTCGCTTAAATAGTAAGATAAAGTCGGCAGGTGGCTAAGCGTGGCTTCTGCACGTGCAAAGATCTAACGTAAGAAGACATAGGGGTCTAGGGAAATGTTTCTCTGGCGACTTTAGATACAGGAAAAAGACGTAATCTGAAGCAACACTAGGCATTCTTACGAGCGACTTGAGTTTGAGATTCTAGACGCAGGCGGAAGGATGAAAAGTTAGAGTTACTTCCCCGTGTCCACGAGTTCTCTGTAAATTAAAGAATAGGAAACTAGCCGCCATCTACAAGAAAGGCAGAATAAAAGGACCTTAAGCTAGATGCTGATGTCCACGTGCATAGGGGTGGAATTTAGCCTGTCCAACGTAAGATTGACATGACCAATGCCAGAAATGCGATATTAGGAGCTACAAGACAGAAAAGTGGGCGTAGACAAAAATAGAGAACAAGCCAGGGCAGACCACTCCGCTAAAAATATCAGAAATTTCATTCAAATCATGCCAGTAGTTCATGAAACCATCATTCTATATGCTGAAGTTGCCAGCCTCATATGATTTAGACATCCACTAGCAATTTTCACATGTTAATAAATGCAAAATATAGAATTTAAAAATGTACAACTCACTCAAAAAATCTCTTTGGAATACAGATTCCTGGCTCAGAGAAATAGTTAATGCGACTTGTTTAAGATGCCTCTTATACGCGGTCTAGGGTATTACTTTACACTCTGACTTTGTGTTAAGATTCCTAGGGTTCCGGCGTTCCGTGTTAATTAATGCAGGTAGCGTTTTCCTGGGATATACGTCCACAAGATGCTCAAACAAAGCCTGGTCCGATAAATGGAATTCTGATCCTATTACTTACTCTGGCTAGCTGGCTGTCTTCTTGACAAGGTTAATTTCACATTGTTCTAAACCGGCGAAATTGTCAGATTATACTGCAACTTTCGTCCCACGCACGTTGTTGCTATCATCTGACCAGGCTCCAATCAGAAGTGTTGTTTATAATATCTAGAATTGCCCAGCCAAATGTATTCAATCATGCCTGTTATGATGGGGTTTATCCCAACAATTTCCTCATAGGAAAATTCTGCGTGATTTTGTAAAAGTCACCTTCCATATAAGGAATTGTTATTTCCGTCGATTTCGGTCCCGTTTACACTCACGACTTCCTACATTATCACAAAAAATGTCTTCCCGGAAACTTATTACAACATTCTGTCTTTCAGGTGCGTGTCTGTAATAGGTCACCACCTGGATAATTTACTGTCCTGTACACGTGCAAACAAACATTCATCGTGTGACTATCTGGTTTGTGTTCTCTCCATGAGAGAAATTAGGAAGTTACAATAGCCATATCAGCGCTAACCAAGCTCACAGGGCGATCTTCGTGTTAATCTTTCAAGCCAATGTCTGGTACCCGAGAATTTTACCAACATTACTGTCGTTCAGTATTACATCACCTGTCTACTCTCTCAGCAGGGATGATCAGGTAAACAGGCCAGATGAATTATAACAGGAAGAAGTGTTAACAAGTGACTGGGAACGTATTTCTGTGCTCCGAAAATGAGAAATAAGTAGGTAATGGGAGAGAGAGAATACGAAAAGGGGGATGACCAACAACGTCACAGCTATGCATCTTAGGTATGTAAATGGGTCCGTCTGTTCTAGTTTCTTGTTCCTTTTTGTTATGGGCTCCGTATTGCCCACATTGAATGTCATGACCTCTAACTTCTTTAGGTTGATGTTCAGATCCACCTGCTGGCTATACTTATTCAGTCTATCAGTTTTTTCTTGAATATGTTGATGTGAATGTTTGAGTAGTCCAATGTCATCTGCATATTCCAGATCTTCCAATGTAGTAAACGTTGTTCATCTTACTCCTCTTGGACTGCCCTCTGTTGTCTGGCGCATCACCCGGTCTATGACTGTAAAATATAAAGTGGTTGATAAAGGGCATCCCTGTCGTACTCATATCTGTAAAGACGTTATTTCTTACTACACCTGTAGTACACCACTGTAAAGTATCAGTCTGTCTGCTCTGTAAGGAAGAGTGGTGTGTTGTTGAGATCAGGCATGCTCCAGTCTACCCAGCTGTAAATGGGTAACTCACCCTAGTCCTGAGTTAGGGAAGGCAAAGGCTCCAGGGGGAAGCAGGCCCTGAACTTGGTCACTTCAGCCGACGCAGGATGGTGTATGTATGAAGTAGAAGTGTAGAGTGTGATTACCGCGAATGGTGTGCTGTTCGTGTGCTGACCAATATAACCACTCACACTTGTCTACAAGGCACCAATGCAGACTGCTGGAATCTTAGTTTACTCAATTTATTCAGACGTACACACTGGGACATACGAGTACATCATGGTTCGTTGACATATCAATTTGTAGGTATACATAGCAGATCTGAAGTCATGACACATTCAGAAATAATGGCAGTACATCAAAGTTCAATGTCATGATACATTATGGCCGCATTCCCCTATCTGACTAAACGCGTCAGTGAAGGAATCGATAAATAACTAAAGTTACTTGACGTCCATAGTTTGTAGTATAGATTATGAAACCACGAAGGGGGGGTTCTAGCAGGATTGAGATCTCTCTGTCACTGTCCGATAATAAGATAAATAATCTGTTCTCTTGGCAGTGATCAAAACATATGATGACCGAAATCCAACATGGCTACCTCCCTGAGTTGTCGTTCACTCATGCATAGGGAGGAGAATATAAGCCAGAGTTAATTTGTAATGGGTATATAAAGGATTTCATAAATGTTTCCATACAGCTCTACGGTGATCAGGTTAATTTCACGTAGCCATAACCGCTGCCGGAAAATCTGTCATCTTCGTCGATACCAAACACGACACTAGCATAACGAAGCACCAAAAGTCAAGCTAGGCCTAACCGACGAGAGATCATCAAAATAGGAGCTGGGTTTACCTGGAGTCCGAATCATCTATATACTGACATAAGGAGAGTCTCGAACACAAACTATCGTAGAGACACCATCTCCTTCAGAAGAAATACCACTTCGTAAGACCTTTTTTCCTGACGAAAGGACCAGCTCTAGAAAAACGTACCCCGCCATTTGTAAGCAGTACATCGGAACTCATCACGACTTGTCAAGACAACTCATACTTCCGCTAGACCGGAATACAAGAATCTAGTCCCTCCTACCCATCCAAAATATACAATATAGGACTGATTCTACTTGTACTAATAATATGTAATACATATGAATTCAGGCCATAAACACAATAAGCAAATTAATATATTTTCTGGCCCTAAAAAATAAGTACAAACGCAAGCGCACTATCCTTGCGCCGGATCAATATCCAGAACGATTACTCCTGTAATCAAAAGTGTGAATCAAACATGGATTATCTCGCTTTTACCATAGACAGCATTTTCATACACAAATGAATGCATGTCTATATTTTCCCATATCAAATAGCCATATCAATTTTTGTAAAATGTGCGTCAAAATATGCACGCAACAATATCTTCACCTCAAAAGTTAAGTTGCTCTGCCGAACACTACATCATAAAAAGACTATATGCTAACTTTACATGACACTACCAAACAAAGCTTTAATATAACATTTTTACCCCATCTACTGAAACTTCCCTCACCCCACCCCGGTGCCAGGCCCTGTACGACCGCATCAGTAGCCACCTCCATTCCGGTGATAACCTTCAGCTACATTTTTTAGTGGTGTTACTTTCGGCGTATTCATTTGTCTCCTGCTTGTTGTATGAGCCTCTTTTAGCCTAATCTGAGGTGGCGACGTAGGGAGCATCCCCACTTGCTGCGATCGGCAGATTCATCCTTCCAGGATGTTGCATTTGTGCCCAGTGCCTTCATGTCTCTTGATCCTCAGCTACGATCGACGGGCTGTTCTTTTGCCATCTGCCAGTTGTCTGTAGAAAATATCTATAAGGATGCGATCATCTTCCATGCGGCGACTGCACACTATGAATACAAAACAGCAGAACGCAAGGATATATTCAAGGGAGCGTTAAAAAAAAAAGTTATTGTAGAGAAGATGAAAATTCTTGACTAACAACAGAGGAACAGGAGACCTGAACATTATTTCAAGGGTTCCTTCAGGGTACAAATGTTGAGAAAGGCTGCTTTATCATTACCAGAAGGGTTGTCTCCTCGTTGTGCACATCCCCAACATTCAGTGTTGAAAAAGTTTATAGACTAGCATCTTTAAACGAAGTAATACTACTGACATCAGGTACAACGCTTCCATAGCAGACTTTTTATATAATGTTAAGAAAGATTAGTCTTTCTCTTTGTGATCACAGCAAACAACACGCAGGCTTCAGGAAATTAGAGACAAAGAGTAATCCAGATTTTCTTTGGTACTTACAAACTCATTATGTCTTTGATTTCTTGGATGAAGCATTCGTTGTATTAAAGGAACTTCAAATCTCCGGTGTTCCATTCCTTTATCGATCTCCCATCTCCTTCTACACTTTGCAGCATGGTTTTAGAATCAGTATGTAATATTTGCTTATATTCATTCTCACACACACACATACTAACTCACATACGTTCCACACCACATGTATGTTTGTTAATTTATTATTTATTTGAAAATTGCTGAGCTCGCTATTTTAAGTGAAACAAGGACATACAGACAAAAGTGGAATATAGCCGATAAAAAATATAATCGATATATCAACATCAGTGTTGTATAACCCCGAAAGTACTCAAATACCATTTAAATCTTTATAAGTGGATATCTTTATTAACTGGTGTACAGACGTAGCACAATATGTTATTTTCTACGACTCTCAAAGCGGTCTTTTTAAATTGAGGCTTTGGTGCAACTCAACACAGACGTTCTAAAATCATACACAATCATGTGAATCTTCGGGATGGCCTTCTAAAAAGTAAAAAAAAAAATATAAAAAAAAAAAACAAAAAAACGAAACTGCACGGAAATAAAATAAATTAATTAAAAAATCACAGTACAGCCACCAATGCCATGGGAAATTTCTTCAAATATTAGAAGGAGCCACTTCTTTCTAGTCTTTACAGTAAGTCTCTAGTTGCGGCCGTGCCGATTTACGGCAACCCACCGATACGAACGATCCCATTAGACCATTTAATGTCTATTTTCGATTATAATTCAATTAATTTTGGTAGTTCCTATCTTTAGCTCGTTGAATAGATGATATCCTGTTGTGACTGTGCGGAGTCTGAGGTTATTACGTGTTTTCGTCTGTTGAGCTAGTAGTATGCATCATTTTGTGTGTGACCTGGATGATATGCTTCCCCTTTATTTCTTTATCTGGTTCTGATAAAACTGTTTGCCGATTTGAAAGTTGTGCTTGCATCAGTTTGAGGTAGCTGTCCATCTTTCTTTGCCAATCTATCAGCGTTTTCATTGCCAGGGATGGTACAATGAGATGGGATCCATTGTATCACAATCCTTTTGAATTGTTGACATAGTTTGTGGAGCACTACTCTTAGATCATCCAGGTCTGTATTATTCTGGCTCCTCAGCGTTACAACTGCTGACAGTGCATCTGTAAAGAAAACAAATTGTCTCTCGGTGCTTTCCTCTGCCATTGTGACGGTATTGCCTCCCCTGCTTTGCAGTAGTGGTCCAACAGTGGCCAAAACTCAAGAGTATCTAATATGGGCCTTCAAAGGTGTCTACCTTCGCACAAGATTACTCTTGGCACAGACGTAGATATAAGGGTTATGACACTTCTATCACAAGGCAGTGTTCACAAGATATTCAGATAAGCGAAAACAATGCTGCTTTGGCTGAGCACGTTAATTCTAGAATCTGCCGACAACTTTTGTGAAGAATAAAGCAATGATTAATTTTAGCTCGTTTAAGCCCCTGATTTACTCAGTGGAATTCTTATTATTCTGGTATAGCTCTGTTTAAAGTGTGTTTAGTAAATTGACTGAGACAAACATGCAGTACATTTAAAAGGATTAAATCGAAGTTAAATTTGTAAAATTATAAATAACAAAATTTAATAATCACTTAAGTTTTAACAGTTTGAAAAAAATTTGAATAGTTATGGATCAAGAAAATGTTATCATCACGGTCGTGATGGGATGTAAATTTTTACAAGAGGTTCAAGTGGCAGCATATATATTGAGCTTAGCTGCCAATGACGGTTCTGCTTCTTCTGATGGGTTGGTTCTTTTTACACTGCTCACGCTCGTCGCTGGTCAAGATTGTCTGGTATAGCTCGTTTCCCAGAAATGTCAGGGAGAGTCTACGAAAGTTGGTCCCTCGTCTTAAAGTGTAGGCCACTGTTCTCTTCTTGTTCCAGAGAAAATACTTTCTGCTAGTACCCCCAATAACTATGATAAAGAATAGAAACGAAAAGCTCTCCTCAGTATTGCGTTTTCCGACACATAGTTATGTGTCTCCCTCTTCTATTCCACCATCCCATTTAACTCAGAATTTACCCTCGATGAGAATTAAATTTAATAACTCGGGATAACACTTTCTTTACATTTAAATTAAATAGCTTTTATAGTAACTTTACATTTAAATGAAAAGTTAATAGTACATAGAATATGTTTACATTTACATTTCCACTGATTGAAAAGTGTTCACAATATAAACTGATTATGTTTTCATTTATGTTTACCCTGATTTAAAAAGTTTGAAACTTCCATTAATTTTAAAGTGAATATGTTTTAATTTACATCTACACTTGTTGGAATACTTGAAAACTTACATTAATTTTAAAGTGAATATGTTTATATCAACATTTGCACTGCTTTGAAACTGTAAGAATTATAATTAAAATGTACATCATTTCTTTCATCCTCCCTCCTTGCTCCATATGGAACTTGGGATTACCTTTTGCTTGTAGTTCTCTTTAAGAAACTAGCAATAAAGCAATCACCGGCCCTTGGCAGTGGTGGTTCATGAAATCATCATTCTATACGCTGAGGTTGCCAGCCTCAAATGACTTGGACATCCACTAGCTATTTTCACATATTAATATTCACATGGTTATATATATATATATATATATATATATATATATATATATATTTATATATATATATATATATATATATATATATATATATATATATATATATATATATATATATATATATGTGTGTGTGTGTGTGTGTGTATGTGTGTAAGTTCACATGCTGGTAATGAAATGTAGAATGTAAAATCACAACTTACGCCAATCCTGGCTCACATACTTTTTTGCTCAGAGGAATAAAAGACACTGGCAGATGCCTTATTTCACGTGTACTTGGGGTCGTTAATTTTAACTTTAATTCTCACTCTGACTCCCTGTGTTCCCTTCAGTTTCATCAGACAGCGGCTTTCCTTATTAAAATGATAGAGATTTCCTGGGCTGTTTTTGTAAGTCCGTCAAGATTCTAAAATAAAAGGTGTCTGGTCTGATAAAATGGAACTCTGAATTCTAACTTCTGGCAAGTCTGGTGTCTCTGCAAGCGATCTTCACAGTAGATTTGACTGACTGAAGCGGCAGGTTATATTCACTGTCCTGCCCCCGCATCTGTTTGTGACGAAGCTAAGAAAGCGCCAATCGTTTCAAACAAAATGTGGGGTGGGAGCGATTTCAAAATACTCCTGACATGGAAAAATTATGAACGTAATGTAAAGGTCATGTTTTCCATATATGGCAATCGTGACATTCAAATATTCTCATCAATGATTACATATAACTTCTTACATCTACCCGGAAATATTACAACATTTCCGCTCAGGTGTGTCTGTCATCCCACCAGGTCGATACTTGACCGGTGCTCCTTGTGCAAACACAAACTTCCGTTTGACCATCTGTGCTGTGTTTTATCACGACAATAATTAGTCGGTCACACGAGCCATGTCAGCGCTACGTAAACTCGCTTGGCCATTTACGTGCGAAAACAGTCGCACCCTTGTGGTACAATAGGATTTCTTTCGGTCAACCTTGCATCACCGTCTACTCTATCCGCAGGGATAGACAGGTAAACACACAGACATGACGACTATCGCTGAGAGGAGTGCAAGAATATTTAAAAATGAGAAAATATCTACTACACAGCAGAAAGAAATGTTGCTTCTATTGAAAAGCACTCAATTAAATCAGTACAACAAATGAACTGAGTACTGCCGTAGTGAAAGAGAGATCGAGAAGACGGGGTCGCCCCAATCCGTTATGTGACAGCCATTAGAACCTCTGCTGCCGTTTTAAGGCCTCTGCCTCAGCTCTGAAGTCCCTTGAGAATTTTCCTGTTGCCACTGGCATCTTTTTTTTTCTTTTTTTTTCAGTCATCAGTGCTTAAGCACAGAAGCACACCTCCACATCCATCTTCAGTTGCATTTGTTGCTGATCCATCTGTGTATGCATGGGTCCAGGTGTTGCT
This sequence comes from Oreohelix idahoensis, assembly GCA_024509875.1. NCBI lineage: Eukaryota > Metazoa > Mollusca > Gastropoda > Stylommatophora > Oreohelicidae > Oreohelix > Oreohelix idahoensis. The sequence continues at coordinate 61,073 of JAMPIV010004575.1, read as the reverse complement.
TGGGTAATGTTTCTCTATGTATTTTGTCGTTAGGACTTTTCGGTCTGTTGGCTCTCCTTTCTTTCAATGCAAAGAATGTTTTCTATCATTTCAGGGAAATGATGTTGTTTCCAAACTGGAACACAAACCAAGACACCCAAGTCAATAACAAGATGAAAACGACCAAACAGTGACATTTTTTTCTTCAAATTGTGTGAAAATTTTGTAAGATATTGACCTAAGTGCTAATTTTTTACTATACATCATTAATCAATAAAGTGCACTGCTTTGTTTCTAACTGAAGTTATTGAATTATTTAAATTTTCCGTTATATTTTTGTCGTGTGATCAAAGAAATAGTAATGATTTAAAAATTGGTAGGCAATAAATACCAGAGGCACTAAAATATTTATATAACACCCTTATAGCATAGGATAAGTCTAGCGAGAAGGGGACTTACCTATCAGTTCTCTTCTACAGTTAACATTGAGAACTGTGCAGTTAAAAACCTGACTTGTTTTGTGCCATCTCTACCTCTGGTTCACCAGTTTTCTTCTCCATGTCTGGGAACTACTTTCTAAATTTCTACCCAACATCCATCTCGCTCAAGCCAGTTGATCTGAAGCACATAAGTTCACGAATGTTTCTCAATTTTCGTTCATTGTTCCAAGTCTATGTTTTCCAGTGATCTCTTGAAAGCCGCTATTGTGTGCTCTTTTCGTTGCATTCAGATCACGCATCAAAATTGTTACTTGTTTGTCATCTCTATTCATCCATGATATTTTGTAGTTAATTTTTTTTTCTTTTACGGATTCTTCTTGTTTAATGCTAACATGGATGGTGTTCATTTTTATTTACTTAAGGCAATTTTTAATGTTGCTGTTATTACGAGGGGCGTTCAGAAAGTAATGCACCACATCGATTTTCTCAGGAGCTGTTTATTCAAAAAGCATGACATTTATAGACAATATACATGGATATGTCATGTAAACATCGGTATTATTCAACATAATCCCAATCAACTTGTACGGCTTTGTGCCAGCGCGAAACAAGTGCATGTATTCCTAGCCCGTACCAGATTTTGTCTTGATCATGTAGCCATTTCTTCGCTGCATGAATCACTCCTTCATCATCTTCAAACCTTGTCCCACGGAGTGCATCTTTAAGTGGACCAAATAGATGAAGATCAGAGGGTGCCAAATCGAGACTATAAGGTGGATGGGGTAGTACAGTCCAACCCAATTTGGTGATTGCTTCCCGTGTTCCAGACTGGTGTGAGGTCGTGCATTGTCGTGAAGGAGAAGCAGGTCTGCTGGATTCTTGTGCGGCCGAACTCTGCGAAAACGTTGATTGAGTTTTTTCAATGTCTTAATGTAAGCTTGCGAATTGATTGTCTCTCCTCTTGGCATAACGTCCACAAGAATCACACCTTCAATGTCCCAAAAGACAGTGATCATGACCTTTCCAGCTGAAGGAATTGTCTTGAATTTCTTTCTTCGTAGTGATTGCGGATGATGCCACTCCATTGACTGTCTTTTTGTCTCAGATTCAAAATTGCTTTCCTTTGCAATCGGTGGTCATTTGTGAAACTTCGAGGAACCCATCTTGCACAAACCTTAGAAAATCCGAGAATTTTTATAACTGCATTTGCACTACCAATGCTGACTGACAGCTGTAAGGCCAATTGTTGAGTAGTGATTCGCCTATCAGTAAGAATAATGCCCTCAGCGCATTTCAACATTTATGCGTTGGTGGCTGAAGCAGGACGTCCACAGCGCGGCCGATCAAGCAGCTCCGTATTTCCACTTCCTGATTCTTTGATTCTCTGAACCCAGCGACTGACTGTACTCCTGTCGACTGCAAAACTTCCATACACATCACATAGACGCTTGTGAATGTTCACAACAGTTTCCTTCTCTGCAACGAGAAATTCTATCACAATTCGCTGCTTATAACGCAAGTAGCTAACACGCTCCATTTCAACGGTTTAGGGCAGCCGTATTATTTGGCCGGTTGCAGTGCAATTTGGTGCACACAATTGGCACATGCCATATTTGAAGTGCGCAAAATTTCATGCTTCTATCTTCATTATTAGCTGAGAAAAACGATGTGGTGCATTACTTCCTGAACGCCCCTGGTATTCAGGGTTCCATTGCAGCCTATTCTATGAGTGCTGTCTACGCGTAGGTGGATAGCATTAGAACCACACCTTCAAATGGTGTGCACTTTCTTCAGCATTTCCTTACGACAGCAACATTTCTCCTGTGTTCAGTTTTTTCCTTCATATACCCTTCCACCGTGTTTCGCACATTCCAAGGTTGTCATCTTTGTTGTTTCTCATTCGCTTGTATTTGCCTTTAACAAATTGCAAACACTAGAGAACAAGCCGTGTTAATGTTAATCAGAATCGACGTCATTGCACTCCGGGAAAACCCATAGGTGCTCAGTCTCCCTCAGCAAATGTCGAAGGGTATGAATGCTAATTGTTCCTGTTGCGCACTGGTTGTATACACGCCGGATGCGTCCTCTCATATGTCCATCCCAGTTGGTCTTACGTTTGATGCCACATTCCAGCAGTCTTAGCCTTGATGATTCGTCGATTGCAGTGTGGTTCTCTAATAGACGAACATGAATCGCCCTCAGTATTTCTCTCTTATCCATGTCTAATGCACCTTCTATGGGTGCTCTTGAAGCTAGTCTGTCAGCTCTTTCATTGCCGTGTACCCCTGCATGATCAGGACAGCAGATCCATATCAGTTCTTGAAGATTCGATGCTTCTATGGAGGTTTTCCATTCATGTCGAAGCCATCCATTTTGGACTTTTCAAAGCATGGATTGGGAGTCTGATACAATAACTGCTTTGTTAAAAAAGTCTCAGACAGCCATTTTAAGGCAGCAGTAACTGCCTCTACCTCCATTCTCATGATGGAGGTTGTTATCATGTAAGCCCCGCTACGTTCAGTGACGATTAACAAGTCGTGTGAACAGTTTTAATATCTTTAAGTTACAGGGCACCATCTTACTCACTCACAGTATAGATCTTGAGTCGGCAACCCACTCACAGTATAGATCTTGAGTCGGCAACCCACTCACAGTATAGATTTTGAGTCGGCAACCAGTCAGTCTTGATCTACTTGTAGATCCCAAGACAGCATTTAGTAGATCTCTTTATGACGGAGGGAGAACAATAATTTTTAATATAGGTACATATCAAACTAGACCTCTCCCACCAAAGTATCCCCATGTTTTAAGGTGCTTTCACCGCATTCCTAGTGAAAATTGTTATTGTTGTTGTTGTTCAGAAGCGACATCACTGCAATCCGGACAAACCAATAGGTGCTCAGTCTCCCTCAGCAAACGTCGAAGGGAAAACCCACAAGATAGCTTACTAGAATTCACTTTGTTCGTGAATTGTGTTAGAAAAAAGGCAATCTTTTCTTTGCAGTGAACATTCGGTACAATATTTTGTTTCAATTTTCCTCCTCTATGTTGATGGGTGTTGAGGATTGTTTCATGATTACAGACATTTGGATTTGAGCTCGATCCGAATGGCTGTATCATGGAACACCTCAAACGAATAGAGATATATCTCCGCGACCGATGTCGATGATTGTTGCATGTGTGCATGCATTTGAGTCTTGATCACACTCGGATTGCTGCACCATGGAACATCGCAATTGAATATATATTAACGACGTAGTATGCATATCACTATGCATGACGCGTATGTCTTTGTAAGGTCATTCGACGTGTGGGCTTCGGCCCCAACGGCAGTGTTTGAAATGTGTGGCATAGCCACTATACAGTCAACTTGTGGGTTTTGACCCGTACGGCAGTGTGTTTCAGAAGTGTGGCCATTGCCACTTATATTGTGTGGTTCGACCACTTATTAATTGTGTGGCTGGGAAGCCAATTGGACAGTGTATTTCTTGAGCCAAACGTAAGTCGTATTAGGAATAACGCAGTTTGCATAATTATGGCAGATTAGCCTGGCGTGGTATGCCAAAGGAACATTATGTTACTAGCAATAGTGTAAGACTAGTATAGATGGATATTGTACAGCTAGCGGCAAGCGTAAGCCTAGTGTAATGGATTAGACGACTAGCAGTAGACGTAAGCCTAGCATAATAAGTGTATTGCAGAACTAGCAGGATAGTTAAGTCTAGTGCAAAAGGCTATTGTATAAACTAGCGACGGGAGTAAGTCTAGTTAGCCTCTGAATTTATGCCAAAGGACATTGGCCGTTAAAAGGAACTGACCTTGAACCAGAACTCTAGATAGAGATTATGAACATGTGTTTATGAAATAATGAGAACTCTTACAGATCGTACATGAATGTGATGTGACTTTTGTTCCCATGTAGTTGATGTCTGCTCATGGTATGAAATTACTAATTAAATATTTTGAGTCGTCAAATCACGGTCTTATCAACTGTCGTATTCGGAGTTGAGTTAAATGCTATTTATCTTCAACTGATTATGACCAGTGATGATTAATGTCTTAACACGCTGCATCTCACACTGCCAATATAATCAATAAGACAAGAGACTCATTTAGGTCAGTCAAGGGTCGAATATTTAATATGAAACATGTTCAGCACATAATGTATCGCAAGGGTTAAAGCAGACATTATCGATACCAACGAACAGTATTACGGAATCCTACAAAAGTGATAAGAACCCGAGGGACTTTGACTCTATAACTGAATACGCATATAATAACTTGGTCATCCTCTAATACTAGAAGTCATCGAAGCACCCAGAACATACTGGGGTCCCGATAGCCGCCCGTAACAATGGGATTGCAGAAAGCAGATCGTGCAGCTCAGATAAAAGTTACATATAGGCTGGACTTATTCCAAATTCCAGATAATCTGAAACCTGAAAACAGACATGATGTTATCAGGGTAGATCTTTAGAGATCTCAGTGTTTCTAAAGCGGACCCCCACAGCTATAGATTTTACCTAAAAACGTTCTAATAAAATTTCACCACTTGACTTAAATTGTTGTAATAGTATCAGGAAAGATAATTCGCAATGTTTAAAGACTGCGGAACAAATTCATTTATAGTCTCCCTCTCCACGTTGTTGTGAAATTCAAGAACAACTTGCTTGGAGCAATCGGGAAAATATCCACACCACCATTGTCGGTAGCGCCGCAGTGGCTCTGCGGTAGCGCGGTGGTTAGTACACTGGCTTCTGAGCTCAGTGGTCCATGGTTCGATCCCCAGTTGAAATGGAATTTTTTAGACCGCAAACGACTCCGAGGTCGTCCCAGCCTCATGAATTTGGGTACCAGAGCAACTCTGGGAAGGTTGCTTTAGGCGGCTAGCGTGATGCTGACCACATGCCCCCTAGTGTGCCGTATGGTCAAGAAAATATGGGCCTAACACCATATTCCCAAAATGCCTCAATGGGCATGTAACGGGATCCTTTACTTTTTTTTTTAACCTACCATTAACAGCATACGCTCAAATTGGGTTTACCGTGTCATCAGAAGAAGCCCGGACACTTTTACATAAAAAAAAAAGCTTTGTGGAGGAGTGTGGAGGACGAGATGAAATGCATGAACCAGATCTAGAGTATTTCATGAAGGATTGCCACAGGCCGAGCAAAGTGGTGACAATTTGTTGATGCCCTAGAAGACGCCTCTAGGCGTGATAATCACTGAATGTTTCGTCAGTCAGTGGTCAAGGATACCAGAAGATGAAGAAGGAACACTTTCTATGTGGGCGGAAAGCGATAACAAGTAAATAAGAAAAACTTACCGGTGATAGAATAAATTAAAATTGGCATGATCCTCTTTACTCCTTACGGAGCATGGGCTCACAATTGTCTCGATGCAGGAAGAAACACCATGCATTGTGCGGTGATAGTTCCAGTAGCAATGTGTTTTTTATTATAGGACTGTCAGCCGACATAGCTAGGAGCAGCGGAATCATTGTTTCTTTGTCTCCATAGAGACTCCAGGAGCCACCCTTTGCGAGTGATAGAATGGATGGATAAGTATTACATGTAATGAGAAAGTAAACATTATGGAAAGAGTGTGTAAATGTGAGACTTAGAGTGGGTGAGTAAAATGGGGGAATTGTGTTAACAGAGTAAATATGAAAGATAAAACAAGAAAATTGATTTGAGAAGTTGAATTAGCGTTAAGGTGTTAGCATGAGCAAATACGAGCAATAGATTTAGAGGCAAACATGAGATAACACTACATATTTAATATGGGAAAAAGAATGTGAAAGTAATTAACTATGTAGACCATACACATGGATACAAAGACTATTAACAACAAACTTCAGGTTGTTTAAAAAGAAAAAGAACAACACAATATAAATGCACATAAAGCCGATCCAAATGCCACGAATTATTGAATGCCACGTGTACCATTTATAATTGTTATCGACATCTTCGTCTCCGCAGATAGTTATTAAATATGGTTACGTTATAATACACCAACTTAATGCTTGTTCCTTGGGATGGGATCAGTGAAAAAAAAAAACAGACGGCAATCTAACCCACCACTCCTACACAAATATATTATGCCCGTTGATTCATAAAAAGCAGGGCACTTAATGATTTACCGTTTTTTAATTTTAGGAGCGAAAATGTATTGTCGATTCCTATATTTAATATACAAAACATGGAAACTGTTATTTTTTTATATATAAAATAATATTGGAATTGAAAATTGTTGAGTGTGAGTAAACTTTTAGTGAGCTCAATTTATGCACGTGCTCTAGAAAATTGTTGAGCAGTTTCTTCAATAGCAGGTGTTGGTTGCTGTAGTTATAATTATTACTGTTAACTTTTAAACGGTTTGAGTTTTAATCGGCGACATCAAAATGTTAAACTAGAAACATAACATTTTAGTTTTGAGACAGCAATGAATGATGAGTGGAAAGTTACTTGTTACGTCACACCCCAGCAATGACCTTTTCTGTTGATGTTGATGATCTGACCTTGATGCTGTTGTTGTGTCTCGTAGGTCTGCACCGTACAAAGGTAGATGTTTTCTCGACTTCTTCCAGCGGTTTGACAACGAACGGTGCGTTTTCTTGTCTTTGCTAATATAGTCATGTTATTGTTGTCTGTTATGCATAAGACTAAGAGGCTAGTGATGTAATGTAGATTATGCTACAGAAACCACAACATTTTTAAAACATAGAAGCTTTGCCTCGTCTTGGCGAGGTGAGCTCCGTTCAACTTAGACACATTGTTCATCGGTTACATTAGGGCGCATATCCAAATATAACAGACCATGATGTCTGGTTTTATATATATATATATATATACATATATATATATATATATATATATATATATATATATATATATATATATATATATATATATATATATATATGTATATATATATATATATATATATATATATATATATATATATGGTAGGAAACTCTTTACAGAGCGATACAACAGGAAGCAATCTGATCATCAGAAGCAGTCCCCCCGTCCGACAAGTGTTTCGGCCCGACATACTATATATATACCCTTCAAAAGAAGTTAAGGACCAGTAGGTGAAAATGACCCAAAAATAATAAAAATTATAAAAATTATATTTCATAAGCAATTAATCTGACATTTATTTTTCTCGAACGACAAACATTCAACACGTGCTGCATGGGCCACCAGCATACCGTGTGGCTAGTGTTCAGCTCAGCAAGCACGCTGAAAAAATGCTTCTGAGACGCCCAAATGTGGGTGTTTTTAATGATGTCTGAGCATGAAAAAAATACCTGCTATTCCAAAAATGCGTGATGCATGTGAGAGACTATAGTGTTGGTCTTGAGCTGTACTCACAAAATTGTCTTTATAAACAACACAAGTGCTGCATAACCATTGCGCAACAATATGCCTCAACGACAAAAGCTGAGTGTTGTGGATAAAGGAAGAGCCATTGCGTGGTTGCAGGAAGGTCTTACTGTCCGAAATGTCGCTCAGAGGCTTGCATGAAAATAGTGTTGATTGTCACTGATAAGCTTGTCATGTTATATTTTGAAGTGCTGTGTTTTTATTGTTCATTTTCATTTCACTTTTCACCCTTAATAAAAATGGTCCTTAACTTCTTTTGAAGGGTATATATATGTATAGTTTTGATATGAACCGTCCTTACGTCTGTTAGGAAAGAAAGCATCGAATTATCTTGTCGAGAAAATACCGAAACTGCGCGCTTTTCACTTTCCTTTGAACATTTTCTTGAGCACCCATTTGTAGTCCATAGACAGAGGACAGAATGAAACAAACTAAACATTTCGTACCTCAGCCAGTGATGTAAGAAATGCGGAAAAGCACATTGGTGGTCCATTTATTCAACAAGTTCAGACTCTTGTGCTCAGTTTCTCCTTTTCTTTTGACGTTTGACTCGTTGTTTACTGAAGACCACATTCATTTTGGAATGCCTTAGCACATACTAAAGCTCAAAATTGGTTACATTCATTATGTTACTCAGATACCTGGATTCAAATAAAGACCTCTTGTACGGCACCTCATTAGTTGTAAAAATCCTCCAAAACAACTTCTTTGATGCCGAAAGTATTTCAGTAATAAAGACATACGAGTTTCATTCCACGCATCAGTTTAGAGCCAAAAGATACTAGCCGTCCTTTCAACCTGAGACGTTGTAAATTTCTTTTGATTTTAACTTTTAACATGTCAGTCAACGAAGCACAGTTACAATCATTTGATCACATAGACGTATACCAACCAGAAACAGTCTTTGCTCAAGTTTAACTGTAAGTAGCAGTCATGCGAGGAAGGAACCTGAACAATCTTAAAGTATATATTCAGGACGCAGGCTACCAATCATCATCATCAGCTGCCATCTCCACAACGAAGGTTGGCTGTAATGAATCTCCAACGTCTTCTGTCTCTTATTTTGGTGGTGCACTCTGATTGACTCTTTCCTGTCCATCTCTTGATGTTATATTCCTACTTATAGCGCTGTATTCCCCTTGCACGTTTGCCTTCAACTCGCCCTTCTATTACGATCTTCTCCAAGGTGTTATGCTTTTTTATGTGGCCAACATATTTTAGCTGCCGAATTTTGATCTCCTTCATTAGTTCTCTTTTCATACTTAGATTTTCTAGGACCTCCTTATTTGTTTTCGTCTCTTTCCATTAGATGCGCCCCATTCTTCTATAAATCCACATCTCGAGAGTCTCAATTCGTTCTTTCAATTGCTTATTCATTGTCCATATTTATACGCCATACAGTAGTGCAGAATATATATAACATTGTATGATTCTCAGTTTTAATTTGTGAGTTAACTGTTTAGATGTCAGTTTGTGTTTCATGTTGTTGAATGTAGCTTTGGCCATTCCTATTCTGTCATCCATTTTTGTTTTGATTTCTGTTTCACATCTGCCATCTTCTATTATTATATAACAAAGATATGAGAAGCTCTTGACTCGTTCCAGGATTTTCCCATTTACGCTTATCTTTAATGTGGGCTTATCATCTGTTTCACTAATTATCATAGTTTTTGTTTTCTCAATATTAATGTCCAATACATATTGATGACTTATACTGTTCACTTGCTTCACTAGTTCCTGTAAATCCTGTTCACTTTCAGCTAACAACACGGTATCATCTGCATATCTAAGGTTGTTTATTGACCTTCCACTGATGTTTAGTCCTGGCAGTTCCTGTATCTCTATGCAAATGTTTTCGGTGTAGATTAAATAGGCAGGGGGACAGCACACAGCTTTGTCTGATACCTCTTTGTATGTCTATGTATGGTGAATAATTCCTTCCAGATCTTACTGTAACTGTTTGCTCCCAATAAAGGTTACTGAATATTCTTATGTCTTTTCCATCAATATCTATGTCTTCGGGGCATTCAATTATTTACTCGTGATGGACTCTGTCAAAAGCCTTCATATAGTCAATGAAGTACATGTACATACTTTGTTGGACCTCTGTATATTTTTCTGCTAATATTCTTAGGCAAAATATTACCTCTCTTGTTCCGCTGTTCCGTCTAAAACCAAACTGCTTTCCTTGGATTTCGCTGTCTACCTTACTTTTTATTTTTTCCTGTATGATTCTGAGCAGTATTTTACGAGGGGCGTTCAGAAAGTAATGCACCACATCGTGTTTCTCAGCTAATAATGAAGATAGAAGCATGAAATTTTGCACACTTCAAATATGGCATGTGCCAATTGTGTGCACCAAATTGCACTGCAACCGGCCAAATAATACGGCTGCCCTAAACCGTTGAAATGGAGCGTGTTAGCAACTTGCGTTATAAGCAGCGAATTGTGATAGAATTTCTCGTTGCAGAGAAGGAAACTGTTGTGAACATTCACAAGCGTCTATGTGATGTGTATGGAAGGTTTGCTGTCCTCAGGAGTACAGTCAGTCGCTGGGTTCAGAGAATCAAAGAATCAGGAAGTGGAGATACGGAGCTGCTTGATCGGCCGCGCTGTGGACGTCCTGCCACAGCCACCAACGCAGAAATGTTGAAATGCGCTGAGGGCATTATTCTTACTGATAGGCGAATCACTACTCAACAATTGGCCTTACTGCTGTCAGTCAGCATTGGTAGTGCAAATGCAGTTATAAAAACTCTCGGATTTTCTAAGGTTTGCGCAAGATGGGTTCCTCGAAGTCTCACAAATGACCACCGATTGCAAAGGAAAGCAATTTCTTCTGAATTGTTGGAGCGTTTCAAACCTGATGGAGAGAACTTTTTGGCTAAGATCGTTACAGGTGACGAAACCTGGGCACATCATTTTGAACCTGAGACAAAAATACAGTCAATGGAGTGGCATCATCCGCAATCACCACGAATAAAGAAATTCAAGACTGTAGCGAAATCTGTGAAACAATCGCTAAATTCAGTAAGATTTTACTCCTATGATAATAAATAAACCCGACCGTGGTTGTTTGCTTATCTGCTTCCCCAACGCCAGTAGAGCGCTGTATTTTATATCGTAGTAACGCGTAGACAAGAATCCGCAGTTAAATATTACACGCTTTCCTAGTTTCGTTCTTGAGACTAAGAATTAACGATCTGCCAGAACTGTGACAGCCAACTACCGTCTGAATTAACGTAAGATTTTAACTTTAACGCTACTAATAGTAGTAATTCGTACATTTTCCAGTAGTGTAGAACGAAACAGCAGTAATAATTAACGCCAATACTAACACCGCCTTGCAAAACCCCTCTTCGCTCAACACGTGGGTCTCGTACTATATCCACGCTGTTGGACACGTCAGAATATATATATATATATATATATATATATATATATATATATATATATATATATATATATATATATATACACACACAGTGTATTTCAGGCTAAAAAATTTAATATAAGGTAACGTAAAGAAAACGCGTTGTCGAAATTTTGTGACGTACTACAAAAGCGCTGTTTCGTTCTGAATGAGAACGGCAGTTAAGAAAAAGAAAAAAATTACGATGTAACGTGGAAATTTAAAAAAAAAAAAAAAATATATATATATAGTAAGAGAGAAGGTTGGTGGTCATGTCACTAGTTCGTTGTTTACAGAAATTTGAATTTGAACCAAAAGCAAAGCATACAAGGTTAGATAGTAGGAAAACGATAATAGAAAATATAATGAATAAACTTATAAAAATGTAACCACTGTGTGACAGACAGCAAACAGGATCACAAATTACTTGTCAGAATTATAATTTAGTAGTAAATAAAGGAGATATTGACAGAAGACAAATAGACGAACAGACTACTTCTTTCTCAGCTTGACAGATAGTGGGGGAAGGGTAGGGTAGTCCAAGATTTGAAAATTTGAGTTCAGTTTGAAAATAAGACGCTAGAAGCCAAACAGGTCCTGATTGGCTGGAGTCAAATATACTATGAGGGTGATAAAAATCATTTGGGAAAGGAGTTCGTCGCCACTTTAGAAAATTGTTTCTACAATAAAGTTGTACAGTTGACATTCAAAAATCCGGCAACCTCCGGACCTGAGGAGTGCCGGATTGTTGAAAATGCCGGATTTTTTATGGTTATATATGCTGTATATATTTAACAGAAAATGACTACCTGTACAGTCCTTTAAAGAAAGAAAATTAAAAACTAAATGATCTGCGATCAACAACGCACGATGTTTACGTTTTACACCACTTCTTTTATTTGCTGAATCCATAATGGGGATATACAGCAGCAAATAAATGATAAAATGAGAAGAAATGAGCAGGAATGCCTGTTAACACGTGCAAGCAAGACCCAACAGCTGCATCAAAACAGAAACGTCTCCAGAAAACAGTGGCGCGCCAACGCGGTAAATTAAAAAATGCGCTCCGAAATCCATGCCGGAAATCTGAAGGAACCGGATTATCAATGGCCGGATTTTTGAATGTCAACTGTATTAAAAGCAAGATAAAAGTAATGTCTTGGCTTTGCTGATCTGCACCAGCAAGCGATCTGGATTTGACCATATATATCGCAATTAACCTTATTAGTAGGAAATTTTCATTTGATGCGGTAAGAAATAAAACCTTTGTATCATTATTATGATTATTAAGATGTATGTATTATTGAATATGTATGAAAATTATGTGGGAAAAAGATTATCTAGAGTGAAGCCAACATCAAACTTTGTGTTGTTTCACAGAGTTGTTAAGAAAATAGTAACAGGTTGTAGAAAAGCCCGACAGATTTTCTGACACTTTGGGAGAAAATAAAATTAAATAGTAATGGGGAAATTGTTGTACAGTATTGTGACATAAGACCAGGAAAACCACTGGCCGTCTTCTTCAGCAAGACACCGTCTTTGTACATGACTTGATGTTATTAAATTTATAATGTTTTCTTTGTCAAGGAAAGTGTCAAACTGTAGTTTGAAGTTTATTTGACCATAAATGGGGTAACAAACCAATTAAGAACGTTAACTAATTGTGTAGTTACCATACTGAATCTGAATATAATTGAAAATGTTTAGTTAGGGAAAGAGAGAGTGTATCAGAGGGTGATGTAGGACGCATTTATATTGTTCCAGGGTTTCATCTATGACTCGAAGTGAGCCCAGGTCAACTGAGATCTGTATATTTCTGCATCCTAAAGAAGTGAGGCCGTATCAACTGTGTGCCTCCTTGTTATTTCAAGATCAGAAGCCTGACTTGTTATTGGAAGCTGGTGGTGTGACTATACTGCATCCTGCACATCAGAAGCCACAAAGTTAAGCCAGTGTCTGCAGGCATTTGATAGATCAAACCAAATTACTCTCATTTCCCAAATGTTTAATAAATTATTCAGATTGTGATGAACTCAGACGTTCTTCCTAACAGTACCCATTCATAGGAGCAATAGTAGATTGAAACTGTCCCAGATTGACACGTGTAATTAAATTTGTGAATAATAATATCTCTTCTTCTTCTTCTTCCGTCCTTAGCCACCGACCGTCAAAGCAGTCAGTGGCCATTACGCCTAGTGGCGTCTTAGGGCAACAGCAGATAGGTTTTCTTTGCCATTGTTTCCCATCACGCCTATTGGCGTCTTTAGGGCAACGGCAAATCAATCCATTTGCTGTTGTTTCCGTAATCGAAGTGACTGGCAAACGGGTGATCAGCCCGTTGGTGAATAATAATATATACAGTTGTAAATTGAATCATTTTGATGTAAATATTTTTATTGATCATTTTGAAGTTCAATATTCCAGTATACACAAAATTGTGATACTGGAACAATAAATTGTATAAAAAATTAATTCACATTTAAACTTAATTCTGGGTGTTGTTAATTACTTTTCCTATAGTCTTAGGTGTATTTGTTGTCAGTTTATTACATCACATTTTACATTACCCTAGACACTAGCCAGATAACATACATACACCCTTATTTTACTTAGGAGAAAAATACGTCGCAGGTTGAGGTCGTAGGGTGGAAGCAGCAATGTTCTCTGAAAATACATACCCTATTATTTATTAGACTCAGGGGCCTTCACAGCTTGACCTCACATCTGCATAAATTCACATTTTAGCTATTTAACAGCAAAATCCAAAACATATATTGGGTAGCTCGCTCCCGGGATTTTAAACTTCTCCTAGTAATTATATTGGGTTGTTTTGTCCAGAACTTTAAAAATATAATATTTAAAATAATTTGAGAGTGGTTTGAGATATCAGTGCCTAGTGTTTTGTGTTTAGGTTCGTTAACTAGTTTAAGTTAGTTTGATAACATTTAATATTGTTATCAATAAAATGGCAGATTTGGCCAAATTCAGATCTGCTGCAGTGCAGGCTGCAAAGGAAATGGGGATGGACGGTCAAGGTCTAATTGCTTATGTAACAGCTGAATGTGATAAGTTTATTGAGAGGGAGGAGAGGAAATTAGAAGCCGAAAGAAAATTGGAGGCTGATAGATTAGCGGAGGAGAAAAGAATTTTATTAGAAGATGCTAGGGAGACTAAGAAATTAGAGGCTGAGAGGGAGGCTGAGATCAAGAGGCTGCAGTTAGAGGAGAAGAAATTAGAGGCAGAGAAAGAGGCTAAGAGGTTGGAAGCTGAGAAAGAAGAAAGGAGATTGGAGGCTGAGAGGGAGAAAGAAGAAAAGAGGTTGGAGGCTGACAAGGAAGATAAAAGACTCCAAAGGGAACATGAGCTACGACTAAGGGAGTTAGAATTACAAGGCCATGTTCCTGAAAATGGAACTAGCCCATCCACCTCCGACTCTGCTGCAAGCCAGGTTGCCTCCAACTCAGCCATGGGGTTTCATCTGGACCCATTTGTGGAGAAAGATGATGATATTGAATCATTCTTATCTAGATTTGAAAGACTAGCTACCATGTATGGGTTAGAGAAAAAAAGATGGAGTATGAAGGTATCACAGGGGCTTAGGGGAACCTCTTATGAGGTATTTGCCAAGCTGAGCAAAGACGACAAAGACGACTATGACATTCTTAAGCAAGCTCTTCTAGTAAGGTATTAGAAGAACAGTGAATTTTATAAGAAAAAGTTTAGAAATGCCAAACTACTGACTGGGGAGACTTATCACCAGTTCTCTGAACGCCTGGAGACATACCTGGAGAAATGGACTGTTCTGGGGAAAACCCAAGATTTAAGGGAAATGATTATGACTGAGCAGTTAAGAGAGTCCATGGCTCCAGACCTGAGAAAATTTCTCACGGAACAGGGTGCTGAGAGACTGGGGGAGATCTTAAAGGTAGCTGAAAGATATCAGACAGCCCAGTCTGAGATGGCAGGCATAAAGAAGAAGCCTATTGACCATAATATAGCCCCCCTAAACCAAAACCAACCTAAATTTGAACATAGGGACAAATTTAATAAAGGTAAAGCCTATTATGATAAGCCTAGTTTTGACCAACGCTATAGAAACCCGCAATTCAGTGAAAGAAAAACTTTTCCTCAGGGAAATAAATGGTGTAAATGGTGCAAGAGGAACACTCATGACACCAAAGTGTGTACTAAGAAACCTTCTTCCTTCGCTGCCATAAAAACGGGGAACAGGGGATTAAAGGTGAAACCTACTGGACAGCAGGAACCTTATCACCCCCCCAGTTTGTGAGGATGTTGTATGTAATGGGGTCACCATTAGGTGTCTCTATGATACAGATTTAGATTAGGACTCAGTCGTGAGCTCTCACCTGGTGCGAGCAGATCAATACATCACAGAAACAGTGGAGATCCAAGCCGCAAACAAGGACGTAGCTACCATGACACTTCCCATTGCAAGGATAACTGTGAAAACTCGCTATGTGGAAGGAGTGATTAGAGCAGCAGTGATAAATGAACCAATCTACCCTCTTATATTGGGGTGTAGATATGTTTTCTTGGGGAATCCCAAGAAACCTGTGATCATGGCAACAGTGCAGACCAGGCCACAGTCAAGGAAGGAGGAGGATAAACCTATAAATACTCATCCAGAGGAGATGAGGAAGGCACAGGTGGAGGATAGGTCACTCAAGCCGTGCTTTAAAAAATTGCCTAATTGCCATACACCTCCAAGCAAAGGAGACTACTATATAAAGAATAAATTGTTATATAGGAAGGCCGGAACTGGTTCAAATGGTCACGGACAACTGGTACTTCCCAAGGCATATAGGGCAGATGTAATAAGGAGTTTACATGTTGGAAAAGATGGGGACCACGAGAAAGTAGGTACCATCTGCCTAAAGGTTTAACAAAAATATTATTGGCCAGATGTAAAGATAGTTATTGAGAATTTTGTAGAAGCCTGCGGCATATTTCATGAGGGAACACCCACGAGTGGGGAACATAATAATCAGGACCTAGAAACGCCACGGGGCAAACTTAGGCCTGAAAATAAAAATAAATATAATAAAGTAGACACAGTGGAATGGGAACCCCCTTTTTACACAGTCTTCAATTGAATGTGCCACGACGCGGCGAGTACAAAGAGTGGTTTTACCCCAGACTAAGCCGACAATCCCTCGGTCGGAATTATGTGAACTGAATGAAAATAAAAGAGAACGAGGTTCTCTCACCATGAATTTGAACCTGAGGGAAGACAACCCTGTTGCGTAGCAAATATGTTGCGTGGATAAATGTTCCGTGGATGATTTCTATTTGCCACACAATGTTGAGGATGTCATATTTCTTCTTCTTGCCAAAGGTAAGATAATACTGGCACTTGAAGCGTGGTGTATCACCCTCAGACACCAGGGATGATAAAGGCGAAATAATATGGTGTCTTTAGTCTGGTTTGTATGCATGATGTGAGTGTGGAGTTAAACAGCTACAGTTCCAAACAGGGACGTCACATCAACTTATAACGTAGAAAAGTCAAGAAATCTTCAAACAGCAAGTGACGTTTCCATCATGTATTGTGGACGCCACAATGACAAAGTGCATAGACATTAATATGCAGATACATTACATGTACGGTAGAACAGTCATCATTACATTGACATAGTCAGCACAACACTGGATAGCAGACAGCATCATAATAATGGTGAATCATATGAATATCAGTACATCATAACCAGCTGTACATGTAGTCAGGGGGAAACCTCCATCCCTTTCCATAATAGCCGGAAGATCAATAGGAGATCAAATCCACTCTCCTTTATCTGACCCCAGCAAGACAAGCATATCTTCTGAAGTACATAACAATGTCCTCAAAGTTCCTTTAGTCAACAAAGGTATCAAACCTAGATCGAGCAGCAGAGTTCAACAAGTAAATAGTCCTTAGGACATGCATCAACCCGATGCATAACAACGTACGTGATCCGTGAGCTGAGAAACTTCTCATAACGTAGATTCTTCAATAAGCAGGCTACAAACAATGTCAATCTCGAAAGATGGCGATAATGTTATTCAAAATGTCATTACCTTTTCTTCAGGAAATAAACCACATAACTCACACGTCTCCAGGCGCTTCGAATCACAAAAGAGATATCATCTCAAAGGAACAAACAATATGTAGAGGACTCCATTTCCTGATAGAATAAGCACAGACGCTGACAAAAAAGGCGTCTTGCTCTCAAACGAATCTGCCACACACTGCGGGCGGAAACCCGTTCAGACAACAACCAAAAACTTAGACATGCGCAGAAACGCGCGATTCGAATACAGTTCAGATAATATACGAAGCTAGTACCTTTTATTAGAACACCCAAAAAATTCGAGCCTTAAAAGGATAGGAATCCGAAACATTGCAAGTTGCCAAATGTTTCTAAGAAAAGTGGGCCCGAGCGCTCCATACATGGACATGACTCAAGATCGCTCCATACATGGACATGACTTAAGATCGCTCAAACAAACTTATCGGCAACCGAACGCCAACAAGAAACCAAAACTGTTGTAAGTAAAAGTGACATACAATTACACGGGTTATTTCCCTTGCATAAGAAAAATATAAAGTACACAGAATACGTTGCGACATTCTTGCGCAACATATTACCGCTACCTCCCGATAAAAAAAAGTGCAACTTTTTTTTAAATATCAAAGAGCAAAGCGAAAAGCGGCTCAACAACGCACGAATTATGCGCGGATAAATAATTAAACTGCCTAACATGAGGCTAAATTGACACATAGAGTGTCTGGTGAGAATATATCTCAAAAGAAAAAAATATACATATCGGGGAGGTGCCACCAACACACACTACGCTAGCATGTAAATACAATATACATATGCACGTGTAATACAATCATAATCAAATAGCGGTGTCATATTCTAATACCGCTTTAAAATGGATGTACACATCTGATAGTAAATATTAAATAGTACATGTAATATTATCAGTACATAATGAAATTAAACTAGATGAAGATCCAGGACACATCTTCTGTCGTTCCAAAGGTAAGTACACAATTTAGAACTCTTCATGCTTGACAACAGTAAGGTGACTTCTCAGACCATCAATGACATGCTGAGAAAATACAACCAATATAATGCTATTTAACAAGTATTATGTTTCATAATATACAATACATTATTATTAATAACTGTGGCCGAGTGAATTTTCGGCCCTTATATTGTCTACTCAGCCTTCCTTTGTTATTAAAGAAGGTAACAGAAAAAGATGATAACAAAGCACAATATTATGTGTTCACATAAAGTGAGGACAGATGTGCTAATGTATTGTAGCAATATAGGTGTGTTATGACTCTGTAGTATATCTAGAAATATAGGACAGAAGTATTAGTTGGAATCATGTGGGCATCTAGACAGAATGTCAGCCATCACATTATCCAAACCACGGATAGCTCGTACCGTGAAGTGAAAAGGTTGAAGAGCAATAGCATATCGAGTGGATCTCGAACTCTTCAAGCTCTTAGTCTGAATAGCTGTAAGAGCTTTTTGATCAGTTTCTAGAATGAAATGTGCGCCCAGGAGGAATCTTTGTAGTTTGAGAATTGCCCAAACCATAGCCAACAATTCACGGTCTAAAACCGAGTAGTTCCTCTCTGCCGCATTTAGTTTCTAGAAATGTACATAACCGGATGCAGAGTTTCTGAATATTCCTGCATAAGTGCTGCTCCGATCCCAGTGGATGAAGCATCACTTCGAAGAACAAAAGTCCTATCAAGAGTAGGTAATCTTAGGATGGGAGGAGATGAAAATATATTCTTAATCTGGTCTAAGGAAGATTGACATTCTTGAGACCAACGAACCAGATTAGGCGATCCTTTTTTCAACAACGTTGAGAGGGGTGCCATGATCGAAGATAGATTCGGAATGAATCTCCCATAAAATTGAATTAAACCCAAGAGACTACGGACTTGTTTCTTCGTCTTAGGTACAGAGATGTTCAATATTTTCGAAGTATTGTGGTCTTCTGTCTTCAAGAGACCATGACCAACACGATGACCCAGGAAAGAGATTTCACCAAAACCAATATAGGCTTTAGAGGGTTTTGCTGTTAAATTATACTCACGTAGAGTGGACAGTAAGTCATATAAACCCAAATAGTGATCTTCCCAGGTATCATTGAAGAGACAGATATCATCTAAGTATGCGATGACATCTGAACGATGAGAAAGAATTCGACGCATCATGCGAACGAAAGTAGCAGGGGCGTTCATAAGACCGCAAGGCATAACATTCCATTGAAATAGACCCCTAGGTGTTGAGAAAGCAGTAAGAGGTTTGGCATGATCTGCTAAAGGCACTTGCCAATAACCTTTAGACAAGTCAAGTTTAGTGAAGAATCTAGAATTAGAAAGTCTAATAAGTAGATCTTCTAGTAAAGGCATCGGTTCAGCATCGAACTTTGTCACTTGATTCAATTTGCGATAATCAACGCAAATTCGTATGTTCTTGTCTTTCTTCCGGACAATAACCATGGAAGAAGAATATGGTGAAG
Source organism: Oreohelix idahoensis (assembly GCA_024509875.1). Classification (NCBI taxonomy): domain Eukaryota; kingdom Metazoa; phylum Mollusca; class Gastropoda; order Stylommatophora; family Oreohelicidae; genus Oreohelix; species Oreohelix idahoensis. The sequence goes on along the minus strand of JAMPIV010004575.1, from coordinate 41,298 downwards.
TCGATGGTTCAATTATGTTCAATTGAATCATTTCATCCAATTCCTTTTCCACTTGTGACTGGAAGTGTATAGGGATAGGATAAGGTCTAACACTAATTGGATTATTGTCGGTAAGAATTATGTCATGTTCTATGACATGCGTGTGTCCAGGGATGTCAGTTAGAACATCATGAAATGTCTGTAACATCGACGAGGCTTGTCGATGTTCCTCAACGGAAAGATTAGGAGAAACGGAAACGTTTTTCCAAGATTCCATGGAATGTAGTGGAACCACTGGAAGAGGAAGATTGACATCAGAAAAAATAGATTCCTCATCCTGTATGACAGACAGGGATGAGTAATGACCATGAGGTACAGAAGAATCGTCCGTTGCCTGGAAAATAGGCAGCAAATAGTCTGGGCTCTCATGAAATTCCGTCAGCATGTTGATATGGAAAGTTTTATGCTTTCCATCAATATCGACCACATAATCAACATCGGAAATTCGTGAGACTATTGCATACGGACCTTTCCATGCAATAAGAAGTCTATTTTCCCTACTGGGGAGTAGGACGAATGCTTTGTCACCTGGACAAAGTTGTCGCAGACATCTATTCTTATTAGCAAACTGCCTTGCCTTTTCTTTAGCAATTTCTGATGAAGCAGTTGCCAGTTTGCATGCCTCAATGATCTTTTGCATAAGAGCAATGACATACTCATATGAGGCTTGAGTGTCATCGCTAATATCATCGGCAGTGATGAGATCGTGTAGTAAAGACATAGGGCCGCGCGGACGCGCGCCAAAGACAAGTTCAAAGGGAGAAAATCCTGTGTGTTCGTTTGGGACCTCTCTATAAGCAAAGAGAGCCGCGGGTAAAACCCTGTCCCAATCTTGAGGATGATCTTCAGTTATCTTACCAAGCAAAGTCTTGAGTGTTCTATTCAAACGCTCAACTAACCCATTAGACATTGGGTGATAGATACTACTGAGAGATCTTTTAATATGTAAGGTAGACATCACTTGTGACATAGTGTCAGATATGAGTTGAGTGCCATGGTCTGACAATATTTCTCTGGGGAACCCCAAGCGAGAAAATATCAACCAAAGAGCATCTGCGATATCTGTAGTAGATATGCTCTTAAGAGGAATAGCCTCTGGCCAACGTGTGAACATATCGACACATGTAAGGATAAACTGATGTCCTCTGGCCGACTTGACCTTAAAAGGGCCAATAATATCTATGGCCATTTTCTGAAACGGCCGAATAGGAATGTCAGCAGCCTGGATAGGCGCAGCATGTCGTGGTCCTCTAGATTTGACCTCCTGACATACCTTACATGATTGGCAGTAGATACGAGTGTCCTTGTTAACAAAAGGCCAAAAGAAAGCCGCAAGGACTCTCGACTTTGTACTGGAAAATCCCATATGTCCAGCACATTGCGAGTCATGAGCATGTTGCAATATTTGCACTCTCATACTCTTGGGAACAAGAATTTGCGAATGTGCCGACGTAGTCGAGACTTGTACCATACGTACAAGTACGCCGTTTCTCATTGCAATCCAAGATTTTTTTTTGTGTATTCTGATTTGGATCACCTTTCTTCGCAAGAATGAAGAATTTTTTCAGAGAAGGATCTTCTTCTTGTAATTTTATGAAAGAGTCCCGGGAAATAACCAAGTGACTATCTTGGCTATGAACTTCATTATTACTATTCAATGAAGTTTGGGGTGTTTGTAGAGCTTGTTCTCTTGTAACCACTGCATTGGTAGCTTGCATATTATGATCTTCCCAAGTAGCAATCTGCTATGGGGTACATTCCCTAACTCCGTGAATATGACCAATAATAAGGTCCGCAATAGGATTAGGTAAGAGACAAGCGTGCACATCTCCCGTAAAGAAAGGAGTGGCAATGTGAATTAAAGCAGTAGGATATATCTCTAGAGTGCCTCCAAATGTGACACATTTGATAACCTTTCCTGTAGCACAGGATGGATCTACAAGCGATTGTCTAACACCAATAGTGGTGCATCTGGAATCGAAAAGCAGCGAGACCGGAGTATTATTAACAAGACCCTTATGAATGATTAGAGAACCTCTCCCGTCATGCGCAACTGCAGCAGGCAGAGCGGGAAGAGGGTGACCACAGCTTAAAGTAGTTATGGTAGTCGGTTCGAACAAAGTACTGCATTGGGGGCATTTGTTTGCTCTCCCAAAGTCAAAAGCAGAACAAGTGACAGCGTCAGAGTTTTTATTATCAATAACCTGATTACAGGCTCCCTGAGATTCTTGTTGTACTGATATCTCTTTTGTTTTGTATTGAGATCTACCGCGACTATTATTACCTCTGAAGTTATCAGAGTTATTATTATCTCTGAAGTTATTAGTGTCTCTATTGTAACTGTTATCCTGTTTTGAACTCCAGTTTCCATGATTATTATCATGTCCACATTGATGCAAACATCTATTTGTTTGGTTTTGAGGTCTTCGCGAGGAATAGCCTATGTTACCATATCCTCTTCTGAAATGCCTAAAATTATTAGGTTGGAAGTAACGAGGACTGTCAGCTTGTCTCCAATTCTGTGAAGAAGAATCACCTTGAAATTGATTGCTATGATTCTGAGCATAATTACGGTTACTCTTCTTATTAAAATTTTGTTGGAATTTACGATCAAAGTTTTGACCATATGGTGCTGCCGAAGCAACTGGCAGACCTTCTTTTACTTTAGAGTTGCTAATGGTTACGTGAGGATGCGCAGTAACATACTGGCAACAATATTCTTCCATTTCTTTTATGTTTTTAGGCTTACGCTCACGAAGAAAAGAAAGAAAAGATTCATTGACAGAAGACATAACCTTGTCTCTAAGTAGTAAGTCCATAAGTGCTTCAATTGTATGTTCTGTCTTAGACAGTTCAACCCAACGTATCTTTGAAATAAATTCAGAGAATTCTACTCCAGTTTCTGGCAACATATTTTTAAATTGAAGACGATAGCCGTCTTCGTTAAGTTGGTATTTCTTTAACAGGATAGCCCTGACAACCTCATAGTTGTTCTTGTCAGGCACATCTACCATGCCCAACATAATCAAAGCATCACCTCTAAGTATTTTGGACAAATGATAAACATACAGTGATTTATCTATGTTATGTACCTTACATGAACTTTCAAATCTGTCTAGATAAAACGTTATATCGTCAATGGAAGCATTTAATGCTGGAAGATTAAGCTTGAAAGTATTAGCATTAGTCTTATCTGACACCTTATTTGCATCATTAGCATTACCCATGTTCATCAACTTTAACTTCTCTAACTCCAAAGCTAAGAGTTTTTCTTCATGCTCCATTTTTGCTTTTCTCTCCTCAGATTCTCTTTGTAACCTTCTTTCTTCAGCCTCTTTTTCTCTTTGTAGCTTTCTCTCTTCAGATTCTCTTTCAAGTTTTTTATTTTCAGCCTCAATCTGTAGTCTTTTCTCTTCAGCTTTTGCTTCTGCTTCTCTTTTTTGTTTTTCCATTTCCATTTGGAATCTCTTTTCATCCACCTGCATCTGCAGTTTTAAAATCTCAGCATCTAGTTTCTTTTGTTCAGTTTGTTCTTTCATTTTCTTTTCTTCCGACTTCAATGCCTTGGCATATTGAACAGTCGCAAATTCTTCTAATTTATCACGTCTTTCCAAGGGATTTACCCTGCTCAATAAAGTACTCAAATGTAGACATGTTGTCTAAAATATGAGTCCAAAACCTGAAATAATTAATTACCTTATTTCAAACTTAATAATAACAAGTCTTAAATCAAGCACTTGCTTAATCACATCACATTATATTATCCCAATCTCTGTTGGAAACAACTCTTTGCCAAAGAACTTGTGTATAAACCTTCTTGAAATATCATCAATCAATTCGTGATCATAGGTGCTATTCATCATTTATTTATCATCAGTGTAGTAGTAATAGTGCATGAGCATAATCCATTAATTAATTACCAATGACTATGTAAACACAATCACAATGTAAACATTAACAATGTAAATAATAACAATGTAAACAATAACAATGTAAACAATAACAATGTAAACAATAACAATGTAAACAATAACAATGATTAGCAACCATACGAAAACACTCGCAGTAATCAACTAAAAATAAAGCGAAAAGTAAAGAAATATCACAAAAAATGTGATGATATCTGCGAGAAGATGATACAAAACACAAGACACCACAGTGTATAAATATAAATGGTGTATAAAACTAAACAATAGAAAAGAGGAGATCTACAAGTACAAACAAATCAAAAGAAAACTAAAGAATGCGAAAAAATAACGAAAACAACACTAACACATGTCATCACAACTAACAGAAACAGCAACAAAAGTCGCTTAGCAAATTTCACTATAGGAAATTTGCATACCCTACAGAACACTCACAATAGAAAACCTCTGTCACGTGGTATGATCTATAGGAGTCACCACCCATCCAGACCCGCAGAAATATAAACATATAAATATACAAATAACATATAAATATATAACATGTAACAAAAGAATGAGAAATACAGAAGACTCAGTAGAAGTATAAGGGCACAGTTCACGAACAAACAGGCCACTTAACTTATGGACATCCAACCGTCAGCAGAGCAAAGAACATGTGAAGATCAACATTCTATGGACAGAAGATCCAACGTTGATCGAACATGTTGATCTTGCGTGGTAACTGCCAGGACGATGGTAGAACTTGAGTTTCTGATCGGTACAGGTAGTGTAGTTACGGAATTTGGCCTTCTTATGTAGCAGTAAATTGCTTCAATCGGTACTTAGCCTTCTCAGTAAAGAACCCGTAGCAACCGGAACTTGGCCTTCTCAATGCAAGAACTCGTAATCAAAAATGCCGCAACGCCGGGTAGTGTCATTTTCTTGCATCAGGCTTAGCAAAAAAATTCTATGTTGAAAAGATACCGGGCAACGCCGAGTCATTCCAGGATTCTGTATGACGATGTCTTGGAGAATGCTGTATTTTGATTTCTTGTAGAATGTAGCGGGTAAGGGACCCCGTGTATGCTGGCACCAGACCAAACCAGCTTATGGCCACCAAATGTTGCGTAGCAAATATGTTGCGTGGATAAATGTTACGTGGATGATTTCTATTCGCCACACAATGTTGAGGGTGTCATATTTCTTCTTCTTGCCAAAGGTAAGATAATGCACTTGAAGCGCGGTGTATCACCCTCAGACACCAGGGATGATAAAGGCGAAATAATATGGTGTCTTTAGTCTGGTTTGTATGCATGATGTGAGTGTGGAGTTAAACAGCTACAGTTCCAAACAGGGACGTCACATCAACTTATAACGTAGAAAAGTCAAGAAATCTTCAAACAGCAAGTGACGTTTCCATCATGTATTGTGGACGCCTGTAGTGGTTTTGATGGTATTGTATGATTGTGATATTACTTAATGTGAAGCATGAGGTCAGCTGTGAAGGCTCCTGAGATAAATGTAGCTGTGAATTGACAGAAGGCCCTTCTTGCTACCACTACGACCTCACACCTATCTGTTTTTACTAGTGAATGTGGCTACGTTAAGATTCTAGGGTAATGATATGTAATGTGTTGTGGTAATTTGCATACACATACACAGATATTTAACAAGTCTAATAATATTAATAAAATGTTACAACACACTGAACTAACTCAACTGTGTAAAATTTTGATAGTAATATGTTCTTTAAGTTTATTTGTTCTGAACCAAGGTTTTAGTTTGGTCAGAACATATGAAAGGTTTGGAATTTAGAAAGGAAATGCATGAATATATGGCATAATAATTGAAAGGTGTGTACATATGTATTTTACAAGACTAGTTAATATTACTACTGTTTATAGTTTTAATTAAGCTGGGAGAATGATGAATGGATGTGCTGTTGGAGTGGCCTCATCACTCCCTGTATATGGCTACTAACATTGTCCATTTATTGATGGTAATATATTTAGTGGGTTTATAAACGAAGTTGGTGACTCTCCAGCAGACCAAAAGCCCACTTATCTTGACTGAGTGGTTCTGGTGCTGGAATCGGGTACTGAAATCTGGTGGCCCCGCCTCTCCGTGCTTGGGGGCAAATAAAGGCTGTTCTGACAAAATGTACTGCACGGGTCCCTTCTGGTAATAATCAACTCATCATTTGACACCACATTGGTGCCAAATAAAAAACCCACAGTTCTGAAATAAAAGTATTGGTCATGTGTCAGAACTCTACCTCCTGAGCCACTACTACACACAACATTATACAACCACACCACATAGACAGGGTCAGATCTCTCTGACCATACAGCACACCTACCAAGTTGGTTTCACATAGGATAAGTTTCCCCCAGACTACATATTCTGAAATATGATTATTAGCTTCTTGCCATAGAATAGGATAGGTGATATGTTTCACTGATCTCAACACTTGATCCGACTTTCATAATCCTTGCTGGAGTTTATGTATTTAGTTTGTCTCTAGACCCTGAACTAGGGCGGGGGGTCTAGAACGAATCCTTACTTGTTGTAAGGGCTAGATTTTGATATGGCAGTATCAAATCACTCGAAATATTAAACAAATATTAAAATGCACAAATAAATACTTTGTCTTACCAGAATTATGAATATAGAACACAGTAGATACTAGCAAAACTCAGCTGAGCTGCTGGCTGTATTATGGCGTCCCTCTAAATCTTTCAATTAGCTTGGGGAAAAATCACCATTAATTAATTACTGTGTCTACTAGGACAACTTATGCAGAATGGCCAAGATGCGCGTCTGAGCGCCGATAATATGTTTATCTGTGGCCAATCAGCTCTTTACTTTTTTGAAATTCAAACCCCTTTCAAAAAAGTCAATTCAGTCATACCTCAGTCAAGTATGTCTTATTGTCTGTTGGTTCGTCCGTCTCTACTTGCGTTTCACAAAACAAAACACTTGTTTTTTTGAACCAACTCTGCCCTCCCCTACACAATTTTGCCCTTAAAGTTATTTTTAGCCACCTCTGTCCGCTACTTCCCCTCTCTTGCATACTAACTAGATTTTAGCACTTGCGTCTCAAGGCGCGTTTACTTTGAAAATTAGTGACAATTTTTTTTTCCAATGCAGTCGCTCGCTGATATGAACAACACAGTCTTTTGTCAATATCTTTCTTATTATCTATCCGACTGTATAAATAAAAGCATATTATTTCACTGCTCAAGATGGGCCATCCGGCCAGCTAGTTTTTATATTCCTAACATTATTATTAAGAAAAAGTTACTTTTCAAGGTTAGTTGGTTTTTTGAAATATGTTCTAGAATGTTCGGTACTGCGTTTGCCGCTGAATTCAAATAAACGGACTAAGTTATCGCAAAAGGGTCCAAGAAATGACTGTTGCTTATAATAGCTATGGTCCCTTGTGTCGATTTCTTTACCTTGTGTCAACTTGGGAACGTAAATTTTTTTCCTCCTTTCCCCACCAATTTGCATCCTTTTAGCCTTGTTAGTTTCAAGCACATGTTCAGTCATATTTTTGTTTTCTTTTGATCTCCGTTCTCAACCCGTTCCGAGGGTAAAATTTTGCTTTCACGTCTAGCAAATTAATTTCCATGGCGGGTGATGACCCGCGGCGTGGGCGATTGTAGCGAGATTTGGTAAACACTTGCTTGGTTGTAGCGCGACACGCCCACGCGACACCCACACACACCAGCGCAAGGTCAGCGCTTCGGTCTTTCTTTGAAGTTGGTAGACAGCGGAAATGTGACTTACGGTTAAAAGCCATACAGTATTACTGAAGAATGAGGAAATAGCTATATAGGAATGTATGGCCGACTTTAAAAGTATGCATTTACTGAAAATTAAATTATTAATTACCGGAGAACGCCCGGTTGGAATAATATTAAATAAATATAACTCAACAAAGGAGATAGGCTAGGAATTATATCCAAAAGGATATTATTCAAATATAAATAGTTTTAAAGATAATTAATATTTTTCACCTTCATCACATCGGCTAAAAGTTAGCTAATAATCTTTAAAAATTTATTACACTAACAAGCCTCAACGGATTTTGATAAAACTTATATGGAATGAAAGCCCCATATGGGGAAAAGGGAATGATACATAGGAAGGACGGAAGAATATAAGTGTGTAGTGAACAGAAGAGAAAAACGAGTACAGGAAAAGCACAGATTGTTTCAAATAGCTTCAAATCAGGAGATGAAACTAAAATCTTTTGGGACTTTTAGAGGTGCTTTCTCGTACGCGCGAGAGACTGAAATATAAGGACAGAGCGGCGCATTGTAAATCACACACCAAATCCAGAAGCCACAGTGAGAAACTGGAAGACAGTATCTGCAAGAAAAATTATTTTTTCACGCTGCATGCAGGGCAGATTAACTTCAACAAAAATAATCTCACCGTGAGCTTATTAATCCTAAGAGGGTATGTAAGTTTATTAAAAATATAGGTATTACTAATATCATTTTATTTCAGATTTTATTTCTGATTGATTGTACCAGATATAATAAAAAAGGGAATGACGCTAACCAGAGATAACCTTCACCGGCATTGTCAGGAAGCATAACCATTAATTGGTTAGCCAAATTTATTATGGCTAATTCTTGCCTGGAATGCTTACGACATACCAGCAAGTACATAAGTGACTTGACATCCATAAGTGGGAGGCAAAGGTTATATCGTACCCATGTATCATAACATGTGATTTATTCATGTATATTGTTAATTCTGCACCTTATACATTATCTTATCATGCTATCTCTGTAACATACTACCATGATTCATTCATTTATATACAAACACTGAAGACATGGTCGCATCATGAACAGTAGTTGGTGGTGAGATTGTTGGAACAACATGGCCACCTATTACTTCTTGTTCCAGGTTTTTATGATCAATGTTTATGATCATTCCTGATCGAGAAAATAAAGACTTGTAGAAGTTGATCCAGCTCACTGAAGCCTAGAGGTCAACCACTCTTCAACACCTTAGTCCCCCGTAGTTATAGGGCGGGCTGAAGGAAAGTCTTCCGTACTCCAGTGTGTCGGAGGAACCTCGAGCAGACGTGGATAAAGTTGAGTTTATATATTTCCATCCAACAAATCCTGTGAGCAGTTCTAAAACGACTTTCTAATGATGAAAACTAGATGGCAAGAGATAATGTGACAAACTTGTTTTATAAATTCAGTGGAAGATAAATCCAAGACTTTTTCTATTAGTTATTTAAATTTGTAACTGTAAATAATCATACATTTTACCATCTTCCAACACCCATTTATCATTACAAGAATATATAGATGTACATAATAAATTGGATAATTGTACTCATTTGACTTGTTAAATTTTTAACTGTTAAATTTTGAGTTACTTTTTTTCTAATTTAATTATAAAATCACATAGGGTTACGATAGCGAAAGTAGCATCTTATACTTCTGAAGCCTAAATCTATTGTCCAGCTCAGAGTATTCAGAGCTGTAACTCACTTGTGATACCAGTGTACTTCTCGGGCACTGGAACTTCATACTTTCTGGAGAGAGATTCTACTTCTGCTCTACCACTACTATCATACTAGGAAAACCTTTCGCTACAGCGATCATGTACTCGAGTAACTTACGCATTATTTTTATCCCTACTTTTTATCGTTTGGAGATATTTTAACGTTGTATCACGGTTAATTTAGACACATCTCTCCACTTGAAAACATGCCTACGGCAAGTTCTAAACCCAGTGATACACATAGATAAAATCTCTCCTCACGCCTGCCATTACTCTAATTTTGATCACAGGGGTGCCGACTGAGGAAATCTGCACCGACATTCAATTTACCTGGGATATATCGGATACTAAACTGATAAGGTTGAAGCAATAAAGACCACCTCAGTAATCTTGCGTTTTCATGCTTAGCCTGAGATAAGAAAACGAGGGGCTGATGATCCGTCTCGACCACAAAAGTCCTACCATACAGATAGATTTGAAACTTCTTTATTGCCCAGATTAACGCTAAACATTCTTTTTCGCTTGTGGAATATCCTTGCTCCGCCTTATTCAATTTGCGGCTTGCATAAGCGACTGGGTTCAGTTCCCCATCAGGTGAAGATGATCCTTGCAACAAAGCCGCCCCGAGTCCTACATTACTTGCATCCGTTCTTAAGACAAAGTCCTGTGTCAAATCAGGCAGTTTGAGAATAGGCTTGCTAGTGAGTTTTTCCTTTAAGTTTTGGAACGCTAATTATCTTTGCGCAGTCTAACTAATTTTATCTGGAAGTCCCTTGCGAGTCAGATCAGTCAGAGGAGCACAAATAGAGTTAAAATCTTTGATGTATTTTTGATAAAATCCGCATAACGACACGAATGATCGCACGTCCTTTTTTGTTTGCGGTCTAGGTGCTCTCTGCAGTTTTTCCAAGTTCTTGGGATCAGGGGTCATGTTACCCTGATATACAGTGTGTCCCAAGAATTCCAACTCTTTGCATCCAATACAACATTTTGTTGGCCTAGCAGTTAAGTTCGCCTCCCTAAGCCTCTTAAATAACATTTTTAGAGCGTCAATGTGTTCTTCAAATGTCTCTGTGGCGACGAGAATATCATCCATGAAATTCGTGATACATGGGTTATTCAGGGGATCCAACAATTTGCGCATCATCCTTGAAAATACACTCGGAGCATTTTTCAGTCCGAATGGTAGCATGTTGAATTCATAATGTCCATCCGAAGTGCTAAAGGCCAAATAAGGTCTCACTTCAGGCTTCACTGGAATCTGGTAATAGCCTTTACTAAGATCCACCTTTGAAAAGTATTTTGCCTTGTTTAATCGGGCAAATAACTGTTTTGTGTCTGGTAATGGATCCACTTGTCCTTCTGTGACAGCATTCAGTTTCCTGTAATCTATGCACAGTCTGTGTTCCCCAGACGGTTTTCTCAACAAAACTACACTGGAACTAAAAGATGATTCACCGTGTGAAATAATCCCCTCCTTCAACAAATAATCTATTTCTTCCTTCAATGCCTTCTCCTTCGCGAACGGAATAGAATATGCTCTCATACAGATTGGGTTTGAGTCTACCATTTCATGTCATACTGTAGCAAATTTGTATGGCCTGGTTTATCTGTTAATACATCTGTATGTTCCTCCAGAACCTGTTGAACTCTCTCCCTCTGGTTTTTAGTCAGGTGCTTACTGACTTTTACCTGTGCTGCTGTTTCACAAGGATGTAATGGGTATTCATGTGAGGTGAGTGGTTCCTTTTGCATTTGTGTTGCGATAGCCAAGGTCAGTAAGGGGGTGCTTTCCTGGAGGGGTCTGTCCAGATACTTCTTTAACAGGTTTACATGATAAACTTTCTCCTTCCCCTTTTTGTCAATTTTATAGTTTGTTCTAGACACCTTCTCTAGAACCGTATATGGACCTTGCCATCCAATTTGTAATTAATTCTGGCTGCTGGGTAGTAGAAGCAGCACCTTCTCTCCCACAGCTAGTTCTCTGTCCTTTGCCTTCCTATCAAAATACGCTGCATGTTTCTTCCTGGCTTGTTTCAAATTATCATTTGCCAGTTTCCATCCAGCTTTCAAACGAGTGGTCAGTTCGTTCACGTATTGATAAGATGAGGTAACAGTCTCTTCCGCCTTCTCATCTGTCCAGGTCCTTAATAGGGCTACATCTGGATTTTTAATTTATCATACTTATTTTTCATGGAACCCGTCGGGTCCCGTCCATTAGAAGCGCCATAGTGAGGTCCTTTTCTTCCTAGAATCATCACTCACAAATCGACCACTACCAATTTTTTTCTTGGGTTTGTCTTCCCACTTTAGATTGCTTATGAGAGATCTTCGCTCTCTTTTCTGTTCTTCCAGTTTATTTAAGTCTGACCGAGGGATTGTCATCTTATCTTGGGTAAAATTTCTTCTTTGTACTCTTCGCATAGTGGCCATGTTAATCCATTCAAGTGACGACTGGGTGTGAAAAGGGGGCTCCCATTGCACTTTGTCTACCTGAGTATAATTAGTTTTCCTTCCAGGCCTAATTTTGCCCCGTGGCGTTTCTAGGTCCTGCACATATTTTCCCTTTGTGGGTGTTCCCTCATGAAATATGCCACATGCTTCTACAAAGTTCTCAATATCGACATTTACGTCGGGCCAATAGTATTTTCGAGCAATCTTTTGGCGGATGGTACCGACTTTTTCATGGTCACCATCTTTTCCAACATGTAAGCTCCTTATCAAATTTGCCCTATATATCTTGGGAAGAACCAACTGTCCGTGACCAGTGGATCTAGTTCCTGTCTTCCTGTATAATAATTTGTTCTTCACAAAGTACTCTCCCTTGCTCGGAGGTGTGTGGCATTTGGGCAATTTTTTAAAACATGGCTTGAGTGTCCTATCCTCAGCCTGCGCCTTCCTCATCTCCTCTGGATGAGCATTTATAGGTTCACCTTCTTCCTCCTTCTTCTGTGACCTGGTCTGCACTGTCGCCATGATCACAGGTTTCTCGGGATTCCCCAAGAAGACGTATCTACACCCCAATATCAGATGGTAGATTGGTTCATCTATCACTGCTGCTCTGATTTCTCCTTCCACATAGCGAGTTTTCACCGTTATCCTTGCGATGGGAAGTGTCATGAGTGGTATGTCCTTAGTTGCCCCTTGTATTTCCACTGTTTCTGTGGTATACTGACTTGGGTCCACTAGGCTAGACTTCACAACTGAATCATAATCCAAACCTGTATCATAAAGGCACCTTATGGTGACCCCATTACAAATAACATCCTCACAAACTGGGGGGTGATAAGGTTCCTGCTGTTCATTAGGATTAACCTTTAATCGTTGAGTCCCCGACTTCATTGCAGCAATGTTTGAAGGTTTCCTTCTACAAAATTCGGTGTTATGGTTATCTTTCTTGCACCATTTACACCATCTTTTTCCTTGGTTAAACGGTTTTCTTTCGTTGGATTTTTGGTCATTGAACTGTGAGTTTCTGTCTCGATAGTCATTTCTTGGCCGTTCAAAGTTTGTCCTACCTTTATTTCCCTGTTCTCTATTATCAAATTTGTTAAATTGCTGTGGAGCTTTAAAATTATCTATGTGCTTCTTTTTAGCACCACTTACCTCTGCCTGGGCTGCCTGATACCTCTCAGCAACATTTAAAACCTCCCCCAACTTCTCTGCACCTTGTTCCATGAGAAATTTTCTCATGTCTGGAGCCATGGACTCTCTCAATTGCTCAATCATGATCATCTCTTTCAGATCTTGGGTCTTCCCCAGAGCAGTCCATTTCTCCAAATAGGTTTCCAGTCTGGCAGAGAATTGGTGGTATGTCTCCCCAGACAACAGTTTGGCATTTCTAAATTTCTTACGATAAAATTCAGCATTTTTTTCGTACCTTAATAATAAAGCCTGCTTTAACATGTCATAATTGTCTTGGTCTTCTCTGTGCATTTTTGCGAAGACTTCATAAGAAGTACCTCTCAGTCCCTGTGATAGCTTTAAACTCCACCTCTCTCTCTCTAACCCATATGTAGTAGCTAATAACTCAAAACGTCCTAGGTACCCCTCTATGTCATCGTCTTTTTCAACAAAATGGTCTAAATGAAACCCCATAGCTGAGTTTGAGGCTCCCAGACTGGGCGTAGCATCTGAGGCAAAAGGGCTGGCACCATTTTCAGGAGCCTGGCCTTGTAATTCCAGCTCCCTTAGTCGTAATTCGTGCTCCCTTTGCAACCTTCTATCTTCTGCCTCTAATGCCTTAGCCTCCTTGTCAGCCTCAATTTGTAACCTCTTAGTCTCAGCCTCACTTTGTAACCTCTTAGTCTCAGCCTCAGTTTGTAACCTCTTCTCTTCAGCTAATCTTTCAGACTCTAATTTTCTTTCAGCCTCTTTTTCTAATCTTCTTTCTTCCCGTTCAATATACTTATCACATTCAGCAGTTACATATTGAATTAAAACCTGCCCATCCATTCCCATCTCCTTCGCCGTTAGCACAGCAGCTGATCTAAATTTTGCCAGCTCCGCCATACTTTTTAAAAAATTCTATCGATGAGCAAAGTAAAATTTCCAACCACTAAAGTAATTCTAATTACTCTAGTCTAAAATAATTCTAATTAATTAATCAATCAATTAACTACCACTGGCTGTGAAGATTCACCAACTTTTATTTTCAGGGACACTTTTAATTTTAAGGGACACTTTGAATTTTTATAAGGTGTTCCCCTAATTTAATTCTCCCACCAGGAGATCCTAATTATTATTGATAGGCTAATTATCCCGGAACAAGAGACCCCAATATATGTAGTGGTTTTGATGGTATTGTATGATTGTGATATTACTTAGTGTGAAGTATGAGGTCAGCTGTGAAGGCTCCTGAGATAAATGTAGCTGTGAATTGACAGAAGGCCCTTCTTGCTACCACTACGACCTCACACCTATCTTTTTTTACTAGTGAATGTGGCTACGTTAAGATTCTAGGGTAATGATATGTAATGTGTTGTGGTAATTTGCATACACATACACAGATATTTAACAAGTCTAATAATATTAATAAAATGTTACAACACACTGAACTAACTCAACTGTGTAAAATTTTGATAGTAATATGTTCTTTAAGTTTATTTGTTCTGAACCAAGGTTTTAGTTTGGTCAGAACATATGAAAGGTTTGGAATTTAGAAAGGAAATGCATGAATATATGGCATAATAATTGAAAGGTGTGTACATATGTATTTTACAAGACTAGTTAATATTACTACTGTTTATAGTTTTAATTAAGCTGGGAGAATGATGAATGGAGGTGCTGTTGAAGTGGCCTCATCACTCCCTGTATATGGCTACTAACATTGCCCATTTATTGATGGTAATATATTTAGTGGGTTTGTAAACGAAGTTGGTGACTCTCCAGCAGACCAGAAGCCCACTTATCTTGACTGAGTGGTTCTGGTGCTGGAATCGGGTACTGAAATCTGGTGGCCCCGCCTCTCCGTGCTTGGGGGCAAATAAAGGCTGCTCTGACAAAATGTACTGCACGGGTCCCTTCTGGTAATAATCAACTCATCATTTGACACCACATTGGTGCCAAATAAAAAACCCACAGTTCTGAAATAAAAGTATTGGTCATGTGTCAGAACTCTACCTCCTGAGCCACTACTACACACAACATTATACAACCACACCACATAGACAGGGTCAGATCTCTCTGACCATACAGCACACCTACCAAGTTGGTTTCACATAGGATAAGTTTCCCCCAGACTACATATTCTGAAATATGATTATTAGCTTCTTGCCATAGAATAGGATAGGTGATATGTTTCACTGATCTAAACACTTGATCCGACTTTCATAATCCTTGCTGGAGTTTATGTATTTAGTTTGTCTCTAGACCCTGAACTAGGGCGGAGGGTCTAGAACGAATCCTTACTTGTTGTAAGGGCTAGATTTTGATATGGCAGTATCAAATCACTCGAAATATTAAACAAATATTAAAATGTACAAATAAATACTTTATCTTACCAGAATTATGAATATAGAACACAGTAGATACTAGCAAAACTCAGCTGAGCTGCTGGCTGTATTATGGCGTCCCTCTAAATCTTTCAATTAGCTTGGGGAAAAAATCACCATTAATTAATTACTGTGTCTACTAGGACAACTTATGCAGAATGGCCAAGATGCGCGTCTGAGCGCCGATAATATGTTTATCTGTGGCCAATCAGCTCTTTACTTTTTTGAAATTCAAACCCCTTTCAAAAAAAGTCAATTCAGTCATACCTCAGTCAAGTATGTCTTATTGTCTGTTGGTTCGTCCGTCTCTACTTGCGTTTCACAAAACAAAACACTTGTTTTTTTTGAACCAACTCCGCCCTCCCCTACACAATTTTGCCCTTAAAGTTATTTTTAGCCACCTCTGTCCGCTACTTCCCCTCTCTTGCATACTAACTAGATTTTAGCACTTGCGTCTCAAGGCGCGTTTACTTTGAAAATTAGTGACAATTTTTTTTCCAATGCAGTCGCTCGCTGATATGAACAACACAGTCTTTTGTCAATATCTTTCTTATTATCTATCCGACTGTATAAATAAAAGCATATTATTTCACTGCTCAAGATGGGCCATCCGGCCAGCTAGTTTTTATATTCCTAACATTATTATTAAGAAAAAGTTACTTTTCAAGGTTAGTTGGTTTTTCGAAATATGTTCTAGAATCTTCTGTACTGCGTTTGCCGCTGAATTCAAATAAACGGACTAAGTTATCGCAAAAGGGTCCAAGAAATGACTGTTGCTTATAATAGCTATGGTCCCTTGTGTCGATTTCTTTACCTTGTGTCAACTTGGGAACGTAAATTTTTTTCCTCCTTTCCTCACCAATTTGCATCCTTTTAGCCTTGTTAGTTTCAAGCACATGTGATGACCCGCGGCGTGGGCGATCATGTACTCGAGTAACTTACGCATTATTTTTATCCCTACTTTTTATCGTTTGGAGATATTTTAACGTTGTATCACGGTTAATTTATGACATCGCCACAATGACAAAGTGCATAGACATTAATATGCAGATACATTACATGTACGGTGGAACAGTCATCATTACACTGACATAGTCAGCACAACACTGGATAGCAGACAGCATCATAATAATGGTGAATCATATGAATATCAGTACATCATAACCAGCTGTACATGTAGTCAGGGGGAAACCTCCATCCCTTTCCATAATAGCCGGAAGATCAATAGGAGATCAAATCCACTCTCCTTTATCTGACCCCAGCAAGACAAGCATATCTTCTGAAGTACATAACAATGTCCTCAAAGTTCCTTTAGTCAACAAAGGTATCAAACCTAGATCGAGCAGCAGAGTTCAACAAGTAAATAGTCCTTAGGACATGCATCAACCCGATGCATAACAACGTACGTGATCCGTGAGCTGAGAAACTTCTCATAACGTAGATTCTTCAATAAGCAGGCTACAAACAATGTCAATCTCGAAAGATGGCGATAATGTTATTCAAAATGTCATTACCTTTTCTTCAGGAAATAAACCACATAACTCACACGTCTCCAGGCGCTTCGAATCACAAAAGAGATATCATCTCAAAGGAACAAACAATATATAGAGGACTCCATTTCCTGATAGAATAAGCACAGACGCTGGCAAAAAAGGCGTCTTGCTCTCAAACGAATCTGCCACACACTGCGGGCGGAAACCCGTTCAGACAACAACCAAAAACTTAGACATGCGCAGAAACGCGCGATTCGAATACAGTTCAGATAATATACGAAGCTAGTACCTTTTATTAGAACACCCAAAAAATTCGAGCCTTAAAAGGATAGGAATCCGAAACATTGCAAGTTGCCAAATGTTTCTAAGAAAAGTGGGCCCGAGCGCTCCATATATGGACATGACTCAAGATCGCTCCATATATGGACATGACTTAAGATCGCTCAAACAAACTTATCGGCAACCGAACGCCAACAAGAAACCAAAACTGTTGTAAGTAAAAGTGACATACAATTACACGGGTTATTTCCCTTGCATAAGAAAAATATAAAGTACACAGAATACGTTGCGACATTCTTGCGCAACAAACCCCAGGATAAGAATTGGTAGTGGGAGGTTCTTATGTGATGACAAAAGGAAGAAAAGTCACCACCACCACACTTCCAATAACATGAAAATTGCCGGTGCCCTGAAACATATGTAGGCAACCCTGTTATTTGGGAGGCAAATAAAAGGTCCACTGGAAGCCGTGTTGAGGACGTGGACAGATGAGAAGGCAGAAGAGTCGTATCAGTATGTGAACGAGCTGACCACTCGTCTCAAAACTGGCTGGAAACTTGCTAATGATAATCTCAGACAAGCCAGGAAAAAACATGCTGCTTATTTTAACAAGAAAGCAAAGGATAGAGAATTAGCTGTGGGAGAGAAGGTGCTCCTTCTACTACCCGGCAGCCATAACAAGTTGCAAATTGGATGGCAAGGTCCATATACGGTTCTAGAGAAGGTGTCTAGAACTAATTATAAAATAGACAAAACGGGGAAAGAGAAAATTTATCATGTGAACCTCTTAAAGAAGTACCTGGACAGAGAAATCCAGGATGGAACACATCTACTGACCTTGTCGATAGCAACGGGTATGAAAAATGAACCACTCAACTCTCACGAGTACCCACTAAAACCATGTGAAACGTTTGCATAGGTGAAAATCAGTAAGCATCTGACAAGCTCAGAGAGAGCAGGTTCAAAAGGTTCTGATTGAACATACAGACGTGTTAACGGATAAGCCGGGGCACACAAACTTGTTAGAATATGATATAAAGTTGATAGACCCAACACCCATCTGTGTGAGAGCCTATACGATTCCGTTCGCTAAGGAGAAAGCATTGAAAGAGGAGATCGATTATTTGTTGAAGGAAGGAATTATTTCTCACAGTGAATCTCCTTACAGCTCTAATTGTGGTTTTGCTGAGAAAACCCTCTGGGGAACATCGTCTGTGTATAGATTACAGGAAACTGAATGCTGTCACAGAAAATCAGGTGGATCCATTACCTGATACAAATCAGCTGTTTGCCAGGCTGAACAAGGCAAAATATTTTTCTAAGGTGGATCTTAGCAAAGGCTATTATCAAATTCCAGTAAAGCCTGAGGTTCGACCTTATTTAGCCTTTAGCACCTCGGAAGGCCATTATGAGTTCAACATGTTGCCGTTTGGGTTGAAAAATGCCCCGAGTGTGTTTTCCAGAATGATGCGGAAATTGTTGGATCCACTGAATAATCCATGTATAACGAATTTCATGGATGACATTCTTATTGCCACTGAAACCTTCGAAGAACACATTAACTCTCTGAATATGCTATTTGATAGGCTCAGAGAAGCAAATTTGACTGCTAGACCAACCAAATGTTGTGTGGGTTGTAAAGAGTTGGAATTCTTGGGACACACAGTATATCAGGGAAACATGACCCCTGACCCCAAGAACGTGGAGAAACTGCAGAGAGCACCGAGGCCCCAAACAAAAAAAGATGTGAGATCGTTTGTCTCATTGTGTGGGTTTTATCAGAAATATATAAAGAACTTTAACTCTATATGTGCTCCTCTGACAGATTTAACTCGTAAGGGACAACATGATAAGATTATTTGGTCAACACAGTGCGAATTAGCATACCAAGAGTTAAAAGAAAAACTCACCAGCAAGCCGATATTGAAATTGCCTGATTTAAGTCAAGAATTTGTGGTGAGAACGGATGCAAGCAACATCGGATTAGGGGCTACATTGTTGCAAAGGTCCACTTCACTTGATGGGGAATTAAACCCAGTTGCTTACGCTAGCCGCAAGTTGAATAAGGCGGAGCAAAACTATTCAACAAGTGAAAAAGAATGTTTAGCACTAATTTGGGCTATAAAAAAGTTCCAGATCTATCTCTATGGTAGGACATTTGTGGTGCAAACAGATCACCAGCCTCTCGTATTCTTATCACAGGCCAAGCATGAAAATGCACGTCTATTAAGGTGGTCATTAGTCATCCAACCTTATTCGTTTACGATCGAATATATATCGGGGTCGCAGAATGTAGGAGCGGATTTCTTGAGTAGGCATCCTTATGAGGAAAATCAGAAAACGCTTAGGACATAGGATTTCATTTGCGCTAGTTGACTCACAGATTATAACCTGCAATGAATGCATGTTTTAGGAAGGGAGGCGTGTAGCGAAATCTGTGAAACAATCACTAAATTCAGTAAGATTTTACTCCTATGATAATAAATAAACCCGACCGTGGTTGTTTGCCTATCTGCTTCCCCAACGCCAGTAGAGCGCTGTATTTTATATCGTAGTAACGCGTAGACAAGAATCCGCAGTTAAATATTACACGCTTTCCTAGTTTCGTTCTTGAGACTAACAATTAACGATCTGCCAGAACTGTGACACCCAAATACCGTCTGAATTAACGTAAGATTTAACTTTAACGCTTCTAATAGTAGTAATTCGGACATTTTCCAGTAGTGTAGAACGAAACAGCAGTAATGATTAACGCCAATATTAACACCGCCTTGCAAAACCCCTCTTCGCTCAACACGCGGGTCTCGTACTATATCCACGCTGTTGGACACGCCATAATATATATACACACACACACAGTGTATTTCAGGCTAAAAAATTAACTATAAGGTAACGTAAAGAAAACGCGTTGTCGAAAATTTGTGACGTATTACAAAAGCGCCGTTTCGTTCTGAATGAGAACGGCAGTTAAGAAAAAGAAAAAAAATTACGATGTAACGTGGAAATTAAAAAAAAAAAGATATATAGTAAGAGAGAGGGGGTCATGTCACTAGTTCGTTGTTTACAGAAATTTGAATTTGAACCAAAAGCAAAGCATACAAGGTTAGATAGTAGAAAAACGATAATAGTAAATATAATGAATAAACTTATAAAAATGTAACCACTGTGTGACAGACAGCAAACAGGATCACAAATTACTTGCCAGAATTATAATTTAGTAGTAAATAAAGGAGATATTGACAGAAGACAGATGGACGAACAAACTACTTCTTTCTCAGCTTGACAGACAGTGGGGGAAGGGTAGGTAGTCCAAGATTTGAAAATTTGAGTTCAGTTTGAAAATAAGACGCTAGAAGCCAAACAGGTCCTGATTGGCTGGAGTCAAATATACTATGAGGGTGATAAAAATCATTTGGGAAAGGCGTTCGTCGCCACTTTAGAAAATTGTTTCTACAATAAAGTTGTATTAAAAGCAAGATAAAAGTACTGTTTTGGCTTTGCTGATCTGCACCAGCAAGCGATCTAGTTTTGACCATATATATCTCAATTAACCTTATTAGTAGGAAATTTTCATTTGATGCGGTAAGAAATAAAACCTTTGTATCATTATTATGATTATTAAGATGTATGTATTATTGAATATGTATGAAAATTATGTGGGAAAAAGATTATCTAGAGTGAAGCCAACATCAAACTTTGTGTTGTTTCACAGAGTTGTTAAGAAATATAGTAACAGGTTGTAGAAAAGCCCGACAGGTTTTCTGACACTTTTTGAGAAAATAAAATTAAATAGTAATGGGGAAATTGTTGTACAGTATTGTGACATAAGACCAGGAAAACCACTGGCCGTCTTCTTCAGCAAGTCACCGTCTTTGTACATGACTTGATATTATTAAACTTATAATGTTTCCTTTGTCAAGGAAAGTGTCAAACTGTAGTTTGAAGTTTATTTGACCATGAATGGGGTAACAAACCAATTAAGAACGTTAACTAATTGTGTAGTTACCATACTGAATCTGAATATAATTGAAAATGTTTAGTTAGGGAAAGAGGGAGTGTATCAGAGGGTGATGTAGGACGCATTTATATTGTTCCAGGGTTTCATCTATGACTCGAAGTGAGCCCAGGTCAACTGAGATCTGTATATTTCTGCATCCTAAAGAAGTGAGGCAGTATCAACTGTGTGCCTCCTTGTTATTTCAAGATCATTCATAGGAGCAATAGTACATTGAAACTGTCCCAGATTGACACATGTAATTAAATTTGTGAATAATAATATATACAGTTATAAATTGAATCATTTTGATGTAAATATTTTGATTGATCATTGTGAAGTTCAATATTCCAGTATACACAAAATTGTGATACTGGAACAATAAATTGTAAAAAAAATTAATTCACATTTAAACTTAATTCTGGGTATTGTTAATTACTTTTCCTATAGTCTTAGGTGTATTTGTTGTCAGTTTATTACATCACATTTTACATTACCCTAGACACTAGCCAGATAACATACATACACCCTTATTTTACTAAGGAGAAAAATACGTCGCAGGTTAAGGTCGTAGGGTGGAAGGAGCAAGGTTCTCTGAAAATACATACCCTATTATTTATTAGACTCAGGGGCCTTCACAGCTTGACCTCACATCTGCATAAATTCACATTTTAGCTATTTAACAGCAAAATCCACCACAAAGACAATTCTTTCAGCTGGAAAGGTCATGATCACTGTCTTTTGGGACATTGAAGGTGCGATTCTTGTGGACGTTATGCCAAGAGGATAGACAATCAATTCGCAAGCTTACATTAAGACATTGAAAAAACTCAATCAACATTTTCGCAGAGTTCGGCCGCACAAGAATCCAACAGACCTGCTTCTCCGTCACGACAATGCGTGACCTCACACATGTCTGGCAACATGGGAAGCAATCACCAAATTGGGTTGGACTGAACTACCCCATCCACCCTATAGTCCCGATTTGGCACCCTCTGATTTTCATCTATTTGGTCCACTTAAAGATGCACTCCGTGGGACAAGGTTTCTAGACGATGAAGGAGTGATTAATGCAGCGAAGAAATGGCTACATGATCAAGACAAAATCTGGTACGGGCTAGGAATACATGCACTTGTTTCGCGCTGGCATAAAGCCGTACAACTTGATGGGGATTATGTTGAATAATACCGATGTTTACATGACATATCCATGTATATTGTGTATAAATTTCATGCTTTTTGAATAAACAGCTCCTAAGAAAAACGTTGTGGTGCATTACTTTCTTAACGCCCCTCGTAGTTGTATGACTCACCAGGCTAGTTGTTCTGAGGTCTGAACATTCTGTTGCATTATGTTTTGTGGGCAATGTTATAAAGACTGATGTCTTCATGTCATGTGGTATATCCTGTATTGTATATATCGTTGCAAAGATCTGTGATTGTATCTATAGAAAAGCCCTCCAGGGCTTCTATCATTTCAATGTTTATGTTGTCCATGCCTGCTGATTTTCCCTTTTGTATCATATGTATTGCATTCTCTACTTCTGATCTGAGAATGTTTGGCCTTCAGGGGAGATTTAACCCCCAAAAATGAAGAATTTCATTGAAAATATCAAATTTTAGATATATATTGCACTGGAATGTACATTCATTTCCCCCCATTTCTGTATGTTTATTTTCACGAAAACCTTTGTGAATGAATATATATATAATTTTAAAGTATTTCAGGGAAATGTATTGTTTACCTAATTATATTTGCAAAATATACAAATTGGTATATCTTCGCTTCTAATGTATGGATTTTAAAAATGTTTCGGTATTCATTTCCCAGAAGCAAACAGAATTAAAATGTTTAAACATCGTTTCTTGTGTAAAAATAATTTTTATTGGCTAATGTTTGTTATCCATGAGGTCCTTTGATGGGTCGTCCAAATAATAACGTGGCTGGAGGTTTTCCAGTAGAGTGGTGGGGTACTTCCCTATATGCAAATAAAGCTGCAGGTAAGAACGAATCCCAGGCTTCTGGTTTCTCCTGTGCGGGCTTCCGTAAAATTGTAAGCAGTGTTCCGTTAAATCTTTCCACTTTTCCATTGGATTGTAGATGATAAATACATAGTACATGTGTCTACCAGAGAAAGGGTGTATTTTTTCGGAAACTGACAAAAAGCGCATACAGTCTGCTGATATGAAAAATTTAATGGAAAGTAAGCTGCGAAGTATGAAACAGCCCATGAAATCAATAAAAGAAAATACCAGAGACGATTCCTACATAGTAGGCGGATACTGAGGTGAGTAAATGTTGTGTAAAAGTGTAATCCTTCCTTTTTTTTCTTTCTTAATTTTCTCAAAACCACATTTTTCACACACATGTGAGCATGTTACCCATGATTTTTCAAAAACTATAAGAGATACAGCAGTGAATTTTGGGCACATACTGTACACATAGTGCTCATAAAAATAAACTAAAATAAAGCATATGTGTTAACAAACAACAAAACTGTTAAGAAATAACTAAGATACCCCCCTAAAAAGTTACAACTGTTTGTTGATTGGTATGTTAAAATCCCCCCCCCCCCCCCCCCCCCGTCCCTCCCCCCCCCGAAAAAAAAAACTCAGATATCAAACCAATCAAAATTATTTTAGTACACAATCATAATCATATATTTAAAAAATGAAACAGCCACATTTCATAACTCAAGTTGTACTCACATTTGAGATATCATGGGCAACAAAATACCCCCAAAAAGCTAAAATTTGTCGTTTTTCTACTATGTTTCCCCCATAGAGCCCAAGTTTTCAGTATATACCTCAGTGTTTTGTATTCTTTTCTGTCATTTTGCTTGTATAAATGACCAGATATAGATATTATCTTATAATTCTGTGTTTTTCATTTTGTGGGTTTAACCAGGATGTGGCAGGATGTGTCTTTGCACTTGTGACACTTCATTAGAATCTGGTGATGGTTTTTTTACCTCTGTTGTCCTCGAATAGTTCTTTTACGTACTCTGCCCATCTGTTTGATATGTCTTTCTGATTACACCATTTTTATTCTTGAAACAGCCTCTTCCTTGGGCGAACCTCGACCTACTTGATAATTTCTTTATTTCTTCATGCATATCCCTTGTCATGTGCTTTGCTTCCATGTCTTCTATGTCCTTGCATTTTGTTTCTATCCCCCGTTCTTTTGCTTGTCTACACATAATACGTAAGTTGTTGTCTCTTGTTTTATATTCGGGAGTGTTTTTTTGCTATCTTTCTTTCTGCCATTTTATTCAAGATGTCATCTGTCATCCAAATTTGACTTTTCTTAGGCTCTTTTTTAGGTAAATTTGCATTTGCTGATTGTATGCTTGTTTTTAAACATTCCCATTTTGTGGCTACTTTTTCTTCTGGGTTTTCTCTTCTGTGCTGTTCCATACTGTCTGTCAGTAATTGTTCATACTTATTTTTGACATCGACAAGATATTTTTGTTTTATATATGGTTGTTTCAGTGCTGATATTTATATCTGGTGTTCCTCCTTTCTTCTGTTTCCTGTTCTTTTTAGCTTTATATTTACTTTGATGACGACCGGATTGTGGTCTGAATTTATGTCCGTGCCAGGATGTGTCTTTGCACTTGTGACACTGTTCTTAAATCTGTGTTTTATCATGATAAAGTCAATTTGATTTCTTGTTACATCGCCTGGGCTTTTCCATGTGTATAGTTTCCTTGGGTGGTGTTCAAAAAAGGTATTACATATAACCAGCTGGTTTTCTTCACAGAACTGGATAAGTCTGTCTCCTCTATCATTTCTTTTCCCAAGTCCATGCTATCCTACTATTTTCGTGTATTTTCCATTTCCTATTTTTCCATTCATATCACCCATTACTGTGATGATGTACATTGATACACAGATAGAATTATTAATTGTAAGTATAAAAATAAGGTAGAAATGAAAATAGTGGAGTTATGAAGTTTCGTCTTCACCCACGCCGCAAGCGCGTTGATTTTAGCAGGCAGTATTGTGAAAAAGATGGTACCATCGTTTTCTAGTGTCCTTGAAAAACTATTTATAACATGACACGAAAAGCCTACTCTTTCAGACGGAGTGAAAGAGGGGAGAGACAGAAAAATGATACCATCTGCAGGCGTGGTTTGAATATAAAACCTAGCGAAAACGCGATAGTGTCGTTAGCCGTTTGAAAATACGACACAAATTCAAAATATGTTCGGCAATTGGTTCACGCAAACAACCTTAGCTCTTATAAAACTGACGTATTTCTGACGTAATACGGGAGACTATCGTTTTTAGTTTGAAAATAGCGGTAGAAAGAAGTGAACATGGGGTAGTTTATAGATTTCAATATTATTGAAGACTAACATGGAAAAAATTATGGAATTTTGAACCATTATACATAGGCTCATAAAACTTATATATTCGGGTGCCATAGTGTCTCCTGACAAAAAATATGTTTTCATTTACCCTATAGTCCAACTAACAACCAAGAAATGGTCATAATACTAGATAGTCACAGACACATTGACTATAATAATAATAATAATAATAGCCCCTTCAGTCATAACTGACTATGGGAATGCGCCCCTGAGGTGGCAGCCCTCAGCTGCTTATTTTCCTGGTGCTCCGTTCGACGTTTTCTCCTCACCTCTGCTTCTTGTGTGAGCCTCTCTTCGCCCAATCTGAGGTGGTGCCGTAAATAGCATCGCCACTTAGTGCGATCGGCAGCTTCATCCTCCCATGTTGCTGGATCCATGTCCAGTGCCCTCATATCTCTCTTGCACACATCTTTGAACCTCAGCTGTGGTCGCCCAACTGTTCTCTTGCCATCTGCTAATTGTCCGTAGAAGATATCTTTTGGGATGTGACCATCTTCCATGCGGCGAACATGGCCAAGCCAGCGAAGTCTGCGCTGTCTAAGCATCGTATACATACTACACACATTGACTAAAACACTAGTGTTCTGACATTCGCTATCGGTAACGTATTTTTGCACGAGTTGTTGAAAAGAGGAGTGAGAGGGTAGGTCAAAGTCCAAAAGAGGGGAACGTTAGGTCTGAGAGGTAAAGGTAATATGATTTGGAGGGGAATTTGAAAGGGGGAAAGAAATTATGGGATGGCTCAAACTGAATATTGTTTTTGGTAGTGTTAGGCCAAAACCAAGTCTATTTTTGGTGAATGCCAAGTTTGGACGGACAGACCGACAGAAGTACACTAACATTGGACCGAAATTGGACCTTAGATTAAAAAATTTGAATTGACAAACTTAGTAGTTAGATCTCATTGGTCGAAACAGTTTAGATTACTGGGAAAGTTGAAGGCTCGGTGCCATTTTCACGAAGACTGTTCATAGAAGCAGGACGCTTGAGAGCTGAGAAGTGTGTCGTGCCTTGAATATAGATATAATTTATAACAAGTATAAGGGCGCCATAGTCCAGCAAGCAGTACATCTGAGGTTGTGCTAATTCAACGTTCCTGTGTGTGTATTCTTTGAATTGTGGTAAGACCGAAATTATTAACATTATTTATACTATTAATTATGTTGTTTGACTTGGGTAATGAAGAAAACATTACGACTGTAAGTAAAGAAGTCATTGGTAGACTTATACAAGCCTATTTGTTGCTCCACCATGTTATCAAGCTACCAGAGAGGTAGTAGTAAAATATTTATAGGTTGTCACCAGGAATCATATCACCTTTCACATTGTATGGAAAAAGATCATTGAGAATGGCAGAGGCGTTGCAGACATTAGGGAGAGGAATATGAAAACTTGTACAAAGTGTTACCTCATTTTATGGAGATGTGCTGAGTTGGTCAGAGAGATCTGATCCAGGTCTTTTAGGTTAAATGTTGTATTGTTTTTAAACTTGATGGATTCGGTATTATGCTAAGACAGAACATAATTTTCATGTTACAGGGTTTTTGTCTGGCACTAGTCAGGTGCCAGATTCCTGTGTGAAAAAGTTACTCCAGCAGAGATAGAGGTACTCGCGGCCTACCCTATTTCTTTTGGGACAAGATCAACAGTGGCTGTTGGCAGATCATACATTTATGTTCAATCCTCCAATGCCAGTTAAGTAAACAAGCCCTGGCACGAGGAGAATTTATCAACTTTTCCACTTCATAACACCTGAAAGGGAAATATAAATAAAGACTAGCTGTCAAGAAGTAAAGTGAATCAAGAGAAAAGAAACATTGTGACAAAGACTGGGTGTGATGTTAACACCCCAACCAGCCAGCTCATAACACTGTAGAAATAGCTAGAAAATTTTACAATACCATAAAACTACAATATACAGGGTGTCCATAAAGTCTCTTTACAATTTAACAAATTTATTACAAAGGCAATTGATGAGATATCTTAATCAGATTTGTTCTATGTACTCAGTGGTTATCGAAGTTTTTAATCACATACCTTTATCGTATTTCAGGTACCCTGTTGACGAAAGTGGTACTGTTAAATGAACCCCTACAAAAATGGCTACTCTTCAAGAGAAGGCACAATGTGTATCATAGTTTATTGAAACAAAATCGGATAGGCAGACTCAGCGAAACTACAGAACTAAGTATGGAAGAGATCCACCGTCACGTCCGTCAATTCGTGCTTGGCACAAGAAATTTATGGAGACAGGGACAGTGTTGGATAAAGGGAGGAGTGGACGACCAAGAACATCTGAGGAAAACATCGAGCGTGTATATATGATTAAGGACAAATTGTCCTCTTTTAGTTAATTAAGTATGCCTATTATATATGTATATATTTAAATTGATCTCATGTGATTTGACAGTCCTAACCAAAAGAATCTTAGGTATAGGACTAATAAAGTTATAGAAAAAATTGTATATTACTAACTTTTAACAACCGGTGTTGGTTGATTTGATCACATAGATTAATATTGGTGTTTGTGTGTGTGTTTGTGTAATTAATTACCATCACACCACACTTGCATAACCCTAGACATTAAACGTAGCTATCAGACATACTAGTCAAGAATAGGTCTGACTGAGGTCATAAGGTGGTAGCAGAAAGTTGTCCTGATATACTCAACCCAAACTTTGTTATAATCAGGGACCTTCACAGCTGACCTCATTCAGTAGAATAGTACTACAGAACAACAACATTGCATAACATCAAAAAGCACCACAATTACTATCAACACATCTGTAGATTTGACTGATTTAAGTGTGTGTTGTAGGTCTTCGTAGTATTCCTCTATGTCTTCTTTGCTGTGTTTTTTAGTTGGCGCATATGTTTGTAAGATTGATATATCAAATAGCTTTGCTCTCATGTTCAGTAACATCATTCTGTCATTGTGTGTCCAGTATCCACATGCATAGTTTTCTAATTCCTTCTTTATTAACATTCCTACTTCTCTTTCGTGCTTTTCTCCTCCTGAGTGTATAAGCATGTATTGGTCTCTTTATATGTAGCCTGTATCTAATAATCTTGCCTCTGGAACTCCCAGTATATCAAGTTTCATATTTGTTCCCTCTAAAATTAGATTATCTAGCTTTTCCTCCTCCGTTTAGAGTTCTAACATTCCATGTTCCTATTTTTAGGCTCCTCCTACTAGTTTTTATGTGGTCTTTCTCAGAATGCTCCCTTTCAAAAGAATTTGAAGAACACTAGTCATTATGTACTTCCTTACTCATTAGAGGAGTTACATCTTCCCTGTTGTTATGTACAATAGATTTCTCCCCAGGGGACCAAGAGTTCTCTACATATCGGTTTTTATCTTTTTGTTGCCATTCCATTACATTCTTTAGGACGTACGTGGTAAGGCCCCAATTTCTTCCACGGTGGAAAACCGTTGCCTTTTTCTATGCCCGACACGCCTCTAGTGCGCCACACATTTTGCTGTTTCGCTTTGTGAGCCGTTGATCTTTTTAGATTCCTCCGCCTCAGTCACCGTCTCAGTATTTGTGTACTAAGGATGGACATTTCCTTGAGTAAGATTGCTCCTACTTCATTCATGTAGCTTAGCCAGTCAGCCAAGACTGTTGCGCGGGATGTGGCCACCGCCGTACACAACTGGTATTCGTGGAGCCATACGTGAGCTAGATAATGAGAGGGGAACCAAATAGGATCCTGAATATCCATTAAGGATATGGCTGTCTCTCACCGTAAGGTACTATCCCTCTCTCTTTATCCTACATCCCAGGCTACCAATACAAACATTTAAAAGATAACTGTGCATTTATGAAAAATGTGATAAAAGAGATGTTAAGTAATTAGTCAAATTACATCAATTTAGCTTTTTCACCACTCCTCACGTCATTTTTGACTTCATAGCTAATTCATCCAGATAAGATTTACTACAAAGAACTGCAGAGCGAGAAAGAGAATGGAACGGAAGAAACTCAACACAAGACAAATGGTGCCGTCCTCAGGACATGATAACAGGAAGAGCACATCATAGTTATTTCCCGTCATTTTTGACGGGTTAGTTGCTAATATGTATATATATATATATATATATATATGTGTGTGTGTGTGTGTGTGTGTGTGTGTGTTATTGTTTACGTGTCTATGTGTGTGTGTGTGTGTCTGTTTCGTTCTGACAAAGTCTCATGTAACACTGCACAATGTGATAATTGTTTGGTTAGAGCAAGTGTAAAGTTGTAGTGAGTAAGACATTTAATTTCTTCAGTCATTGAAAAGTATTGTATTCGTTTTGTGTAAATACTCCCTTTAGAATTGTGCGTTACTGCAGCACTTACTAAGATGTGTGTTGTCGATAAGCGCAGAGCAGACAGGAAAGTGTATTGACTAACAAAATGAGCAAGTCTGAGGCAAACAGTACAACTCTCGGCAAACAGAACATCAGAAGAGTACATAGCAGTTGTAATTGAGGTAATTGCTGCGTATGTAGAGAGTACAGTAAAATTTGTAGCAGACCTAAGTAGTTATTACATTAGATCTGGCTACAATGACAGTAGTAACATGCGAAACTGTAATTTCATATTGTCAGTCTACCTGTGCCATTATGCGCTGTAGGAGAGAACGGGTTCTTATTCTTGCCCAATACGTATTGCCATGGCCAACGTCCTACCATGTTTCTAGGGGATTTTAAAAAAAAACATTTCTTTGATACTTATTTACTTAGTCGTTCCTCTTCTACCCTGGGGTATAGAGGTTTACCAGAGAGAGCGCCATACTATCATATCTGCTGTCTTCCTCCTGGCCTGGTTCCAATCTAGTCCTCGGTCCTTCAGAGATTGTCAAATGTTGTCCTCCCAGCGGACTCTGGGTCGTCCTGGAGGTCTGGATCCCTGACTCTTGGTTTCTCATACTTATCGTGGTAACCGATCTTCTCTCACATTTCGTTGATACATAGTAGTATTTATATAAAAAGTAGCAGAATGCATCCAGAAAGTAATAGTAAAAGTAGCCCATTCCCCGTGTTGTTCCCGGGGGTATCTGAGGAGACAAAGAAAGAGTAGTGTATACTGCTCCCTTAGGAGCATAGAACAAAACCAGTTTTCTTTTGAAATCTTAAAAAGCATTCTGACCTCACGGCCCCAATACCATTCATCGTCATCATCATCATCACCATCATCACCATTCTCCTTTGAGCTCCACACGGAGCATAGAACACACACAGCAGCTGGTACCCTACAGGAAGCTTGCCCGAAGCAATAGTATACTCTTGCAGCGGTGGTCTTTGTGGAAATGAGAATTTCATGAAGGGACAACATGACATTAGTCGCCTGGTACGACACGCCTGAGAATGCAGTATCCAAACTCTTTCTTTGTTTCTTCAGAGAACCCCAGGAACAACACGGGGTCACATGACCATAATAACCGTTCTATTCTGCGCTAACAACGGGTTACACACGCGTACACTTACGAAAATCACATAAATTATTTTTGAAAAAAAAAATAGTAATTCATCTTTTAAAAAATATACTTTCTACATTACTAAAACAAAAGTAGAGTAAATAGGAAAAACGTCGTTGGTAAATTCAGGTAAAGGAAATGGGGATGCCAGAGTTTTATGCTGCCAGATAATTTTTGTTCAGAATAGATCTCTGAAATTTCAGAAATACGAACAGACGTAAGACAGGACATACCCTAGCAATCTCATAAGAAAACAGTGATTATTAACAGAATTGTGATCCAGTCAACACGTTTGGCATACGCTCCAGTTAAACTAAAAATTCGAGTCACGTCGCAGATTATCTTGAATACTTAATTGTTGTGGCGCACCCTGAACATTTCTAGACCGCCCCGCCTTCTCACTTTATTATTTCTGAATGATTATTCCAGGTCGGCGGCAGAGATACTCAAGCTAATAATCATATATAATATTCTCTCAGGTTTACTTGGTCAGGTCAACTTTATCACGAGAGGTCAGAGCCTCAGTAATGTTGTAACAGAACATTTTGTTTATACATAAAGAAAAGTATATACCTTCCCTATTGCATGTCTGTTTATTTCCGTTCCTACCCACCTAACGAGCTTGCTGCCTACCTACTTACCAACCAACCAATCAACTAACCAACCGACTGACCGACCGACGAACCAATCAACCTACCTACCTACCTAACTGTCTACCTGCCAACCTACCTACGTCCTGTCCTAAGTACCAACCAGCTAAAAACCAACCAACATACCTACTGTAACAGTGTGACGGTACCAATTAGGTAACATGTGTCACAGAGGGTGTGAGCTGAGAACAGGTCCAAAGGCACCAATTAGTTAATATGTGACCGCGCCTGCATCCTAGGTGGTGGTGGTATAAACTTTCAACAAAGTACTTTCTTTTAACTAGGTGGCAGGCCTAGTTAAGTAACTCACACCAGTCTCTTTTCTTGTTTGTGTATCTTCCAAGTTAAGGTAATAGTATCTGAGTACTGGCCCTCTCCGCCAGAGTTGGTAATTCTTGGATGAACTACTTTCCTTCCTTCATTCAACCCTTGACTTGTTCGTTCCCTTCTCTGTTGTTATATACAGTGACTGATCGTATAGTGGATTTATATAAAGGCTAATAGTCTGGCATACACCAACCTCTCACAAGGATCGACTCAAGCATTTGTTTTTCCTCTTGCAAAAACATATTTATTTACATGTAATATATTTCAATGATGTAGATACTTCTTCATAGAGCATACCTACAGTTGTAGCATAGTTGCTTCATGTATACTTTCTTTATCTCATATATATGTAGACACTTAATCTCCCTTTGTTCCTCTATCAACTCCATGTACTTATTTAACCTCTTTAAATTCTGTTTCAGTATACCTCAGTACAACTGATCAGCATTATGCAATTCATTATTTTGTACTTTTATTCTTCCTGTACAAAACTTGGTCAGACCTGCCTGTATCCGCTTCTGGGAAAAAAACATCCTATAGTTCTATGCATGAAGTAAACCTTATATATTCCTTACTTACATGTGAGAGCATTCAAGTAGTTCTTAAAGAAGTCGACCATCGCTGTCACTTACTTGTCGTAACTAATTCCGTGTACAACTCATTGTTTCACTCACTGTGAACTCTCTCTCTCTCTCTCTCTCTCTCTCTCTCTCTCTCTCTCTCTCTGATGAAAAATATGTAGCTCCCTTCTTGGGATTCATTCATATCATCCATTTAATAGACGACGGTACCAAGCTTGACCTTCAATATTTAATTCAATTCCTTCTCTGGTTTGCTTGGTCATTAAAGTTCTCATTGCTGATATGGCTTGTCGACCTGGGAGTTCAGTTTTATTTCTCCTGTAAAACTTTCATCAATGTACATAATAATTCAAAAACCAATACTTACAGGCGATTCCCTGAATCTCTCCTGAAAATTCACTCACTACTGTCACTATTAAAGCTCTCTTAATCATCTTCTACTCTATCTATGGGACACTTCTTAGTTATATCATATTGTTACAGACTAGTCACTATCACTTCCTCTGAACTTCCTAGTAATAATGTCACTTCTCTTTAACCACTGATTTCTTTTAAACTTCTAAGTTTTTCTATACAGCTTGTGCATCTTCTGTATAACTTTTAAAACTATCTGTAATACCACAGAACTTATTAAAACAGGTGGCAACCGCACAACAGCATCTCTTGTTCCTTCGTCTTCGGAAACACGACTGCCCTCTAGCAAGCCGTGAGCTGTTCTGACCTCTGGCCATCGTCAGCTGATATGTTTTTTCCTCCACCCTACTTCTGATTCGTTCTTTCACCTGTTTACCAGCTGAAACCATTGGTCGGCTTTATTTACTACTCACTAGAAAAATACTCACGCTTTACCGACACAAGCGAATTCAGTGAACCATCGTCTGTTATTTTTAATCTTCCCTCTATTTTTTTTCTCGTGAACCGTTTTCAACGCTCACGCAACCTTGGCAAATATTTACAATGCCTGGGCAAACCCTACGGCACTCTACTTTACGCATTCATATTAACCCTGCCAGAAGCATAAACAATGCCTGGGCAAACCCTACGGTGACATACAACCCGGGGCCATGCAAATGTTTCCCGTAGGGAGACATTTGCGTTCTATCAACTACTAATCCCGTCTACACTTAGCATACCACCATATCTGCTCCTGTATATATACATTTTCAAACTATGAATCACTATATATATATATATATATATATATATATATATATATATATATATATATAAATATATATATATATATACATATATATATATATATATATATATATATATATATATATATAAATTAAGATGCCCAGTGTAACGGTATCTCATTACAATTACCAAGTCTTAACTTGAGGTATATCATCAATATTCGACCTAATTTAATACAACCAAATAATTAATAATAATAACTCCACACGTGTAATATTTAAGTATATACATGTTTTCGACATGGTCACTGCCTCTGGACACAGAGATTTGTCAGTACCTTTTTTATGTCTTAAAGTACCCGCCGTTAATGTCGTTGATGTCAGTGGACGCATGTGGGTCATCTTCCTGTATGGTACTAGGGTGAAGCGTTCAGTAAAGTAGGTCTGCACACGTATTCTGAGTACCCGGGATATATTCAATTTTTGTGTCATATGATTGTAGGTTCATGGACCATGTTTGTAACTTCTTGGGTTGCTCCTGCGTCTTAGTGAGCCAATTCACTAATGGCTGATGGTCTGTTCTAATAGTAAGTTTGGTACCTCTGATATAAAAATAAAGTTTCTGTATCGCGTAATGTGTGGCAAACGCTTCTTTCTCCGTTGTCGACCAGCGTTTCTGTGTTTTAGAGAGGGCGTGTGACACAAATGCTATAGGCATCTCATTAGGAATCTCAGGTATGATAGGTGTCTCATTTTCTTCTCTGGGTTGGACTAAACAAGCGCCTATTGCTGTATTCGAGGCATCCGTGTACAAAATCATTGGGCGAGATATATCGGGATGTGCGAGCAGTGGTATCGTTGTAAGTGCTTCCTTGAGGTAATCGAAGGATTCTTGACATTCCTCTGTCCACTTAAATCTTGAATACTTCTTGGTAAGGGCAATGAGTGGTTCAGCGGCCTTTGAAAAGTTAATAACGTGGCATCTGTAATATCCACAGCAAAAAATATACGCTCGTACCTGCTTCACTGTTGTGGGGGTGGGCATTTTTCGTATTGCTTCCACTTTATCTGTGTCAGGGCGAATACCATCTTTGTTGACTATGAATCCTAAATATTTGGTTTCTGTTTTTAGGAACTCGCATTTACTTAACTTGAGTTTAACCTGGTGGTGTCGGAGGCGATCAAAAACTTGTTCAACCTTCTTTAAATGGTCATCCACAGTACCTGATGTGTGAATAAGTACATCGTCTATATAAGCTAATGCAAAAGAATGCATCCCCTGTAAAACCTCGTCCATCAATGCCATGTATGTTGCGGGTCTTCCTTTCAAACCAAAAAGCATAACGTTCCATTTGTAACTACCCATGTGTGTACAAAATGTTGACATTTCTTCAGCTGCCGGTGTCATAGGAATACACCAAAATCCTGAGCGTGCGTCCAATGTAGTGAAGTGTGTAGAATGTCCAAGTGTCGCCAAAATATCATCTATGAGTGGTAATGGATATGAAATCGTTTTTGTAATTCTGTTCAATGCTCGATAATCGCAACATAATCTTCTCGTTCCATCTTTCTTTGACACAATCACTATTGGTGACGACCATGCTGATCTCGATCTCTTTATAACTCATGCATTCAACATGTCATTTATATCTTTTTCCACAATTTCACGGTTCTTCAAAGGAGTTTGGTATGGTTTCAAACTAATGGGTTCTTCTGTTGTAGTTTGAATGTCCATATGTACTGTGTTGGTTCTTCCTAACTCCATATCTGTTATTGCAAACACATCCTGGTGTTTGGTAACGAACGTAGTGAGTTTGGATTTATATTGATCATCCACTTTCAATGTGGCCAATAACTGTGACAACCGATCTGGTGTGTCATTCCGTGTGTAGGACTCATTATCTGTCCACAGTGTTTTAACATATGTATTGTCTTCTTCAGTTCTGTAAAAGTTACTTCTTCTCTCTTGTTCTCTCTTATAATAATCAGAAGGTTTAAAACGTCTGGGCTCTTCTCTCTGACAAAATGATTTATTTGCGTATCTCGCAGTGGGTATCCGCCATGGAGTATGCTCTTCATCTGTTCTATATACGTTCCGTCTGCTCTGTCGTTCACTACGGCAGTGTTGAAAGGGATTTGAATATCTGAATTCATATCCTCGATACAGTGGTTTGTTTGAGTATCTCGTACTGGGTTTCCGCCATGGAGTATGCTCTTCCTCTGTATTATAAATATGACGTCTACTATGTCGTTGACTACGACAGCATTCAAAGGGCTTTGCTGGAGTTGGTAGTATATGGTGGGTAACAAGATTAACATAATGAACTTGTCTTGTGCTATCGCCTGCTCTTTTATATATTCCATCCTGTGCTTTTCTTTGGATTACATGACTCACTCTCTGTGCATAACTATGATATTCATCTTTCTTTGCATCTGCATCTATGTATTCAGGTTCATCTCTTGCAAGCTTTCTCATACGGTGTGTCATCTTGCTTGTTATGTTTCCTCTCTCTGTGTGTAGAAGTAACACGATTATTAGGTATATACCCAGTGTTATTCTTTTTATACCTATGCAGTGTTTGTTGACGTTTTTGTCCCTTATTATTCTGCTGGTCATAACAAATTCTATATCTGTCCACTGTTCTATTGGATTGGCCCATCTTCCTTGTTGCTCGTGTGTAACGCCTAACTCCATATCTGTTAGTGAATTGGTTAACATCTGTGCTTTGCCAATGACATTTTCTGCCAGAGTCGGAAGGGTGACCTGGGGTATGATTTTTGGGATATGCGTAGAGCAGGGGGATAATGGTTTCGACTCTGACCAACTTCAGCTATCTTGCTGTTCTGGTAGCGGTCAAGGATGATCTTTGTACTTTAGCGACTATTGTACCTCTATGTATCGTTGTAGCTTGTCCCAACGTGTTTATAATCATGACCGGAAAGTCACGTGAGGATGAAACTTGTGCGATACCTTCAGCAACAAACATGAGGGGTTCATCATTTATGTCCTCATTCTCAAAAGGCTCAATTTGTACTGTTTGTCCTGGTTCAATATAATTAGAACACTTGATTCGTCCCTTAGCTATCACATGTGTGTTAGGTTGTAC
The DNA here is from genome assembly GCA_024509875.1 of Oreohelix idahoensis. Lineage (NCBI taxonomy): Eukaryota > Metazoa > Mollusca > Gastropoda > Stylommatophora > Oreohelicidae > Oreohelix > Oreohelix idahoensis. The sequence goes on along the minus strand of JAMPIV010004575.1, from coordinate 4,414 downwards.
CGTGACTGGAGTTGTCAACCGCACCAAAGATGCTATGTGTATATCGTCTTGTAGTTGTATGTATTCCCCATTAATATTGATCTTGTTCAGGTCGAAATATATCCTGGCGTTGTGATAGGTAAGAAAATCTCTACCTAAGATAAAATTTCTGGACATCCCACGTGTAATTATAAAGGGATGTGTAATCTGTTGCTGTCCTATGTGGAATGTGACATATGCTGTACCACAGGACTTCAGAGTTTCGCCTGTCACTGATGCCATAAATGTGTTTGAAGGTCGAAAACTCACAAGATGTTTGATTTGTTTGTATAACTGTTCTCTAATCAAACTTACTGAAGCGCCAGTGTCCACAAGTGCGCGATAATTTTTGTTGTGAATCTTGATCAGACATGAACTAGGATCTGGGGTAATGTTTATGGAATGTATTTGTTGCTGCGGTGTCTCTTGAGGAAAAGGTGTTAGGTGTGACACCATGTTGTTGTTCTTTATATGTTCGGACCTCCGATGAAGGGAATTATTTCCGTTTCCCTGGTTGTACATTCGTGCTCTTTTTGTACTAAAATTGGATGGTGTGTGCGCACCTCGGAAATTATGACTATACCGACGAGTTTTACCATAACCACTCTGTTGTGAGTTGTTGTAACTCTGCTGGTGCAGGCGAGGATGTTGTTGTCGGCACTCAGGGGCTATGTGTCCTCTAAAACCACAATTGAAACAAGTAGGGATATTAACTTGTTGTATGCTCTGCTGTCTGGGAAAATGTCGAGCATAAGTTGTGTTTACATGTCCCTGGTTATCCGTCCGGCTTTGGCGACGCCAACGCGAGCGGGAATATCCAATTTCCATCGGCTCATGTTCTATTTGTGACTCAACTCTTGGTTCCTGCTCAATACATTGATTGAATCTTGTTTAAACATTTTCCTCTGTGATTGCTATCTGGAACGCTTCATTTATTGTATTCGGATCCTTGCGAATCATATGCAATTTAGTACTATTGCCTAACAGTTCGTCAATAAAGATTCCTACCAGATGTTTCTCTAGGTCTGGTGATGCTGTCAACCCATTCAGGAATGCCTCCTCTGCCAAATTTAATAATTTTTCTCCATAAGATTGTATGGGTTCGTTATGTTGCAGTTTGATGTGGCGAAGCAGTGACCACGCATGCTCCGTATTAGTAATGTCACTATAACGTTTTGTTAACTCTTTCTTCAATGACTCATATGTCTCACTTGGATATGCACTATCACGTCTTCTTAGGAAGTCAGTAACGGGGGAGTCAGATGACAAATATAGTATCCTCTTACGTCCTGTATCTGTGTTTGCGTTTATCATAGTAGCAAATCACTCCGCGTCTTTCATCCATCTTCTAAATTCTTTCGAGTCTCCTTTGAATGGTGTTATAACTGATCTAATCTGGTTGTATTTTGCGTACAAATCAACATTATACAACGTCTAGGTAATACTCTTAAGAGCGGCCATTGTTGGTTCATGCTCCAGAGGTGGTGGAACGAATATGGGCTGTTGTTGTTGCTGTTGTGGTTGTTATTGATACATTATATATGCCTGTGATGTAGCCATGTCACTTGAGAAGGGCTGGTCTCGGCGCCAATTAGGTAATATGTGACCGAGGGTGTGAGCTGAGAACTGGTCTAAAGGCACCAATTAGGTAATATGTGTCACAGAGGAAGTGGTGTTATAAACTTTCAACAAAGTACTTTCTTTTAACTAGGTGTTAGGTGGCAGGCCTAGTTAAGTAACTCACACCAGTCTCTTTTCATGTTTGTGTATCTTCCAAGTTAAGGTAATAGCATAAGAGTACTGGCCCTCTCCGCCAGAGTTGGTATTTCTTGGATGAACTACATTCCTTCCTTAATTCAACCCTTGACTCGTTAGTTCCCTTCTCCGTTGTTATATACAGTGACTGATAGTATAGTGGATTTATATAAAGGCTAATAGTCTGGCATACACCAACCTCTCACAAGTATCGACTCAAGCATTTGTTTTTCCTCTTGCAAAAACATATTTATTTACATGTAATATATTTCAATGATGTAGATACTTCTTCATAGAGCATACTTACAGTAGTAGCATAGTTGCTTCATGTATTTATCTCATATATACGAAGACACTTAATCTCCCTTTGTTCCTTTATCAACTCCATGTACTTATTTAACCTCTTTAAATTCTGTTTCAGTATACCTCAGTACAACTGATCAGCATTATGCAATTCATTATTTTGTACTTTTATTCTTCCTGTATAAAACTTGGTCAGACCCGCCTGTATCCGCTTCTGGGAAAAAACATCCTATAGTTCTATGCATGAAGTAAACCTTATTTATTCCTTACTTACGTGTGAGAGCATTCAAGTAGTTCTTAAAGAAGTCGACCATCGCTGTCACTTACTTATCGTAACTAATTCCGTGTACAACTCATTGTTTCACTCACTGTGAACTCTCTCTCTGATGAAAAATATGTAGCTCCCTTCTTGGGATTCATTCATATCATCCATTTAATAGACGACGGTACCAAGCTTGACCTTCAATATTTAATTCAATTCCTTCTCTGGTTTGCTTGGTCATTAAAGTTCTCATTGCTGATATGGCTTGTCGACCTGGGAGTTCAGTTTCATTTCTCCTGTAAAACTTTGATCAATGTACATAATAATTAAAAAAACCAATACTTACAGGCGATTCCCTGAATCTCTCCTGAAAATTCACTCACTACTGTCACTATTAAAGCTCTCTTAATCATCTTCTACTCTATCTATGTGACACTTCTTAGTTATATCATATTGTTACAGACTAGTCACTATCACGTCCTCTGAACTTCCTAGTACTAATGTCACTTCTCTTTAACCACTGACTTCTTTTAAACGTCTAAGTTTTTCTATACAGCTTGTGCATCTTCTGTATAACTTTTAAAACTATCTGTAATACCACAGAACTTATTAAAACAGGTGGCAACCGCACATTAGCATCTCTTGTTCCTTCGTCTTCGGAAACACGACTGCCCTCTAGCAAGCCGTGAGCTGTTCTGACCTCTGGCCATCGTCAGCTGATATGTTTTTTCCTCCACCCTACTTCTGATTCGTTCTTTCACCTGTTTACCAGCTGAAACCATTGGTCGGCTTTATTTACTACTCACTAGAAAAATATTCACGCTTTACCGACACAAGCGAATTCAGTGAACCATCGTCTGTTATTTTTAATCTTCCCTCTATCTTTTTTTCTCGTGAGCCGTTTTCAACGCTCACGCAACCTTGGCAAATATTTACAATGCCTGGGCAAACCCTACGGCCCTCTACTCTAAGCATTCATATTAACCCTGCAAGAAGCATAAACAATGCCTGGGCAAACCCTACGGTGACACTACCTACCTGCCTGACTACCTACCTACCTACCTACCTATCTACATACCTGCCTATGTGCACTACCTACCTACGTACGTACCAACCAACCTACCTACCTACCTACTTGCTTTTATGCCAGCCTTTTTGCTTGCCTACTAACTTACCTATATAGCTTACCTACTTACATACCCACATATCGACTTGCTTTTCTTCTTGCTTGCTCACCTGTCTTGTCTGTCTGTGTGACAGCCAGCTTGCCTATCAGCTTAAGACTGCCTGTCTTCTTGTTTTTCTTTTTGTTTTTCTCTCTTTTATTCTTACTGTCTGTACATTCGTCTCTCTTTCTTTGTTTCTTTCTTTCGTTCTCCAGTCTATGACCGATTGCACTTCTGATTATTGTGTAATTTAATCTGTAGATTAGTCTGCAACATCATATCTGCTCTCAGCAACTTTTTAAGATAGTTAGTCCCTTATTACAGTTTCTTTCAATAAGTTGCCTTTTCTTATAGCACGACCGCGTTAGTGTTCAAATATTACATAGACAAGTAGAAACAAATATTGACTACCAAACTGTACGTTCTTCTGGCCAGAAATTCTAATTATAGCTTCTTAAATGAGCCACTTTGGACACGCTCACTTTTTAAAGAAGGCGGCTCGTGAATAGAAACAGTGCTCTTTTGGCAGAAATCGTATACAATTCCTGGCATGCGTAGATTTTTATTTGCTGTCACACAAAAGCAAATATTATCCAATAATTAAATAGGAGAATAATTAATCAGCCGTAGCCAAATATGTATGTAGTGCAGATGTAAACTCTAAGGTGTTTCCACTTTTTCTGACATTAATATGAATTTGACAGAATCGATCATGACTAAAAATAGTAATAAGTATGGGAAAAGCTGTTTTCAGAATTTGGATAACTAGGCCTAATTCCTTTGTTTCAAATAGCGGTTTCGACCTCTAATAAAATAGAAAATATACTGTAATCCCTTCTATTACTACTACCACAACCACCACCATTACTCTGTGGCGAGATGGAAGTTAGATTTTAAAACAATTTTAGTT